>VIBL01000130.1:0-1248707 GCA_008271625.1 Lutraria rhynchaena
AATACTACTAAAGTATGTAGACAAAGAACTAATTAAGAATTGCAAGAATATTAAATAAGCACCAACTTGATTTTTTCTAGTTATTAGTAAAAAGACAACAGACTACACTTTGATCACAGAGACTCTGGACAATGCCACAGACAGTCTAACCAAAAATGTAGCTATAGTTGTTAGTCTAACAATTATTTTCTGTTTCCTTGTGGTAATACTTGTATACCAAGCAAAGAAATGTAGAAAAGGTAAGTAACAGCAGCAAATATAATGCTCATCATTTAAATCCTTTGATTTGAATCAAAGTACTGTGTAATATGATTCATAACTTCTTTGCATATTTTACCATTAAGCAAAATTGTATCGTGAGTTACACATATGATACAGATCAAACGGTAGTTTGTATTCATGTATATTAGATTGCATATGCGCAATTTACATTTGTATTTTATCAAGCACTTTGTCTGATATTTTAAACTGAAGCCTACATAATCTATGGGATTGTTTGAAATGTCATATACATATATAACTATTATATATTGGGGAATGTGAAAATACTTCGGAATTGTATTTTTTATATTTTTATATATTTTTTGAATATTTTGAAGCACACAGATATCAACAGAAGAGAACTGAATGATTATTTGTTATAACCATCTGTTTAATATTACAGTGTATCCAATCAATAACAGGACGGAATCTACAAACAATGAATCACATGTAACGTCTTACTCAACAGCTAACAACATCAATTGTGAAACACTGAATGACAGCAACTGTGAATGTACTCCACACAACAGAACCTCAAGTTACAGTGACTTGAACAATTACAATCATAAATCTAATACAGAATGTGATAGTGTAATGGAACAGACTGAATCAGGATACAGACAGTCTAAAACATTACACACTTCTTATTCCACAGGACAGTTTACTAACAGTTTACCTGAATATATACAACAACAACTCATAGATTTAAACAAATCATCCGACTCATCAGATTCGGAATTGGAAGCATAATACATAAATTGGTTCAGAAATGAACTGCCATGTCTGGTCTACCTCTGTAAACATTGACAAATGTATTTATTTGTTTTATAGTTTCCATATCCATTAAACTCGTTTCCAATGTTTAATTTACATATTGATTATATGTCATGATAAATCTTTTTGTTTAAGTTATTAAAATTATTTTCCAGGGCACAACAAAAAGTAAATTTACTTTATCCAGTATACAGAGCAACAATGTATGTTCAATTCAATATCACCTGTTTGCACAATGATTAGCATTCTCTCACACAATATGCATGTCTTAATTACCTGTACAAACCAGAACAACCCTGTGTTTAGTTACATGGGGCAAGAATGGAGGAGATACAACTTCGACTTCGTACGTTGTATTATCTTCCATCAAATTTTCACAGAGAACATGGTTTTGCCACACCAATAAATAATCTTCAGATTTAAAATGAGTGTCATATGAGTGAGTATTTTATATTAACTATTGCAATACAATTTATTTTTTTAAAAAATCAGTTCGACTAACAATATTACCATAAAGCAGCAATTGGGATGTTAATACAAGACTAGAAGTACAAGAACACTTCATACAGGACTTTATATAGCTTTAATACAATTCTACAATACCAATATAATATAACTCTAAATGACACAAAAAGCTCTAAATAACAAAAAAATCCATCATAAAATATGGTATACTGACAATAGTTTTACTAATATGCATAAAAATCCACGTAAAATCACTGTCAAATTATTTATTAAACAAGCAAACATCAAAATCCTGACCCCAATTATTTTTTTCACTGGGTTTTTAGCTATATAGTGTCCAGATCACCAAACCAGTTTTCCTCTGCTGTAGTCTAACCAGTATTAACTTACCCTTCCATAAAAAGCCAGCAACTTCTCCCAATATGATGGAAAATCGACATTTATGTCGAATTTTCATAGAAGGGTACAACTTGCCGTAACCAGGATTTGAACCCGGATCCACAGGTTACAAGTCCAGCACACTAACTACTGGACCACAGCAATCAATTATTAATAAATATTTTTAAATTTTGCTAAACTAGGTAATTGTTCTTTCAGAAGCTTTCCATAAATGTTCATCATACAAGATTTGATAATATTTATCATTAAAGTCACAATTACGTTTAAAACAACCAAAAACTACTTGAAAATGTTTTGTTCATGGTAAAATATATAATACAGAATTAGGTAACAAAAGACATACATAAACATTCAACAATACATTTATAATACCGCTACATGGAATGTTGAGCTAAATAATACACTGCAGAGAATATACATGCGTAAATAAAAAATTTGTAAGCAATGTTGTTAGTAATCCAGCAAAGTGTTATTTGTTTTATACTGTTACAACACAGTCAGTTGCTACTGCCACAAGGATAACCATTCAAAGGATTTGCACACACACAAAGTTACAAAAAAAGATATCATAAAATGCATATAAAAAAAATCCACTGTCTTGATGATGATAATTATGATATCCAGCAAATAAAAGTGCATTAGAACAAATAAATCATTCTTAAATATTTTGACCATGACCTACAAAAAAGTGGAAAAAAATCTGTCTAATAAACACTAACATAATCAATAACAGCAAAACAATGAGGACCAGGAATAGTATTCCTGTAACATACAAGACATTACATATTGATTGTCACAACATGGTACACTAGCATTCTTCAATAAAATTAATATCAAGCTTAGGCAGTAGATTATCATAAAAAGCAGATGTTTGATATTATTTAGCATAAGGTGGATTTTGTCTATCAAGTGTTTGCCGAATAAGTTTTGTACGTTTACCCTTAGCCTCAGCCTCATAAGCATATTTCTGACTTCCAAATTCAAATTCAAGCTAATGAACAAACCACCACTTTATTTAAGAAAATTGGGTTATTTCTCTGAGACAGAGTGGAAAATATTGTGGCAAAAGAAGCCATTGCTCATTACAAGCAATAGCTTCTTTTGCCGCAATGTTTTCAGAAATCATCTGCTTTGGACGTGGGAAATGATGTGTTATGAGGCAAATGGTTAATGTTATATGCATGGTGTGGACTGTTACAACATGTAATATCAAAGTGAAGCACAAACATAGTGAGCAGTTCAGCAAAATAACAACATGGACATAAAACTTCAGACTTTAGAAAGTCTACACAACAAGAAAATATGTATAAAGGACACTAAAGTCAGTGGTTAAGTAATTATTGCATGATTAAGACACAACATTGAATTCATAACAGAACAAAACATGAGGGCAGATCTCAAACAAGTGAAATGAAAGACAAATGTATAGATCACAAAGATCTGAGATTCCAACCAACTTGGAATGTTTCACAACTATTAAATCACAAATAACGAGGAGGGTACAATATCACAAATTCCATTTTAATATTGCCATAAAATTATTTCTAAGAAAAAATTGCACACTAAGATGCTTCTAAATCAGGCAAAAACTTTTACAACTTGAAATTATTTTTGCATGAAATATCTAACTTCTGGTGTAAGGAAATAATGTGACAAAGTTTTTAAACTCTGGTTCATTTAAAATGCAACACAAAAAACATTAATTTAAATGGTTTGAATGGAATGAATACAATTACAAATAAACAACAACAAACATTTTTGAATAATCTCTACTCATAATAATGCATCTTCAAAACCTATGAACATATAAATGGTTAAATCAAAATATTTTCTTCATAATTATACATTTATTTCACTAAACCATTTGAAACATCAAAATTTAACTTTGACAATCTCGATATCCATGAAGTCTGACAGGCATATCTAAACTGGGAATTTTATCATTAAACCACAGTTTCTTTCTGTTTTTTCTTCCTTTCAATCATGTCAAAATACCTGAAAAAGGTTTCAAGTAATAAACACACAACAGACTCAAGCAGTTATGAAGAATAAATAAAGTATCAATGAATAAATAAAATCAACTAATAAAAATGAAAATGAAGAATCTAAGTTAACTAAATACTTGCCTTTCAGAAGCATTTTTCCCATCATCTTTGCACTGGTTATTATTACAAGTCATTGTAATGCATTGATAGATTACCATGTAGAAATGCCATTCACAGCTTGAATTTTTATGTAAAAAATCGAAACAACAATATCAAATTGCTACATAATCTTACTTTTTATTGAACCCAGATTAATAGGTTAAGGGTCCAACCCACTAAGCACTGGACCATGGTTGCGACCTACATAATCTGACGGTTTAAAAGAAGAATGAATATACCTTCCATATTAATTCCTAATGAAATTTGGTAATTAAAGCAAGATGACATTCAGCTGGCACTGCAGCTGTAATGGCAATGTAATGGTTTTACAATAAATTAACACTCACCTATCTACTAGATCGTCCAGCCATGCTCTATGTTTTAATGGTTCCATCCATGACTTCGGAATAGCATCCAATCCTAGTTTACATCCTAACAATGCCCCAGCAACAGCAGCATTAGCATCAGAATCTCCACCCTGATACAAATAATAATTTACCAATCATCAAATCAATTATACTAGTATTCTGATTATCTTTATACACACTGATTAAAACATCAAGTTTTCAAAACACATTCTGTTAATATAATATGTATATTTCAATGAAAATGATGAGTTTATAAACATTCTTCATGCATAAAAAAATTAATGTCCTTAAGGGCTTCAATATAATAAGATGCAAATAAACACACATGCTAAGAAATAATAAAAAAAATAGAACACAATACAAGAGATAGTATAAAAAATGTGGGCAACTATATAAGTCAAAGTTGCATTCATTTATTCTTGAAAATGTATATACCTCAAACACTATATCTTGTATAGCATGCCTGAAATCTTTTCGCCGTAAGGCCCAGAAGCCAGCACCAAGCGCCTTGTATGTGTAATTGATTTTCCCAGGTTCATCTAAATCTAAATCCTTCAGACAGGAACAATATATGTATGATTTAAACTCTTTCACCTGTAATGTATAGTTATTTAAGCATTCATGTTATATGTTTTCTTTTATTACATAACATCAATTTTGAGAAAAAATGTATGAAGTTAACTTTTTAAAGAAAATAAAAAATAAATACATTCAGCAGCAAACCTACAAATATTGTCATATCTACATGAACCATAAAACCATAGGACAATTATAGCATTAAGTATTCAGTGAAATAACTTTACACAGACTCCATTAATCATAATTAGTTAGGCCAGTAGGATATCAGTTATAATTGGTTTAGTAGCATTTTATAAAAAATACAATACAATGTGGAATAAGTACTTCTAACATCACCAAAATTGTTTCATGATCTGTGACACATTTTTAATGTCAATTTCACAAAATTAGTTCAATTCTAAATAAGTGTATCATCTCCTGGTCAACAAAATTACCTTACATGAGTATAGTAACGACTGGAAGAGACTGAAACCAGGTAAAAATATTGCATATTTAAAAGTAACAATAAAAATACATACTTCTCTGTCAGTTTTTAAAAATCTGGATGAGAGCATGTAAGCCTCATCTATCACAGCTTCAAGATCATATTTTCCATTTCTCTTCAAGTGACGTTCATTCTTCTGTAACATCAGAGCTATAGTAGTCGTCACAGCAACACACGATGCTTCACATCTGAATTATGTATAATAAATTATTATAATCCAGGGCTTTCATTTGACCTTTAAAACAGCATTTTAACTCTTGAAAAAAGTAAAATACAGCTTTTGACTCTTGAGAATTTGTACCGAAGGGTCAAATTTACAAAAAATTTGAAGGAAATTTTGTTGATTCTTTGAATTGTCATCAGCTAAGGGTCATTTTCGACCCTCAACTATCAATGTCTAGTGAAAACCCTGATGATCAATAGAACACATGAACATTCCAGGGACTTTGAGGCATAACTTTATAATAAATGAATCATAAATAAAGGTTCGTTAATGCCGTTATAAATCACAATGCAGTACATTCCAGTATACTCTTGGTTTCTTTTACTATGAACTGACAAGGGAATGCATTATCATACATTTGTGGAGATTCCAGTAGAAGTTCCTACATACCTCGGATCATAATGTGTCACATGACATACATCCAGTGTATTTTTGATCACTTGTCCTAATGTCTCATACTGATGTATACCAAGTATACATGTGCGTGCTACAGCACTGTTACTGGCTACATATGCTCCAGAGTTACGCCAAACTATCTCAGAAGCCTGAAAAGGAATTAAAAAGTAGAAATTTAAAACATGATATTGTTCCTGACGAGTATTACATATTCACAACTTGTTTGTGAAAACATTTTTAATTAAAATAAAATATATATGTACATAATACATGCCAATTCTATTATCCATGTAAAACTTTAAGAAATATACTAGCACAAAAATTAATAATGTGTTAAATAAGAGTCACAGTAGATGTGAATTATTATCTAACAGGCAAAATTTTATCAGTACCAGACAACATGTTCAGTAAAAAAAGCACAATTTGTGCATCATTATTGTCAGTAGAAAGTGCCAAAGTTGGCAGGTAAAAATCATCTAATTAGGTAAACAACAAATGAAGTTTTTCAATTGACAAAGTAAGCAGTGGTTTACGGTCAAGTAAAGAATGACAGCATGTGTTCTTCTGATTACAAATGATACATGAATCACTTACTCTCAGAGGTTCCTCAGAGAACTGAGGATGATTCACAACTGCCTTGATTTGAGAACAAACACCAGGACTGCACTCATCACCTAATTCTGGTAACCCTTCATCCGCCCAATACATCAATTTCCTAGCAAAATCTACAGGATCCACCTGTGATTAATGGACAGCAACATAAATCAACATAACTACTTAGTGGTTCTAACACATCAAGAATAGCTACATTTTCATTTACATATGCTGCAGCGGAGTATAAAAAATATGATTCTGACAATTATTAAATTTATATAGATGACATAATTAATGTCGCATGAAATGTTATCCTACACAAATTTCTTTTCAAATTTAAAGAGCTTAGAGATGCTAAAACGTCAATGATTTTACTTAGTCATACCAATGATTTTTTCAGAATGATTGATTTCAGAATAAGTATCATCTGATCAGTTTCATCAGTCCAATCAGCTTCACACCACTTTCTACGATGTGCATCAGGTAAACATTTTTTATGGACAAGTTCTAACCTTTCATGAACCTCTTTGAAATGCTGAAATGAACATTAACTTAACAGAACACTTCATTTGTGCATTAAATATAATTGTAAAGTTATGAATGAAATGATCCTACATTGCATATAGATTACTCTGCATAAAACAAAAACTTAAACATTAAATTTACATGAAATATAAAACAAGTCTTTCTTCGGTAAACTGAGTCAAAAAAATGTGTCCTGACCAAACATACCTGGATTTTTTCATTATAAATTAATATGTATTATTGTGCATGTTGAGCATAGAATTTAAACCCCAGCATGCCATTTAAAATTTTAATAGGCAAATCTTACCCTCAACAACAACATTTAGTTTTAAGCTAAAAATTCATGTCAATCCATGAAAAAAATATTTCTGCAAAAATGGAAAATCTACTCCCTTGAGATATTTTAATAGTAAATTATTATTCTCCTAAACAAGTAACATTGAGCACTGAAGAAAAGAAAACAAATAGTTCCTGAATGAAACAAACTTTACCTTTTTAACTTCACTTTTCTTAAGACCTTCTGTCAATAATCCGATTGCATCACCAACACACTGACCATATATGGTTGCATATACTCTATCATAGGTTCTATGAAGCTCTCTTCTTATTACCTGATGGCAAAAGTTATTTAATATTGGACTAGTATCATTGTTCATATTGCAAATAATATCTGTAGGAGTTTCTAAAGAAACGTTTAGAGTTGTAATAGTTTTTATACAAAGCATTAAGTGCAGTGATCATGGGAGCCAAAGTGCATAAGATAAATATTGTTTAATATCTTTGTAATAGAAAGAAGAAAAGCAAAGTACCAGACGCAAGGCTCAAACATGTAACCTCCTGCTTGCAAGTTAGATGCAAAACAGAGCTAATCTTCATGGTACTATCACAAGCAATTTATTTACATTAATACCATGTACAGTACTGCTACAACTTTATATGGATTTTCAATGTCTCCCCGGCCATCTGACTTATAGAAAAAGTAACAAAAATTGCAGCAGCATTCTGACAAGCAATTATCTTATTAAATCTTCAACAACTATTAAATGTTTGTACTGTCAAATTGTTGAAAATGACTTAGTTCATGGGTGAAAGTTAAAAACAGTAGGGTCCGTACCTGGGAAAAAAACGGAGGTTCCGGAAAACCTTTAACCATGTTAGTTTAAAATCATGCGCAATTTATAGCACATCGTAAATTTCTTTTAGATTTAAGTGGTCACACCAGAATATTAGATATATTCTAAATTCCACATTAGAGCAGAGAATTGCAAGTGCGAATAATAGGAAAAAATCACTGATTATGTATTTTTAGACTGGTACACTACTCTGGTTGTATTTTTGTAAAGTGTAACTTTTTCCCAATTTTGTCCGAAACTTGCAAAAATTCCCAATTCTGGGGGTCGGGTCATGTTCCCAAATTGCTGAGAAAAAACCCTGTTTATTATCAAAAATATTTGATTTCCATGTTACATGTAACCTGACTATATTAAATATTCTATTTTTGGATATCATACATTTGCATGCAAGGGTGACACAAATCACAATTGGCCTTGCACATTTGATAATTTCATTCTTAAATAAGTAGTTTGTATTTTTTATTTGAAAATAAGTACTCGTTGATCATTTATTAGTGACTCGTGTTCCCAAAGCAATACTCACGTATCAAAATGTTGTAGTGGCATTAAGTACTTCAAGTCGAATGTCATAAAAAGTATTCACATGACAAAAGTTTGATGTATATACAGAGGTAAGTATCGCCAATTAAGAAGAAGGTAATTTCCAATTTGTGCAGATTATTTGTTTTTAGCCAACTAAGAAACTTATTTGGTTAATTTCAGTTAAGGTAATAATATTTTTGAATATAATCATTATTATTGCGTGAATGGTATTTATTAATACTACTCAGTGAGCCAGCTTCTGAAAAAATTATTTCATCTATATTTAGATTCATACAGTCATCAAGGTACATGACCAGACTTACATTTACCAGCAACATGCATTGCCATTGAGCAACATTATTAATGAATATGTACATGTCTGTATAAAATCTGTTCATATTGCTCAAGTATTCAGCTACTGTAAAAAATAATCGTTATAAAGTCATCTTTTCCAATTTAGTAGAATAACATCGCCTTGATAGCAAATGCATTTATGGAATGTGGAGTAATTGCTTCAGTAAGTCATGTGAATTTGATTTTGCAATTATCAGATGCAAAAAATCAATATGAGTGAACAATTTATTTATCATGTACAAAATGTATTAAAGTCAATTGTCATATGAACCAATTATACAGTCTAGTATTTAAGTTAATTATACATAAATCCTTTTTACCAAAACATCCAAGACAATGACTATATAAAATAAATTTACTGAACTTTTTATTTACCAAAGTTACCAGCACCCAAACAAACGCCACTAATTTACAAGATATCAGTTGATTCCAGTTCTCTGAGTGGACTCCGGCCTGCTAAAAAGTAGATTCTGGTATTCCTAAATACCCCCACCCTTAGTGATCCGCCCAAATTCATTTATTATGAATTTTATACACTGAAATCAGTTAAGTACGTATAGTAAATTGGGAGCAAGAAAAATCCGTGGTCCCAAACGCGATTGAACCTGGGACCCCTAGCACTGTAGGCGGACACTCCACCACGTCGCTATAAAGAGTTAACCCAACAGCAAGGCTGTTGAAAGTGGCCTCTATTCCTACAATCACTACAAAAGTACAAGCGTATTTTGAACACGGACGTATTATTTCAACGAAAATCAGTATATAAACAAAGTAAATGATTAAATACTACGGTAAGTGTAATTTATTAATTAAGTAGCTTATTTTCCCATACTTTTGACACTTTATATGGATGTTTTCTTGGTCTGTGTGTTGTAACAATTTTGACTTTCCCGGGGTAGCCCTCCATTTTTAAAATTGCAAAGTTTATACAGCGGCACGGTGTTTATTATATGCGGCATTGCAAAGACTTAGCTTATATGCACGAACTTTTATTGGATTTCTATTCGTAAATAAATAAATAAATTTTCTATTTTCATTTTTTTCTGTTATTCTTGTTCTATTTACAAAAATTCAACGATTTGCATTGTAATTATCGCAAAAGATAGTATTTAGTTCGATATTATTTTGTGTATGGTTTCGTTTATTGACCTCCCATTTTTGTGTTAACAACCGGAAGTCAATTTCGTATCCAAGTAAACAACATGACGGCGGATGGAGGTTTGGTACAGACTATGGATCAGCAGGCGATGGACGATGGATTTGTTCAAATGAATGGAGAAACCCATGTGCTTAACTATGACACAAACATTTTAAATCTTGAAGAAAATCGTGAAGCGACTCCAGGTGCTGATATTGAAGCTGATGCCGAAATTCCAACCACAACAACAGATTCTGTTGAAGAAGAAGGAGATGTTGAGGTATTCTGGTTATATGTATTACCGCGAGTCTAATTTTTTACCTGGCTAAAAATTAATGACAGTACTAGTATTGCAATCATGATGCAATTCAATTCTCATTAACCATTCTTCTTCATGTCAAAAACACGAAAATACTCTTATAAAGAAATGAAATCATATGTAACAATGCTGTTGTATATATAATGTATGTGTTTATAGTAGTTTGTATGCTTGTCTGCCTGATTAGCTCAGTTGGTAGAGCAGCTGACTTGCAAGCAGAAGGTCACAGGTTCGAGCCCCGCATCAGGAACTTTATTTTCTTCCTCTTATTACACATACATCAACTGCTACATTCTTTGACACTCTGACGGCCATATTGATTTTTATTGTGTACACATATTACGATGAATTTACCAATTAAATGCAAGATAAGAAGTCACATGGAAAAATACTGGCACTATACTAAACTTCTAACTAATATTAAGTATTTTCCTCTATACTAAGATACCACAAGGGCATTTTTATTTAAATGGACAACATGTTTTTAACAGACTAGAATCTATGAGTGCAAAAAATATTTGACATTATTAATTTTGATTCGTTCCATTTTACTGTGTAAAAAATAATGGGACTAAATGTTTGACATTTGTGGTACATAATGTAAACAATGCTAGGTGGAAACTGAAGTTGAGGGATGCACATATGTTTCAGTGATTGTTATTTTACCGGTACTTGCGGTAATATGTATATCGCAGTAATAAGTATACAAGGAATGCTTACCACTCTCTTTTATTGTCGATATCAAACAAACTCATCAATCAGAAAATTATTTCAGTTTGTTTTTTTGTTTTAAGTCTTTGTCAACAGTCCAAGAATGAGTAAGTCACTGGACTAACAAGGATAGATGTTAAATTATATATTCAGGCAAATTTGACATTCTGAATTTTTTTGTCCGTTTGGATTGGAAATTTAACTTCTCCATAAAATTTGAGTTAAGCTAACAGTCTGCCTTTAAAATGTCACACTTACAGCTCTGTCTTATTCATACTTTTATTGTTTGGAATATGATTTTTTTATTAAGTGTTCCATCAAGTATGTGTAGTTAGTCAAAAATTGTTCATTCACAAGAAGCTTTTAGTCTGTCACAAAATCTTCCATGTGCTTTTGAATTTTCATATGAGCATCAGAAATTTCTTTTTATTATCTGATTATTTCTGTGATTAAATTTTGAGCTTGTTTTACATATTTTTATTCCAGCTTTCTCCTGGTGGAATCCTGGATGAAGAAACTGTTGGTAGAGGATTGTCAAACCTGGGTCGTTCAGCTGATGGTGCTAAGCAAGTGTACTTACATTGTACCATTCCAGTAAGTATTATGAAAATAGAAAGAGATAGATCCAAGAAGACTTTTGTCAATGTGTACCATTGGATACTCAAATATATTCATAATTGTTATGTTTTATTTCAAGTATTTGTGCAGGCGTACAAAAGTATGATAGACAATCTACTGAATACAATTTGTTCTTATTCAAGCTGATTAATTACAAATATCTAAATTTTGAATAATTTATGTTAAAATACTTTCACTTGTCTGCAACATATGTTCTATATTATAATCCTCGATTTGAAAACTCCATTTTAAATACCACCGTTTAATATTTACAGGGTTTCAATTTAATTGATATCCAAACAATAGCAAATTACACAGAATTACAGAAAATTGAAATACCATACAACCAACTAACAGGTAAGAGTTCGTATTTAAAACATATGAACTATTAAAATTTATATGATTTATTCTAAATTTATGAACAATTTGATTTCTTATTATTGTATCTCAGTTATTGATAAGTTTTATTAAGGGAAATGTACCATTTATATTATTTTTGGCCTTTTCAGTTTTTCATTTTTGAGTTTATTTTGCAGATTTATCTCCTCTGAGTCAGCTTCCATATCTTCTTATCCTCGATGCTTCACACAACAAGTTAACTACAGTCCTGGATTTTAAACCACCGAAAAATCTGAAGGAAGTGGATTTGTCATTCAATGAGATTGAAGTGATAACTGACCTCTCTGCTCATCATTCATTGACGACACTCAATATCGACAGTATCCTTTACAATTTAGCCTCAGTTTTTACAATTTTGTTTCTATACTCAATTTCTGGATAGTGAGACACTTTGGGTGCAGTACTATGAAACTACTTTTTTACATTATGATATTGACCTTTTATCATAATGTCAAAATGGTTTTGAATTTTTAACAATGAAATATTTGTTTTTTACTTGTATTAATTTGTGCATTTTTGTGTTGGTTAATTAAGTTAACTGTTCTTTAAAAGAAGAAATGAATACAGTAAAGTTCCACTATTAAGACCACCCAATGTTCTGACAAAAAGTCTTAATAGCGAGTCAGTCTTAATAGCGAGTCAGTCTATTGGTGTACTGAGTATAAAGTTACCAACTACAGGCAGAAAATTAGTGTTTTTTTGTTGTTGTTGCACTGCATTTTACTTTGACATACACTCATACAGAATATAAATAGTATACAGCTTTAAAGACATATTTCATGTTAACAAGTTTTGAAGTTTATTTGACATAATTTCATTCTCGTCATATTGTTCTAATGTACTATTATTAGACTTAACCGTCTGATCAGATAATGAAATAAAACACATACAAGGATTACAGAATTGTGGAAGATTGAGAAGTCTTAGTTTGGCACACAACAAAATTGAAAAGGTTCAAGGACTTGACAACCTCCCAATACACTATTTAAACCTGGTAATGTATTCTTTATTGTTGAATTTGAAAGAAAAGATTGCTGCTTTGTATCCCATAATGCAATGTTTAATGATTTTTGAAATTCTTACTTGCGTTTACAGAATGCAATTTTGACTGTATTGTAATGCAGATTTTCACAATTATGTTACAAATGCTGTGGCTAATGATTCATACTATTAGCTTAAAATCAAATCTAGTCTAGTACAATGCTTCGTGAACAATTTTCACCCTTTTTGATACTGAACTAAGTACATGTAATTGGTTGGGTATAAACAAAAAAGCCTTCTCCATCTATACGTTCAATGTTTCTGTGAAATATGAGTAATTAAGTATTATTCTGTATTTATTTCAGTGTCATAATAAATTAACTAGAATTGAAAATTTGGAGACATTGCGAGTCATTCAGGTAAAATGTTTATGTTTTCATTTGATACAACACCGCATTTAGTGCCAGTTAATCCTGTCTGCGGTGCTTCATAGCAAATGTGGTAAAAATATGAATCTGTTGTTGAGTTGTTTTAATTGACTCATGTATTATAACAATGGTGTTAAATCTACATTGATTTTATTGGAAATGATATTCTATGTTAAACACACTGTTAATTGAATTGCATGAAATATTTGATGTGAAATGTATCCAGTCAACAAAGATATCATGCCTGATAGGAGTACATTCATATGAAATTAATGATTGTTTACTGCTTACAGTTTATGCTACAATATTATTCCTTTTTTCAGCAAATTAACTTTTCTGGTAACAAGATTAGAAGTTTGAAAGGGTTGCAAGATCATGATTTGTTGGAATGTTTAGACTTGGAAGACAATGAGGTATACAGCTTTTGTTAAATGTTCACTAACAGCCATTTTATTAAACTGTTATTATAGTGCATGTGTATTCATAAAAGTATTTTACAAATTTCTTATGTCAGACATTACTAGCTGTCCTTAGTCTGTCAGTTTGCCCAAATTTTACTGAAGTAGTGCATTAGTGTGTCTGTCTGTATACTCCATTATCTTTTTGTATATATGCTGTTAAACTATGAAAAAATGAATAATTCTAGATTGTTTAGATGTTTTATTCAAATTAAACACTTGACGATATTTAACTTACTACTTCATTAGACTATTTATATTGATGCCGATAGTACATGTACTCATATCAATTTAACATTTTTTTGGTACTATTTAGAATTCTTTTCAATCATTATCAGCAAAATTTAAATGTTTCTGTTTTTTTTCCACTTTAGGTCATTGATATTACAGAGATCAAATACATAAAAGAATTACAGATGCTGAGACAATTAAACTTATTGAGGAATCCAATACAAGAACTACCAGATTACAGACTGTCAATATTGTTCCAAATTCAGAGACTTACAGAGCTTGATAGGCATAAAGTTGAAGTTGATGAAAAAGTAAGACTTTATCTGTGCTATATTACTGCCCATATGTATGATTAGTATATTGACCATAGGGGCTTCTATGGAACAGACATTTGTCTGATATTCTGGTATTAATTCTAGTTTATATTGACAGTTTTCTTCTGATAAGCATTTAACATAATACTTTGTTCTATTTTCATAGTCTTATTTTGTCTCATGTAGGTTTCATCTGTCAATATGTTCAACCCTCCACCAGAAGTCATTGCTGCCAGAGATCATATAATGCATGTTGTATACTCATTTCTACAACCTAGTAGAGTCTGGGACAGGTAAGGTTTAAACATATATGTCTATTTTCCATTTATAGAATTCTAACAACTTACATCAATCATTCACAATGACAACTACCTACGTTACCCATAGTAATCATGTCTTGGCCGCAAAACATATTCATGTTTCTGGTTACTTGACAAAAAGAATAGGGTATTTTATCAAGTTCATATTATTCTGTTATATTTTCCATTCCATGTTGTAATGCAGGGGTCAGTGTAATAATATTTTAGTTTTGTTCATTTTTATAACATTTTAACAGTTCCCTTGTGTTTTTTTAAGCACACTGCCAAGCATTGAGACTCCATACCCTATGCTGGTTCTGGTAGGACCACAAGGGTCAGGAAAGAAGGACCTTGCAATGAAACTTGTGGAAGAATTCTCAGATTATTTTGGCTATGGGTAATTTCTAGATACCAATTCACAACATTTGTTTATTTTCTTGCTTGATTATTTACATTTCATTGTATTTGACACGCCTGTATAAAAATAGCATGCAAGTTATGTTTAACATGAAAAATATAAATTACATGAATTTTACAAATTTGAAAACACATCACGGAATAGATCAACTTCAAATTTTATTTCCACATGTTTGCTATTGATAATTTTAATGCAGAAGTTCAAATAACTATTTGTTTGTATAAGATATATGAAATCACCAAATTTAAAGGCTTATTTCAAGAGTAACAATGGCTTCTTTTTTCAGCATTTCACACACAACAAGAAAACCACACAAAGAGGAGACTGCTGGGAAGGATTACCATTTTGTTACTGAAGAGAAATTTGAGATTGATATAAAAATGGTACACATGATTCATTCATAGGGTTTAGACAACTGCCAGTATCTTTTTCCAATAAAAAAATAATATCCAATCTTAAACTATTTGTATCATGTAATATTCATAAAGTCAGTTTCATTCAAAGGTTTGATAAATGATCTTGATTTGAGTCTTGATTTATTGTTGCTTGCTAATGAAATATGTTTCTTTTCAGGGCCAATTCATTCAAACGTATCAATATAATGGACACTGGTATGGTTTACAAATGGAATCTGTTGAATCAGTGGCAAGAGAGGGACTTGCTTGTGTGGTACATATGGAACTTGAGGTGAATACTCTTAATTCTTAATGAACTTTTTCATATTTACACAACTGTGTAGTCTATTTATGTCATAATATGAATGCAACACTATTGATTAGCCATATCTAGGATCATACCAATGTCAAATGGTTTATTTAATGTTGAAATTATTGATTATATCTTTAATTATTAAGTAAACAAATTGTGTCTTAAGAAGTGTAGACTTATTAATACTATTCCATAAGCAGTTCTGTAGAAACACATACTGATGAAATTGCTGTTGCTATTTTTTATGATTTTTTATTTTCTTTCTCTAACAGGGGGTCCTGACTTTAAAGAACACTTACTTTGAACCTCGGTATGTGTTAGTTATGCCATTGAATGAGGAATGTCATGAGAAACGTCTTCGTGATCGGGGCATTTATACAGAGCAACAGGTTGTATACACATTAAATAGAGCAGATATGTACAAATCTTACAACCAGAACCATCCTGGATTCTTTGATATGATGATAAATAGTGGTGAGTTTATCTATGTTGATTTAAGTTTATTTTTGCATGATATTTACTTATATAAAGAATTCATATACACAAATGCAACTTTGATATTTACCAACAGAAATTTCAAAATTAATTTTGCATAAATTGCTCAACCATGATGATAGCTGAATATGCAAAAATATACATAGTCAATGTAAGTCCATTTTCACCCACTATGAAAGATGATACAAAGATGTGACTGGAATGATAAGGGTACACCCCTCACATATACAAAATTAATTTAAGAATATCTGCAAGTTTCACTGGTACGCAAAATTCACACCTCCTGTATAATTATCAACATTTTATTGAAAAATGTGTTGAAAATAGTGAAAATCATCAGCTATATTGGAGAATTTTATACTGTTTCTTGCATTAATCCTACTTTACCATTTTCTTATAAATTGTTCTAAATTTCAGATGATATACAAGAGTCATACAAAAGGTTACGACGTCTTGTTATGGATTATCTAGGTATTGGCATATCTCCACCTGTATCTGAAACTGGGGAACCTAGTACTGATGTACGTGGGGACACTGAACAAAATGTCACAACACAAGTAGGAACAAGAACGTGGTCAAAACCCAGTATGTCAGAAACTGGCTTGTCACAATCATTCAGTCGCCCCCGTGGTGCACAGTCTCCAATCATATCTGGTAGAGGAATAGTGGTATGTTTAGAAACAACTAGATTATCTTTATGATACAGTAAGCAATTAAGTGGCTTATTGAAGCCTCAGTTGATCTGGTCAATTCATTGACTAGTATTATGTTTATGTTGTTGCATGTTGTCAGGATCATGTGTCTGTCAGTTTATATCCTGTCAAAACAATTACTTCTCCAGAACTACTGGGATGAAGTCTTCTTCATTTGACTGATAGTATTCCATGCAAGTAGTAAGGATTCAGAATGGCATATGAATAATGACCTTGACCCCCTAAGGTGACCAGGGATGAGAATGAAAGACCACATGACCATTTCAGAACTACTTAATGGAATCAACCAAATTAAGACTGGCAGCATGTGTTCATTAGCATTTACTAATACTGGTATTTTGAAATTATATCATTATCAGGGAATGAGATCTGAATTTTCTTCAAACAACTTTCCTAGTTATAGTGAGCAATACAGGCCCAGAAATCTAATTTGTAGGAATTTCATTGGGAAATGGCAAAATGACTAAATATGTGTAATTCTACACACTTTTACAGGAAGAAGCATCATTAAAGAGAAGACAAAGTGCTGCCAAAGATGCTGTGTCAGGTGCACCACCACCTTTGTTAGAACAACTTCTTACTAGGTATGAGCTATAAAGTGTTCTTTCTTTCTCAGTTCGTGCATTAAGCACCTGTTTGATTATATTTAAGAATGATCTGGGTTTTTTTTCATGTAAAATTCTGGTTTATAGATTTTTTGCAAGAATTGCAGTGTGAAAAGGGCCATAAATATTAATTCCAGTTCATACATTAGCACTTTTTCACGTGTGGATACACTAGTGCACTATTGTGATCATGAATGCCTAAGATTGATTAGGATCTATCTGTAAATGTGCTTTTTCATTAAACAACAAACCTCTTGGTCTAAACTTCACTGGAAGATCCAGTCTGAGCCAAAAAATAATAAAAAAATCGATTTCTCTGACAGGTGCTCTGTACTGATAACTTTTTCTGAACTTATCATATTACCCAGTGATAATGACATTTTATTTGTTTATGTTCTGATTTCAGTTACCCAAAGACAGCTCCCCAAAGTGTTGAGGGTCAGACAGGGCTGGGTGTAAGCACAGCCACCACATCAGATCCACACAGATCTGTCTCAGCACCTGCAGTTAATAAACCACGTCCAGGCTCATCAGATTCAAGTGAAAACAGATCAGGAGCAAGTTCAAGTCTTACTGGTTTGACATCGGCTAGTGACATCCAACGTGGAAATTCCCCTGAATTAGCCCCAGTGCCAGGCAATATTGCACCACCTAACACTAACAAGGGGCCACAACTCCCCACCGAGATGGTACATCCTCTTGAATTAATGAGTGAATCTGGAAAAGAACCACGCCCACCATCAAATCCTCGTCCTGAATCCCAGGGGTCACGACCTCGACCTGGGTCAGAGAAACATAAAATATTACCACCAATATCTCCTAAAAATGGAAGACCAGTAGAATTGCAGTGATCTTCTCTCCTATTCAGTGGATTTCATGCTTAATAATGTCTGAATGGACTGCGTGTATGTGATATTTTATACATTAAAAGTATTGTTTTATATCAACATGTGAATGTTTTAGACGACTATTCCTGTGTCTGTAGTTTAAAAATTACTTTCAAACAAATTGCAAATCTTTGACCATTTTTTTAAAATTGTGTTGAACTTGAAAATATGAAGGTAACGAGAAGGTAACTTGAAATGTACCAGCATATCCAGAATGATATATTTAGGTCATATGTACATAAATGTTAGTGGACAAAAACTGGAGATTTATCTGTGAGCTCAAATCCCTTTTCATAATTCTAAATTTATTTGTGAATTTATGAAATGATGTTAGTTTAATTAAACAGCATTCTTTATGTTGTATAAAATAAATTTTGAGGTATATTCAGCCAAATTTATTTGAGAATGGAACATGAGTATTCAGAATTCAGTTCCATGGCTTTGGACCAAAAATTAACAATCCTCATAGAAGGACATTGTTGGAATCAGCTTGTAAATTGTACACCATTCCATAAGTCATGGCTGTTACATGTTGAATTTATATGAATACTTAACTGTGATATGAAAATAAAACAAATTCTAAGTCTAATAATTTTCAATATTTTTATTTTTATAAAAACTGATCCACAACTAGCCGATGTCCAAATATTTAATAAAAGCACAATTATTTCACATCACAATGTATCAATGAAGAAGGAAGAAATATGAACACAACAGAATTATCAGCACATTATACAATCAGCATAACAAGGCGGTTTCTCCATATATTTAACAAAGAGCAAGTCACAACTTTGATGGAATCATGAGTCATTTACACTGAAAAATGGTTGTATAAAGATGCTCGAATAAGTTACAATTAAAAAAAATCTAATATGAAACACATTAACATACAGCAGAAATCTTAAAAGATATCTTCTATCATTACCTAAACCATTCACATTATTGTCTAGATGTAATGAAATATCTGTACACCACTGGTGATTCTTCCACATTCTACATACATAAACTATCATAAATTCATGAGCACAATTAAATACACCTGACTTTATATCATGATTCTTTCTCTTGAGCTTCACGCTCACGTCTTCGAAGTACATGTGTTGGTATTTTCTTAATTTTTCCTCGAGCTCTTCGTCGGTTTTCCATTTCTTCTTTAAAATCTTGATGCTCATCTCTGAAAGATTAATCTACAATCATTAAAGTCTGTTAACTAAGTCAATACCAGTGTATGTACACTCCATTCTGTAAATATTTATGAAAAAGGTATCAAGGCAGTAAAATTACCAATTTAATCATTTTAGAGTTCACCATATTTGAGCCTGACCAACATGTCAGGCAACAACTGATTGAGGTTTGTCTAAAGATTCATTTAATTTAACAATAAGAAAGACCTATTAAAAGCACTGGCTTTTCACAGATAGATGAACACATATATAATATGGTCATAGTCACATGCATAAGATATTCTCTTCATTAAAAAATACGGACTCAGTCATTTGCAAGAAGGATACCAACTTTACCTGAAAAGTCCATGATCTCGGAGTCCATTCATTAATGTTAAAAGTTCTCTGTGTCTTGGATAGTAATTAATTATATATGGATTTATATGGGGTGGTAATCCAGAAAATATCTTCATAACTTTCATAGATTTTTGGTCTGTAGGCCTAACAACATCAACAAATATTCTTGCAGATAGTCTGGCCATTTGCTGTGCATATTTAGAAGACATTTTCTATTCCTGAAAATCAGTAACAAAAAATGCAATATGGATAAATAAATGTGGATATTTACTCTTGTCTTGTCTATTACAAGGTTAAGCTTCATTTTGCAGGCTTGAAACAGCCATTTCATTTATACTAGGACATCAATGTTTATAGTCTTCTTTTTTCTTATATAAGTGTCTGGCACAAAAACTCAACAGATACACATACCAAATGTTGGTCAAAGCCTTATACTTAATATTTTATCTATTGTGTATTAGAATCAACCCAAATATTTAAAGATATGTTAACCACAGAGTAATGATTTCATACACTCTTTTGAAGTCATGCTGGACAAATATGTAAGCATTCCAAATCACTAATACACCAGATTTGTATGCAAATGGTAGAATTGTACATGCATGCTACTTGATGATAATTCATTTTCTAATGATATACAATTCATAGAATTATTTAAGTTTTACTCTATAAAAAAGTTATCAAAATAAACCAAGTTTTACTTTGTTAATCATCATAAACTATATGCTATTAAAGATGCAACAATGAATTAGTTTGCTCTTTTTAAAATTTAATGAGTCTGAACTCTTACAAAAAAGTCTGTTCTCATTTTCAGTCAGAAATTCACACAGCACATATATGAATTTTGATATGATCTATCACTGAAAAAGCCCTAAGAATATATAAAAGATTTTGAACAAACAGCCATATGATAAATAAATAAAAAAAATATTTGGTGAATCAATCCCATTGTGTACTAAGATAATCAGTTATCCATGAACATATAAAGCAGTATTCGGGTCATAGCAACAGACACAAAGGTTAGTCCATTTAATCTGACAATTTCACACAACAAGTCAGTTTTTGGATTTGGTCAAGTTTTAAAAATGGCACCAAATACTCAAATGAGAAGTAAGACATTATTAAATGCTGCAACATTAAACATTTAAAGTAACGTATAGTTAATTTTATATAATAATATATGCCATAAATGAATACTGGAAAGATATTGGAGAGTTCATTATGTATTAAAGTCATTCTTAATTTGACCCTAACTTTATTGCAAAATTGCCTTCAAATGTAAGGCATTTTGAAATTAAATAATTCATAAGACTTGGACATACACTATGATACAGACTTTGCTAAGAGGAATAGTTTACATAGTATGTGTACATTGATAAATCATAAAAGTTCGAACACAGAGAAATGTTGTTAGTTACTTCACTGTTCATACATGCCTCCCAATTATAATCAGTATTGATTGATCGGCAGTAACATGTAGATGAACGTACAGACGATTTTAAACTATCCGGATACTATACTTTTTACAATAACTTATAAAAATCTCTATTCCGTCATTAACACCTGTTATTTATTTTCGAGACGACTGCGAGCCAAACATATGATATCACGATAATGAGCGCAAAATTTGTATCATTAGAACAATGGAATAAGAAAATATAATAAATAATTGTTTCACCTCTAAATTCTTTCAGCACGAAAGGCCTCGCTAATTCCCGAATACCGTTACAGTACGGAATGACTAAACAGCGGATATGGGCATACCCGTTACAGTACGGTCCAAAAATCTACATTGACGTTTATATTGAAACAAACTTCACAACAATTTAATAATTATGCTGAATCTTTGATCAAGAAAGACTATAAATCAGATTATTTATGCCATACAGGTAAATAAATAACAAAAAATAATATCCTTGACAATTATTCAAGGAATACGAAAGTAACTGTGTTATTCGTCTTTAAACTGGTCCCCGGTCCATATTGTAGTGAACCAACGGTACAACAAGAGTCAACGAGAACCAGTTTAGTTTCTTTTAGTGAAGAACGAAAAACGACAGTCCTCGTACAGTTCTGTCCCTGACAGTGAGAAACTAACATTGCATTTGATCTCGTTTTTCTGTAAAGGTAAACTTATTATCGGACAGAATTAATTTATAATTTTTATCAGATTGATTCCATTGACAGCAATCGTGATCCATTTAGATTGAGGTTGAAAGGAACTGTATCTGTAATTGAAATAATATTTGGTCTTTCGGATAGTACATTTTCGGCTAAACACACTTTGTATTGACTGTTGAAGCAGTGTCACTGTTTTACTGTGGACACATGTATACATTTTTATCAGTAAAGTGTGTTTGTATGTTTTTACATGGAGAAAATCTGCTAATACTAATTGTCATAATAAATATATATATATATAATTTATGTGTGCTTTAGAGGATGAACAACTTACTAGTTCTTAATGTTTCTCATGCAGATCTTCACAAGTTAGGGATTACTTTTCTATAGGCTGATAGTTTTATATCTTGATTAAGTAAGGATGAGTTATGTACTGAATTGGGAATTTTCCACACACAAATGTGCAGTTCTATGTTAGACTGTGAGGGTCAGGGCCAAATCAAAAAATGTCTCGCCGTCACGAACAGTCTAATTAGTTGGACTAACCTAAATGAGGCAGAATGTCAGAATATAATGTAAGCCATTTGAAAAGTCAGGGAATTTAAAGTTGGTAAAAATGAAGAGCTGATATGCATTTTAAATTCCACTTTCATGAAAAATGTGGTCTTGTAAAAGCAGATTACTTTTGAGCTGCTGAGTGCGGGTCCTCTTTAAGTCTTTTTGTTATTAAACCTGTTAGATTGCTTTGTCTCCGGTGGTCATACATTCTTTCTGTTTGTTGCTCCTTTCATTTGGTTTCCCTTACTTTGGTTCTCCACACCATTTTTTTCTCCCCAAAAGTATTTGTGTACCAGTAAGAAGGTCCTGACTGAGTCTTTGTTTATTGCAAATGTGAACTTTCATGAGCTGCATTGCAAAGTGCATTTTTGAATTAACTACATTTAATGCTAAATGCATTTTATTCCAGGAAGGCAAGTTCCTCAGGTCTCATTGCCATCATGCCTTTAACCCAAGGAAAACTGCATCCGGATGATGAAAGAAGAATAAAGAAAAATATCAGAGATTTAAAGAGAGACATGGATGCTAAAGATCTAATTGATTATTTTATTGAGAAAGAAATTTTTGATTTTGCGGACTTAGAGAAAATCAATGGCTACAACCCTAATACAAGCGATAATAGGAATAATTGTTTTTTCATCCTATTGCTCCAAAGTGGTCCACAGGCTTACTCTGTGTTCCTTGACTCACTACGAGTAAATGGTCAGGATCATTTGGCTGATTTGGTTGAAAATACACAGCTGGAGGGCAGTGCAGTAGCTGCTGAAAAAGGTATTATACAATATCTTGTATAGGAAAAGGTGTCTTTATTCACATTATCTTATTTCTTTCACTTTGAGATTTTTAAAAAGTGGTTTTGAGTGAGCTGTACTTGGTCAGTA
The DNA here is from genome assembly GCA_008271625.1 of Lutraria rhynchaena. Lineage (NCBI taxonomy): Eukaryota > Metazoa > Mollusca > Bivalvia > Venerida > Mactridae > Lutraria > Lutraria rhynchaena. The sequence goes on from VIBL01000130.1 coordinate 24,024, forward strand.
GAGATCAGGACCTCTAAAGAACTTAAGTAGAAACTGTTGGTTCAGAACTTTTCATTTGTTTCCTGGTGTTTTTGATGTATGAAGTTACTTCAAGTAGTAGCTTGCTGGCTGGCTTGCTTGCTAAGGAATAGGCAAATACTGGTTGGTAGTGCTGGGATAATGATTAGATCACAACACTAAATTGAAGTGTTCACCAACTAACATTTAATCAATTCAAACATTGTTTTGATCTATAATACTGTTTTATGAAGTCTCAGCTTTTTTGTAGTCTGGCCTGAACTTTTCTAATAAGTTTGTCTTGAACAGTTGTTTGACAAATCTGCCTACAGCAATAACATTATTCATGATTAAATTTGAAAGATTACTTTAAATGAGTCATTTATTAGCAACATTTGGGTTAGTACTCAGTCCTTGTCAAAAAGTTTGGGGTTTGTGTCCATGGATCACCATACTTCATTGCTTTACTTGAAACCGCTAATTCCACAGGGCAGAATTAATTGAATGCCAGAATAGTTATCATAGTGATCTTTCTTTAAACCAATTTACAGATTGTTAAATGATCAATACAATGGTTTGTATTCATTTACAAAAAATTTACATGTAGTCATGTACTGTGTATTTCAGAACCTGATGAATGGATAAAAAATATACGTCCAGAGATAAGAAAAAAACGACTCAGTGAGAAAGACATCAGTAGATTGGCTCAAACACTTGGGAATGATTGGGAACTAGTGCTTTTAGATATGGGCGTTAAACAAGTGGAAATAGATCAGTGCAAGATGGACAATAATACTTCTGTGATGAAGATTTATGCAGCTTTAAACAAATGGAGAATGCGATGTCCTGATGCATGTACTCTAGATAATTTTGTACGCATAGTCAAAGGCTGTTTTCAAGCCACCACTGTAGATTGGCCCCAAATGAAAGTTATTGCTGAGCGTATGTGATGATTGAGTATATAACTTTGATATAAACTGGTATTTACATTTAATACTGTGGATCTTTTGACAACAAGCATCATTGTTTTATTTTGTATTTTTGACTCTTAATGAAGTTATACATGATGCACTTGATGTCCTCAGTGTAGGGCTCTGTATTGGTACGATTAGTTAATATATTTGTATTGATAAAAAATTATCAGTCTTCAATACATGTATATCATTTGATATTATAGGTTCTGTTGTGTACAGAGAAAATAATGGATCATGATATTACACTTTTATTGATGTGATTGGATACTGGAAATGTTTCATTTATTGCAGCTGTGAAATAACAAGATAACTGAATTTGATATACTAGTACTAGTAAATTGAAAAACACGTATTCAACCCTATAACCTTGGGACATTAGATTTAAGTTACTGATGTCATGTATCAGTTTTTGTTTTCTTAAAGTATCAGGAAGACTGATTTCAGTGGTTTTTAATTAATAGATGAACAGTGACATTGTATTGGTTCTGTATTTTTGTAATTAAACATTCATATACATAATGCATGTATGCGATTCTACTCATTGAGGTATCTCTCTTCAAAGTTATACATGCATACTGTTATGGTCATTCAAAAGTTGTGGGTGTCAAGTAGTATCATTTGTACTTATTTATGTACATGTTTCTGACTATGGTTGCCGTACAATATATTTTTCCATTTACACATATCTTTTTATAACAGATTGTGAACTACATTGTTAGTTATACCTCTTGTTTGACTATGATACATGGTGTTCGTTAAATCATTTTATAAACATTTGTACTTCCATAGGATATCTGGTTAGTAGAAATTTGATCACTGACATGATTCTCCCCTCTCTCATGTCTCAGTTGACCCACAAATTAATTGGATAGGGATGTTTGTGATCAAAGGTTATGATCTCTGACTTGTAATCCCTAACCCCTCACCGCTGTGAGTTCGAATTCCACTTGGGACAAAATTTCACATATGAGGAAGCTGTCCAGCTAGCTTACAGAAGGTTGGTGGTTCCACCCAGGGGTAAGCTTAGGGTCATCTCCCCACCTCCATTAAAGCTGGGAAAGTTGCCAAATGACCCTGGCTGTTGGTGTAATTCCAGTGAAAAAAATTGGCTGGTTCCTTTTTAGCACTACATGAAAAAAAATGGATTTAGTGCCTTTGCAAGGACAGCAAAATGTCTTTTGGACATATATGATTAAAAATTGTGTATATACCTGTTTTTGAAATGTAAGATATGTGTATGAATGAGTGGATAGCTTGGGATACGTGTATTTGTTTTGCAATAGTTTGAATGGACATGAACACAATCTCTGAAGATCAGTCTTGAAAAATATGCACATTGTATGTCCACTATGTATAGAACATATAAATGAAACTATGGAATAAATCTATGCATATGTTTGTATCATAAAATAAGGTCACAAATTAGTTAGAAGTCCTATGTATTACAAATGTGGTGACATAAATCATTTTCTGAAATGATTATAAGTAAAAAATATAATAGGTAAATATGCTATACATGTATGAATTCATAATAATATTAGATTGTTTGTATATTACATGATTTTAACATTGTAGTAATTATTGTTTATATATCAAAATAATAGAGAAAAAGCTTTGTATGAATGTTGATTGTGAACCTATTTGAGAAATTAGCCTTCAATATTCATTGTGAGGTTTGCCCAAAATCTTGTAACCAGTGTGTGATAAGACCATTGGTATGTACAATGTGTGTAAACAATGTGATACATACACCGTACAAGGGCCTAACAACCAAGACACCATATGGCAAACATTACTTGTACAAAAATTAAGATAGCACTGGTGGAAAGGGCCTTTTTTGTTTTCCGATTTATCCATGAATCGGTAATCTTTAGTGAAATTGAGTTCAAGCATGATAATATGTGATTGATTTTTTAAAACTGTTATTTTATTAAAATTTTTAATTCAAATACACAGCAATTTGGAGCCCAGATATGAACGTAGTGTACTCTTATTTGTTTAGTATAAAATTATGTATTACTAACTGTTGATATATATTTTATCCTTTTTGTTTCATGCTATAATGAATACTAATAAAAAAACTGTTCAAAAGTTAAAATCTGCTTCAATAACTTGTATAAGTGGTTTGATTGGTCATGACCAATTTAATTCAATAGCATGGTGTTTTTTTTTATTTAACTAACATCTGATAATATATCTTTCTGTGTAACCCACAGGGGGCTAGCACATTTAAGGGATGGTGTATATGGACCAAAAACACCTATATTACATATATATGTATGTATGTGATATACATGTTTTTGGTCCGTGTGGCCATTTTAGGCCTAATACGCTTTCATACATTATACTCCATCCCTTCAACGTGCTAGCCATCTGTGGTGTAATCTGTGATTTATGAATGTATTTATGATTGACAAAAGCCCAGTTTCAGTCTTTGTTGAGACCAATTTACTTATAGTTTTTTATTAAAATACAGTGATCCAGATAATTTTTTTTTGATGGGAGTAAATGTACTTTCAGTTTTGAAAACAAGAGAGTATATGTACTCCCAGCTTGAAAAAAATGGGAGTAAATGTACCACCTCTATGTTTTAAAAGTTAACGAGTAAATGTACCTCCTCTATGTTTCAAAGTTAACAAGTAAATGTACACTTTACACGTGATTACCAGTGAATTTATTTTTAACATACTACTTATTATCATATTTACTTAATACCATATTTAATAATAATTTTTCTTCAAGTTGAAAGATGCTAGATAAATTTTACCGGCAGCTTGATTGAAAAATTTACTGCAACCATAAAGTACCGAATCATTTAACAAAAAAAAATAGATACCAAGTATAAAGGCACTTGCACTCAGAGTATCAATTTCTTGGGTAGAGTAAGCATTAGCTCAATACATGTACATTCATTAACATGTGTGGTTCATTTCTTTGACATTTGCTGATTATTATATTACTTTGTTCAAATGTTTGCCTTTATATTATGAATGGTATTGAAAGAATAGTGTACCCTGAAAACATTTTTGTACTGTAATAATTACACTGGAATTGTGTTTGACAGTCAGAAAGATATCTGAAAAGTATGATAAAAACTTGATACATGTATATACAATTCATCCATGACTTTAAAGCAAACAGTTTTGACAATGGAAATTTACTTTGGATCTTATCTCATATCAACAGAAAAAGCAAAAAAAAAAACCTGGCATACAAAATCATAGTAATCTTATGAAACATTAGTAATCAAAACAAAGAGAGTCTAATATAGCATAAAATATTAGTTTAATTTTTTCGTACGTGTACATTATAACCATGTCTTAAACTACCTGTAACTTAAGAAAATGCACAAAACAGAGAAAATTCTTCAAAGAATATCAATGTTATTCAGAGAAACAAAGAGGTAGAATGCAAAGCATCACTCTATGTTTTCCAAAAAGAAAGCATATATATCAAAGACACGATTTGAAACCAGTGATTCAACAATTCACAGTTAATACAATATGAAGGTCTTTCTATAAGCTAGAAAATGTCAAAATGTAACTATTTAAACAATAATTTCTGTTTCTCCTAATTCCTCGTCAGATGGTAGCTTTACTCTTTCAGGTGGTATCAAATATGGATCAACTAATGGTAAACCAGCTTTTTCTCTTCTGTCTAATTCTAAATAAGCCTCCCTGGTTACCCAATCAGCAAATCTGAAATAGATAAAGTAATTAATCATACACACGCAAACACATATAAAAGCCCACCATTTGTGAGTAGCTTGTTCATTTGGTTCTCTTTTACAAAAATACTATATAATATAATAATACCATAATTATCGAAAATGAATGCACACAGATCACATGCTCAACAAATTTATTTCAGGCTACTTGTCAGGCTACCAGCTAAGAACTTTAACTGGTTATACAGCAATTTCAACTAGTCCTTAGTCAATTTCTATACGTAATTACAAGCAGACAAGTGGATTTGTCGAGTCCTGGATCAGCAACATGTAAAAGTTTACATCATAACGTCTATTTGACAAAATAATGTTATGATGTAATATTGTACATGTTGATGATGACTTAACACAAATGGTGTTAAAGTAATGTTGTTATACGTATTTGACAAATGAAAATCAATACATTACAAAGAATAAAATGCACTATGTGTTATAATAATCGTAAGTAACTTACGCAAGTACCTGATAAATATGTGACATGCTTATATTTTGAAAATGTCACACAGAATTTTCATTTTCAGGTAAGGGGGTCAGAGAATTTTACTGGGGTAAAATGGCGTAAACTGAAGTATTCAACAGATGAAGACAAAGACAGATGTTTGTTTTGTTTCTTGAGCTTTCTTCTTTACATACAAAACAAGGATTAAAACTAATGGTGACAATGTTCTTGTTTTTATCAGGGGCTTTTATATATACATATCCCTCAGAACTCGATACATAAAGAGTGATTACAGTAATTCGAGAATTCATTTCTTTCTGATTGCTTTGAAATATACTCACTTAAAATCTGGTGCATAAGCAAGTAAATAACCTCCTATGACAAGCATAACAGTGAAGAATGAAAAGTTCATTAAGTTAGCATTAAAGCTATCATCTTCCCTGTCCTCATAGTTCCAACCATAAGAAGCCCAGTTCTACAAATACACAAAAAGGTTGACACTAAATTTAAAGTCAGGATAAGATCGCACAACATATTCATGGTTTCCATTGACCAATTCTCCCGAAGTGCTCAAAACTGTGAAATTGAACACAATAACATATTGAGAAAATACTACAAAATATTTAAATTTTACAGCTAAATAAGTATAGTTGACACACTGATAATTTTAGAAATCAAAATAATGAGTCTTGAGACTCGTATATTTTAAAGCAATGGGTCTCATGGAAAAACTATAGGTCTAGGTAATAAGTAAAAAAACATAATCAATCATATTCACTTATAAATCAAAATGTAGCATCATCATCGAATTGAATGTGCATAGTACACAGGATGTAGACCTAAAATTATCACTATTGACATTAACATTCTCATGGCATCACTATTCCAACAGTACTTGTGTTGCTCCAGTTTAAAACTGTTTTATCTGTCAACCTGATTATTCCGTTTCTTTCTCTAAAAACAAAGACATTCTTGGTCGAAAATGATTATTTTCTTGTAGCTAAACATCTGTTTATTCAATAATGTCAATTTGCACTGAAATGTAACCCCAAAACCCAAAAGATTCCCGTTTTGAATAACAAAGTTTAAAAGTAGTCTGCTCGACAGTTTTAGCTCTGCCAATCAATGATTACAAACATCTAAATTTTTACAAATATAATTTGTTTTTGGATCTGTATAGAAATTTAAAATGTTTAAGCACTTTTAATGAATTAAGAGTACTTTAACTGATATACCGCAAGAAGAGTGATGTTACATCATATTTACATATTGCTACCTTCTATTGACCTTATCAACTATTTGTCTATTACTGTCAAGTACTTTCACACACTTTTACAAGCCAACCAATAAGAAATTTGTATAATACATAGGATATTTGTGATGAAGGGTACATAATTGTTTTAAAATTTTGATCAGGACAACAAGTACCATGAGAATAGTGAAGAGAATCAAAACATTTGAGCACCTTACAGAAAAGGTGTGTTGGAATATTTTATGCTAGTAACGGTTCAAATTGTTCAGATATTGTAGTTATCGTGCCCAATAGGTTTTACTGGGAACGTTTCGCACACAAATATGAGGGCTTTGTTAGACTGAGGACGGGACCAAATAAAAAATATCTCGCTGTCACAAACAGTCTAATTTAGTAATTAGTTGGACTTCATTAGATTATATATCTGATACTGCCGTAAGTGGTACTTGGCCGATAAAGGTAAAACGCATAAAATATATATTGGTCACGTCTTGAAAAGTTTTAACATTAAACCTACACTGAGATAAACACATGCATCAAAAACATAAAGCGAACCTTCAATTTTTCGGGATCTGTGTTTCCGAAGTGTTCTTTAAGCTCCTTGAATTCTTCCGAACTCTCGAGTGACGCTTCGCTTGTTACAGTTGGTACTTCAGTTTTTTTGTCTGTTGATGATATAGCTCTTGTCTGCAAGTAAGAACCTCGAGAGCGAGTGTAGTGTGTGAAAATTTGTCGGCAAGGCCTCGCAAACCGTTGCAAGGTCGCCATTTTGTCCTACAGAAGAGTTGAATAAGGACCCAAAGGTGTTTAAATGGAATCTAAGGAAGAAATAGACGGAAAGAATGTGAACAGCATAACGTTTAACACACACTTAAACACACACATGCACACTCGTAAGAAGTAAATAAAACACATGTAATCAACACGATAGTCCAAATTTGGTAAAAATGTCTTCAAATACGTAGTATATCAATTTACCGAACTTGTTTATTTACCGAAATTACCAGCACCCTTTATACGCACAGTAGTGGCCTGAAGATTTTTTTGACAGATATGCGTTGTTTGATGAGTTTAGATTAAAAATAACATCTATACGGGTATAAAAATCAAGGTAACCGAGTGCCTATGGTTTTACTGACTGTATCAAAACCTCTTGTCCTATGAAGACATAAAAATCAGTACCGCTGCCAAGATCAACCAAAACCATTTTTGTATTTTCCATCATACCCACACCCCAAAATTCTGATCCATGGAGTAAAACAGGAACAACTTTAGTGTTCAAAATTTTAAATATGTTTCATATAACATAGGTAGAACATATCGCCATTTTTTAAACGAAGAATAACAACTCATTTAGCTTTGACAGCCATGCATTCAGCCATTTTGGTATCATCTACATTAATATTGAGGTGTCACTGTAAACAACACTCTACATAAGTCACATTTAATTGGGTTTGAAGTCCAAAAGCAGTGCCTGATACCAGAGCAGCCACATCATCTACAAATTTTTGATGCCATATGGATTCACACTTTGACACTACCGAAGATAATTCAATGATAAAAATACAGAAAAAAAATGGACCAAAAAAATCAGAATCTTCACGAAAACCAGTTTGGCTTTCAGACACTATGTTATAAGCATTCACATAAAAAGTGAAACGTTTATTCAATATACCTATGTAAAGTTTACTAAATATGTCAATAATGGAAATACTCCTGGCACAGTCAGTTTCACTGGTATTACCCTTTTCTGTCCATGTTTAATACCAGATTCATATCCTACATCATAAAAAGTAAGACCCTGTTTATGTTGAATAACCTTTTGTCAAGTTTTATAAAGACTCCAAAGTTAAAGTCTCAGCCGATGTGCTACCCAAATATTGCACTTTGTTATACAATGTACACTGTATATTTGGTGATTTGAATTCAGTTTTATCCAGAAATTATATACCCGTATCTGTATATGTGTAGTATACTATCATAAAGTATCAAAATAATGTGATAAATACATGTGTAATTGACTTCGGTAAATCAGCAAAATACATACGTGTTCGTACAAATATATATACATGTGTATATATATGTATAACAAAGGGTAACCGATATATATGTTGGGAGTATTTTACTATAATACATTTACATACATGTGTTTGTAATATTAGAAACGAAGAATGATACATGACATGCATTTGCTGTCATCGTTCAAAACTTACCCATTCGAACCTTTACGCAGTTCATATATACACTTTACCAAGAATGAAACACAATGAGTTACTGGAGTTTCTATCGTACATGTATTACGAATGTACTACAATGTGGTATTCCATCCACGCCTATTAAAGGTATGTATACATGAACAAATATGTATTAAAATAGCCCTTATGAATGGTGACTAATCTTATTTTCTTAAGCAGACGAAATTTTGGCGATACAAACTTTTAACTGAAAGTGTTCAAATAAACTTATACTAGTCCACGTATAACTGAGAAACAATAATGGGCGGGAAATCCTCTAGGGATGTCAGAGCAGACGACAGCGCTTTCAGCGAACAGTTTCTCGGGACTTTGAGAAAAACTAACGGAGCCAAGAAACAACAGACTGGTTCACGTGCTCGTTGCGGCTGTTGCAAGGTATATTAACAATCATTCTGCTTTTAAAATTCCGTTGATGAAAAATAATCTCGTTGATAAATCACTCACTATATTACCAATGTTTTGAATTTCGATTTATTGCCTTCTTGCCTAGTGGTTTTATTATATTATGATGATGATACGAGCGTGTACAGCTATATTATTCTGTTTTGTGTATTCCTACAAAACTTACCCAGGCATATATATGCACACAAGTCGTGTACCCCACCGTATATATACCGTATGTAAAGTCGTGCCTGAATGCAATGAATGGATAAGTCAATACTTTCATTGGGATTTAAAAGACAAAATTAAACCCACTTGTTCCTATACACAACGTGTTCGTGTTTATTACTTGAATATGTTGCATGTATATTAATTCCAATTACACGAAGTACTCGACAAAATAAAGTAATTGTTACAATGACAACATAACTGAATTAACGTCATAAATGATTGGTTAAATTAAATCGTCAATACACATGCAGCCTATATCGCTTGACATATTGTTAGCGGTCACAATGTCAAAATACGTGTGTTAGGATTTTTAGGACTATGTGGGTTTTTAGGCTGATTGGTAATGCCGTTTTAGATAATTGATTTTGCAAATATTATACATGTAGTCAGAGACGTTATATATGTGTCTCTGATGTAGTTGGGGTTACGCCAAATAGGGCTCGTTAAAGTAACGAAGTATGGGGTACCCTATGTATAACGTCGGATTGCTGTTGCTGTTTGTGTCGTATGTTTTTATTATCAATCACGGTTTATATAATGACCAGTCATTTACCAATGTCTGCCTTAGATTTATGGCCTAAATCCATTTGATCATCATATAATGGACCATGTGCTTTTCGCAGATAAGCCACTGCTTCCTTCAGACTTTAGAATTGAAGGCCTCACGTTTGGGGTTCACAAACGAGTCAATCATCCCCATGATTGATGCCATAATTTTATGTACATATACAGTGGTACATAAACTAGACTTATCACTGAATTCGTGATTAAACACTCCCGCAAAATGGGGACATACCATCCGACCAACCGACAACGAGGATGATTCCAGTCACCGGGTGGGTTTTTACATCGGTGTATCTGTTTTCATGGGTTATTGCGAGACAGATAATCACTGAAAATATAATTAATATAGACTAAGTTAAAACTTGGAAACATAATGCTGTTAAATGTTGTGTTAAATTATCACGACTCTTCTAACTTTTATTCTTGCACTATTTCAATTTATATCATACAATTCTCCGCTTGTATGATCACACATAACAGAGAATGAACAATTGATGCAGTACCTGAACATTTCAGTGTTCGAGAAGAATTTTGATATATTTATGATTACCGCATAATAAAATTTGTGTTTACGACCCTGATTTTATAAGCAAATGATTTTTGGACTTATGGTTAGTTCGTGTACACAAATTCACGATACATACAATGTATAAAGCACAATATATGGATGTCTTCAATGAATAAATATCACGCAGGATCAGATATTTATCGCTGTTGTTGTAGAAAGGTATAAATATTTTATTAGCTAATGTTAACTTTGGACTATTTCTTGTTAAAGCATATCACATGTTTGTGTGATAAAATGAGGATTCTCGGAAAATTGACCATTAGATATATACGACGATCGTGTTTTCAAAATGTGTAAACTTTTAACAACGCATTGTTTGTATTTGTTAGTTTATTGTGCCCATGTTACAACATGATTGTTAAATGTTATTATGTTTATTGGTGTTGTGTCAGATTCTCTATGTTTAAGACCTTTTTTTCATACGCAACAATTGCGCTTATCAGATTTTCATCCCAGCAGATCATCGATCTATGTTTGTTAGTGATAAATTGACTAAGTTCGAATCAGCAACAATCGGAAGTAATCGACTGTTTTCCGAATTCTACCGATGGTCGAATTGGAATTTATGACCCCATACTATTCTTATCAGGGTAACAAATCACGATAAACATATCCAACTCTCGGATAAATGATACAGCGATGCATTAAACTGACCATTCATGTTTTTTTATCTAGAATCTATATCCAGAGTCTATTGCTGATGTTAAAATGTTTCCGAATGACTGCTTGTTATTGTCATTTTCTATTTGTTCCTCAGTTTTGTTTGTTGTATAATATCTGAGGTGGGAATTGACTGTATACATATATAATAGTCTCAGACCTGGAATAAAGACATAATAGTTTCAGATAATACAGTTTTCCAACGGTATTTATTATTTGTTTATCTCTTAATGTTTTTAGTAAATGCAGCGAAGTATTTGGCAATCCATGTCAGAAATTTTGGATCCTTTAAGACTTTATCGTAAGTTGAAATAATAAATTTAAAGTTGGATGGCAAACACAAGGTTACAAATTATTGACTATTTCGGTCAATGCAGAAAGATCAAAACTTGTTATTGATTAAAATATAATATGGGATATGATTTAATCTTTGTACTAAAACCTCTCCTGGATTTTGTGTCACTGTTCTGGCAATTTTCGAAATACATAATTTGACATCTGGCTAATGCATGGATCATTTACAGAGGCTGCCTTAGTCACTAGATTCGAACCAGTGCATTCTTCGGGAACAATGTACTTAACATAAATGATGGCCTATTACCTCTAAGCGGGTCCTGACTGTATATATATGTATTTTCTTAAAATCTCAGACATTAGACCGTTGCACAATCGAAACTCTGGACTTTGGTCTACCGGATCTCACTTTGTCTTGTTAGTGGAACAAGGTATCCGAGTTTTTGCATTTTGTCAGTGATAAAGACTTACATGCGTATGTTTTTGTGTGTTCAATATTACTCAAATTAATTTGTTTTATCAAATATCAGCACAATGCAGATTTAACAACCAACTTCGGACAAAATAAACGAAAACAAACATATTCATTGCAAGTTTCTGATTGAAAAGGAGAAATGTGTAGTTGCTTCATAAATGGCCCGTGTTGATAATATATATAATTTTGTTTGGATCCGACGTTCCAGCTTACACATTTAGTCAATTTTTTATATGATTTTTATTACTGTATGTTACAGATGAAAATAAAAACTCTCATGTGGCAGATATAAAAAAAACACTTATGTGATAATTACATGATTCAACAGTAAAAAACAGACCAGCCTTCCCCTACCGCTGGGCCCCTCTCCCCCAGTGCCTTCCCCCAGTCCCCTCCCCTTTTCCCCCTTCCCGTCCCCCTAACTAAAAGTTTTAAAAGTCCCTTTTTAATGCACCAATATCATTGAAGGAAAAGTCATTCTATTCACCGAGAAGCACACATATTTTTACCAAAATACACAAAATTTTACTTAAGATAGAATAGGTATCTCCCTTAGATTTACGAAACATGCTTAATATAAAACAGGCAAAATATTTAATAAGCCATTAGGGCCGTGAGGTGCCAGGTACTATATTTTTTGCAAGATAACTGTCATTGATTCGATCCAACCCAAGACACGTTTTCCGTGTATTTTATTTATTTATTTATTTCTCTCTTCTTTCTTTCTTGCTCAAATATATAAAAGCATGATTTCAAAGAAACAGAAAGAAAAAAGGTCTTATATTATAAAGTCTAATTTAAAAAGTCTTGTCATTCTTTATCAGAAATTTGAATCTTTATATATCTATATCCTGGATCAAAGACCTAAAATTTATACATATTATTCATTCAATTTCCCTGTATGATTTTAAATCTCGGAACGAAACGCGACATAATCCAAATTAATCTAAGGAACAGAGACTAAATTAATCTTAAATAGTAGTATGTGGCAAGAAAATCACCACAAACTCACTCAAGTAGCTTTGTGCGAATAGGATTCGCAGGAATCATATTAACAAACATCGGTCAACGTAAACCTTACTGAAAGACGCTCAGGACTGAATCATTAGTTGCCTATTAAGCAAAACGACACGAACAATACAGCACTTTGACCCTAAACAAAGGGTTTGGCGATTTTTTGAATTTTACAAATTGCCATCTTAGCTAAGTTTCTGTGAACCGGAAGCCTGGCCTGTATGATCTACCTAGTGCGTGCGTGCGTGCGTTTGTAAAACAACGATTTATTGTGGAATGAACGGTGATAAGCTGCATCCCGATTTTTTATTTTACAAAAAAAACCCATAATGGAACATTATCAAGTTCCATTATCAAGTTACGTTTTGTGGACGACTAAACATATGGGCTTGCTCACACATGTACATATTTAGTACGCTTTTTATGATAGGGGAATCATTAGTACAGACGATCGAAATGTTGCAGCAGTCAACGTACGCAAGAAGACTGTAAATTCGTGATCCATATAACGTGCCTCATACATATTTTTCGCTAAATAACATCAAAGACCTATACTACACTTTGTGTAGATCTTTGATAACATCGGTATTTATAAAATAGGTCCATCACATGAAAATCACGTGGTCACAATGACACATATATTTATAATACAGTCCATAATTAGCGCTCCATTGAAAAACTTCAAAATTTATGAATTTAGGCGAATGAATATACACCAAAATGTAAAAAGTATATCTAATAACTAACATTACACTCACTTGAAAAAAAACCCGCATAATTACCGTTTTTGAAGCGGTAGACGACAGCGATAAGTGGTTTATTCGTGCAGATGTGTACTTCCGCATTGAAACGGAGGCTGTCAAAATAACCAAATTATCGGAATGATATAAATACTTGTGTTTTGTCAATGAATTGTAAAATTCGTGTTGGAAATTCAACTATTCTTTTATAACACATGTGACTATTATGTAGATTGGCGTAGATATCTGTGTCGTTAAACTGTTTCACAAGGGTCGGGTAAAATACGGACACTGACAGTTTCTATTTTAAATACAGAAGCATTACTAGTTTCACATTAATACAGATTAGGAAAAACTGTACAAAATGGCTTCTAGAAAGGATTACGAAGATCCTGCGTCTAGGCCGTTGTTTGGTGAGACACATCCACAGGTACTGAATTCATATCTGTCTTTATATTTGAATTAGGGATAGGACTGACAAGGGAAGTAACTCGTTTTGACATATCGCGATAAGCAGGAAGAGTGGTCCAAAATGGGTGGTCTGGGTTACGGTCTTATACGGTCGTTACGCGGCGATTTTTTATGAAAGAATCATTGAACCAGTCTGATAAAAGACCGCACTTTGCGTTTTTCCGGGTTTCTTTGCGGAATTCCGCGGAGAACATGGTATAATCAACGATCAAACAGAAGCATATTTTTCGGAAGTGAATTCCTTAAGGATTTTGGTAAGTTAACTACAAAAAACGCTCATATTACGACACATCGATGAGTTAAGAACATATATACACCATTCTTTATAGATTCCTATTTGTCTTCATAACGTAAGGTCATTATTTCTAGAGTCACTAATTTTCCTGAAAAATTTACCGGTGTTAGGGTACTTTTCACCCCCACCGATAGATCATTTCAATTTCGCGAATCTTGACTCACATGTGGACTAGTGTATGGTATGCTGTCGCTAATGTTGGATTCTATTGAAATATATCTCAACATATAACATCCTGTTAAATTATTGGTAATTTTAATTGAAAAAGAAAACTGAGTCCAAAATTCCTGAAATTAAATGACAATGAATAAAAAAATGCCAATTTTCAATTTCTCTTTTCAGTCATCTCGATTTCAGACTAATTAGTGACCAGCAGTATTCTTTTGTTGCAGTGTATCATACTCATAGTCAGTCATCAGAGATTCCTTCTAATAACATCTAGTCCTGTTTTGAAGAAACTTTGGTTGTTGCGCACAAAAAAGTAAGGTCTGTCATGTTGTTATCATGTATAAATACTTATTTATCAATTGCGAAGTAAATCATCTTTATACTATCATTTGTTGGAATTTAAAAGTATGTCACATATGAAGAGCAAGTAGAAGAGCTAATAATTTTATCACTCAAACAGATCAGAATGTGATGTTTTCCTCTTTACTTTAGTAAATAAAACATTGTTTTTTGCGATGGTAACAAAGGAATAGAATCATTTTTATATTATTAATATTATTCATAATTTATTACTGATAAAGTCTTATTTGAGCTGTCAGGATTACTTATCACAGAAAATATTTGACCATTTGAGATTAATTGGTAACCTGCATTGGCTATTTGACGTTGAAAGTTTGAGGTGTATTTGGGCACTGTCTTTGTACTGAACTTTGAGGCAACATATGTTGCACACATGTAAGTTCTGACATGCTTTTGATTGGATTGTTTTTCCATTTTACATTTTATCAATTATCATACTTCTATGAATGGAACACTCCTACCAGACTACAACTTTGTATCACAAAAATGTATTAGAAGAATAGAAACAGGGCAATGCAAGTATTGTATAATTGTGAATTTTAAAATTTAATGTGGTTTCTTCTTTCAGATTGATTTGAGGACCAGCTCTTTAGATATACCTGACTTTAGAATTGTAAGTTTCAATATTTATCTTCACCATTTTTCTTTAAAGTCTTATTTTCAGAATTTGATTAACCATTTGTAATCTATTATATCATACATGAGAAAATATTTCCAGTCATTATCATTGTAATGAGACATAAATTAGAGAACTAAAACTGTGATCGTTATTATTAGATTTAGGTCATGCATTAGTATGGACAGTATACTAACCAGTACTTACTTACAAGGAGCTGGCAACTTCTCCACTTATGGAGGATTTTTTTTCTTAAATTTTCATAGAGCTGCTGTGACTGGGGTTGGAACCCGGATTGCTGGATCACTAATTACTGGACCATGGTCTCAGCCTTTATTGCAAATCCATTAAATACTACCCCTGAATAGTTTGTAGCTTTTGTATATTATAAGTTAGTTGCATTTATTATAACATATTTTTTATTTCAATCATATTTCTATTTAAAATGCTATATCTTTATATTTTCAGTTCACTTTGATGTCCACTGAGAAGCTCCATTTGTATACGTGTTACTATACTTACCTTCAATAAATGCTGAAAGTGAAATGACTATTTGACTGTTACATGTTATCTAACAATTTGTTGACAAAGAAAATAAATCTGTGTAAGAAAATTATGTTATGTGTTTTCTACCATTGAAATGGTGTGGGTGGGGTAATGGAAAATGGCACTTCTATGCTTCATTACACCAGAAAAATCTATGTTTATGCACATAAATCTGAGCTAAACAATGTATATAAATTCATTGTACAATTCTAAGGTGCAAAATAGTGTTTCTGACTTGTTATATATTATTTAATGCCAAGGAACCACTTTTTTAAGAAAATGGGAAAAAAACGTTTTTCAATTTTGTCATACCTACCAACTTTAAATTAGCATAACTTTGTTCAATTTTAATCAAATTTGATGGGGTTTGTTTTATTTTCATCCAAAGAGATAGTAGCCTCCAGAAAACTTAAATTCATGTTAATCAGAAGTATATTTCTAAAAGTCAGTCCTATACCTATTTGAATGTCTCACGTTTAAATGGATGCATAGACTGCAACATAGTTATTAGTATGGCCGAGTAACAGGTTTTCTTGGTATAATGAATTTTCATGATATTGTGTGTGTGTGTGTGTGTGTGTGTGTGTGTGTGTGTGTGTGTGTGTGTGTGTGTGTGTGTGTTTAAGTAAAGGCTATATATTGTATGTGTGTGGGTATTGCTATTATTGTATTACTATTAGCTGTACCAATTACAACTCTGTGAACAATGAACAATTTCTGTAAATATATGAAACTGATTACTGTCAATAAACAACTGTTATGGACCATGCATATTAGTGCATAAGTTTGGTATGGTGTGGTATATTTCAGAGCGGACATTAATGTAATGATTATAATCACAACCTCCAGAATTGGTATTTGTGAGTATAAGATAAAGAAATAATTCAGGGTGGCCCGGTGGGGTAATGCGCGAAATAAAGGTCGCATGCATATATAAAATGATTTACAGGAATGTCAAAATGTTAATTGTGTAAATGTATTTGATACCTTCTTTTTATGAATTGTAGGACAGGATTTGTCATTTGGTACTAGCATCAATTACTGGTATACTAGTTGCTGTAAGTATTTCTGTAGTGTCATTGTTGTAAAATGTGTTTTATATTTATAATTTATTTCCATTTGTTAAATTATTGACTTTAACTGTGGTGTCAGAGATACTGATTTCAGATGTAAAATTGGAGGCATTGTGGTCTAGAGGTAGAGCGTCCGACCACTTTTTTTTACAAACTTCACAATCCCATTTTTCGGACGCAGTACTGGTGCAGTGTTCAGGAAGCGGACTCGAGCATGATTCATTAAGCAAAATTGCTTGTTTCACAATCGAGCAAAAATATAAAAAAAATATTATAAATTAGATGTAAAATTAAATTTTGACTTTTCCATATAAACATTTTTATACTTTACAGATTTATAGGTATGCACGACTTTTGATATTAATACTAGTATTGATTTCTCAAGACCCACAGATGGACTCTGTTGCTGTGCTTTGCCATGAGACTTTGTACCAAATATTGCTCTTCTTAATGAATGAAACCTACATGATGAGACAAATAACAATAAAGTAGTATTAAGATGAATGATATAGCTCTGCTACTTGATTATGATTTTCATTTTAACTTACTGTAATTACACTTAGTAATATATATTTATTACCAGTATTTATACAGTTATATAGGAACCAAAACAAGACAATTAACTGTATTTTCTCCTGTCTACATTATCTAACTTCAACCATTTTACATTCAATGGCCTTTTCAGGTAACATTAGTGAGTGCATTTATCTTCCCTCACTGGCCACCCAATGGTATCAACATAATGTTTGCCATTGCCATGTCATTTATTGGACTTTCTCATTTAGTTCTGGTGAGTGTTTTTTAGTTTTATCTTGTAAGCTGAAAAAAATCTTTAGTTGTGATTTTTTGCAACTGACTAGAATTTTACCCTGAAGCAAAGATTCAGTATTGATTTTTCTTCTTTTCCTGGCTTTTTACATGAATAAAATATTGAAGTTCTGAGTGAATTGAATTCTTTTAATACATGAAATTTAAACAATGTAATTTAAACAGGTGCCATGATCATAATTCATGATGGAACAAAACAATGTAGAATTGATACTGTTAAAATTACTGCTAAACAAAATTTTTGTTTGATAGCTTATATGACATAATGTTGTCTCCCGATTTCACTTTCAGGTTGTATAAGTCTATATCAATGTGGCACTCAAGTTCTGTTTTCTTATTTCAGATATATTGGTATAGACAGGGAGATTTGGAACCAAGATTTCTACGGTTGATATTTTACAATGCGTTTACTATGATTTTACTATGTGTGGTTGGTAATCTCTACATTCACAACATATGACGAAATTGTAAGTCTGCTAACTTTCGATAGTGTTGGTACATATATAGTGTACATATATATGTGTGTGACAAATGGACTCTGGAACAACTTGAGGTTGTACGTTACAGACCAAGTATTGTTGATCCTGTTACATGTACAACTGGCATGAATTTGTGATAGACCTAGAGTTAACCACTAACAACTAATCTTCTACTAAATTGTAATGTTCAGTCAATATTGCTGGTTATCAATATTGACATATGTGTTATTATTTGTTTTTGTATATAATATTTTTAAGTCATTAAAATGACTATAGCCAGTTTTCTTTTCAAATGACTGGACTGGTCCATGTTGTGTCACTTAAGCATATTAAAGGTATATATATCTTCTCTTTTTATACCTGCAATGTCTCATGAATTTCCACTATTGTTAACACTCTTTTAAAACTTGTTAGTAGAGTTGTGTTTACTGGTCTTCACATAGATTTTTTTTGCCATCATATTGTTAGGTCCCTAACCGTGTACCAGTACACTAAATACTTAATGACTGTTACAAACCATATATGTAATGAACTGAAAATATTTATTATTCATTTTTTGTTTTCATCTGTTTGTTAAATCATTCCATTTTCAGAATTTGAAATTTTGGTTAAACGCTAGATTTGTAGTTAACACATTCGTGACTTGACATTTACCATGACTTTGAATTAGTTATTTATGTTCATTAACTCTCCAGTTATACCACACTATCAATTTAAGACTTAATTTTCCACATTTTGTTCCCATAAAACTAAAGTCAAAGCATGCTTTAAGTTCATTTTTCTGCTCATTTGTAATTATAAATCATTTCATTTGACAGATTGCTTCAAGCTGTAATGCATATACTGGTAACTCTTAAACCTTGAAAAATTAATTATCATTGTGTAAATTTATGATCAATTTACATTTTATCTTAATACTTGTAGTTTTTCTTGAGGCAGAAGTTGGTTAAATAATATAATTTTAATTATTTCTGTGCATTTTTTTATTTGCCAACTTTCTTTAACACTGGCTAAAAATCTTTTAAAACTCGCCACATCCCTCTTCCCATCTGTTTGTAAATAAACCATATGTATATGATAGACCGGTGCTTATTAGATTGAACTAATTGTAGTATACATGATGTCTGTCATCATGAAATTAAACAGAATAGATTTGTTAAAGTGTCATATCACATGTATGTAAACTAGAAGAGGTTGCAGATGTTTCTACGTATAAACTCATATAAATTCGTACTTATGTACCTCGTACTGTCTACATCACTTTGCTCCCAAATCTGAAGAGCTGTTTTCCTTCTCTCATTAAGAATTGTATCATACTTAGTAATGACATTTAAGTGCTATTTCATTTCTACTGATCACCTCCTAATAAAAACCCACCTGGAGACTTACATTTAACAGATTTTGTTTGTTTTAAATATGTTCTATTAATTGTTTGAAAGATTTTGTGAAACATTGGTTATAATGTGACGTATTATGACAGCATTCTTGTGAGTTACTATTTTTCATTGTTTTTTTTTTCCTCAAAAAGGGTTGGAGCTTAGTTAATGAAGGAGAATTCAGTAGAGATTAAATGGTACATAACTAGTTTCTTCATTGAAATAGCATATATAAACACTATATTTTTTATTTGACCTGAAGACAAAAATACATCTAGTTTTTCATTTCTGGTATGCTTTAATAAGCTGTTGCACATGACTGTATCTCATCATTGCATGTTTTACTCGCAATATACCAACATGTATAGTCAGGTTAATATCAAAGCTTGTTAATACTTATTGGTACTTATTGTATAAGGCAGAAAAAATAGTCTTGTTACTGTTTCTGGTTACTTGACCAAAAAATAGAGTTGGTAGATTGCAAAACTTTCTGATCTTACTTTTTAGGCAAAATTTGTCCCCAAATATTCTCTCTTAATACCATCATTGTTTGCAATTCATTGGATTCTGTCATTGGAAACTTAAAAGTTGGTGCCAAAAAATGTGTGGGTCAGGTACCTGGAAACACAACTTTTTGGCCATATCATTTGTAAAGCTTGTGAATGCTAACATAGTGTATATCATTTAAAAGGTTTGTGATAGACTTTCACTTATGTCTGCGCTGGTTATCTAGACTAGTGCAAGTAGGTTTTACATGACTTGTGTAATAATTGGTCATTAATAGTTTCCATAACCCTTTACTTGTATTCTGTGTATTTCACTAATTTGCCTATATATCAATCATATTAAAATTCCAATACATGGACTTATTATTTGTTGTCTGCAGTAATTGTTGTTGTTGATATTTTATCCATTATATAATAGTTGGATACCATTCTTTAATACGTATTAACCATTGAAATTAATTGTTCTTTTGTGTGACAAGATTGGCTGTTGTCTATTCAGTGATATTATTGCCATATTTTATGTACGTTCAAATATTTATTTATGTAATATTTCCATGTTTCCACATGAACATATATACATGTTTATTCTGTAGATCTAATATGATGAAAATGTACACAACATAAACGCTTTTCTATGTTGATAATGCTTAAAGGTTGTTTTACAATTAATAAAAAATGTTTTTATTTTAAATTTGTCTTTGTTATTTATTATTGAGACAAGCCTTAGTTATAAGCTGTGTTTTAGATGAATAGCAAAATGATGCATGTATGTTAAGAAGCATATTTTCGTCACACATGGAAGGTGCTCACGGTGTTGTGATCATTTCAGTTAAACTATTGAAGGTCTCCAATGCTGACAAGTTAAATGTTATTGAAAGAATAACTGAGGACAACCTACCTTATGACATTTATCTCATCTATGATTCATACATCATGCAAGGAAGTTGTTGGTAGCATGTAGAATCTTTCTGGGTCTCGCAGATAAGAAAGGTACACAGAATAAAATAACTGACTGCTATATACAACTGTACAGTGTAGGCATTTGCTGATAAGTTCACCACATTTTTACATACTGTAGTCAGGGTATGCAATAGTAGAGCAGTGTTGAATTGATGCATGAACAAACGGTAATTATTAGCTTATTGTTTAATGGTATATTGTTACTGTTGATATTGATCAATACAATGAATCATTAAACTCAATAAAAACATGCTGACACTGGTATAAAACCCTGCATCATGCACTCTGACTCATAACACATCAAAGTTTCTGTGATGATCAAGAAAGAACCAATCATAATGGTAATACACTACAAAGTTTCTCTGACGATCTCTTGTTTTATTTCTCCATATACATGGATGAGATTTTAGCACAAATGTACATTCAAGAGTAAATGTTATCTAGAGTAATTATCTACAATCTTTGTGTGCATCTAAAAACAATCATATATACACATTGTGTAAACTATATATACCATAAAACTGTACATGATCTATAAATGGGATATATCGTAGATTTGTCTGAGTATAGCAAGATAACTGAATCAGGTACTTAATGAGTTCTAAATGGACACAACTAACTCATTACACAGAACAGAGTCATACATAAAACATATAACATTGAATGACATTCAATTGTACAATGTCTCATTACAAATAAACAAGAAATGTACTTTTTTGCTGAAAGGAAAAAATTCATTCTAAAGCATAGCAAATAAGTCATCACCAAACAAAAATCTCAACATTTATCCAACAAGTAAGAAATTTTTCTTCAAACATAGCCAGAGAAGTCCTACATTTTAACATGGTAATAACATGTGTGCAGGTAAATAGTTGCAGATCGATCTACATGTAAATGAGCTTCAAAAATTCTAAGTAAAATAAATTTACTAGGCAAACTGCCACAAACACAGTACAAAAATGAACAAAGATGACATCCATACTTTGTCGTAGAATTATAATACGAATATTGTAATGAGATATATATATATATGTATGTACAAAACATTGATGGGTTTACTCTGTATGCAAGCATCAAAAATACAATTAGTGAAAACAATAACATGTTAAATGTGTATTTTACTATTATATTATTATCCAATTATTAGCAATTAATTGTATGATAATTTTACACCAGATAAAAAACAATCAAAACTGTGTAATGAAATATCAGATACAATATCTGACTTATTGTAGTAACCTAGGAACAGTGAGGAAGATACAGCTGAACACAAGGTGTGATAAATATCACTCATGTTGTGGAAATATGATAAAACAGGTTTTTATCATGATAAAATTAGAGAATTCAGCAAGCCAAACTATCCCCACTGCTGAACATGAGATTATGAATATCACACCTAGCCCTGTTAACAAAACTGTCATAGAGTATTAAAGTATACATTTGACCCTTTTATACAATATATTACAAAGTATAGAATGGTATAAAGGATACTTAAAATTGCAGGTCCTAAATTTGAATTCAACAAAATAGTCTCAATAATACCCTGCCAGATATAAATACTGTTAACTACATGAGACAACTGGACAGCTTGCCATTTACCTAACTCATATCAACAATTTACACCATTTTGTTATGTATGAATGAATACTCTAGTACTACAGTTTAAATAATTTACATTATACATGTTTCCATGGTAGCAACTTCTCAGAATAAATGAATAAAAAAACTCAACATTTTACATATATAATAATATACAGTTTAAATATACAGAACACATAACAACAACAGAATCTAACATATACAAGATTGCACATCGTTTTCGCATAATATTTACATTTATCTACACTTTCAAATATATGTTAAAACCAAATAATTTGAACTACAAACTGGTTTGTCCAATAGGCATATCTTTAACCCATGATAAAAGTCAAATACAAGTACACCAGGAAGTTAAATATTTCAATCTATCCCGATACAAACAGCTAAATTTGTAATTAAGCCAAATTATATTCAACATATATATTTTATTTTTTGACAACAAAAACATAAAGCTCACTTATTTTTGTGTTGAAGCTGGAAACATTTAACAAAGGGAGATAATTCTGTATGGCAAAATCTCACAGGATGTTAATGGAAGACTATAAGAGTACATTTCATCATAGTTGTTTAACATTCAGTCCAATGTAATGATATCATACATCTGTAGCTTTGATCTACATATACAAAATTTACAAGTAAATGCAAACAATTTCTCCTGAGATGTAATTCATTCATCTGCAGCTCATGAAACACACACAAAGTCTCAAAAATTAAATCCAAGCATAATAAGCATCTAACACCTATCCTGTGTTTGAAAAAAAAATGACTAAAAAGTAGAATGAACAAACTTCAATAATCCTGATACAAGCTGTTAATCAATTAAGGATTAAATTAAATAAATTACTGAGTCCCTTCAATTCAACCAGTTTTCAGAATTATTTCATACAAACAAATGCTGTTATGGTTTAATACACATATCTTACCTGGAAATGATAGTTAAACATACAGGATAAACAACATAAATGTTACGTTATTCATACATAACACAATCTGAATTTTATCAATGCTACAAGAAGTTATAAGATATAAGTTACAAGATGTATTCACACGGTGAATTCATTAAATTATGCTAATATTATGCTTAACACAATTGATATCCTCATGAGCTTTTAGTGTATTATTTTAGTTTCAGCATACATATCTACACAAATGACTATCTATACATATATGTATATATCTACTCAAAGATTTACAAGGTATTTAAAAACAGTATTCACACAATTTCACAGGCATTCAGAATTCATCTAAATGTGGCAAAGACATTCAATGAATCTTAAGTAATATTTTTGTTGAGCTATTCAACTTGTAGAATTTACCATTGTAACAGACATGAAATCATTTACCCAATGATTTTTACAGCATTTTCAATTATATATTTTCTAGGTAACATAAAGGATACCTATTTTATGTATGAATTTAAACAAAACTGACTTTAGAATCTGTTCGAGTGTATGCAAATGTTAAGTATTCAAGTATCTCTCTCATTCTCTCATTATTTCAAACTTTTATAGGAATACTACAGATTACCAGTAGAACTGACTTTATGAATACCATGTAGTCCATCTAGCCCACCTTTCAGATCCCAGAAATTTACAGGGTACAGAAACTATACAAGAGATGAATGAAATTAATCTCTGAGTATTAAAGATAAACTAATTATCAATCATAATAAAATAAGATAAAAGAAGTGTTTTATATATTGCACACAACATATAACAATATATAATAATATTACCAGAAACAACTGAGGTTATGTTACACTTAATTCATGTAGTCAATAATTTAGACTCAGAAAATAAGACCCAAACTGGATCAAGCCAAGAAATAAAAAAAAAAACAGTAAAAACTAATTTTTCTTTGACATATGACGAGTTTTGCAAGAAACAATCCATTGATATTTTTTTGTAATTACTAAGCAAAATAACTGTAATACAACAAAACAAATCAATCTTGCATATTAAGACAAAACATGAACAAAGTGATAACAGAACAGAAGAATGTATGACTAGATTTATACATCATTCACTGAGAGAATATATAAAGTATGTAAATAAGTCCCTAGCAGTCAACTGGTCCCTATCTATAAATAGAAAACTTTACAACTCTCTAATATTACTTTTGATGTAATTAAAAACAGAACAAATAATTGATTCAGAGATCCAAATTTTAAGATGAATGTATTTTTTTAATGACCAAACAAATTTTCCCTCAAAAATCACTTGCAGGAATTTGGATGATGTATTTGTAGCGTAATGGTCTTCATTTAAGTTCATTTTGAGCATAACTTACCAATAGAGAAAAGAATTGGGCCCAAAGTTATAAAACTTGAGATCGGTCTCAAACCTCAAATCTCATATTTTGTCCTTCAATGTTTCTTATTTAATAATTACTGGTACTAAACAATGAAAATTTCAATCCTGCATGATTCTGCCTGCTAAAATGATCAAAAGATGTATTTAATCATTAAACTGCAATATCATTCAAACCGGAACACTTCACTTACAAAATTGGTATTTGAGCTCAGAGATTATTCTCAAGTTTAATAACCTTGGGGCCAGATCATAGCAACATTATTATGCAAAGCTATGTATAAAAAAAAATTAAAGTTGAAAATAAATGCTATATTGAAAGTTTATGCATTTAGTATTCTAGAAAAGATAAAGATACATTTAGATATCAGAACACAATGGCACAGGTTTACACAGTTCCATTAAAAAAAACCTTCTTAGTTTATTTGAAACTAGAAGGAGACTTTGATTGTACATTGTCCAGATTGGTTTCGAGTCTGCGAGACAAGTCTGGAGACCTTGTTGTTGGTTTCTTCATAACAGGTGGCTTGGCTTTAATCGGTGGTTTTGGCTTTTCTGCTATAGGAGGAGAGAAAGTATGCATCTGTGACGAAGATGACTTCAAGTGGTGTTCTTCCAGGCTGAACTTTCTACCAGTGGATGGCACAGATACTGTCATTAATTCATCACGTTTTAGATTTTGAAATGTAGACAACATTGGGGCAGTCTTAGTGAGCGACTCTGAATTCTGTTGTACTTCGGAAGTATAAACTTCAGAACTAGAAATATTTCGAGGCATTGAAGAAGCCTTCTTTAATGTTCCTTGGTTAGATTTGGCAAATGTTTCTGCAGCACTTACGGGACTGTCCCGATCACTTCCATCTTGGGGTGAGGAGGAGTTAGACCCTTCAGGGAGATCTAATACCAAATCAGGCGTATGTTTAGATGTCGATTTTGATTTTTGCAATGGCAGACTCATTCTTTTATCAGATGACTGTTGAAGTTCAAGTGATCTCACATCTGACATGATTTCTGCCAGAACCGTATCCATACTAGTAATATCATCAGAAGCACTTGAGCGGTTAGATGTTGTTTTTTCAGGACTAGAAGTTTGTCGTTTAAGTAATTCAACACCTGGACCTAGGTTGTACCTTTGTCCCTGGTCACTTTTTGTACTAAGTCTACTCTCAGTAAACCTACTACTTTCAGTAAACATTGACTGACTCATTAAATTACCAGGAGCGGTTGTCACGTTACCGACAGTTACCGTCTCCTGGGCGTTCTCTAAGACAGTTTCTGTGATTTCCGTCTCAAGGACTGGTTTTGTTGAAGTGACTGATTTGCTGCCAGAATGGTCGGTGGATTTCGATGATAATGAATGAAGGGAAGATGTCGACGTACTTTTAGCATCGTCTGATGAAATACTTTTCTTATCCTCAGGTCTGAAACAAGAACAATAAAATCAATTACCATGCTGTTTTATAATGATAAAATCCTAAACAAATGTAGGTTCAACAAACAGGAATATACACATGTATGTAAAATGTACATTTTGACCAATCACACAAAATTAAAGACAAATTTCATGGCAAAAATAGTCATAAATCAGGAAACAACAATGCAGCCTCAATTCTTTTTGTCACTTATGTAGTCTTATAAATATTCATTATAATAATGAAGTAAATTATCAAAGCATTAGCTTCAGTCAATCAGACAAGTTAACAACAAAGAAGCATCAATTTATTTACTGATAATATGACCAATGCAAGTGTACTTCCATAATCAATCAGCTGACATTAAGAACAACATTTGTAGTCCTTTAATTCAGTATCAGTAGACTATGCAAACAACATTGCATTTAATAAATACATGCTCATACATAAAACCCTATGAATTGTGTTTAAAATATAACTAATGACAAAGATACCAGATAACATTACACACTTACTGGTGTTTAATGGCCACATAGTTAGATGGTATAAGTCCCTCATGTCCAGCAAATGCTCCTTCCCACCATTCAGTGGATGCCTTTGTATACAATACCAAATTATCCCCCTTCTTGAATGATAGCTCCCTATCAGTACGACCCTTAAAGTCATAAAGAGCTGTAGCTTCATACACCTCAGTATCTACAAAAAGATAGGAGAATACAATAATAAGTAAAGGGGTTGGAAAACAAGGTTTTAAATCAATTTTAAACATAAATGGCCACATCATCTATCTTTCATATAAATTTCACATATATTATAGATTTGATTACACCAATTTGCTTAGTTACCCAATATCAATAGTCCGTAGACTGATCAGTCAGTTTCACATTTGCTAAACATAATTAACAGACAACTAGTTTGACTTAGTTTGATTTTTTCAGTGTGATCACATTTTGAAAATGTTTTCTTAGTTACAGAATAAATATAAAATTCTTATCCGTAAAATGAACAATAATCATATCAAAACAAAGAGACACCAAAAATGTAGAATACATAAAAATTGCTTTTAGATTAGATGGTGCAGGGAAAATGAATACAGTCTTGAGAATCCTTAAACAATGAACAGGGAACATTTTGTTAACAAAATATAGGGATCACAATGACTATTTGATGCAATACTAACGACTACAATTGTTTGAATCATACACTAAGCAGGGGTGATAATATATAAATATATATTTTTTCTTGTAACTGATAAAAATAGAAAAAATATTCCATGAATATCCTTACCAAAGCATGTGTGTGTAATCACAACCATTGAATTATGTCATATCTTTCAAACACAAGTGGATATTTTGGGATGAATGAACTACCTAACAATTTGTTTAATTAACACAAATAAATATTAACATCCATTGCCCATTTTAAAACGAACCATGCCAGCTCAGAAATGATCTCTTACCAAACATTATCACCCCTGACTTCTAGAACATTCCAACTTAAAAATAATAAACAGGAGTTTTTTTTTGTTTATTTTGACCTCATAAAAACACATGCCTAAATAAAATAAACAATAACAAAAAGAACATAATTAATAGAATTGAAGTAAATTTATCTTGTAGATCTAGTCTTCCAATTTACATCACAAAAATCAATTAAATACTAATATAACAGTTTTACAATTAGTCTAAGCATTAGCAATTCCTTTCTAAAGCTGTCTAGCCCGTTTCTTCTTGTTTAACACAAATTACTGAACATACATCACAAGACATTAGGATAACAGGTCAAAGTTACTGAAGGCAACATCAAGTTATGGTTCTTAATAGTAATATTAACTTACGACAACTCTTAATACTAAACCCATACATAACATGACATGAAGACAGAAAAGTTATCAGTAAATTCCGACAAGTTATTAAAATATTTTCAGTAGAATGACGATCTTTCATATAATACAATTTCTAGAGTCTTGAAAAGTATTAGCATTACTAATTACTAAGCATAACATCACTAATTTTACACTCAGAAAAAAAAATTATCAATATGCTTAAATAGAAATAAAGACTATTAAGCTGGCTTAATTTTCAAGACAGAAGAAGTGTCAAGTTGACAAGTAGATTTTTAGGTGAAATAGTCCTAATCACTGATACTTGTAATAGAAAACATGACACTAGTACACAGTAGAACCCAGTAAACTTAAAGTTGCCTTCCTGATCACATGACAAGGGTTAACAATAGTATAAAACATTGATTGTTACAGTTCTAGCTTACCCATCATTGAATCTGATATAATTTCAACAATAACAAGACACATTAATAACTGAACTCTGTATAAACAACAACTTATAGTCTTATATACAACAGTCTGACAACTTATACAGTCATAGTGAGCAAAAAATGAAACTTCAGGTGTTTCAGACCCCAAGTAAATTCAATGACAGAGATAATTATTCATTTTACAGTAATTTTTCTACCACTAGTCCCTTCATGAGCACAAGAGAATTATAAAAGTACTGCCTCAAATTACAGATATATATTATTGCTGTTTTTTGGTTTTCAATATACAGTCAAACCTGTGTTTGCAGCCACCTCTGAATAAAGACCACCCTGTGAATAAAAGGCATTCTTTCAAAAGCTGTCACTGATTATTTTAAACAAACTGACCTCCAAATAAAGGCCACCAGTCAATAAAAACTACATTTTGTCTTTCCCAAGGATGGCCTTTGTTTACAGGTTTGACTGTAACTGACTTGGATCAAAATTGTTTGACAAGAGAAGTTCCTTTTTGCACACATCCTTTTATAAAATCAGTTAACATCTTTATTTCCACTAATAGGGATATAATCCTTTATTCTGATGTCATTATATCTAGCATTATCATATCTTTAGAACAGGGTGAATTGTACAAATAACAGTCAACGTATCTCTGTATACACTCATACCTTTTTTAACTAAAAGAACATGATATGAAAATATATAACAAAACTATCTCAATATCATTGGTACACATATCTCATTGCTTTAACCTTTTATAGCAACACTAATTAAAACAATCACTTAATCATGCATAAAAAATAGGCGAAGTTTTGGAAATAAATATTATGATTAAGATTACAATTTTTTTCATTGATAAAAAGGCCTATAAATTACAATTATGTGATATCAAAACTTTTTAGCACTTATAAAACCATGCTCAAATATTCCCTCAAATTTCTTTTCCTGGAGTCTATGGTGTACACACAAATATGGGCACTACAAATTATGATAATGTACATGAATATGTTGCAACCATCCTATGAAAGTACCAAGTCAAAACCTCATTCACTGGTGCTTAACGTTCATGTTAAGTGCATATAATAATTTTACTGAGATCATTCATTACACTATACTCACCTTCATCATCATCGTCATCACTCTGTATAGAACATTCACCTTCTTCTTCCTCCATACCATCTAATGAATCTTGTCTGAAATCAGTCATCACAATACTGATCATACCAGAAATCAAAAAAAATTTGTCATTATATATAATTACCGGTACCTCTGATAAGACAATGTACCATAAAATGTTCAGTAATTGAAACAAAATGGAGCATTTAATATCTACATGTTCTTTTATTGTATTCAATGTAGAAATCAAAAAGATTAGTTCAGTAGATAACAGTCGCACCTGCAAAAAAATCTTACAATAATCTCAATATTTTCTGACCGCAACACTTATTAATACATGGCTATTAATGCCATCAAATTGAGATATAATTTGAAAACTGGTAGAATGCTCGAGACAAGTTGATAACAAAACTTACCCCATATCTACAATACATTTCTCGTACACCTCGCCTCCGTCACAAGGGAATATTTCATCCTGATTGCGTATAATAGTTTTAATGACTTCATTAACATTGGTCTGAAATGTTACTTGGTCCCTATCTGGTGGAATAGGGATCAATGTGGGCCCAAAACATATGGCAAGATTGTAAGGGTCCATCATGTTCTCATCTGAATATTCAGACAAGCTGTAAGTAAACAAACATAAAGTTAATTTATATATAAGAACCATAAGAAGTAAAAACTGTTCTTGCAGATTGAAAATACTAAAAAGATATCTATGGAACAATTTGAAGAGTCCAGAAAGTAAAAGCACATCTTCAAAACTTTTTAGACAAAGATGATTTTTTTTCCAAATCCATTTTTCCTCATGAAGGACAAAATTTGTTGTTTTTTTTTAACAAAAACTACATTTTTTCTCGCAATTTTTCCAGATATGATTGTGTTCTTAGTATTGTGTGTATTGATTGTACACAAAATCTTATCACATGAATGGTAAACACATAATTAGATTGTGAATTTGAACCCATAAAGGTCATGCTCATGTTCCCATAAGGACACATAACCATGTTTTTCCAGGGACACTACCGATGCAAACAAACAATGCTTTCATCACAATTAATCCTAAATGAATTGGTACAGATGCAAACAAATAACAAAAACGATTTTATTTAAGAATGGCAGATAAAGGGACTTACTGATTGAGGAATGCAAATAAATATCTCATAACTACGATGATATGTCTGGGTAGAGACAAAAGCAATTCTTTAATCTTATCAATCTTCGCTTGTTCATCGAGTCCTGAAAAAAATACATAATAAAAGTTCAATGATGAAGTGTAACCCACAACATACATCTTAAATTGCACAAAAATTCTTTGTCCTAACATCAGGTCAGGAAAGATATTCCAGCAAGATAATTGCCATGTGTCTAACTTAGTGTTTGAAGCATTTAAAAAAAGTAAATCTAACTTCCTCGACACCGATACAAGGGAAAAAATCAACTAAATGTATGTATATACATATGCTAGTACTTTTAATTCAAGCATATTAACATGAATTCTAACACAGAATAATCAAGAAATAGATTCCAGTATGCCATAACGAGACACTGACACTTGTAATTAAAGTGGTGGTGACTGTTGGTGACCAAAATGTGCATACAAAATACTCAGGGACTGACTGATCCAGGTTGCTTAAAAATCATATTTCTCAGATCTTTAATAAGTCAGAATACTTACTACTACAAGCTATAAGTTCGTCAAATAAAGGTAATGGAAACAAAGGTGGTTTGAGTTCACGGAAGAACATTTTGAGCACACCAGCAGCTGAGTTGATTTTTTCGCAAGCATCTTCTTCATCAGCCAATGGATCATCACCTGTAATACAAACAAACATTAAACATTTAAGTAGTCAGATCATATCATTTGTTTTTGTTCAAAAACTGCACTCATGTTCTAAGTGATGCAATTTTCACACAACAGCAAAAATTGATACACCTGTCTGACAATAACAATAAACAAACCATGTCTACACAAAACACAGTTGCACCACGGATTCAAAACACATTTCATAAGCATGTGACTTCTGTGTTGCCATGCAACAGATTCACAGAGTGCAGTTCACATCTCAGTTAAAACCACAGTTAACTTCTATGAAATAAAATTATAACATACATGTATTTATCAAAGTGACTTTGACCGAAGTAGCAGATTTTGGACTTTAGTAAATAATTTTATTGTTGTCTATAACCAGAACATTTTTTCATACTTGATTATCGTAATCTCAATACACATAATTCAATATTCTCTTAAATCTTCCTAGCATAAACCAGGAGACTCAGCTGGCAATCAAACTCATTAAGTCAGTATTGACAGAATCCATCTATCACTTAAACCAGTATATTTGCATACAATTTTGCTAAAAAGTCAGAAACCACTGGACACAATGCTAAGGATATCTTAACTACACTGCAGTTACCACTAGTTTATAAGAAAAACATAAACACCAATTGCAATCAATTAATGCAAATAAACTTCACACATTTAATTACTTAATCAAACCTAGTATAATTTTCTTAACAAGGAGTACAAAGACATGTCAATGAAGCATTTGGTGGATTCTAATATTCATATCAGTGTTTCTGTAAAAGGATATATTACCTTTCTCAAATGCATTTTTCAGATCATTAATTTCTACTTGTGAACCAGGAATTCTAAAGATTCCCTGGTGATGCATTCCATATAGATTTAACACACGTATACAACTCTTGATCACTGTTGGAATCTCAAGTCCTGTCACCTGAAATCAAATAAAATAACCAAATGTGACACTTTATAACAGAAAACTTATACATAAACTAGAGCTCAGCAGAAAGGTGCCAACACTCATCTGTTTTACATGTCGGCATTGGGAGCCACTTTTGAGATTTAGAGTTTGAACACGATAAGGTATAATTTTGACCAAAATTCTATATTGATAAGGGGCATAACTCCAAAAAATATAGCTTTCACAATAATGACCCTTGTCTTGCGACTACGCTTTTCATGATAATCAAGTGCTCAACTGGTCATGTTGACATCTTTAAAAGTGTGTGAGTAATCAGCTACATTTAAGTTTTTGCATGACAATGACAACAACAATGACCCAGTGATCATAATAGTTAGACTTTTTCTATGAAACCATCAAGCTAAAAACTACAAGCACATCAATAGAGCATGTTGTAACTAGACGTCAAGATGTTTAAAATAGATTAAAACACAATTTAATACAAATATGCTTTCCCAAAAATACAATATTTTACGTACAAAAATCATCTGCATTTTGATTAGACACTTGCATAGCACCTGACTCAACAGTATAAATTATTCAGTTAAATTAATGCAGTATTTGCATCCAGACTGAAAATGTGTAATTATTGGCAAAAATTCAGATTTCCTCAAATAAAATATTATGGTAATAAAGATGGCATTCTTAACTGTTACTTTCTGATAGTGGCATGAGTTTTAAACTGTGTTTATCAGTATTTACATTGAACATTATTCCTGCCAAACACAATTTAATTGACAGATACCACTTTCTTATCTTCACAGATAACTACCAGAGTTGGGAAACTGGTACTTTGACGTTGATTAAATATTATAGGAATGATAATTTTACTCTAAATGCAATATTACCTCAATGTACTCTTCTAAGTTGCCACCAAACAGTTTTGGTTGACCTACTTGCGGATTTCTACCAATCCTACGCTTCTTTGGCTTCGGAGGTAAAGATGGCGGCCTGGAATAAAGATATATATGATATGTAAAGATCTTGTTATACATTTCTTTATCAGAATTCTGCTCTACAATCATAAAATATGTAGATAAAAAATAAAAATACAAAAACGTAAACTTTCAAATTTAACCATCAGATTAGAACATAAACACAGACTGTACATTCTTCAATGTATCCTAAGCTTTATTTGGTTTTTGAAAATAAAGAAATAAAGCTGACAGTCAGTAAGATGAAAATAATATTATCAATACTTGTCTCAGAAGGAAACCATACAAATGATTTCAACTTGCCTGAATGAATACAGATCTAATGGAATGCTAACAGTTTATACCAAGACCTTGTTTTCTTATACATAATCAATACAAATGCTAATACTTTATATCTAAGAACCCAACTCAGCTACAAACAACATGTTAACATCAGTTATTTGTTTTGTTATCTCATTGAAATAGCCACTAACTACTGTACTCATCTAAGCCTTAGATTATATTGTTCTCAGACTCAAAAGAGACTTTTCTGGCCTGGGTTATATATATATATATATGATAGGAAAATTATGTTTTTTGTCATATTGATAATTAGTTTTTTAATCAATTTTAAATGGACCTAACTTTATTGTATAACCATTAATTTCTTTAAAAATCTTTTGCAAAGACTTAATCAGTATAAGCTGGAACAGACAAGTCTACTTCCACAAACACACATATGGTACAAATATGGACTTCCATAAAAAAGAGACATATATGTACTAATATGTACATACATACTGTTTGTATACAGTACTTACAATATCTCCTATGTACGTATGTATTACAACAATGATAGTAGAACAAATTTATTATTTCATACAAAGTATAACAGTAAGCTATATTAACCAAACATTTCTGTATTAAAGTTGTATGAATCTTCATATCCAGCATGCTAAATCTACCAGTCATATATAATGATAATACAGTTACTTTGTTACATGACTAAAGCTTATAATTTTCATGCAATGATAAAAAAATGTCAACAAACCCAGTGCTAGGTACAAGAACAGAAACCTAAATTACATTTAAAAAACAAAATACCAGTGGCAGACTTTACAACAATGTTCAACCTTGATACGCTTTTTAAATTTTATGCAATAAATGACATTTTCTTACCCATCATCTTTTAAAACCAATTATGAGCAATAATGGTCAATACCCTGACTGCCGTAATAATAATAGATAAAAAGGACTAAATTAAACATCAATTAATAAGAACATTTATTGTACGAGTACAATATTAACTATGATTTTACTATCACAGGTTCAATAACATAACATGCTTCCCAAAACCAAAACTCTTTCTTGTCTTAAAAAACAAAATTCTGTGAGTGTTAGCTAAAATGTTATATTAACACCCCACCAATTAATATTCAATTACCCAATACACATTTCAGGGTTCCAATCATCAATACAGGAATACCCATTTATTGAATCATCACTTGTAGAACCAGTGGATCTAAGTAGGAATAACAAAATATATCACTTGAAATAAATGTAATAGAGTACGACACTTGTAGTGTTTGAATGTATCGATGAACAATTGGATCGTCCCTCCAATTAGTCGGCAGCCAATCAACAACAAGCAGAGAGAAACACATATTGGAACGTTCATATATCAACATTGCAAGCAAAAATGTGAGTACATAAATCTATAGCTAGATAGCATGACCCACAACACAATAGATAAAACAAAGATAAAAACAGAATGAAATCAATGTGACAAGTGTACATTAAACACAGAAGGTCACAAGGAGCCATTCAAACAATGCTTCACACAAAATGACCATGACGAATATTATCCAAAATTTCCACTACTCTCTCTCAACATTAAGTGCTGTTACAGCAAGCTCAAATTGCTTACACCAAGAAAGTAGTTTCTAAGGACAACAAAGGTAAATACTACATACATCAACTGAGACTTCTGATCCCACTGTGAAGCAAGTCCCTTTACCCCCCCCCCCTCCAAAAAATTTGTTTTTGGTAAATCTGACATTTTTGACTCTGCTCATAACAGATAACAAGATGTAAGTAACACAAAATAACAAAGTAAAGAAAGTGGTCACTTGGAAAATATAAATAGTGAAAACTACTTCATAAAATTTATCCAACGCAACATTTAAAGATGACCAATAACTAGATTCATACAATGTGTATTCATGCTTCCTTCTTTCTATTGTGTATAGAACAGCTGTAGATATAATTAACAAACTAAAAGGTACATGTACAATGTATTTGATTAATGTAGTAGGAGACTTGTAAAAGCTTACGTTACATCAGTAATTAACAGTCTCACTCCATGCATGTGTGATCATTATCAGGTAAATATGTCTACAGTGATCCAGAGTTACGAGTGAAGTAAATGAGTATAATATTAATTAAATGAAGAAAAGAAACTAAAGAAAGTTCATGTCACAAGTTGTTTTAATGCATTTCCATAGTAACAGATATTCTACCTTTGTAGATGCAACCTGCTGAATAACTCAAGCAGTACAAGTTGCTCAGAGTCTTTTCTGCTGAAAACATGGAATATCAACATTAACATCACTGGACTGTGTTACAGAATTACTGGTACACAAGTTTTACAACAATATGACATGCAATCTGTTGTATTGTATGCAGAGATACAGTCTACATCCCATACCACCACAAAACAACATGTGATGCTTCAACTTTTCTGTTAATATATTTCATTAACAACGACTGTGCTTCAAGTCAGATCCAACCAATTGTAACATTTTAACAGATAATAAAAATAGCTCTGAATAATTCTAAGCCACTATCTTATGTTCTTTAACTGAATTCTTTCAAATAAAGAATAATCTTTAAAACAAAACAGAAAATCTTTAAAACAAAACAGAAAAAATATTATTAAAATTTTGTTGCATCACGTGTCACAGTTTTTCTGCCTGAGATAAATGATAATCATATTTTGAGACATTCACAAAACAAACAAATAAACCAGGAAACATGTAAAACAAAACTGTGATAACAGAATGGTGCCCAGCATGATGTGTCAGTCTGTATATTTAATGCAACTAAAATAGATTCAGACCAGAAATAAGTCATCAAACTTTACATCACATGCTAAAAGTCCAGACAATTCATCAACAAAGCAGAATTAGCAAATTTGTGAACATCAATTGTACAACACGAGACAACATCAATAATAAAGCATAACTTAATATCACAACAAAACGTAGCAAGAATTCAATTGAAATGTCACAAAACATGACAATGTGATTATTACTTGACACTATTCGTAACAAACGGATTTGATTCTGTTCAATGCAACACAAGATATGGTGACATACAGTGAGTGATACTCAAGATAAAATCATAGAGACACCTTTAGCACAATAAAGATTGTAACCATAACAACTCATCAGATACAACTATTATAAAACTGAAATACTGTCAAACCTGTAAAGAGAGACCACTTGAAGTAAGAGTCCAAAATATGCCCTGAATGCAGAGTTGGCTTCTGTTTTGAGGTTCATAAGGTTTGTTATATCAATAAAAGTGAGAACAAGAATGGACTTACTTCAATGGTGACCTTTAAACACAGGTGACTGATAATCGTACACAGAATATTTGACAGTTTATTTTATTAACTATCGAAGATAAGCAAGAATAAAAAAGAACATAAAATACAGTATAAAAATACAAAAAATACAAATAAAAAACAACAAAAAAGCACCTTTGACAATGCAAAGCTAATTAAATTATATTTGAAGCTTGCTTAAATGTAGATTGAATATAATATTGAAAATAAAGCCACTTATAAGAAATATCAATGTTTTTTTTCTGTACAAAAGTCAATGTAATAACATTAAATAATCAGCCATAAATAACCATTACTATCCAGATTATACTAATAAGTTGCTGAAATATGACAATTTACCTTTCAAGCCATTCATAATTTGCTAGTCACGAATAGACCACAAAATTTACTCACATACCATGACAGTAATAAAAAACAAAGAACACTCAGTATAGACAATGCCTGATGATATTTACCTGATTCTAACGCCAGTAGATGAAGCATCTTCACCGAGAGCTTTCTGGATTGAACTGAATTTAGCTTGTAACCTAGCAATACGATTGTTGCTTAATGTGTACGATCGGAATTTCTGTGAAAGAAACAAGAACAAGGATTTTAATTTGAACACTATTCAAAAGATTTTTTACATAACTTAAACTAAACGTCAATCTACAGGTCAACATATTCTTTTTACAATCGCTTAAAACAGTATTATTTGACGAAACATAGTCCAGTGTTAAAAACTTTGTAACCTAATCATTTGATCTTTGTTGCCTTTATAAGGAATGGGTGATTGTCAGTCTGTTTATAGGAGCAATGGTTTATTCAGCGAAATTGTGAACAAATCTGTTCCCTATCTATCAAATCCACTTGTATCACAATACATAGACTCAAGATGTATAAATCAGAACCATTTATTGCTCTGAACTATTTTTGTCACTGTTTTTAGACAGATTTCATCAACTGATATCATCATTGATCCAGGAATGTTCAGAATCTGAGGACCATAAAACAAGATAAAACAGACTTGAATACAAAACCCTCTACAAGAGCAGCTGGTATTTCATTCCTCATTTCTATGTATAAATAAATAACTCAATATCTTCACTAACGTTTAAATAATATCCTTCAGTTTCAAGACGTTGCTGACGTTTTTTATCAGTCTCGTGTGGTGACCTTGGTGGTAAATTCTCATCAACAAACAAGCTTGTCACATCTACATCTTTACGATTAATAAGTTCAGTTAAAGATTTCTCTGTCGCCTCCAAGGATTTCCAAGTCTGTAGGAAAAATAAAACAGTAATGAATGAATGAGAGACAATATATTTTATTATCAAATTCAGATCTGATCAAACAAACAGAGGTCCGCCACAAGTAAGCATGTTTATAAGACAATGTGACAGTCACGTACATAAGTCCTTAATCTATAATGAACTAGATGAAAGCTTTACACAGTAATTCTTCTGAGATTCTCAATAAGTAAGAATTAACTGGTGTCTATGAACCAAATTTAAAATCAATTTATCAACCAAATATTTGTTTTAAAAAAGCCGTAACTTTTTTTGCAGACACAAAATTGATCGATTTTTTATTTATTTCTCTGGTTTTTGAGAATGAAATCATACCTCATCATTATCCAGTTTGAGTTGTTCAAGGACTTTCTGAGAAGATTTGTAACTTTGTAACAACTGGTCCTGTACTGGTTTCTGTGCACTAATCTGTCGTACCTGAAATTTACCAAATATGTAATATTTTCATACATACACGCATGGGTGAAAGTTGAAAATTTTCAAAAAACTGGAAATCTCAATCTCCGTGCTGCAGAAACAATAAAAACTAAGGTCCGGACATGAAAAAAACCTGAAGTTCCAGAAAATTCCTGAAAAGTTTTAACCATGTAAACAACTGTTTAAACGTCCAACATTTAAACCTCCAACAAAGGGGACAAATAAACACTAAAACATACAGTCAGATACAACAAATTATTCTTCACACAAGGGTGGTAACTCTCGTAAAACTATACATTTATGTCTTCCTGAACTTATTGTTAACTTTTTTATCAAGATTTAAGTCATTAAATGTCTTCAAATAAAATGAAGATTTTCAGCTAAAATTTCAAGACACATTAAGGTGGGTGGGGTAACCCTTACCTCATCCCCTCTGTAGGACTGGAATTCAAACTTTTTTGGCAACATGAATGCTTGGTTATTGAGCTCAAGGAATCTTTGTTTATCAGTTTGTGGATCCATCTGTGATATGATCTCATTGAGCAGCTCGACGGCAGAATTGTGTGTGTTACGCATGTTACAATGTGCAGTCTGATATATCATCACTGTGCCCCGAATAGAATTATGATACCCAAAATCCATACACTGTAAAAATTAAAACAAAATATTATGAGACTAAAGAGATATTTTGTATAACATATGTAACATGCTCAGAGATGTAAAATTCATAGCATAAACAGAGCCTGTCTAAATCAGCCTGAAAAGAAAATGGTTCCATTGCATATCACAGAATATGTTTCTTATTCAGAAACAAGACAGACAGATTTACCGGACAAAGCTAGGCATATTTGATAAATTCTTTTATAGGCAAAATTCCTATTGTTGATCT
This sequence comes from Lutraria rhynchaena, assembly GCA_008271625.1. NCBI lineage: Eukaryota > Metazoa > Mollusca > Bivalvia > Venerida > Mactridae > Lutraria > Lutraria rhynchaena. The sequence goes on from VIBL01000130.1 coordinate 63,882, forward strand.
TAAGAATATATAATGGCATTTCAAGCTTTTAATTGACTTATCAGAGCTTCAAGCTGAGCACTGTGACAAAACTCGAGGACATAAAAAATAAGAAAATTCAGCAAATGAAAATGTCACAGAGGACAGTTTATAAAAGTACTTATGCATCAAAATGATTTATAGTCACTTAGTTCATGTAATAAATGTAAAACAAACCTTGTTACATTTCATCAAACATATCACACAAACAGACAGCTGTATTCTATATCAACGAAGTATGATTTACTGTCAGTCAATATTCAGTACTTATTAAATAACTGGGACTGTTCATGAAGAACTAATTTCAAACCATTATACACACAAAGACTTATCAGTACATAGATGAGTTATGAGATTGATATGAAAAGGATTCCTAAAAATAAAACCAAACAAAACATCATATCTTCCTCAAAATACTACCCCCTCCCCAAATCCCCCAATCCAAAACTCAACCAATACATAAGACCATACAAAAAAATATGACAAAACACAGTCATCCTGAGGGTACTGTCTTGAAACAGTCTGTAACAAAGCTATAGGGGACTTGAACTAGTTTTGAGGGTCTGACTTCATGAAACAAAACCCAGAAAGTAAACATAAATCAATCAGTACATTCAGTCATAAATCAATCAATACATTCAGTCATCAATCAATCAATACAAGAAACAACAATAATGTATATTTCAACAATAAGATAGCTTCTAGTTTAAGAATCCAACATACCAGGTATGTTTCTGGTCTTATTACCAGTAAATTGTATTACATATATAAACTTATAGTAGTCTCAGTAGAGAACTATGAATAATATTATTAAATCATAGAGCTAATGGTTCTACCCAGGTGTATGCTGGAGGTCTCTCTCTCTGCTGCTAAAGCTAGAAAAGTCACTGAATGGCCCTGGCTGTTGGGGTGTTGTTAAACTCGTGAGGAAAATAAATAGCTATAAAACTTACATCCATCAGATCGGAGACATCGTCTGAGAAGTACTTATTTATGGCAGCGTTAGCGACCTCAATGTTGAGTAAATATTCATTCCTGGCATGTAATGCTTTCAGTTTGTTCACTGAGTATTTTTCTTGTTTCTGAAACAACAAATAAAAAATCTTACAGAAAATAATACAGTAAACGTTAAGTTTTAAATAAATACTCGATTCACTAATGAACCAATAATTACAACATTGCAACAAATCGCTAACAGATAATACTAAAAAAGTATTAAACATAAAAATTTATAACGCTCATTTCTGACAGAAATCTTAGGGAAAATAAAGCTATCACATTTTAATTAAATGTTAATAAAGAATTGCTTAAACCTATTATTTTCTAAATATTGAAGTTAAATATATTCTAGAAATGAGAAATGAGCCATATATACAGTTTTTGTACTTTCAGTACATTAAGTGTATGACATTTGCACAAAAACTTGACTTTCTAAAACATAAAATGTCACTAGACAACAGTTTGAAAAGTGGACAAAAATAGGTACATAATTCTTGACATTATAAAGAGAGACCGAAATTTTTGCCAAGTAAAGCAAAATTATTTCTTTTATTTCACCGCCATAAAAGAGGGATATAGTTCTTTTGTTGAGGATGTTTTTATGAAATTAAAACCTGTAGTCAAATAAAATCACCACTGATGTCAATTGCACCAAAAAAGTTGAAATAAGTAAAAAGCAAAAGGAGTTGAAAGAAGCGAAATGAGTTGAAAGAAACAAAAAGACAGAATGGTTTATCCATGTACCTCTTCTCCTAATTTTTCGATCTTTTTGAACTTTCTACTACCGGTAAGGGACTTCCCTGACAATTGTTGTTCTACTTTCGCTTTCTGTGACTGAACTTTTTTCAGTGCTTCTTCAGCTTGTTTGCTATCATTCTGATATTGATGGTAAGTCTTCATTGCCTGTGAAATACAACATTTTTTTATGCAAAATATGTGAAATGTAACAATTTTATGCAATATACAACAAATTTTATGCAACATATAACAATTTTTGCTATAAAACATAACAATTTTTACAGTGAAACATAACAATTTGGTTCTAATTATAACAATTTTTGTTCAGCAATGTAACATTTTTTGCTGTGAAATATGATCATTTTTGCTAAGAAATATAACCATTTTTGCTGTGAAATATAACAACTTGATTTGAATAACATGTATTACAATTTTTATTGAGGAATATAGCAATTTTTGTATGAATTATATTTAATCTGCCAGAAAAATATAACGATTGCCTTGATTTTCATGGTAATAATGAGTATGTTCATAAAGAGACCCCTGACATATCCCATAATTTTTCTCATTCAAAATGCATAAGTCATCAAACAGGGGGTGGTTACGGTAGTACGAGGGTACTATGAGAAAAATGTTCCTGTAGATCAGAGATAAAAACAACATACATTAATAAAACACCAGGTCTGATTTTGATCCAGAAATTATCATTAACTCAACTGCGTATTTCTTTTTTTGTTTTTGGGTATATGTGATGTATGTTCACACCCGGACAATACATGGATAGCAAATATGCAAACATAAGTACGTGTTTATTTAATTAGGAGTGTACAGACTTAAATATCAATTAGTAAAAATAAACAAAACGTCAGGGGTAATGAACCTGAACAAGTAGAAAAACAACAAGAAAATAATTGGGAAATAGCGAGTACAAAACATCATAACAAAGAAGAAACATAAACACTGGTCAAAAGGCCAACCTGTCTACAAACTGGTCTTTATAATACTCCATGAACATAAAGCATGAAAAGTCTGTACAGTGTTGAAAGACTTGAAAGCCTTTCATGATAATTGATTAGATAAAAACATCTAACATGAAATCTGCCTTTAACAAGTATAATTTCTCAGGAAGCCCGCACCTGGTGAATTAAAAACTGCATGTATATAAGGCTCCATCATAAAGCTGGAAACATAAAACCATCATCATGGAACACTCATAAAACTTAATGAATTTACATGCACTTAAAACAGATAGATGCTAATTATTGCCAGTAAATTGTATTTATAGTCACGCACGATCCTTTGTATTTTGGAGGGTTTTTCTGAACTGTAACCCAACAGGAAGAATAGAGCTGAAAGTCTTGAATTAATTCATGTATAGTAATAAATATAGCAGTTTTAGATTTCACTTCATTTATAACACATGGGGATTAGATTTGTAATCAGACAATATGTTTTATCCAATTCAACACTATCCTCTATACATAACAGCTGCTTGTCAGTTTGGGGCCGTGTTTCAAATACAACATCTAGACTCCTTCTTTGCGAGTTTTTGTTCATCATAAGATTCTCATTTTTCAAAAAAAAAAATGTTGTCTAGAGTATTGCCAATGATGCTATTAACATCACATTGGAATATTTTTTCTTTGAATATATCATGACAATGTTAAACAACATCCTGGTTATCAATATGATCATCATCATGGTCCTGATCATCATCATCATCATCATCAACAACATGATCCTTATCATCATGGCCATTAACATCATCTGAGCTATCAATGGTATTATCATAATGAAAGTTTTGAATGGCAATTGCAGCACTAACATGATACATGAATGTTACACCAGTTACATATCATCTATATAGTAACATTTACCTTTTGTAATTCATGGAGAATTTTGAGCATATCTTCATGGCTTTCAGAACCAATTTCTTTACACTGAAAACAAAGAAAAGAGTAAACTTAAATCACTTCAATAGATTCTAACTGACATTTTAATGATCATTTATATTCATAGATTAAATTAAATGAAGAACATCTGGATACAACACTGTAATGGGCATAAACATTGGTACAATTCATAAGCCTTAGCCTCAAAATACTGCATCTCCCAATCTGAAGCAGACAACTTTTGAAAACAATGTGGCAAAAAAGCCATTGCTTGTAATGAGTACTGGCTTCTTTTGCCACAATGTTGTCCACTCTGTCAGAGAGAAATACCCAATTTTCTTAAATAAATTGATGTCTTGTATATTTGCTTTGAATTTGGAAGAGTCCAAAATATGCTTATGAGGCAAAGCGGTTAGAGAAAACACTCTGACACATGGTAACTATGAGCAATGTTTCAGTGAAAGTAAGAAATCTAGACTGGACTATAATGACTAATAAGGAAGACAACATGACTAAATGTACAATGCAGTGATAAGGTGTAGCAGCCATCTCAATATGCCAATACTATCAGACATGCTAAGCAAATAAACCAGACACAGAATCAAACCAGACACTGTACATTATGACTCAAATTTAACCTCAACATTAATCAGCACTTACAGAAAAAGTGACAGTGAGAAATTGTTATCAGATAACTATCCTGTACTTAGTAAGTCTACACAAATACTGAATATTGGTATTCAGTGTACAGAGGCATGATCTGGTTGGTTTTAACGATCTGCATTGAATCTGAATTTATATATTACAGTCAAACCGGTGAACAAAGGCCATCCTTGGGAAAAACAAAATGTGGCCTTTATTGACAAATGACCTTTACTCAGAGGTCAGTTTGTTCTAAATAATAAGTGATGGTTTTACAAAGAATGACTGTATTTTTATTGATATTTTTATCTAAAAACATCTAAAAGATGTCTCTCCATGGCTCGAACATTTATGTATCCAAAATATTGATGAACACACACATAATGTACTTTGAATACATGAAATTAGGCTTATAGTATAAAGACTGAATACAGCTTTTCATACCTCTGAGCAATAAAAAATTGTATTCAAAACATGTACTGTAAATCAATACATTGACTTTTAAACACATTAACAGTAACCATTGCCTATGGGAATATAGATATTAATAAGTGTTAATTTGTTGGACATGCTTGACTTCCTAATCAAAACTTATAAGACATTATTAGGTCAGTATCATTACCAAATAAGGCATTAAATAATTCAAGTTTAGTCAAATATTGATGCCCTAAAACTAGATGTCTTATTTTCAGCAGGTAACTTGACTTTATATTGATATCAGTCACCTGACATTTTATAAGACGCAAACTGTTCATAAATTAAATTTCTTATAGGAAAAAATAAAATCAATGAAAAAACAAAATCAACAAAAAAAAAAATCTTTCTTTCAAAATGAATTCTTTAAGAAGCACTTAAAATTAATCAAATTAAACAAGACACAATGTGTTTTCATGGAGTTTTACAATATGAATTGAATAGCATGACGAGTTAAAACAAGCCATCAATTTATTTATACAACTGAATGAAACTATGATACAAAGAACAGAAACCCATTAACTTTTCAACATATAGACAAACAAGAAAATACACCATATATTAATTCATAGAAGTTCAACAAATCAACATGGCCATGCATACATGCATCTAGATTTCAACAAAATTAATACATAAACCAATCTGTCTTCCGTATTTTGAAGTCTGCAATTTCCTACAGAACTAAAACCACAAGTAATTACTGACACATCTCATCTCCCTGTGGAATTGTCCATACTTCTATAAGTGTATGCTTTTCAATGTGACAGACTGACGATATTACATGTAAAATGGCTGAGGGAGAAAAAATATCTTCTCACAAACAGATCAATACTACCAGTCCGCTTATTCTAACAAAATTGTGAACATTTCCCCAGAAAAAGTAGATTCTGTCAAGTAGTATTAACCTAGTTTTGAAGTCTAGTATTATATAGATATGCCTAATACTGGTTAAACTTATTAACTTGTATGAACTTGTGTCACCGACATTAAATAGAATCCAGCCATTAGCATGTCAGCATTATTGTATAAGACTGCATATTACTCTAAGCATTTTATGATGCATGCAAGCATGCAGAGCTGTATAATGAAGTTTACATGGGTGAAAGTTGAAAATTAAAAAAAAAAGGAAATCTTAACCTCGGTGCCACAGAAACAACCAATAGGGTCCGGATCTGGGAAAACCAGAGGTTCCGGAAAATTGTGGAAAACTTTTAACAATGAGTTTATCAATTTTACAGTAATGTACCAAGTCCACTAGATATGATCCTGACTTTTAACTGGTAAAAAACCTGATGTCCCTCAGTGTATAATGGTAAAGAACAAATGACTAATACAGATTTAATTCTACTATCATTGTTAGTTTTCACAAACTCACACCTCTAACCCTAGAGCTCAGCTTGCGCATGATGCTTGCATGCTCAATACACAGTCAATGTGATTTGTCTTGGGGAAAATTTCAAAACTAGCAGTAACAAATTAGTATTAATATATTCAATGAATCATACCTTTTTGAATATTCGTTGAGAGTTATCTTGTATTTCTGACAATCTATTATAAACATGTGAGCCACATATTTCTGCGAGGATGCCATGATCGTGACTTTGTTTCCTAGTGATCTCCAGCAACTGTGACCAGCAGTTGTAGGTACTGAACTTATCCCAGTGTTCACGCCTGAAAATATATACATCAATCATTATTAGTGTAAGCTTTTCCAATCCTGTATAATTGAACAGATATGGAACTATCTGAAACAGGAACAATGCATGCAAGTTTATACAGTGACTGTACATTGTCTCAACTCAGGGACTGGTTGACCAGAATATAGTGCAGACAATAGCGTCTGTGCTCATATGTATGGCGATCATTAAAATCGTTAAATCAACAACATACATTTCAGATACTAAGTATCATTATACATAGTACAAAATGGCAACAATGGAATATGTTTCTTTAACTCTTGAGAAATGCTGAACAAAACAGTTCCTTAGGCATTCAACAACTTACAGTAAACACCTTTTATGACATACCTGTTGTTATTACATCAGGTCAATTGGTACGCTTTTGTGTTTGGTGAGAAAATGTATCATTATTATGACATTTTTGTGTAGAAGCCATTAACCTTCAAACAATAAAGATACCAAAACATCCTGTGGGAAGTCTATTATCATGGCACTTAGGAAAAGAAATCTTTGCATGATTCTTAAAGTCCGCCATGTTTCAGAGTGCATATACTAGCTGTACCACATACTACATCAGTGACCTAGGTGCTCTGACCGACAACCTAATCAAAATGGAGTGATCTTAAGAATAATTGAAAACAGCAGTAGTTGTAATGTCTCCAGACTGTACACATACAACCTCTATGGGTATTTGACCCAAATATTGAACGTGTAAAAGTAGTGTTTTGAAACAGAAGTCATATTTATGCAGAAATTCAATGATATTAGACATAAAAGAGAGAACCCATCCCAAAAGCAAATAGTTAGTTGCACAAAATTTTCAAAGATCAAACATCCAGTGTACAACCAATGAAGCTTTGACAAGGACATGAAACTTACAGAGCTAAGTGTGATGTAATAATTTAAGATTTTAACACTTAAGACAAAAAGGATCAATATCTAAGAATATATGGGAAAATGTTTATAATAAATAATTAAGGGTGTACATATTGTGCAACATATGTAACCATTCTACTATAATTTCTAGACCTAACAGCACTATTTCATGATAACATTACCGGACAATAAATGGTGTCTCAGAATTGGACCTAGAAATAAGACATTTCTAAATGTGCCAACTGTGTTGACTCTGAAGTAGCATCTGTAACATTCAGACAAGTTAAATCTATCCAAATTGTCTCACTAAATGTGATTTCCATATTGAAGAGTTGCAAGAATAGTGACAACAACAGGGAGAGGTAAGTATATAGCTGCTGTCACCAGCTCAAAGGTATGAGAGAGTGAAGTACTGTGATTAACAAGCTGCAAGGAGGGGTTTTATGTATGGCTGCACAAACACTGACTTTGTTAAGCTTACCTTGTGAAATCCCCAGCATGCCAATGACTTTTAAACCTATAAGTGTTGAAATATCTTCAGAAACAATTTTACATTTAAAATGAATCTAAATGAAACTCATAAACATAAAGTAGGAACTTCAGACCTAGCCTGTAATACGTTACACTTACACTGTCAGACATGTTGAAGGATGGTCCATAATAAGAGAATGTAATATTGAACAGTATGGAAAATGTGGAAGCAGGAACTTTGATAACCCTGCCCATATTAGGTTATTTACATTATACATCACCATGGGACATAAATGACGCAATACTTGAGACTGAATAAGGAAAACCTTATTCTGTGATATCAATTTGTCTTAAAAGCTTTTTAAATATTCTCGTAGGAAAAGAAATCAGCCTGTTATAGCTGTAATGAGGCATATAAGGCTATATAAGGGGCTATTATTATACTTATAGATAGTGGCCAGTATTTTCTATGATAAAATACTCCTTTACAATGCATAATTAACTAGGTTTATGGTACTGTTACCTTTTACCATTTGATCAAACAGAAATATATCCTGCTTCTACATTGGATCATCAATCAACACACTTTAATCCAATGAAAAAATACATTTATTTCCTTATTTCCAATAACATGTATTTGATGTTAAGATAACTTAATTAATTTAGAATATTTGCCCATCATGAGGAAATAAATACCATATGTTACAGTTTTTTAAGCAGATTTGATCCCATTATGACATCAAGATAAAACAATTTTCTACGACATCATTCCGCAGCCCTTAGCAACAGCACAAGCAACATGACATTTCATGTTCTGGGCACATTTATAGCTCTGAGGCATGTTTTATGGAAGTTGTTACTGTGTGAAGGAATTTTGTGTACATTCCTGTGATGTTGAAGCAGCTAGTTAATTAACATACGTAACTTAAGAGCATGGGGGACTGTTTTGTATTGTTCCATCAGTGGAACAAGGGGGTAACATGTACTCCATAGAGTCAAAGCAACAACTTAAATGCTGCTGCAGAACTTTACAGTATTTTAACATAATTATGGCAGCCAAGGTTAAGCCAAACAGTTTTCTCTCAGAGTTAATTTCACAATGCTTTTATAAAATCATACTTTAATTAAACTTGGACATTTAAAATGGTGATAATAATTATAATAACCAGAAATAACTTTAAGCAGAATTTCAGTCTTCGTGTGCGTTTTAATCAAACTGTTTAAGAGGTTTCGTGATAAGTTGAAAGACCTGACTTAATGTAATGCAGATTTCATGACCAACGTTACATAATCTATAATGTAGATTATGTACATAAAAATTTATATGTTACAAGAACGACTGTGTCTGAGTTGTGTAACTCAATTACATTTTATAGGTAACAAACGAGAATTTAACGACTTCAGGATCATTTGTATTTTAAGAGACAAAGTGCTTCTTATAAGTGCATTTCTATTTTATACACATTAACAACATCTCTGTCTGAAGTGGTATTATGATAAAAAAAACAAGATGAGAACAGTTACTCATTAGACAAGCAACATTACCAAAGTTGTTACATTTTTTCATAGTACACTGCCAGCAATTAGTGCACACTGTGGTGTATTATAATTACAATTCAGCTAATAAGAACATTGAACATGATTTGAAGACAATATGATCAGTTTGATTGAAGATGTGAGAGGAAAGATGTAACATTAAATTGATCGCCAATGAATGAATTGTTACAAAAAGATGCTCTTTGTTCCTTAATTGAGATTGTGCATGTAATTATAAATTACATTTTTTTCCAATATGGTTAGAATGGTGAAATTAATTCACTAAAATTATTATTATTATTCTTTAAGGCATAACATTAACAAACCTTATGGGAGAAATTTTATTTCATTAATAAATGCCCTGTTGATGACATTAATTAAGATACTGTTAATGAAATTAATTAAGATGCTAATTGTACTTTGTTAATGAAATAAATTTATTTAATACACTCTGTTAATGAAATAAATAAATTCAAAATACTTTTTAAACTACACTAATTGAGCTAATATACTCTTAAATTGATTAAATTTAAATATAATTTTGCAACAGACTTAATTTTTCTGAAAAATATTAATTACTTGTGAACCACCCCTCACACAAACATCACATTCACCACAGTCAGCAGGAAAATGCAATCAAATTTCATGAGTATACATAAATATGCTCATATATACATCAATTAAGCAATGGAGAGCTATTTCAACATTACAACAACACAGGCAGTAGTTGATATTTACACGAATAAAACTAAGAGCAGTTAATCAGTTAAGATAATTAGCCAATGCATGCCATGTTTTACAACAAAGTCAATGAACATATTGAAGCGTTTTATAAACTGCTTGTTCAGTCCATTAGAAAACCAGAAACATTTAATTGTCAATTTATTGTTAAAAACTGAATTTAGCAATAATAGAGCAATTCAAATCCTAAAACAGCCCACTGCAGACCTGAATGGTCTGCCGTTTTTCTAATTCTGGATTTTCACTGTCAGTTTTTAATTCTATTTCAGTTGAATAAAAACAGAATTTTTTTTAAGTTTGCCATATGTTAAATTTTATAAGGCATGCCTAGTACAACATAAACACTATCATACAGTGAATGCAAAACATGCCAGTCTTCCAGTCACAACAATTTCTAACATATTCAAATTGGCAAAATCTTGATTGAACCTGAGCATTTTTTGTACTTGTAACTGATGTATTCTATGTGGACTAATAAAAAACCTAATAAAAACTAGTACAGTAGCTATGTTCATAACTGAATTCAAGTTAATGGAAAGTCAATACTTAGCAATCAGTTATAACAGCAACTTTCACGTCCGTGAATATTACAGTCCTGATATAACACCATTTTTACTTAGAATACAAATATTCAACATAGCAAACTTAAAAAGCAGAATAATATCAGTTAATGGGAAAATCATTCGCTCAAAAAACTAGTGATTATCAGAACAAGAAGTCAGAGATAATGAAAGCCAAAAACAATCATCAACAGGAAACAAATTTATCACAAAATTTTGTTTTTCAATACAATAGACATCCATCTTGGCCAGCAAACAAGTAAATTTTCTGCAATAATAATCATAACACAGATAAAATATTTGTTGCTTTAAAACTCTGAGGTTACTTGACAGGTGGCAGGCTAATTGCACCGGAACTGTTGCCATAGGAACAACATAAAATCTTTGATACTAGACTCTGGCACCATGTATTTTACTGCATTGATGAGCACAGAAATGTAACAATTATGCAACTACAACAGGAGGATTGAACAGAAAATTTTATCTTCAGGATTTTTCTTGATTTGAAAAGGTACAGTAAGGTAAAAAGAGGATAAACCCAGTCAAACTGCAATACAACAATATCCTCCATTTTTAATGGCTTCTATCTCATTTTTCCCAACCCTGTCCCCAACATAGTGACTGACTTTTGGCCTTTACAAAGATCCTAAAACGTTCAATCATACCAATTTAGAGATGGTTTAAAAGAAGTAGTTTTGCCTTATTACCATCATTCTAATGTGTTTAAGACAAATATAGAACTTATTTACAACATCATGACAATAATGTAAACAATTAATCACTTGAAAATTGGTAACTTTTTATTGTTAAGCAATTAAGACAAATACACCTTTAGTCCCACTTCAAAGGATGATACAGTCAATTAACCTCCCTGCTGGATGAACTCCTGATTAACGAGAAAGTGAATACAATTAATGTGTTCCATAAGTTGAAACATTAGTGTGAAGTTGATAAAACAATGTCAGGAGTGACTTTCCACATTTTTGTGGCTAGGAATGAAACTGCAATCACTCTGGTCTACATCTACTGTAACACAATTGTTGCAAATACATGTATAGGTACAATGCACTGTAGTTAGACTTATATTCTACATTGTTAACAGACACTATAAATCATATTTACAGTGTCTAAGTATGACAGTAAGTACTTATAGAGGATTAGGAAGTGTTCATTTGACTTTTGTTGTTGATAATTTATGGATGTACACAGATCAGATCATGCTATAATTACACTTACATTTAGTACTTGTTTTGTTGGTGTGTTTAGATTTTCTTCCCAGCACAATCTAATGTAAGTTACCAACTATATGCTAATAAATGCCCCCTGGGGTTCCTTATCTAAATTTGTTTTCAATTACTAGTTATTGTTTGAACGATTTTTGCATTCATTAGATATTATTGGAAGCATTATATGTACCTTAATATTGAGTCATGATTTCTGTTTTCAAAATGGGTGGGGGCATTTAATGAGGAAAGGTAGATAAGGGACAATCCTGTGAATGGAGAAGGTGCCCTTTCTAAAAGTTGCTGACATCATGAAATGTTCGTTGTATTTGAGTGTACAAGGTTAAATGCATTTCCTCAATGATGTATTGCTGCTATTTCAGTTATGCACAGACAACAGTTTGCCAAATCAGTGCTCCTGGGTTACCGTAACAGATGTTTCCATCCCTCCCCCAAAAAGTTGCCAATTTCTAATGAGATGTGGGAATTAGAAGTAGGAGGCAAAAAACCCTGTATATAATAAATGATCTTCCAGTGAGCTGTGACAGGTGTGCCTCATTTAGTCCTGAATTGTGGTCCCCATCAACAGGCAGACTCAGCTATATAAGGGAAACTCATGGTGGACTAATTGAGGGGTACAAATATTGAAATAGTTGATACTATAAACATGACAAAAAATGAAATATCAAAAACTCAGCATCAATAACCAGTCATTATATTCATTTGGTCTTTAAGCACTCTCCTTGATACATGCCTTGTTGTACTATGGTTGGAGGCTCAACCAATGCTTTTAAACATCAGCAGTTGATTCTTTATCACTAAGCAACCAGGCTGGGATTTATGCACAGATATTTCATATAATACCCAATTAAATGTCAATTAAAACATATGAAACATCTATAAAAATAAAAAAAAACATTCATTAAAACATATGAAACATCTATAAAAATTAAAAAAAAAACATTCATTAAAACATATGAAAAATCTATAAAAATAAAAAAAAAACATTCATTCAAACATATGAAAAATCTATAAAAATAAAAAAAACATTCATTCAAACATATGAAAAATCTATAAAAATAAAAAAAAAAACATTAATTAAAACATATGAAAAATCTATAAATATAAAAAAAAATAATTAAAACAACATGAAAATGTTTAGAATGTCTGGGTGAGTTTTGTATTGTATTTTAATGTTCATGGTATAGTGAGAGTAAGTACACAAAAATCCTCCTTAATTGAAATAATAAACATAAAAACTTTTCCATCAAATAATGCTTAAGATATTAGTCAGTGAATTGGGGCCTCAATCTGGGTTATATGTTAGATAGCATTACTTTTGCAGATAAAAGGGAACTTCTAAAGCAGTATTCTTTAGTAGGAATAGACTGAAACAATGGTGCTGCTACAAACAGATGGAATCTTTCAGAAGTGAATATTTCAAAGAGAACCAGCAGAGTTTGGAAATTCAGTGAAAATATAAAATAACCCCACTGAAACAATTTACTGATACAAATCTTTGACATCATTCTACAGAAAATCGTAAGGAACATTACAGCACAATATGAAGTTCATATAAGTGTTGGTGAAGGAACAAGTCAGTTTTTTATTATCGTCAACCAACACGAGGATGTAAATAGTACTGTGTTTTTTTATCATATAATACAAGCTTTCTTTAAGCAGGGTATTGTCCTTTCAGCATTGCTTATATTTTCCCACACATTTAGAAAACTAAGAGTACTTGACCTCTAACCAGTTAATTCTCACACGAGTGTCAATATAAGTTACATTTCACCGATCTAACAAATGCTTACAAAGCAAAGTAAAACAAGAATGACAGACAATAAAACTGTTTCAGTGTTATAAGGAAGAGTTTCAACAATATATTAAGAGCAATCCAACTTGAATGAATGGCGTAAAAGACAAAAGTATTAAAATATCGAGACTTTTACGAGGAAAAATAATCTAAAGTTGAAGTCAATTATTAAAGAATATATTCCTTGTTTTAACAATTGTACTTCTATTAAGTACATAATCATTATCTAGTAAAGCAAGAATGATTTGATATCAGCTTGACTGGAACATAAAAGTCAAGCATGTTGTTTTCACCCAACCCTGAAGTATCTGTAAAGGGAAACACAAATATGACAATAACTGAAAACATTCTCACTATTTCCAACCAAAGTATACATAATTACATGTAATCACCTTTGTTTTTCCTGTTTATGTCGCGCCCATGTACTTTTTACAAGTTTCTCTAAATTCCGAGAATATTCTGCCTCCAGGTCGGCTTTTCGACGATAGAATTCCTGGATTTCTTGTACCATAGCAATCTGGATTTCCAGACGTGACTCGAGACATTTTAACTGTTCTGCTAACTGCTGACGTATATCTGAAAATAGATAACAAAGTAAATATAGTTAAACATGGTACAATAAAATATAAAACTAAGATGATGTTTGTTTTATGTGATATTGTCACTGGATTTTAATGCCGCTTTTTCAATGATTTTTCAGTTATATATGGTAACCAGTTCACCTAACCAGTTTTCCTGGACTGTAACTAGTACTACCATTCCACAAGAAGCCAGCAACTTCTCCACATATGGAGGAAAATCAACATTTTTGTCAATTTTCTTAGAAGGGTATGACCTGCTGCAACCGGGATTTGAAACAGGATCTCCGGGTTACAAGTCCATAGCAATAACCACTGGACCACGGTCACGGCTAAAAGCTATCATGAACAGAAGACATTACTTTCATTGAATCATTCACAGACCATCTATAAGTAGTGTTTTATGTCAAAGTAAGAACTGTATGACCTGAACATTGATGGTAGGTGAGCTAAACCCTTGATAAACTGTAAACATTAACAGAAGCTCTGATTATTGAGTGTTTACAAATAAACACAGTATGTGATCACTTTCATAATTCAATCTTAACCATACACTGTCACCTTGAAGAATTCACATAATGCGAAAAAGTGAAGTTAAAGTAAGATACCAGAATGAAAGAAATGCAATTTTCAGAATGATTTATCATACATCACATACTGTAACTCATTATCTAAGGGTTATATAATGTTTTGCATTAACTCCTTCATGAAAATGGTTACCATGGCAGCTCTATGCAAAATATTCTCCATAATCTATCTTATATCTCAGCACAGACTGTTGTATAAAAGATTTAAGGTTTTAGAAGCCAATTTGTCATGTCAAACAATTTCATTAAATTTTGACACTAAGTATTTAAATGACAAAGTGATATTGTAAAATTATCAAGTGGATATAAGTACAAAATGTTGTGATCCTGAAAGATTGAAATTTGTAAGCTGAGTCTGGCAGGGTTACCAATCAAGGTAGGTAAGATACGGTAAATCATAGTGACACTTGAAAATTCAACCAAGTAACATCATCACGCTACATACATACAAGTACATGTATTTACAGTTATATGTAAAAGGCAATATATGCCAATCATAACATTCATAACAATACAACTTCTACATACATATACATGTATATAAATCAAAAGTGAATTAACGCTAAGGTTCAAAAGAAAGCCATCATATGAATCAGGTCCATTATTTAGTACACATAATGAACTGAAGTCCAAATAACACTCAAAGGCATTACAGTGATTTTTTCCTTCTTTGTTTGGGTCTGGTAAACGCACCCTTTTGGTAAACGGACCCTTCCAATAGAAAATGAAAACATTTTTCCCAATGCCCGACCTAAAAATTCCCAATTTTGGCATCACTTCTCGATTGGACTAGACCCAGACCCTTTCCCAAAATTGCAAGAAATCACTGTATTATACTGAGTAAAAGAGCCATGTTTTATCTCTCACCCTTTAATTGTCCCTCAGTGATGGCCCTGAGGGCCTTCAAAGGTTCGATAGTATGTATGTTTATACTGAAGTTTTTTTTAACTATAACTAATGATAATAATGAATATAAATCTGACTCATTTTTACTGTACTGGGGGTTACAAGGACAGAGGGTCTTTGGGTTTAAACTCGTCATTCATGCTTTGTCACCCATTGAGTTCATATAAAAACATATTATTAACATTTATAGGGCAACAGTCACTGATGACAAAGTCATCAAAATCTTGTAATGTGTGCCAACATCAAAAACTATCAGAACATTTTTATATCATATTTATATATAAGTTGTATGCAATAAATATCAATAGTTCGTAATGGTATAAACACAGTGGTGTACCAACAGCATGACAAACAATATACACAATTATATCTACGGTACATGAGTAATATCAGTTTTGTACAAATGTTTCACATTTTCACATAAAATTTTAATACTATGAATACATTGGTTTCAATTTCCCATCATTTATCATCGTTAATGCAGCCTATCTTTATAATTAACAAATATAAAGTTTGTTTATCTTAAGTGCATGTAGAAATCTTAAAATCTGACAGAATTTCAAGAAAAGCCACAAGCAACTGTCAAATACTGGGCCTGTAGGCTGCAATTTCATCATTTGAAAAAAAAGCAACCTAAACCCCTGATCCAACATCAATATGGTCAAGTATAGGTGATTAATCAGTACAAAATTACAGTAAGATCAATGGAAGATAGGAGATAAAAGAAATGAAACCAAAAAATCAATCTGAACTACAAAAATTTGGTGTCAATTACGATTTAATAGAGAAAATTCAACAATAATAGACCCTTTAACCTTCTTTGTTGGTTAAACAACAAGTTTTGATACAAAAAATCTCCAAGTCTAGACAGAAAAGACAGATAGTAATGTTACCAGTAAACTCAATGACAGTCAAAAAGTTTCAGGTTTTAATTTTCTGAATGTCATTGAGGCAATAAGAGTGTAAAACCTGTCATTTCCATGTAATCTTATGCATAAAACCTAGAGGCAATTTAGTATAGCAACATTTATATGTCTGAATTAAGGAAATAATACAACAAAACATGCTAAGTCAACATTAAAATTTAAATGTTTACGATGTTCACCATGAGTCATCATTACAACTGTTGTTTAATGTGGCAAAATTGGCAGTAATTACTGTCAATGACACTTATACCGACAATACTGCAATGACAAACACACTAGTTAGTTTATGCAAACGTTCAGTGCAAGTGTGCTAGTGTGACCTTTGGATGTTTCAATTTGTTTTGGGCAGTTTGTCCATTGTATTGAGAGGTACAGGAAATTATTGAGGGGACAGGAAATACTGGCTAGTCAGAAAACAAGATTTAGAGGTCTGTTTAGGAAGTAATAAAGTCAGTTACACAAACGAAGGGATGATGACTCAACCTTTGACAGACCAGCTTAAAACATATACTGTTTAACACAATTTCATCTTCATTATCATAATCAGTCAATGGGAGACAGAATACCTTGAAGGCACTCCCCTACTGGCAGGTTTTAATTATGAAAGTCTGCCAGTCAGCTTACTTCCTTGTTACAACACTATAACCCTTCGTTACTTCATTACAAACATTATCCCTACATTACTTGAAACAGCAACAAGCCCTATGTTAACTATTAGAAACATGCACATGATTACTGGATCCACAGCAAAAAAACCCTATAATATCCATGAAAGAAGCAAGAATAAATTAACCATTCCAGAGGAAAAAAACATTCACAAAGACATAAAACTACATGTCCTATGAAGCAGCATTACCCAGTTATGATGTGAAAAGGTTTATAAAAATCTAAGTCACACATCTGGTGTTTCCTTCATTGCAAGATGTTACCACAAAATATAAACCCAGATTCATGAAGACTGGTACCAAATGTTTTGAAATCCAATACAAGTAGAAAGATCGAGGGTTGTCACAAAACAGATGAAAACGCTTTAATTTAAAACACCAAAAGCTCTAGCGTATTCATGTTCAGTGATGCAGACCTTTGCTGTAATTATGCAACACGTTTGATGATTTCTGACAGAACCAGTCTACTGTTACTTCAGGGATAGCATCTGCTGCATCATCTGCCATACATAAAACCATGACACACTGAACTAAAATACAAACATCACACTAAAACAATAGCCATAAGGGAGATGACAAGATCAGAAATCAATAATATGATACTTTCAGATTCTAGATAATGGACAAGTGAGAAGCTACCACAATCATCAGAATGATATCCAACAAAATGTACTGTATGCCCGGCAAGTTGCGCAATTTCTATTTTTTGAAACTGTTACATTTTGTCATTTTTTTCACTGGAGTTTAACATTGCACCAACAGCCAGGGTCATTTAATGATCTTCCAGCTTTAATGGTGGAGGAAGATCCCAGACTTACACTAGGAAGAACCACCAACCTTCTGTAAGCTAGCTGGATATGTGGCTTCCTCAGGTGTGAAATTTTGTCCTGGGTAGGATTCGAACTCACCGTGGTGAGTGGCTGGTGATTAAAAGGTAGTGACCATAATCACCATGACCAAGGAAGCCCCTTCTATTTTATTATACTTAAGCTTAAATTGATGAGGTCAATATACAACAATATGAATATAGAACTTTTTTACAGACAAAAATTGTGATATCTGAACAACAAGAAGTTCACATAGTTTCACATGAAAAGTGACATTTACAGGAAAAAACATTCAAGAATCTGAGGCCAAAAATTTGCACTTTCACTTTCTCCTTGTTTATGCACCAAATCTTCTAGCACTTCAATCAGATCTCTTGGCAAAGGTAAAAGAGATCGATAAAGCAGAGATAGTAGATTTTGAACGTCACGTTTTTCTTCTGGTTGTCTGAAAAGCGGCTTCCGCTGGTAAGTTGTTATCATTTGTAGGAGTCTTTGAGTCATCAAACAGAGTTTATCATGACATTTAAATTCACAATTCATTCTGTAATCACAGGTCCTCCAATCATCTAATCTACAGATATTATCTTCAATCAACATTCTTATAAAGCCAACATTTTCAGTAATGATTCATCAGATTTAAACATATAATCAATTCAAATACCTACACTCTCATCCCATTTATTTAGAAACCTACTCTAATAACAACCAGAGATTAATCTGGACATATGAAGGAAAATTGAAGAACATTTCAATCTCCTGGAGAAATTCTGAGAGCATTCATTATACCATCATGTCTTACATGTCAAAATGCATGCATGATACATTCATAAATAAACAGGGAAAATTTCAGGTCACTCTCAATAAATTTACCAGTACATTTGGTGCAATTGGATAACTCATATCATGCTATACTTTTTTCATAACTACTTCTCGCATTTTAAGCATTAACTTGTTAAAAACACAACTTGTGACCTCATCACTTCATCATTACAATTACTCACCAATCAATTTCCTTATCTGAGGTAATTTACACCTAATTAAGACCCCCAGCTCCACCGAGATCTTGACCCCCAAAGGTCATTTACAGGACAATTTACAGATTTATGTGAGATTGGAAAAGACATTTACCCATGGGAGAGCTAATGGCAGTGTAAGAACTGCCTCTCACAAATGTGAGTGGGAGAAACCCTAATCTTTTCATCAAACAGCAACACTTAATTTCAGATATTAAGAATGTGGCTAGGGCATTAATGTTGTATACAGGTCTGGAACAAATTTCTATCTTTAGCAATATAACACCACCACCCTAATAAGAATTACCATGAACTTCAAGAAAATGTCTTGCAGTGAAGTGAGGAAGGACTACATGTTGGTATTGATTGAACATAATATGCTTCAGTATTTTGCTCAGCTATCCTCAAACAAAGGAATAGAAAGAAATCAGAAATTGCACATCACATAGAAAACACGGAGAATGACTAATCCATTGCCAATTTTCTCTAGCACCAAAATTTCCACATTCTCCAGAGACATATATTTGCTCAATTTCAGAGCATGAAATAGATGATGAATACCATTTTTATATGTCTGACAGCCCATTGCGTGTGTTACAAAACACGGATAATGTGTTTCCATTAGGGAAAGTAACACATAAAAAAACTAATACATATATCACATTCAGAGGCACAAACCAGACAAACATTTAGCGCAAAACTGTGTTTGAGACTATGTATACACTACAATGTTAACACATTCTAAAGCTTTAGGCTTAAAAACTTCATCCAGAAATCTGTGTGGTTATCTTCAAAATGAGTGAAAAACCATGAGGGATCTCAAAAAAGTAATGAACATAACATACATGCCTAATTTAAAGAATTAAGTTCTAATTCACTATTCAGGTGATGTGATTAAATACAAGATGTTGAGTTTTACAGCCATTTTAAACCACATTTCCATTATGTCAGGCAGTCAGATGACCTAACACAGTGCTCCATGGCTACAAGTAACAGAAGCAACTGTACCCCACAGTAAAGCAGTAGAACTGGCCGACAAACAAGGCCAGTCAATTTGAATCAGGAAACATCTTTGAACCCATGATCTTTGAACAGACTCTACCATCCTAACTAACTCAGTGTTAACACAGAATATTACAAGTGCAAAAATAAACAAAGGGCTGTAGTTTGCAAAAAAATTATCAAATCACAAACCCCGAAATATGCACTGGGGTACTTGGTGATGTTAATTATGTGAAAGTTTCATTTAAATCCTTGAAAAATACAGGAGGAGGTGAAAAGGAAAAATCGTGGATGCCTACCAGCCTGTCTGCCTACCAACATTTGCCACTGTCCTTTTAGACAACCTGGTTAATAATAACGAACGACCAAAGAAAACTAGTAAATAATGAACCCAGAACTTTGAGACAGATTTCAGCTTTGCAACAGCTTTATATGACAGCACAATGAAACAAAAAGTATACTGTGAGTCAATCAATTAACTGATAAACTGATTCATTCTTCACGGTTAATAGAACCATTACCTGTACAGTAAACAGTAAATGTGGGCTTAAGCTGTTACTACAGTTACCAAACTAGAACATAATTATATACTCAGTGCTATATTTTAAATCCTGTATTCAACAGGTTGAAACAAATAGCCCACTACAACAAAACATTTGCACTTGATTAAAAACAAGATGACACTAGGGCACACCTTATTGATCTTCATTACTTGACAGAAACACAAAAAAACTGATCAATCAGGACCCTAAATTAAGGGGACATTTAACACTGTGTGGGGCCTGAGAATAAACCAGTAAAAGATTGGTGTAACAGTAAACTGATTACAACACTTGCACACAGAATCAAATACATGCAGGTAATTACAGGCTTACTAGTAATTACAACATTTCAACAATGGGTAATTTGACATTCCTGTCTAACTGTTACTGGGTCAATCACAAAACAAAGGGTTCAGAACCAATAATTGAACAGCAGGAGGGATCTAGGGGCTGGGGAGATGGAGGGAAACAAAGAAACCGCTATTATTTGTGCCTGAAATTTGCATTCACTTAAAATCAATTATCTCAGCTCAAACACGAGCAAATCAATAAGCCAGACAGAGCTAATTATAAAAATATAATATCCAGCATGGAATTTGGAATTCTCATAAATTTTACTTTGTGGAAAACTTCGATCAATAAGGTATTTCAAAATGGAGTACAGTACATATTGGTTTAAAACTAGAATCATTAACATAAAGTTATGTCTCAACAAAATCCAACCACTTACATCCGTCAACAACCCTTTCTACATTATGCTAATATTGAGATAATAACTGAAATTATTGACAGCAATGCCTGCCTACATGTCTATGTAACTAAATTGACCATTTTAATCTTACAATATGAATGTAAAGGTATGATTTACAGTATGCGTTCAGTATCAATCCCTACCCAGGCTAAATGACTCAAGTACAACATGATAATATCAACAACAGTCATAAAAGGTCACAAATTTCAATTTGTAAAATGGTTTCAGTTTATAACACATGTATTCGATCTTATACATTAGCCTTAAGCATACAGACAAGTCATTAATTTCAACAGTACAGAACCCTTCAATATACAATGACAGCCTAACTATATTTTGAATAAAACCAATATTACTTGTAAGCTAATACAACAAATGTTTACCAAAACAACGAGATCCTTTCTTTCTCCAGGACTCAGATTTATTTGATTTAAGTAATGAATCCATGTTAAATTATCATTATTCCATGATTATTAATGTAATCCTCACACAGTTAAACGCACACTACACAACATAACACTCAGTACTGAATGAGACATATACACTATTACTGAAACATCAACGAGGGTCGATCAATGAGTAACCGTTGATGATAAATATAGTATCAGAAAACACAATAAAGCGGTTTGGCAGTTTTTCAATGGAAATGAGTGGGTTTGGGTGAATAAATAAACAATTTGAAGAAGTTTATCGATAATATTGATAATGATAAGAAGATATTTGAGGTGGAAATAAACCATACTGTCAGAATGGGAAGGTTTAAGTACCTGGTGAAAGACTTTGTATATTAATTATAAGATTTATGACATGGTGTAGAAAGGGATGAATTAGTGAACAGAATGGATATCAGTAATGCTACTGAATTACCAGCCAGTTAGTATTCCAATTATAAATCCATTTCTACGAGATTTTAATCTTGTACCTTTACATGTTTGGAAGTGTGAACTCAATATTCCAGGATAATACTTTATCTATAAATAGTTCTTCATGAAATCAGTTAAACATTTGTTATAATTAATCAAAGACTTCATACATAATGAACAAAATAGACTGTATAGGATTAAATGAGTCACAAGATTTATGAATGAAGCGCAGTTATAAGAAACATGCCATATTTAACACTGAGACATGCTTCTTTCTGTAAAACTGGCATCTACAATTAAGCTGAATTCTTTACATTGTGAAATATGTAACTGGAATTTAATGATATAATCATACTGCACTTATTCCACCATGTAAGCATGATTATATAATCATAGAAGACTGACTTCCTGCATAAAATCAGTTAATAAAATCTTCTTGCTTACTAAATTATTTTGATTATCGTTAACTCTTAATCAGAATTGAAATGAACTAATCTTAAAAAGATTCTTGTTCAGTTTTCTGAAGAACTGGAGCATTTAATGAATGTTATTTAAAGCAAAAAAGCAGATGCACGTAATTACCTTCAATTGAAGAGTTACATATAAACATTGAGGACATGTGGAAAAACAGCCAATTACTATTTTTGTTCCAAAAAAACTTAATGAGGCTAGTTAGTTTGGGAAAATATGAAAGTTGAAAGTTATATGGGTGAAAGTAAAAAATTTTCAAAAAAAAACAGGAAATCTTAAACTTGGAGCTGTAGAAACAATAAAAACCAGAAGGGTCCGGACTTGGGAAAAACCGGAATTTCCAGAAAATTCCAGAAAACTTTTAACCATAAAGTTATTTTTTTGTTTCTTTTTTAGATGAGCTGGGGAGCAGATGGTCATATGGGGTACCTTAGGCAGCTCAGGAACTTAGCAACGGTCCGCCATACAAACCCTCTCAGATGCCTAGTCATGAGGGACTGTTAATTTCTGATTGGCGGGATTATGACTGATTTCTGCGAGAGCCAAACATGAAAAGACTGTGATGAATTTTGAAAATTTAAAATGATTTTTATTGCCTCTCTGCCAAAAAAATAATATCAGTGTATCTGAGATAGATTTCAAGTTCTGAAATTACTTTATATTCCCCCCAGAAACTTCCTTACAACTACTTGGGGTGATAGCCTTTTACTTGATGATCATCCCTCTTATTATGACAGCATGAAAGAAACACAACAAAGACTGGGTACAAAGTCATATAACAAACACTGAAATATTCAATTTTCTGCACCCAATAAATTAATAACCAGCAACAGCAACATGAACACTGGCTCATTGTGAGTTGATACTGCCATTAAACATATGGTGCCATAAAGTTTTCACACTATCACCTTGTCTCTGACACATCATATTGGCCCCATCACAGCAGGTAATCCAATGATACCCAAATAAATAAGGAGATCTGCATCAGAATGATTGGTAAATACAGGATAATCCTAGGATCAGTAAACAAAACAGAGACAAACCAAATTTGCAGGTTTTTGATCCTCCCCTATATACACACAGGTACATGTTGAAGTAATTAATCAACTACATGCTTTCAGTCCGAAATTTATTGACCAGAAAGTAATAAAGAAATTAACCCAAATATTTCAATGTATGCTTATGATTAATTAGTAGCTGTTTATTGCAGAATGCAACATTTAACAATGGTAGGCATATCCACAAATGTAAGAATAAACCTGGCCTAAGTAAACTTGACATAAGGCCACTAGGGACTGTTACATCATTTTAGAAACATTATATTTAAACATATGACTCACAAAGCTAATCAATGTCAAAAGTCTAGCCATATCTTAAATAAATCAATTCCTTAGTAAAACATTAGACTAGGTATATTTAGCAAATCTATATTTAATACCAAACAAAACACATAAAATCAATTAAGAAGGACACAGGCTTATTTACACATCGAATATAATAATACCATGTCAGAAATAGATACAATTAATATGTTATAGCAATTATCATTAACATATTTTACGACCTTATCTGTCAATCTATGAAGACCACTGTCTCAAGATGGTAAACAATTATTACTTGAAGCAAGGAAAATAACCTAAGAATAATTTCACCATAAATATATAACAGGCCTTAATTTAATGATGTTCTTGTCATGGTCATGTCCCTGAATACATGTTAACATAATGTAATTACATTAAATGATAGGGGAACAAATTTGACAACTGTTCCAAGTTTTAATTAAACATATTCATTCAATGACAATTTAGACACTTGTATATACTTCCTGGTTACAAGACAAGCACTGTGTTTTTATTCAGTAAATGAATTTGTGGAAACAAAAACCTTATAGTACACAAACAAACATATTTAAAAAACAAAGTTGAACAAATTTTTCTAGCTAATAAAGCTTAAAATTAAGTCCTAGATTTAGAGTTCATCGTTGAAAATAAACCCAAAGTCCTTAACTTCATTAAGGACAAAACAAGTTGTAACAGACATACATTCCAGACCCAGTCATGGTAATTTTACTATCAACCACTTTCCCACACTCATTGGTAATTTCTTATCCATGGACTAACTCAGTGGAAACCAGATATTGAGTGCATACCACATGTACATAATAAGTCATAGAACATCTATTAGGTAATGCTTATTTAATTTGGCATGTAAGAGTTAGCTCCCTTGGACTAAAACCAA
This sequence comes from Lutraria rhynchaena, assembly GCA_008271625.1. Taxonomy (NCBI): domain Eukaryota; kingdom Metazoa; phylum Mollusca; class Bivalvia; order Venerida; family Mactridae; genus Lutraria; species Lutraria rhynchaena. The sequence goes on from VIBL01000130.1 coordinate 88,916, forward strand.
TAAGACAGTGGCAAAACTTGACTAAAACTACATCAATAAAACAAAGGCAAAACTTGTCTAAAACTTCATGGCATTGTTATGAAGTTGAAACAGGGATGAAAATCCTGTCTTTAGAAAGACAAAACATGTTTCATAAAATTTGTACAATACATGCCTTTTTTCAAATGCTGAACATTGATAAAACTGTATGCAATGTGTATAGAATAAATGAGGAATTAAGAAATAATTAATTCCATAATTGTTAAAAGTACTGGTGACAGAGTGCTGTTAAAAAACAAGACGGTCTGTGAGGTTTATAATACCTTTGTATTCATGTTAGTGCAAAAATCTTCATATAAATTTACCAGTATTTTTAGAAATATACCTCATGGATTTTGAAAATCAAAGTTTCTCAATAAGCAACTAAAGACAAGACCCCAAACATTAACTGAATGGATAAACTTCTGGTTGCATCATTATCAGCCCAGTCACTCAGAAACATACAAAAGGAAAAACAAGCCAATTAAATACAGTAACAAGATAGGGCAAACGAAACATGCTGAGATAAATGAAATACCATTGTTTATACTTAACTCATATCTACCTATAACAATGTAGCTAATTATATAATATTGTACTTAATTATACCTAGTGGATTATGCTAATTTACATGGTACAGGAATAATTAGGGCGAACTTGGGATTATCTTAATTAGCATATATTCCCAGTACTATAATGCCTGCAGTATGAAAGAGTGAGATTGGTAACTGAGTTATTTCCTGAATAATTTATGAGAGAAAAATACAACACATTAACGAGATTATCTATGTAACACATTGATCATATGATCAATTCCAGGTTGTTTCCTGGGTACAGAGGTATAAACACTGAGCTCTTGTGTATTATTTGTATTGGATTATCAAGGACAAATTCTTATAAGCAAATATGCCTTTATAAGACCAATGCCTTTTTTTATTGGTTATATCCATTTCATTGCATTGTGTGCATTTCATATCTCTTCCTATAAGATATTAAATAATCACTGGTTTGCAAAAATTTGCCAAGTGAGCATATCTATAGTTAATTACATCTCTGTAGTTCCATCAGAGTGCTATCAGAATATAAAGTATAAGAGATCTATAAGTCTAATTCTGATCTCAATATTTCTATTTTTGCATGTTCATAAGCATTCATATTGACAGCTGCCATTTTACCACAGTTTTTGTGCAACCTGAGGTACTTTCTTTGCAGTGATGATGAACTAAGGCCATCCTTAAGATAATGTTGGTTTTCAATTTAACACAACTGACCCATTAATAAATTACCCTACACCAAAAAAGTGTTGTGATTTTAACAATTTATTTTGTTCTATATTCCAACTACTCATTTCAGTAAGTTTGTAATATCAACGAAAAATGCCTACCTACTGTTAAAGTTTGGATCATATGACTGCAAACCAACATTTCTTTTAGGATGGCCTAATTCATATAACTTCAGTTTTCAAATGTTTAGATAATGTTTATTTTCATTTCAATATGAAATTAACAGCACAACACTTATGTAAGAAGATTGTTATATCCTATTTAAGTTTGAGTATCAGGCTAGATCATACTTTATGTTCTCACAAATAATACTCATTGAGTTAAGGTAATAATGGATCATTTCATCATAAAAGAATATAAATATACGTACGCATGATAGTATATGTAAAAAGTATGCAAGAATACAAAGTTTATAATAACATATATCTCAAGTACTAAACTTTTGTTTTTATTTTTGTTTTATGTGACATATTGTCATTGGGGTTTAATGCCGTTTCTTAGCAATTTTTCAGTTATGAACGGCAACTGGTTCACCCAACCAGTTTTCCTTTTATTAACCGTTTATTTCCGTTTATTAACTTACCCTTCCACAAGGAGCCGGCAACTTCTCCAAATATGGAGGAAAATTGACATTTTTGTCAAATTTTCATAGAAGGGTATGACCTGCCGCGACTGGGATTTGAGCCCGGATCTCCAGGTTACAAGTCCAGCGCACTAACCGCGGGACCACGGCCGTGGCTACTTGTACTAAACTACAGTCAAACATTCTGGGAATAAATTAAATGCTCTTAATACAGAGGTGGTCTCTTTATTAAGTTGATATATCGAGGAAATATTGAAAATCAGACTGAAAATAAGTTGTGGTCATAATGAGATGGTCTAAATACAGAAGTGGTGGCTAAATGAGGTTACTTTGTATAAATATCGAAATTATCACACAAATATATAAGCGATAAATAAAACATACCAAATATATGAGGTCCCTCAGTGATGAAATCATCATTCGAAGGTCGGGTACAAGCAAACAACGAAATACGAGATCCCTGTCGGACATATGCCGGCATTTTGTCAAATATTACTGGCTAAATACACACAGCACTAAATCCAAATGATAATCCGAAATAATTTCCATCCATTTAGTCTATACTCAAGTTTAAACTGACAGTTTGAAGTACTGTTGCAATCTGGTATAGAAATAATGCATTGTTTTTCCAAGTAAAAGCCATTTACGGATCAATAGCTCAAATACTGCATAGAACTATATAGAACAATTCCAGATGAACAAAAAATTGGACTGTCTAAAAGTGTGATGAGTAATTAATTTGGTTACAAATTTCACTCTTTTAGCTCTTTAAGGCACTTCAGTTCTGCTGAAAGTCTTTAACTCTCCCTGTAACAATCATTATCTTCTCCTCGCAGTCAGACTCCAAGTCCATGTGTTTACATGTCAGGCTCTGGTAAATATTTGTTATTATCTTTCATGTTCTTTGTACATTGCATCACATTCACGCAGCTCCCAGCGTCTCTTTGTTTATAAGTTCTACCAAAATAATCCCCTATCTGTGCTGTGCACATGTCATTCCAGTTTCAAAGAAGTCTATGTGTTTTTATACATACTTTCCTGAGATAAACAGACATAAAAATTATAGTTTCTGATATGATATAAAGTTATAAATTCAGTCAGCACTTTAATCACGTTTGCTAAGATTCCAGATTGCGGCCTACTGTAATATAAATAGTAAATATACACTAAAATTTAATCCTTTTCACACAGCTTGACAAAAACTAACATCACTGCGAGAAAACAATTCGAACAAAGGGGAGCAACTCTTACCAAACTACAGTACTAAACTGACCATAGATAATACAATGCAATACACATGCACCAAGTAAGCCAACCAGAATAAAGCATAACACCATCTAGATTAACCCAATCATCGGAGGAATAGACAACTGAAAACATCACAACACTTCAAACAATAGAATTGTTAACACAATGCACCAAGTGACCTTTATGGATTGAATTACTGACTTCAGTTTATGCAACATTGAAGAGCACTTGACCAACTGACCAGTACAGTTATTTACAACTTTAGCCAATAGCCAATACAATCCATTGTCCAGTAATCAAAATAATAGTGTGCCATTTAAAGAGTTTTATTGTAGGAAATGATGTACAAAATAGAACCAGAATGAATGGACAGAAAAATTAAAGCTAAAGATAACATACATTTACCATCAAGTTTGAATTAAAATTCAGACAGAATATATTTTTTGATAATATTTCTTTTAAGTCAACGGAAAATTTGCGAACATTTTGGTATCCATTATTAATGCAAACAAAACTGTACAACAGAAATGTACATGATTATGTGTACAACAAGCTGATTGTAAAAACTGAAAATAGCTCAAACAACAAGTTGTGAGACTAAACTTATCATACAGACAATAGTTGATGCATTACAGGCTTAAGTGCACAGTGGAAACACTTGAACAAACCAAACAAGATTAAACCGAACATTTACAATGATTAAACACTCCTTGTTAAACTTGGATCCAGAAAAAAAAACACTCATATGCATAATAATTCATGAAGGCGTCAAAGTTATTAAACTTAAAGTTAGAATCCTGACAGCTAGCTAAAACACTGACTCACTCCAATCAATTCTTCTCAGATGAAACTCAGTCCAATTCAAGAATTTCCAGCTTTACATCAGAATTTAGGAATTTTTAACAAATTTTGTAATCCAAACTTTTCACACAGTAATTCTATTATCAGGCATTATCAGTTAAGAATTCAGTACTACACGTAATGCAGGAAAATATCAAACCATAATATTTTACAAAAGAATGACACAAGCAAGTTAACCATGAAGCTGATGACAGAGGTAATAACTACTTACAATTGATTTCCTTATGTAAGGAAAAGGAAAAATATAAACAAACACAAGACAAAACGATGAGAAAACGGTTTTCAACTTCACAAAACTTGCGATGAATGTTCTATTGAAACATTTAGATCAAGATCTGAACAGCATCACCTTGTCATTAGGTTTAGGTGTAAAAAAATAATAGGTTTGTTTCCAAATACCCGACCTACCCATCTTTTACCTGCGGACTGGAAAGTTTTTACGGCATCCAAATCTTAGTGCTATATTGTAATTTTCACAACAGTGTTGCCGATATATGTACGCAAACGTACCAGAAAAAAATCCCTACCTACCGACCCAAACGTTTGGACATGTAACCAGAAACAAACCTATTTTTTGTTAAGGCCTTATACAAAATTATAGAAATCACCAAGAAAAACATTATCAGCAATGTTTGTAATACTGCATAGCCATGTTATTAAGATATCAATTTCCACTTAAGACTTTTTTTACTGAAGACAGCAACAAAGTTCCCACATCGTAACAATAAAGCCCTTTGTAAATCATTTGAACGTGAAACATTATAGCAACAACAGACCATAACATATCCACATGTGTCACAATATGTTGTTATTATTTCTATACAGATCCATCAATGTATACACTGGTATTCCAACAACACAACAACATATTCACCTATCACCAAAGATGCACATTATACCATAAACATTGATGTATATTTTATTCCCTGATCATGACCATCAATGTAAACTAGTAATCTAATTTAACCAATAGATGCAATTAAATGACCCAATAGCTTACATTTGCACAACACTAAACTATCATTTGGCAATCTATTGCCCCTAGGGAATAAGACTCTTGTCAATTTTGTCCCATCTATGTAACTTTTATCTCTAATTATCTCCCTTTATCATAGTATAATCACTGTATATGTGATCTAATTGCTGGTCAAGTGTTGATAAGAGATAAAATTATGGTTTATTGATTTAAGCATTTGTTGACAAACAATGACTTCTGTCTTATGTGATGTTATATCAATACACAAATTTAAGTTTGATTGATCATCCAGTCCAAACGCTTACAATTTATAAGCCAATTATCTGACAAAGATGCTACTGAGATGAAGAAATAAAAAAAAAATAATAAAATCCTAAAATAAATCACCATGTAACACTTAACAGTATTTTTACAAAAAAAAACCCCACACGACTTCTAAACTATTTACCAGTGTCTGAGACACAAACACAAACTAAACAAAGTGATCGTAAAATTCTATTTCCATCCAGGATGACACTTCATGAGTTCTTACACAGAAATAAGTCTTATTTATTCCATCTTAATTCCATCCAAACTGCATTCAGTTCAGTGCTCCCACAGACCTTAAGAGACTTCCTGCTTAAAATGGAAAAAAATCAAGTAATTCCTAAAATATTTCTCTCCATAAAATGATGAATGTTTTTTTGAAGCAGAACACGGCATTGTGGGAGTTTGTTTATATTACTTGATGCAGAATTTGGCTGATTTCCATACATGGTAATAAGATTTTACAACCCTTCTCAGATGGTGTCTGATTCAGACAGATTTTCCCCAGTAATTCTTTTTAATACATTAATAGATAACTAGGAGACTGAAGGTAGGGAGTTGCATAAAAGTTAGACATGGTATGCTTGTGAACAGCAGAAAATAACTACTGGAAAATATTTATCCCAAATAATGATTATTCAAAACACGAGGTAAATGAATTGGAGGAAAAACATCCTATACATTGTACCTAGAATATATTCCAGTGAATTAAATTTATATCAGACCGTTCATATTTATTTTATACTGAATTACAACCATGAATAAGAGGAGAAAGTTTCGATCAAGGTGTGAAACAACACAGTGATCAGCTGCTGAATTCCCAGGTCAAAAGTAATGCAATTTCAGCCGTCAATTTCTAGACATGTTCTGACAAACTTTTCCTTATCACAGACCAATTTGTCTCTAGAAAGATCCAATCTCATTGATCTAAGGAAAGTCAAGTCTAATTTGTCCGAAATGTCAGCACTTCAAATTACAACCCCACTCCTGAAAACACCCTAAATCTCCTTACAGTAATTATGAGGTGCTTCAACCATACCGAACCAGTCTGACTGTCAAAAATAGTAAGCAAAGAAGTCATAGATACACTGAACATCTATCAGGGGATTCAGGGGTAAGATGTGATATTTTAGGTCTTACCATTTAATAATTATGGGGGTCAATGATACACCCTAATTACAGTTCTAACAATACATAATTTATTCAAATATTATACACCCAATTCAAAAAAGGTGTTGCTAAGAAACATCCCACCTAGGCAATATAGTAAAGTGCTCACTTACAGGTCACACAATAACTAATTAAATACAAAAACAATTAGCAATTTGGGTGATTCTAAGCACTTAGACCAAGGAAATAACTACATAAATGATTAGATACACAGGCACCAAACAATTACTAATTTAACACATGGACAGGTACATGTTAGGTACATGTTAGGTACATGTTAGGTACATGTTAGGTACATGTGTATCACAGACCAGATTTCCATTGATCATTATTACCACCATAAATGAAGAGAAACAGCAGAAACAATTGCCAACAATAACAGTAAGGTACATTATATGCAGGAAATGGTCCATCAAAGAGAATAGTGGCGACATTCCTAGAATAATGCTCTAATAATTAGGAACACAAAAGTGTGAATAATGCCCAGGAAATGGACAATGGACAGAGACAAGTTTTAGCTTACATTTCAATGATTCTACCAGAACAATCAATAATTCCTCAAGATGCAGAGAGGATTTAATGTGAGACGAATGCAGGATAATTGATTGTCAAATCTTAACACTGGTGGTAAATGGTGTTAATGTAAAAATCCATGATAACCCAATTCACTGCATCCAAAACCATTATTCCTCTGTATGAGTCAGTGACTGATGAACATATGTAAATAATCCATTACTAAATTAATACCAATGATCATGTGGTCCTGAGAACTAAGGCACTGATTAAGAGTTCCAAGCCACCAATTCATGTACAGTCCATTACACCAGACCAATCATGTAATGAGTCACTAAATAAGCAATGTCCACAAATATCAATGCATAAAACATATACAGAATACATGAATCAATCCATACAAAATTTAATCAACTGTTGTGTGATTATTATTTCCAACTCTATCCAGTCCACTCTAATGAATAATTATCAGTGTCACTCTACATCAAACTCAGTCACAGGATCCAGTAATTTTAACATATTATTAGTATTACACTACAATGTTTCCAGTAATAACTTTATAAAGTGCAGGTCAGAGGTCAAGGTTATCAAATACACTTAATTTCATCTATTGGTGATTATCTCCATCAGATACTGGGTGCTGTCAGATATCAGAAGCCATTGAGAATTTAACATATGTTTATGTGTAAAACAGGAAATTAAGAAATTTTATCAGCTAGTGTCTGGACTCATAAGGTCAGAAGGATTGTTATTACACAAGGTCAAGGTCATTTCTACTATGAGTAACCAAAGCAGAACAGCTGACGGTTGGTTGTGTTAGTAGACTGTATATGTAGATACTAAATAGATATAATTTAAGTCTGAAAGATATCTCAGAAGCTGCAGTAATGTACAGAAGATTTGAAACGAATGATAGATCAAACATATAAATGACACTATTTGTCTGCTATGAGAAACCAGGCAGACATTCTCTGGTGTTTTTGAATATCTAATCAATACTTATTTCTTGTCTTAGAAAATAATATGGCTCAATTTTCTCTCGAATTTTGACTTCAAAATTGTTTTGATTCTGCAAAGTTGTAATAAATCAAGTGGAACTGTACAATTGAGAGTTAAATGCAAGGAAAAATTTCAAAATCTAAATCAGAATTCACTTCACAGAGAAAATTACTGCCTGCTGCATGTTTAGAAATATAATTTTTCCTAGCTGCTAGCAAAAATCTTATTTCATACAACAAAAAAAAATCAAACTGCGATTTATTCAAATAAATTGAATAATAAAAAATTCATCTGGAGAATAATCCTGTCATCAACCTTATTGGTATTTTTTATATGCAAAATAAAAATATCTCATTTATTATTCATCCAATAAGCTCTTAAGTATCCATATAAGGAGATATGTACATTTCTGGTACAGCTTGGTTCCTGGGCCCATGAAGAGTCCAGCTGCTGCAAACATTTCTTGTATGTGATGAATGCAATCATGAGAATGGACAAGAAAAGGAAAGCTTGACTGAATTCTGTGAAAAATATGAATGAATGAGTATAGCATACAATTCAGTGAGAAGAAACCTGTTACAATAACGTGGTTAATTATAGATGTGATCACAAAGACATCAAAATTGATGAATAGGTAAAATGACAGATACACCTGTTCCATGCAGTTTACAGTCAATATTCACAATGCTAACTTTAAAACACATCAAATATATGAATGAATATTTTACAATAACTAATGTAAGGGTGACCTGTTGTTGCCATCTGGGACACCACAAAAAGGACCAAAATCTTGTAAGAAAACAACACAACCAACAGACAACAGTCTTCATGTAAAACATTATTCAGAACATTATCACAACATGTGTATTGAATCACTCAAATTCCTAATTATTTATCTAATTAGTCATTAGTTCTATTTGGTAACTTGAGGCTTCAATGAAACGATTATCAGGAAGCTAAACAAAAGCCTGTTAGGAAACATTTAACAAGGAACTGTTAGAGCCTGTAACATCTTGTACATAGATTACAATCAAATGTTTTGATTTTATCATGGCATCATAAATTCCAAACTTTTCAACACAAATTGTATATCTCAATAGCAGTACATTGGAGCCATACAAAAATAGATCAATTATATTATTCTACAGTATAATAAATACTAACTTATCTAGTGTTATACAATACACTATGACAAACAGTACAAGACCTTTGTCACAGTAACTTAATCCACAAGTTCAGCCCTTTTAACAGATCATAGATTACCCAGATATCAACATATCAAGACCTACCATTATTGTAGTACATTGTACAACTATCGTAAATCATATAAGTGCATAATAACTGTATTATACAATAACAAATAATTCGTTGACCCAAATAAGCACTAGTATTGGTTATAGACAAAAATACAACAGAGGACTAAGTAGGTCAATCACACATATGGTATAGAATTGTTGTGTCATGTTTCTAATCGCAAGTATTAATTTAGAATTAAACCCTCCACGTTTCCAAGCGAACCAGATAAAAATAAATATCAATCAATGAATGAACATCCATTTAATCAATCAAGAATGCTTCAGATTGGCAAAACATACCAAAATGCAAACTACTCTCAAGAAGGATTTATACAAAAACTAAAGACAGTCAGATGCATGAAGTATCTACTTGTTTTAGTACTGCTTAAAATTACTGCGTAAATATTTCAACCACAAAGATGACTTTTCTGCTGATGTAAGATCACAATCTAAATGGTTTTATTGGACAACTGATGTTATGATAAATAACTAAGCACAGATATGGAAAACTTCCTTATTGAATACCATGTTAAAACAAAATACAGGTACCTTTTATTAAGTTAAAGCATACACAAAACTATTCCATAAACAATATGCAAAATAAACAATAAAAGAATTTTACAACTTAAAAATCCAAATATATAATAATTGTGTTTAAATACACTATTTTTGAGCAATAAAATGTCCAACCAGCCCAAATCAAGAATCCACTAACAGAATCATAACATCCATGACACTATATATGCTTAATTATAAACAGCAAACAATTGATAATAAACAAATAAAATGCTATATTAATATTCCTTTGAAGTCAATTAATAACTTTGATACCATTGAAATACCTCTCACACAGGTCACTTCTTAAGTGCAATATTCTTAAATACACAACAATCTAATATTGTTGATTGTATTAGTATATTAATAAATATGATTGTAAAGTGTTACAATTCACACTAAAAATATCCCAAACTTGTCACTATGTACTGAAAAAATGGCACTTAACAACAACATCAACAAATTAGCAGTATGACCCTATCATAAGTGTATTGTTGAGACACTAACTCACTATATGATACACTTAAGTCAAATCATTTAAATCTTAACAGAAAATACAGAAAATAAATGCCCATGAAAAAAGCTCACAAAATTGACTAGCTTCTATAAACACAATCAGTAAGTCAGCCAAGCTTCGTTTCATTGAAGAATTTTGTAAAGTTACTCACTTGGAAAATGATTATCAGGACACAATCTGTGATATGAAAATGATAGCTAATGAAAATCTACCTCAGATAGAGCTGTCTTGGTTACCATACTCACATAATAAATGCACCATGTAGCTTACACATTTAGAGTGCCAGGCATAGTCCAGACTGATTTATTAGCACTTGTAATTAATGCACCAGATAAACAAACTTAGGTTAAAACAAAAGATAAGTTTATAGAGTAAGTTACACTAAGTAAATTTTTAGGCAAGTTGTGGGTAAAAAATCCAGGGAATGAGAAAAGTATTCTTTTAAAACTGTTGTATAACAAAAACACTTACATAGATGAGCAAATAATGAAGAGCCACCAATGAGAAGAGAGATCAATGAGGAGTAACCAATAAGGAGCAACCAATAAGAAGAATGACCAATGAGGAGTAACCAAAGGAGTGAGGAGGAGTGACCAATGAAGAGCAAAAAAAGGTGGAGTGAGGTGGAGTGATCAGTAAGGAGCAACCAATCAAAAGGAGCAACCAAGGAGGAGTGACCAATGAAGAGCCACCAATCAGGAGTGACCAATGAGTAGGGGTAACCAATGATGAGTAACAAATGAGCAGCAGCCAATGAATTGTCACCAATAAGGAGTAGCCAATGAGGGGTAATAAATGAAGTGCAAGCAATGAGGAGTAACCAATGAGGAGATAACTTATAATTCAGCGCAAACTTGAACTGACATCACAAAATCAATTCTTCAAATTGTTTCAACACAACATTTGATTAATATGTTACATAAAGCCTAGAGTACTTACTTAGAGCAAGAAAATCACAATCATTCACATTAGAAAGGAGTACAAAATACATGAAGTGAGCATAACACACAAAAGGAGCATATAAAGGGATGTTCATGGTATTCACTTCCTCTCAGGGCAAATAGCCTCCTCTCATGCAAACATCTATGCACAGTTATCTGAAGCATATAATTTGATACGCTTGTTAAATATTCAAGACCAAATCTTGAAACTGTAATTAAAGATATTGGGTCGAGTAACAATATGAAAGAAAATCTGATAAGTAATTCCTATAATGCATTGAATTGTGTACACAGTGGTATAGATCAAAACTGTAAGCCAGAATCTGAGTGATGATGATACATACAAAATACAATCTGTGTTATTATCATTTGACACTGAACCTGACTGTATCATCAAATAAAGTTTAGGCATTATTGTTACAATCATTGTAACATTAAGCATAAATAAACCTAAAGTACAGTGTGGTACAGAAATAAATTGTGATAATTTCCTTTACTGTTACAATTATATAAAAGTACACAAAGCAAAATCACATCATTTATAATGAATTCTCCCTGAAGTTAGGCTAGACTGACATTTATCAAAGGCACTGATTGCAATCACCTGACCCGGTCCACCTGTTGTCCTCCCTGGACACTCAGCAACTTTACAACCCATAAAATTAGCATTAAATGTACAATTTATCTCCTACACACCTGTTTCCAGCCAGAAAACTGTCAATTATTTGCACATGACAGACAGAACTGTATGTTGTAGACAAAAGCAATCTGGATATGTTATTGACTTTAATAAACGAATGGTTTCAATCATGAAATTTTCACAAAGATGCAAACATACAGCAAACCCAGCAGAATGTATATTACATTAACCATTTAACCATAGTATCAACTATAATTGCCAAACAATAACTAATGTTTAATAACTTTATTTTTATATAGGCTAGTCCAAAAACTATTAAGCAGTTTCACAAAACTACGATACATTCAACAGCAGCAACAGCAAAGTTTTAAAGCCAACATGTACCAAACAAACATAGAACAAAGAACTAACTATTCAAGCAGGATCAAAGCATGATGAACATTGTGAATATGAATAACAAAATTATCCACATTTCCTGTCAGTCCATGCTATCTATCACAAAATCAACCAAATCCACTTCAGGAAGGAACATCAATTCAAAGATAAGCATCACAACATTTAAGATTTTTCCACCAAAAACACCTTTATATATCAGATTGTTTAACCATCATGATATGAAGAAGATACCAATCTAGCTGCATGCAGGCTTAGAGTAAATCAATTTTTTTTGTATAATTTGAGCTTTTATAATATCACATTTATATCATTTATGTACATCAGAATCCAGATATATGAACTAATCCAAACATAAAACCTAGATTTAATATCCAAGAAATACTTGAAAACTTCACTCACAATGACATTCAACTAAAATGATAATTCTATAACAGCAGAGTATATGGATGACACATATATTTACATTGGAAGAAGAGAGCTGCCAGAATACATGAATTAACCTATGATTGATTGGGAGTTTCTAAATGACACTGCAAGTCATCTGTAAAAATATGTGCAACCTGATCTGCAATAGGTTTGAACATCAAAGTTACCTTTCTACAGAATAAAGATACACCAATTACCACAACATACATAACACTCAGCAATATGGAACTGCTGATAAGCCCAAAATGTTTGTACTATCCAAACTAAAAACTGTCCAGTATTATCTTATAACTGATATATTACACCTGTACAGTTTTATAACATGGTGAAACACCAGCAATCACTATCACACAGCAGATAAATACACACAGGAGCCAAAAGATTCTGTTCCCAAACATCTACCATAATTTAATATATGATGGAACAAGTTGAATCAATACAGGACAATAGAAAATCTAGGCATGAATAGAAAGGAGGCCACATCTCTTAATACTCAGCAAATATCTACAAAATCCAAAGAACAGAATGCAGAAACTAGTCAACAAATTAATGAAATGGCTTTTGTTGCCAAAAACACTGGGACACATAGCTGCAGAAAGACGAGGTCTGTGATATAAGCAAGGACAATGTGTAAAGACACATACAACATGGCTTCCTTAGAGAGAGAAGATCAAATTACAAAAAGATATTGAACCAACCATGAAGAAAGAAGAACAATGTTTATAGTAGAACAACTCAAAAATGTCAACCAGCTCCAGTATATGAAATAACATGGTGTCTGGGAGAAGGATCAACAGCCAAAAACAAGGCATGCCATGGACACCTAATCAATATTATCAAGTAAAATCTTAGGTAGCTTATATCCAGGTTATCATTAGTAGTAAGGTTCAAATCATGTTTCAGCATCTGTGCATTACTGAATATTTGATAAAAACCCAATATGATAGGTATAAAATAATAAACATTAATGATTTCTGGAACACCTGGACACATTAAGAAGTATACATGTACTAAGATTTGGCACTGAGAGTCTGATTATAACACTAGCAAAAAATCTAACAAAAATTTTCATGAATATGAGTCATTAGGTTCAATTTGTGAGTGTCATGCTGTGTTTTGTATCTAAAGATGGTCCTGAAAGAATTTGGATGTCTCTTTCCCGTGAATAATGAACTCCTGTGCATTGATACCAGTATTCATTGCATGCAACAATTAGTTAATTGGTTTATAAGCTGCAATAAGTTAAAATAATTATCAAGGTCAACAACAGATACCAAAAACACAAAAAGGCAACACACCCTAAATATGTAATCATGATGATGACGAGCCAAGCAGCAATATCATTCAGTGGATGCTTTGCATAAACTGCTAATGTAAAAGAAGTTTTATGATTTGACAACGAAACCAGGCATAGGAGTAAAGGAATGCAGCCAGACAAGATAAATATTCAAAAAGCATTATGGCATCTTTCTTATTTGTGTATTACCATGGGATAAAGTATCAATAACTCATTACCACTTACCTCTATAAGTACAGGATTGTATGAAATGAATAAATAATGAGGAACAGTGGGGCTAATACAGACACAGATAAACAATTTAATCTGGAGAGGGAAGATTGCTAGCAATTTTTTTTTATTTTATGAATGAAATTTGGTGCCAGACACTGGATTACAGTGCCTATGTTTAACTGAAGCAATGAGACATCCCGTTGTGAAACAATAGGGTTTGGTAAACAACACTGAATAATCAGCTACATCCATTTAGACATGTCTATATAGATCTCTAAATGTCATAGAGCTAAAAGCTACAATCACATTTCTGCAGTCTAGGCTAGTCCTGTCATTGCAAAGATTATGAGAGTTATAGCATATTCATTAATTCTGATTATAGACCATTAAAATGGTTAGACACAATTTTCTTTGACACTAAATGACTGAACAGAATTTCAAGCAAGGTTGACCTCAGATATCCCCTTAAGTGTTATCATTGTATCAAATATCTTGGTACCTAATGGTGGGTTCTTTGCTTGACTGAGTGCTTAAATGACCGCTTGGATCAGGATACTCATAATTTAGTGCCAAATCATCATCCTATCACAGAGATATATTGCAGACCATTTTAGAAGGATCAAATTCGCTGGAGAAGGTCAAAGTTCAATGTTCCTCAAGATGTCATCTTTTTCCTGTAAAGAACATGACAGAAAGAATGGAACCAGATATATTTATTTCAGGTTGTCACTCCAGAAAAAAGTACACTTGAATAATGCAGTATGTTAAATTATATTATTATTAAGAAAATACATTATTACATCCAAACACATGTGAGTACACAAGTTAATCCAAATAACAATTTAAGAACACAGAGAAATCATCTTTTAAGGCACTCATTTAGAATGACATCTCATTCAAATTAATCCCACATTTTTACACTAGTCCTGGGAGCTTGAAGAAATTAGAGCCAAAAGTAATAAATCTCATTCAAACACAATGAGTTTTCACAAAACAGATGAGAACAGAACAAAGACAGACAGTTATGATGAAGCCTGGTCACTATTTTAGCTGCATCCAACAATACACAAGTCAATAAGAGGGGTCAGTAATGATAAACAAGATGTATTAACATTCTTTCTCACTCCATTATTAAAGTAAACTTACTAAATTGGACATAAAATCTGCTGTGGAGAACATTATAATCAGACCACAAGTCCATGTTAAATGACCCTCACAGCTGGAGGTTAAACTATGACACTGGCTGAAATTTATTTAATGACTGCAATGAGTTACAAGGAGTGTTTAGCACAGACACTAGTACTCTTATAAGACAGAAACAGTGGGAGGAATACCAAAGACAATAAATAAGTAGAACGAAAAACAGAAATGGACAACAAAATACATCAGGGCTGTTTTTTTTCATTTTCTTCATTTCTTTGTGTTACTGTTGTTCAAATACATGCGCAGAATAAGTAAAAGCAGCCTCATGAGCTTCTCTTGAGAATATATGGTATTTTTTGGATGAGATATTTGATGTTAATCTTGAAATATTAGTCTACTGGGCAAGTGTTTCTATGTAGTTACAGACATAGATGCTGTGGTGGAGATGACAAAAGTTGTTCTTAAACCAATGGGTCTCTATTGATCTAAACATAGCACTTTCTTGCCATACCACAAATAGATAAGTTTTCATCAGTAAATACATATATGTGTCTGCAAAACTCATCATTTTTATCATTTCAGAATATTTCCTGACTTTGTTGAACTATTTCTGAACCACAATGTAGTATGAATGCAAATTAATACTTAAAGCACTTGTACCTGTATAGTACAGCTTTTTTCATGTACATTATACAGTATTGTACAAATGACTTTCAACAGCATCAACTATAAGCTTAAGTCGGCAGTTTTTCCAACCTCAGTAATTTACACTAGCACATTGCTGTTTTATAACTCAGAAGTTCAGATTCAGTGTCAGTTCAAGCAGTACATTCAGGTAATTACTGGACATAACAGTTTAGATGGAATTTCAGTTTGGTACAAAGTATAATTAGCAGCTAATTAACATGAGGTGTACCGACAACGCTGTGCAGTCTAATTCGATAGAAATGGAACAAATAATACAAAAGATCAAAATCTCTACCCCTTATCATGGTTTCCTATGTCTAGATAGTAGATAATGCATCTGAAATCATCCATCCCAAACAACTAATTGATGTGATAGGAGTTATTATGCAAGCAAATATATGAAAGCTTGTCGCTGTTGGAAAGGGAAATATTGTCATATCATTGGAAGGGGAACAAATGCATAAGCCAGTTATAGAAACAGAGGAGCGTTTAATTCAACACTTCAAGACTCTATCACATGGTGACAGTAATAGCAATTTATTCAGTGACATAAAAACAAATGGTCATCTTAACATACATTCTGGGGCAATTAATGGCGTATAATGTGACAGTATCGCCTTTTAGCGAGTTAACTTAATTTACCAGGATATACAGCCGAACAAAACAATCATAGTAATCAATTCAAAGGTCATCACAGACCAGTGGAGACAGAAAATAATCCTAAAATATACAATAAAAGCACATTAGTCCCAATAGCAATATTTACTTCAAAAGCTTGCCATCATTTCAGCCAAAAGTTGTCATACAGAAATCCTTCATTTTCAAGCCATACAAGAAAATGAGAAAGAAAAGGTTGTCAGTCATTATGAGGTAATTATTTTTTTCACTGAAACAAATGTGTGCAAACACTTGACAAGTTTGTGAAATAATCATCTTTCTAAGCAATTCCATTAGAACAAATACAGATATAAGAACAAATACAGATATTAGAACAAATACAGATATTAGAACAAATACAGTATAACTCCTGAAAACTGGACTACCAGAAAACTGGAACTCTCAGAAAATTGGATGATCCCTCAGGTCCCTTTTTCCTATGCTATAATCATTAGCTCTCTAAAAATCTTAATTCTCAGAAAACCAGACTTCTGACCCAGTCTGTAAGGGGTCCAGTTTTCATGGGTTATTCTGTATTTGTTCAGAATCATTTATGATCAAAAAGACTATTATTTTCATGTGTAATTTACATTTTTTTTTAAAGTTGAATAAAAGTTAATAACTCTATCTATATGATAATGCATAATTCAATACTGCGAACACGATCAAATATATTACAATGGTAACTGTGATGAATCCATTTAGCCAACTGTAACCTAGCTAACTTTCAGTGACCAGTCCATTAACAACAACTAGGAGACTAAAAATACTAATAAAATACTGTTCCGACCCTGATGGCTTGATATCAACATAGGTCACCAAGTCAAGCATTCAATGAATGTAGATAAAATAAAAGTATAAACTTTATAGCAGTAATATAATGTTTCACATCTACATGTGTACATGACCATATGAGAAGCCTGAGACAAATTTACTAAATTAGACAATCATATAAAATTAGGGGAGGTAACTCTTTAAAAAACATTAATATAAACACAACTAGTCATTAAACCACAAATTGACTTTTATTCACCATTTGAGCATTAATAAATGTTTTAATATGAGCTAAATTAAAATTCCTACATGCTTTCAAGTGAATCATAAATATGTCACATCACAAGCAATTATACTCCCTTATTCAACCTCGTAATGATCAAAGATATCAAACAGAAAATCTAACATACATACATATTATCAAATACATTCCTGGTGACTAATTATTGATAACATGATCAAATAAAAAGGACATACACATCACACAATGATTGTTAGCAGACAAATAAATAATATTTCTGTACTTCAAAACAAGGTCCATGACACATACAGACAGTAGCCATGTATTATTATTATATTCCCACTTTATTAAATGTAATCTCAGTTTTACAGTGAATGCTTATCGGCCCTTGTTTAGTTTGTTTATTCATGTCATGGTCAAAAAGCTATTAAATTATTTATAGTTCACAAATGTCTCACGCACTGCTTGATGAGTTTTGAAATCACACAAAATTAAATAAGGATTTGAATAAAGGTTAAATAGTCAGAAATACAGCTTTATTTGGGCTTTGATGCCTTTTAGCAGCTTTATATTTAGAAAACAAACACTCAGAGCTCAATCACTATACACATTCAACTTTAAATTAACTTTATTCTAGAAAGACTAAGTTCTGATCTGTAAACATACTGATGAAGATTAATTTGTACTTTAGTTAAACATTTACAGCAAATTATTTAGCCATATAATTCACAGTATTTCAAATGAAAATTAATGGCTTCTTTAGCTTCAAGAAGAGCCCAGATCAAATACAGTAATCATACTGAACCACAGCATATCAACAGCATTACACTTTTATAACTACAGCAGTCAGCTGACCCCATTATTGGCTGTAAGAGCGTTTAACAGTCCTGAACCTAAGTCTCCACATTCCCCAAACATTTGACAACACCACCATCAGCTGTTTATATCATTGGTGGGGTCTATATTAACCTTGGATGAAAATTGTTCACTTAAGTTGTTACTTAGAAACCTAAAATTTGCAAAAGTTTTCAATCTGAGCAGCTACTCAAGTGACTGTTCCAGGACTCTACATATTAAATCAACCTGATGGGATCTTCAATGTGAATTATTTTCAAGTATCGTGGTCAGTAACAGTTTTGTTGAATAAAGTAACACACCATTTCGCTTTGAAAACCAAGCCCCATAGCTTAATTAGAAAATTAAAAGCCAGAGCTGACCATACAGTCTTAAAAATTGGACCAAAGTCAAGCACATAGGCCTGAATAAATAATATCAAAGTAAATTTTCTTCTGCACTCAAATCATAATATTTTCTTTGGAAACCAACATCAGATCTGTCATTTCACACAATATATACAATACTAAAATAACAGACACTAACATTTTATGTACACAGCCTGCACCACCTGACATGGACTGAGATTGTTAACAATGCTTTTATTAGAAATTAACACTATGTAATACAATAAGAACGTGTAGAGTAGATGAATGGTTCATAAAGAAATATGAAAGTTCAGAGTCATTTGGTTCAAAGCTTATAGGTGACAGCTGTGAAGTAACATATTTGATATGTTGTATTATCTATTGAACTATGCTAGGGTATTGAAAGTTTGCGAAACATTTATAGCAATATATATACTGCTTTCATTGTACCATATTCGCTGTTCATGAACTAATGAACTGTAGTTCAAGAATTATTCATGAATTGAAGAACTACTTATTGCAGGGGATGCTGTACTATTAAGAGGGACCAGGTAAGCTAAGTAAATGATAGAAAACAAAATTTTGAACATACTACACAAAAGACTGATATGTTGTGTTCCATTGTGACCTTAAAGTACAGGACCCAACATACATGGCTATTAATGAATCACACCACAATAGGCTAACATGGAAATCAATGTTTCTACACTGCAACACACAACGTTTGATTAACATGTCACTTTAAGATTTGCATGTAGATTTACAATGAATTTTACAGCAAAATCAATGCTTCAATAAAAAACTATTTTAATCTCATACTAAATCATTGTTACACAGCCTTCAACCATTGAAGTAGACAACATATCAGTACATATTTCCTTTCATATGAAAGCATTCAAAACTTATCACAGTAATGAGGTCACATGATCTGGGTTATGTTTTATTGCATAGTAAAGATAGTAAGAAAGATTACTGATATAAAAATTATCATAATCCTGACCCAGGATAATATTTTACAACTAATCCTCCTTGACTCCAGCATTATGGTATTGGTAGTCCTAATAGCTGCTTGCATATACAGTAAAACTGAGTTTTCAAATTACCAGGCAAAAAAAATCTTTATGAACCAGAAATTGCAAGTTTATTTATACAGTCAAACTTGTGTTTGAGACCACCTCCAAATAAAGACAACCCTCTGAATAAAGGCCATCTGTCAATAAAGGTGATATTTAGTCTTTCCCAAGGATGACCTTTATTCACAGGTTTGACTGTACAAACATGAAACTTCTGACATGAAATATATGTTCAATTAAAAAAATTGCTGTAAATAATAACCAGTGTATAACAGGAAACATTAAGTTGATTAAAAAATATCAAGGCAATTATAATAACATGTATTTTTATTTAACAATATAAATTCCCCTCTGATTCTTTTGCACATAAATTTCAATCAACATGTTGGAAGAGCTATGATATAATGAGTAACAATTCATAGTACATAACATGCCAGACCTCACATATCCAGAAAGACTGAAAGTGAACTCCACATAAAACTCATCCACATAGAATAAGACAACACTTTTAATTATCATCTTACACAAAGGTCAACAAAACAACCCAACCAATACCAACAATATCTACCAAACAATAAGCATCATAATATCTTCACTAAATAAAAATGTACAAAAAATTCAGAAATCTTTAAGACATACCGAGTAATGACCCACTAAGATTTAACTGGTAAGAAGACTGTAGATTTTACTGCAAACAGGATCGTAAGGAACAGTACCTCACGGCAGGGTTTTTTCCTTCTATATCAGGGGCTGTTTATAGACATCTTCCCCACAGGAAAAATCTAAAATCATGCAGTTTTCCCTTAAAAATCAGTTTACATCAAGTCTTTTCTTCCCCCTATTGCAATAATACTGTGTTCATTTTCCCCCAAATTTAAGAAAAAGGCCGCATGCTGGCCCCTTCCACTACCTAGGTGTGGAAAAAATGCACTGCATGATTGGTATTTAACAATAAACAACAGATAATAATGTAATAAACCAATAATATCTAATTATAGAACAACCATTCTTATAAAATGCATGAATGTGACACCATTTTATTCATAATATAAAACAATAAACTATTTAAAAATAAAAGTACAATTATAGTATCTCAGAACACCAGAGCGAGTCAAAGAATACCAACTATACAAGCAGACATTAACCATGAAATCTTAACTAGACACAAAAGTATTAAAATAAATGTCTTACAATATTCATTTCACAAACTTCTTTCAAATTAAAATTTAAATCCTTCATTTTAACTTAAGAATTTCCAATGAACATCACCACATTTTTTCAATTTGGCATCAAACATTAATTGCACCAAATGAACATTAATATAATTGAGCTGACACCCACCACACCTCTAAGTATTTTACACTTTAATCAAATTATAAATCCAAACATTGTTTTATTTCCAAACATTGAAAAACAAATAAGCGGATGTTTAACTGACTCAACACAGGGTCACTACCATTATGATCGGTAACAATAAGATAGGCCAAAGTCTCGATAAAATGATTTTATCCAATAGCGAATCAATAAACTCCTGTATGTACTGAAAGGCTATATATTATTATACTGTATGACCATGCGATGTATACCACACATGTCGGGGAGACTTGCAGACAATAGTTCAAACACAATAAAAGTACAAGGGTATATTAGCATTAAATATTTTGACCTGCCAAAAGTTTGCTATTATTTGCACTAGAAAAACACTTATTTCAATCACAACAATTTGATTCTATAGAGCGAAATTTTCAAATCCCACAAACTCAAATATGCCCGTGGGAAATACAGTACATGAAATAATGAAATTTTGGATCATGGTTATTAAAGAACAGTTCATAAACTGATCATCTTAAATTCTCGATTATAATGGTCATAAACTTACTAGTCATATTTTTTCTGAAAATGTTGTTCATGATCAGTCCATGAACTATTGGTACATTAAGTATAGCAATCACAAATCTTAGTAAACTATAATAATTATCATATAATGGACAGAACGTGTGTATGAAGTGTGACCAAATAAGTTCCACCTCTAAAACAAATACATCCAGACAACCTGTAGTACCTTTTGAAAAAACAGACAAGTCAACAAAAGTAGATTACCGATATTGTATTTTTAAAGGTATTTAATTTCATGCTAACATAACGACAACTATTTTTTCTAGTAACAAACTGACCTGGGTCAGTGGAAGCATTTAACACACAACTGTAGACATATTGTCCCATTTATTATTACTAAAATGGAAAATTAAGACAATATTATTATAACAGCAACTTTGATAAAATCAATGCCTTATAATGGCATGAAGGAAAGTTAAGAATGCTTAAACTTCAAACCTTTAATAAGATTATAGCATTTATGTCCTAATAAATGCACCAAGGGTGTTCTATTTTCATGCTGTTATCATTTTCTTAACAAGAAATTAATTGAATGAATTTTAGAAACATTGCACATAGTCAGATGGAATATTACATCATCTAAGACAAGTTGTAATTTTGTTTTTGTTTTGTTATAAGGGACTAAGGGCATTAATATTATGAAGTGGGGCATCTAATAGAGACTATTTAGAAATAACATTACTCAGCATATCTTTACATACTAGGTAAATATAACATTTGGGTTTAATCAGTCACAAATAATTATGGATTATAATTCATGAAACAATTTATACATGGTATTAAGTGCCCTCGTGTTAACTGCATGGCAAAGTATTCAACAGTAAAGCAGATCCTAAGACTTCTAAAAATCAATTCTCTTATACCATTTAATTGCAATATAGAAGAACAGTTTCAGGATAAAATAAGAAGTCAAAAAACAAAGTTGCTGAATAAATACAACTTTAATGATATAAAATGTAAACATCGGATCACGACCAAGAACAAGGAATGGCTGTGAATCAATACACTCCCTGCTTTGAAAGGTGGGGGGGGGGACATAAAAACTAGAGTTGGGAGAAACTGGATTTCATTTTTAATCTTTTCAGATTTTCTCACAATTTCGACATTTTATGGCACACTGTACAAGGACATGAAATGTCTTCCATAGTGAAGACAAGGTCAAACAAGTTGACATAAGTCCTTTGTTAGAAAATTTAATAATCTCCAAGAACTACTGTGAACAATGATCAGAAAGACCCCTTAGGGCTGCAGGACATCTGTCTGAATAATTACTGGACGTCAGGCTTCATCATTTCCTAACAAACCAACAAAAAGCTGCAGCAATGTTCAGATAAAAAAAGCATTTTCCTATTCATCTGGATATTCCATTTTTTACCCATTTTTACCGACTTCCCTACAATGATGTATGGGATAATGATGTGTGAAAATTTGTATCATGTTAGTTAATTAAGTCTACTAATTAGCTTCTTTTGTACTCAGAGTGTCTTAGAATCCTGAATATGTATTAACAACAGTCTCCAGTCTATCTTGTCAACAGAATACATCATTTCACCACGGTTTCATGTTTATGCCATATCCAACATAGAGACATTTCATCAATCATTCAAATAAGTTTGGAGTTTTAAGTTACACATTCATCAAAATGTTGAAATATTACCATACTTCAAGCCTTCATGATACAAAAAACACAACTGATTTGTGAAATGTTTGTCTACTTCGTGAAAATATTCAATTATACATTATCTGAAAACAAAAAGTTTGTGCTTTAACACACTCTTTTTTTCTTCCCCGTTTAAATAAGAAAGAAAATGTCATTTTAAGAGGCAAAAATAAACAAAAAAATAGAGACGCAAATAAAACAGGTCTTTCACTTTAAAATTCTTTCTTTAATCCACTAAAGTTTGCACAAATGTACAGGAAATCTCATTATCAGCACATTAACATAAATAATTAGAAAATTAAATCACAAAAAGGAGAGAATAAGTAAATAATTGTGATTCATTCAAACAAATCTTAAAATCTCCATGGTTAACTGCAGCATATCCAAGCAACATTTCTGACACAGACTGTAACTGAATATCAGTCAAGGTTACCCAATGACAGTGTTGAGAAAATAACAACTGTAAGTAGTAGGGATGGTGTATATTATATTCTTCGAGGCTGAAGGTCTTTTAAATATTGCACAATGTCAAAACAGACATTTTAAGACAAAAACACATTTCCACAATGGATGATATCTTTGCAGTCAGCCATCACTCTCCTACATATAAAATGAAAATTTTCTAAAAGTTCATTGTCTGATATTTTATGGATAATATTTCTATTTCACCCATTTGGTCTCTGGGGGAACAGTTACTGACTGACAACTAATTGTTTTCAATTATTACTCTATTAAATGACACAACAATGAAATCTAAAGCAAAGAATTTTAATATTCAAGTTTACCATTGAGTAAAAATAAAGATTTTAGGTTATCTGATAATTATATCCTCCTACATTCAGCATCTCAAAATAATCAGCAGGATGTTCTTAACTGATCAACTCAATATAGATGTGATAAACCAGTGTGCAACTAAAAAGTTAGGATACAATTTAATTAGAATTCTTAATGCTCCAAAATTAAGAACAAATTACATCCAGAATGAATTATGTAATAGTTACTCGCAATTATTAAAACAGTTGCTATGCAAGTTGAATTGTTTAACATATAGTCAACTTCACTGTGTAACGAACTAATGGCCAGCAGTGTACATAATGTTTCTATTACTGAGTGTTGGGCCAGTCATCCTGTAAGGAACCTAAGCAATTTTATAATAATTTACTTATCACTAGATTCTTTGATGTATGTTTCTGTTGAAATTATCCACCATAAACACGGTATCAGATTCTAACTGATAAGCCATCATAGGATGGGTTTTAAATTGATTTAGTGGAAGGAAGTATATATTCACACATGCATGATTTAGTATAAAATGATATATGTTTCTACCTACATCAGAGATATTATCAGTTATTCTGGGTGAGTAAAGTACACAGAAGCCAAAATGTATAAAATCAATTCATAAATGATCCCTCTTTGTTTGAGCAACATGACTAATGAATGCACACTCGAAAGGGAAAATTAATTGCAATATTTAACATTAACATGTAGGAAATAGAAGTATGTTAAATATATATGAAACTTAAAACAGAAAAGGCAAGAACATAATCAATTCATACAAACAAAAACATTTCAGAAATGCAGAGAAATGTGTAGTATAAATATTAAAGCTCATACTGGCTAGGTCTCTCACCAAACAACATTAGAACAGTGGAAGAGAACAAAGCTCATCCAACTATTAGTAAAGGGAAATAACTCTTAAGGCTTATATTGAAGTTGAAAAGAAGAGTTCCTTCCCTTGCAATTTACAAATGAAGACTGTAGCAATTACTTCCCTTGAGAAGTGTACTGTTCTAAGAATGATAACTTATGCAACTCTCCTTACAGCACAAAAGCAAAGTATGCTCAAACAAAATGGATTATCTGGAAAACCAAGGCAAAATTATATTACAGAAAAAGAACAATTACAGACACAATATAACAAGATTGATGAATATTACCTCACAGCAGTAGATGTTTACCAGAGTGAGAGAACCGGTGTGATGCATAGATGTAAGCATAAATAAAACAAGGTATACATCACTCCAAACAAATAAGGTGTCAACGTGTTCTCACTGACACACAAGAATGTGTCACAACACAGCATGCCTTCCTATTTAGATAGACACACTTCTCTTAGTTTGTTGTCATCTCCCAACAGTAATTTGAGTCTTCCACAACAAAACACAGGGTATCTTGTTTTAATACATCAAGATATCATACCACAGCTATACAACATAAGATGTTTAATCTTGATAGCATATTAATTACACAATTCACTCCTTTTATTACTGCTTGGATGACCCCACTTCTCATCATTTAAACATCATTATTTCTAAAACATCCTAATAAACTTCAAAAGAAGTAAATTATGCACAAAACGTGGACCCCACATATTTGTTAATTTGATATCAAGTCCAAATTTTATGAATGAGTCACATAAAATATCATCCACAAAAAGGAAATCATTATGAACACATTATATAGGAAATTCGGGAGGGAACAATGCAGGATTTGACTCATTGACCTGTCGTAGCTAGAATTATGTCATTAATAATCATCCAATCATTATGAAATATGTACTTGTATAATATGATAGGTTTGGTTACTGTGACAAGTGGATCCAGCCATTTTGGGATGATGACTATACAAACACCAGCAAAGCACTTGCAACATCCACACAGGGAGGTACAGACCTCATAGGAGTGTCCTTAAGCTCATTGTGAAGGACTAAATCCTCTTATATAATCAAACAATGAAGCCAGGAAAAAAATTTACACTTAGATGCTTGATTAAACATGTTTTTAGACCACAAATTGTACAGAAACCTTTCATGAATTTTGTACGCCAGTTTCATTCAATCGCAATGTATTGACTGGAATTCAAAACCATGAACAGAAGCATTTTCCTTCATTACCAAGTTAATGATTTAATTCACAAAGAGCAGGGTCAGATATATGATTTTGCATATGGGGGAGATGAAAGCAATCCACTGCCTTCTTCATGTCATTATAAGGCATGAACTGCTAATTCTAAACATTATATATACTTAATATATTGTAATTAATGAGACTTGTATTGAGATTTTACATTGCACGAGCAAAGTTTAAGAGGAAGGGGACACCAGTCCCCCCTTTAAACCTTCATTAAGCAATGGTTTTGCTTAGGAAACCACTAAGCCAATGTGTATTGTAGATATGTAACCAGGTCATGTCTGCAATAAAATCAATCTCATACAGAAAGCCTACTGAAATTGAGGAAGTAAATTATACTGAAGTCCAATATAAATCTAAAACAATGATAATTGCTTTCCTCCGAAATTGATCAGGAAAAAAAAACACACAGTGAACTTTATTCTATTAACTCCTCCATATAACATTTGATGTAACATTTGACTAATTCTGATTTGTTTTGAAGAAGTTACTCAATTTTTCACTTGAAAATGTCAAAGACATTTTCTATTTATTCATCAAACAAGAAGAAAATACCATGCATGAATTACATTCCAGATGATGTCTGGTCCCCAGTAAATGAACACTGTGACTGATTTTTGGGTGAAAGTCGCAATTTTCCAGGTCACAGGTTACTGGTACAATAGTCTAACAGACTAAGGATAATTAAATTTTTCTAGAGATGTTATGGACCAAGTCATAAAAATGAGAACAAAAACACGACACAATAGGATAAAATTAGTTCCATATTCAATGAAGTAGGTTAGTTTTTTTTGGAACATATGCTTCAGTTGAGTCATGAAATAACATGTGTAGGACAGAATACGGTTAGAATATCTAAGTAAGGTACTGAGTGACCATTACCTTAATTGGAACTATCACATTGATCAATAAACAAAGCCTGGTTAGACAATTATTAGAATAGTCTGGTTCTGTATGTTCTCATGTAAATATACTAGTTTACTACAAGATCGACCACAACGCAACATTACAATGGTCAATATTAGATTTTTCGTTATTCTTATAGACAGGTCAAAGCCAAGCTTATTTGATTAAAGCCAAAATAAACACATAAATTTAATACAAACATATTATGGTTGTATCATAAAGTAAATGTGCTTACATTATTTATCAAGTCAAACAAGTTTTCACAATTCATTGTTGATGCATAGCAAGCAACAAAACAGTAGAGAAATAACAGACAAATCAAGTTATACAAAAAATTCTCAGATACTTAACCCTTTGCATCATAATATCACCCCCCCCTCATTTGAAGCAGATGACTTTTGAAAACATTGTGGCAAAAGAAGCCATCATTTGTAATGAGTATTATGGCTTCTTTTGCCACAATGTTTCCTACTCTATCAGAGAGCATAACCCAATTTTCTTTAATAAATTTAAATGATTTGTGCATTAGCTTTCAATTTGGAAGTGTCCAAAATATGCTTAAAATGCAAAGGGTTATAAATAATAAAATGGCAGATTTTATATGAGGTATTCATATACGTGTTGAACTTCAAGTATTTGATGTAGAACAATGATTACCAACACTGATAGAAACACTGGAAACAACATCAAGACAGAGAATCAAACTATGGCAAAAAAAGCGACATATCACATGATCCAAAACTTGCTTTTGGCACCATGGAGGGATACTCTGATGATGGTAATAAGGATTTAGAATCTTCACAATTATTTCAATGTTTTTTTTCTTGTACTTTCATGAGTAACATTCATTTGACATTTAAGTACACATTTCAATATTAGGCAAATAATGGAAATACAAATAATTTCACCAATAATGCCATGATAAAACCACTCAACATAGTACTTACAGTACTAGTAATAACTTATCCATGGTCCATTCATAGCAATAATTTTGTGCGATACTTGCAGCACTTAGTCTTAAAGCTGAATAGTCTGTTGAGTCTGGAAATGTTTATTGAGACTTTGCAAGTTCAAATCCCAGCCAAGGCACATGCTCCGTTTGTGAGTTCTGGAGCAAGCATATTACATCAATATTACTTGTCTCCCATGTTTGATTCACATACATCATGACTAGGCTTACAGAATGTGGAGGAAATCAGCCAACAATATTCACCATACATAACAGAAGCATAAGTTGATATACAAGTCTTATTAAGTCCAATACAAACAAATAATTCAATTCTGGATTAGATGACAGCCAAATTTACACAACATATTGGCAAATATGGTTTAAAATAATTGATTTATTCCAATAAGGTTCAAGTATTATTAGCCTATCAATAAAATATCCGCAAATAGAGGATATAACAAACTTACAGTACTGACATACAGCAAATTTTTTACTGGAATGTTCAGACATCTAATAAAAGAATTGGTATGAAGAATAACAAAAATGCTGTAAGCAATTTTCTCACATGTTTCATACGGCCATAAAATGAGTTCATACAACCTGTGAATCAGGCCAATAGTAGATTAGATTTGAAACAAACCAGCCCACCTTATAGTGACCTATTATACTAAATTTAGTAAACATTAAACTATTTCCAGGCTACATTTGTTTATATCATATGTCAGAATATTTACCCAAACATTTCATGAATCTATCAACTTGATAGTAAAGTCTCTAAAGCTTAACTTGATCTACCAGCATAGAATTTTCTCTAACTTTTGTTTATCAGATTAAAGGAATACAGAACTAATACATGGATGACGTTTTAATACATCAATGTGTCAGCATGGAATATCATGGGAATATACTATAGTGTGAATTTAATATCTAAATGACAATGGACTATTTTTTATTTACATCTTAAGGGCTCTGCTTTATGTGTAAATAGTACAAGAACACCCCACAAGAGACACTTTATTCAATGCTGACAGACAAAAATCATAAAATCTATTCATAATAGAATTAAGATTTGAAGACAAACTGACATGAAATTTAAAGCATTTATCACCCTTTGTCTGACTTGTCTTGGAAGCAGCAGTATTAGTGTGTTTGTATGTGGAGGGGTTCATGGCAGTCAATGATATAAATCACTTGCCTCATATCCAGAACAAAAAGTTTGCCTAGCACAAGCACAAATTTGCCATCGTCACATTACAAATTAAGAAACAAAAGTGAATTTTACAATTTCAGAAAACTCATACATCGTCAAAGGTTAGAGCCACGTCACCAAATTATAAAATAATCAATAGAAATTTGGAACAGTGTTCATTAATATTTCTGCATCTGTCAGAACCCGTTAACAGTACAGTATTTATATCTCTTAGAAGTAGCTCATAGAAAAGCACCAGTTTCTTTGATTAGCTAACTTTATACAAGGCAGGGCTTTTTCACAGGTAGGGGAAGGGGCCACTTATTTAAATTTGAGGAAAAAAACACAGCACATTTGCAAAAAGGGGAAGAAATAACTTGATGTAAACTGAATTTTAGTGGAAAACTGCATGATTTTAAAGATTTTTCCAGAGGGGGAAAACGCCTGTAAACAGCCCCTTCTATATAACAAAAAAACCTGTATGGACTTTATATACTTCAATACAATTTTGAGGAGACTAAAGGCAAACATCAAAGTACACTTTTCACAGTTGACCTACTTTGCCATAAATTTAATTTGAGAATGCAAAACATAATTTAAATAAAAATTGTCAACACATTCAGAATGACATGATCCTGCATAAACTATCCAGAGATTTCAAGTTCATGGATAATTGTGTCCAATCTAACAATAAAAATCTAGACAATGAAAAAACATTTACTGGTGAATTAAAATGTCAAATGAAATAAAAACTTGCAGTTTGCAATAATGTCTTTGACTGAAATGTGTGTTATTGACAAAACATCATTTTGATGATTCCACACTTTCTGCGATTAATGTCATCTACAATGCATAAATTTATATCAAATGTCAATCATTGCACTGAAAATGCCACACAGATAGCAAATTCCCCCATGAAAACATGTTCATAACAATATTACAGACAATTCATGAACTTCATTATGTTACATACAGTTATCTATGCTCAAGAGCAGTTCATGAACAGGAATTCATGACCATAAAACTTTCATAACCATATCCAATTCATGAACTTATATTTTTATGGACATTGCAAAATGCCATTTGCGAAATGCAGCTCATGATTTAGTGAACATTTCAAGCCAATCGGGATGTTCATGAACAGCTCTTGATTATTTCTTGGATATGGTTCATGAACTTTTATACATGAACTGGTCTTAAAATGTGTTCATGGCCATTTAATGAATGGATAAGGAACATTTTAAATTTCATGAGCAGTCCTATGTCTGCTCTTGCAAAATGCAGTGCACATTTTTTTGAACATTTTAAACCAATCAGGAACTGTTCATGAACAACTCTTGATGAGCTTTTTCTATTGCTTTTTGTCCATCAACGTTTGCCTTGTTACCACACCGACATCTCAAGAAAGATCATTATCTGCTTATTGCTAAATTGCTATGTTTATATATAAAAACATTCATGAATTTTTCAAGAACATCAAGTTCAAAAACAGCCCTTGAACTATACATAAAAAATTTTGCTTGACAAGTTCAAAAACACTTGAAGAACATTTCAAAATATTTCATTATTGCTAAATGAGACAATACACTTACGTAACAAAACAAATTATGAATTATTCATGAACAATGAGTATAGGAATAGGTCATGAACTGTCCATAAAATGGTGTTTGACCAGTTTATGAACTTTTGATGAACTTTTGTGAAGAATTCTGACAGATTGTTCTTGAAAGGTTCATGATCCCAATTCTTGTACTTGAATTTGTAGCATTTAACAATCATGATTTTTTCATGAATTACGTCTGTGAACTATCAATGAACAAATCATGAATAATTCATGAAGTGCATCAATTCATTTCATGTAGGTTGCCACATTTGTAATGCAGAGAATTTTTATGATTTTTAATGAATTCTAAACATGAACTATTCATGAATATTTCATGAGCAGTTCATGAACTGTATCAGCTAATTTCACAAAGGAATTATCTTGAACAAAAAAGACCTATCTAATAATTTGTACCATTAGAGTACAAATGAAGAAATGGAATGTGGCTTAGCAAACATTCCTGATTTTCTCTTAAGTCATGTCATACATGTCATAGCTGGGTATCCGGAACAAACTTGGTATGCATGATACCCAGGATGAAATGGACAACAGAAATATGTCCTTTACAGCATGTTGACCATTGCAGCAATCATTACAGCGATCAACATACAACTTTATGACTGAATTACCAGCAAACTTAGAAGCTGAAATATGCTCAACCTCATAACTCAGTGACTGAGTAATGCTTTAAGATAATATAAACATTCATCAGTTTATATCAAACATGAAGGTATTTCACTGTTTAAACAATTAGTTTCCAAGCTAATTAGCTTGTTCAAAAAGTGCTATGATGTACTTCTTAGAATACAGGTGTTGATTGACTCTAACAGCCTTCTAGGTCTGTAATAATATCTCAATTGAAGAATCATTTTTCACTTTTTGAACCCTGGAAATTTGTACTGACTTTGTATAACATGCACTTGCTTAGTGATCATTGGATTAAAATCTAATTAACAGAAGAAAATGAACAAAAAGTGAACTAATACACTGACGACACTGAAACTGCAAGAAATTCGCCTTGTTTGAATCAGCTGACAAAAGCATCCTATTATGCAGGAATCGAGCAGAATTTCATCCCAGGAGACAACTGAAAGTCGTTAAAACCCAGCAACCTTTTTCAGAATTAAGACTTTTTTGTTCCAGGACATGTGAGTTTGGCTGCTGGAGAAAGCTGAACAAATAAGAAAATGTGCCAATTTAATGTTCCAAGCCATATATACTAGAAACTTTTCTTACGTAATTGCTCCATAAAAGTCGCTTGTACTCAAGAGTGCTTCTTATTACATAAAAGACACCATGCTGTAAGTCCATAAATTATGTAACAATATAAGGTACAACAATACCATGTGGAGTGCAATAAACGGTATACAGTTTTCCTCATGTATAGTAACGGTACAACAACAAAGAAGAAAAAACGTAAAATGAAGTGCAATAAATTTCCACCGTAAAAGAAAAAAAAGCCCATAACATCTTGTTAACAATACAGGTTCTACGAGACGAATAATGTTTACTACCATGAAAAGTGCACAGAAAATTGTAGGATGCTAAAACTCTTCAAGGCTCTATTGTTGTGTTGGCTTCATTTTATGCATGTTATATTCCCCATAACTAAACTTGATATCATGATCAATTCTAAAATCACAAATTTTAGTAAAAAAAGAGTACAAGACAGAAAAGCCTTAAACTACTTCCAAAAGACATCATCACCAAGATTTTCAATTCAATTAAAATTGATTTATGATGAATTTTCTGGCGTTTAATTATGGAGCAAGGGGCTAGCTTTAAACGTGAAGGAACAATTTCTCAGCATTGAATACACATTTAATATTATCTGGCACAAATTCTTGCTAAAATGTGAGGCGGTTCCAAAATCTGTGAACTGTTAGATCTTATCAAAGTTTTGAGACTTCAATTTGTCAAGAATGTAAGATTT
Source organism: Lutraria rhynchaena (assembly GCA_008271625.1). Taxonomy (NCBI): domain Eukaryota; kingdom Metazoa; phylum Mollusca; class Bivalvia; order Venerida; family Mactridae; genus Lutraria; species Lutraria rhynchaena. Next base: position 121,978 of record VIBL01000130.1, read on the forward strand.
TTTTCACTAAAATTAGCCACAATGGAGTTATGTTCACAATTCAGTATAAGAACTACCGCAGAGAATTTCTGCATTGTCAGACAGCTACTAATCTGATTATATATCCAGGATTCGTTATAAATCAGAAACACCATGTTAACATAAGTGTAATGCTGGGATGTACAATCCAGACTTTTGGAAATCATTGTAGTTAACTAATTTATAAGTGCTCTCATACTGAAGATTTCACATTTATGAGATCTGCACGCTAAAGACCGACACAAAACAACAAATAAAAATTCACATCCTCTTCATAAATAATTGAGACAACCTTCTGGTGCTATCAAATAAAAACATTGAAAGATGCAAAAGTAACAGAGATCAAACAGTCGGCAGTCCCATATAAATGAACAAACAGAGCCTGCCAGTTACATAAAACAGGCAAATAATACAAAAGAAAATGATTTTTTATTTATTTGTTGTGAGAAGATTTCACATAATGGGATTTGAAGACCTGTCACAAATGCAAAACAAAGGAACAAAAAATATGAATGACTGATGCAGTCATCATTGTATTATAACTAATATCATTATATTCTGAAGGCAAAATTAATAAGTACATGTTTCATACCATAGTAACTACATATAGTTTACAAATACACTAACATTTAAGGATGCATTCTTCTACATTTTGCCTTCACTTTATTTATTTTACAAAAAAATGAACATAATGGTAGAATTATGCTGACAAACTATTTACTGTAAATATCTGAGCATTATTTAAAATGCTGTTATTGAATTGGAAACTCAGGGACACACAAGAAAAGAACGATGAATCAAGCTATAATAACAAGACAACTATTGATCAACATTCAACCATTTCAAAAAGGGAAGGTAGTTATAATAATACTGTGAAACATGAGCCTGTAGCATTTAATATTAACAGAAGATGATAATGTGACATTTATTCACCACTGTCCTTTAAATGGACTGATTAGAAGATAGACTGTCATCAGAAGTTCAATTGCGAGGCAGACGGATTCAAGAACAAGGTATTGGGTGTAAGTCTTATATTATCAAAATTAATAAGACAAGCAAGAAACAGGGGGCTGATTACAATAAAAGAAACAAGAATTTAACCAGTACACAAACATTTGTGTCCAGTCCCAGATACCAAGATATAAACTATTAAAAGCCCAGGTATATGTTACAATCTCTTTCAAAATCAATTTTTTTACAACCAGTACTACTGGTAATTATGAGGAGAATGGTGAAAAATTATGTCGATCAAAAAGTCATTTATTTTCACAAAACATATCCCAATTTTTGTGACTAAATTTTATCCAAGAAAGATTGTTTATGACATTAAGAATTTCTGGTTTGCCAGGAAGCAGACCTGTTCTAGTATGGGTGGTAATAGAATTTCTAATACCACTCATTAAGTCAATCTGTGACCTAATCATCTGCTTTCACTTCAATGACCTTGACCTGTCACTACGTCATCAAAAATTGCTAGTTTCAGGACAACCTACGCTATTCCTAGCTTCCTATCATAAATTATGTCTTCCTGTCAAATTACTGGAGACACTTCTTCAAGCAGAAACAAATCTCATCTAATGAATTTCCAGATGTCTAAAGAAGCAAACTATACCATAATCTTCTTTGCTGACAGATCTCGACTGAGAAGCTTCCTTTGAATGGCCATTATAGGCGTCAAAAATATTACCCAACAATCCACTTTGCATAATGACACAAACCAATGATGATTAAACGTCGACTAGACTACAAACATTGAACAGTGGGCTGCTAAGCAAAGTTTGGAACCATTCAATTTCCGAAGTATCACCAAAATAAGTATTTATAGAGTTATTATAGGAACAATTCCATCGTCATGGGGATTTTCTCCAAGATATACGTCAGGCTGCACAGATATTGTATTTTCACATCCTGGAAAATGTCACCAATTACACTCACAAAACATGGTAACAGCAACTTTAATTATTACTTCAGAAATCACATGATGGAAAACATTTAAATGTTACAATATTGATCACAGGTCCTTGAAGCTAAAAACTATTTTCAATTTGAAGCAAAATTATCTTGCAATATTCTGTACTTGTCATTTATAAAATAGCATTATTTCAAAATTCTGCCCTACACAAATATTAATATGCCAAGTCTAGCTGGTTTATTATTGTACAGAAATGGAACCAAATTTACAGGAGCAGCAAAACTTTCTAATGTTTCTGATGATTTTCAACATAAATTCATATTTTTTTTTCTGCACATTAAAGTCAGTTTCTGCTTTCATACAATCTATGTTAGCCAGATGCTATGGACAAGATTCTCAGCTGCTTTACCAGTACATCATTCTAACTGTTATCTATTCATATTAGAATGATAATAACTTAGTAAAACTTTCTTTAGTGTGGCAAATATGAAGGCATTCAGAATAATGATAAATAATCAAGCCTATTGTATCTGAAATGAAGTTTATAATTACAACACATTCTAAGAAAGCCTTTGAAGTCTCCAGTGATGACAATAAGACAAATATATAAACAAACATTAACCAGAGAACTGGAATCAAGCTCTGCTCTGGAGCTTTATGGAAGAAATAATCCTTAAAACAACAAACTTAATGTTATAAGTTTTGGCTGTGGCAGCCGCAAACATCAGACTTCGAGCTCAGACACCTCACAAGAATACAAAACCATGCACAAAATTTAACATGTTAAAATTATATTCATATTCAGATACTCACAGGGAGTATAAAAGGTGATAGCAAAAAAGGATGCCATGCATTTAATTGTTAGACATTGAAAGTCAGAATAAGTTCCATTTTTCTGAACATCCATATCAGTTAACAAGATGTTAACAGTTTTTAACTAGAACAAGGGCAACATGTCACGCCTGCTATCGTCAAGAGATGAATATGTTGTATTATTATAGTCTGGACAGACTGTTATAGACCAATTTTTGACATCTGACCTTGAAGTGTGACCTTGACCTTTGAGCTATACACATGGATCTTAATAAGTTGCAACACACCGTCTAACCATGGTGTTTCGAATTATTTCAAAATGCCCAAAATCACAGGGTAATGGTCCTGACAAACTACAGGTGAAAAAACTTATTTTCTTTTTTTTGTTCACTAATATTGTAGCTTAAGTAACTTAAGCAATTGGATAAGATCTTATCAATATCAGCAGAAACCTTATTGATTTGTAACTGTCTACAAGCACCAGACAAACATGTACAGTCACCAGGTATGCATGATTAAACCTTAAGTAGCTTACAAAACATCATAGGAGTTTTTATTACCTGATCCATGATTTCAAGTTAAAATACAATCCAACATTGACATGCTATATATGGAGATATTAATACTAGTCCAAGACAAGGCTGGGTAATTATTGATATCAGACCAAGGTAATATAACCAGCCAATACTCCATTATCCGTTACGCTAGATAAATGAAATAACAGCTGATCTCACGTGGTGCTTATGTTTCTGTGCAAGATAAAAAAATTAAGTTGTCAATAAAACATCACTATACTATATCACTCAATACTTGTTAAGTACATAAAAACATTAAAGCATCCTGACGACCAATAAAACACAGAGAGAGCAATAAACTACACTTGCGTGTCTGACTGCATTAAATTCATCCAGCAACTAGAAATTTATAAATACAAATTAAATAAATAAAACATTGTGTAACATCAGACACTTCTAGAACATGCACACTGAAAACTCAGGGAAGAGGTTTTTAGCCTCGAATGAACTTAAAAGAATAAGGATAGGGTAGCTTGTAAAATATAAATGTACAGTGCAACCTCTCCAGAGCAGCCCTCTCAGTCTGAGCAACAACCTCCCTCCAATAACACCATGATTTTTTCCCACTGTATGATTTAACTATTAATTTAACCTCTCTAAAGCAACAACCTCTCTACAAAAAACATAATTTTGCTTCTCCCAATGGGTGTTGCTTTGGAGAGGTCGCACTGTACATATTTAATATTGTAGCATTCAGTGTTCAGTTGGTATTTAACATGTACATATCCGCCAGCAGAACACCATACCAAGCTCAATGCCATACCTACAAGTATAACATTTCTTTTTGGCGTGTTTAATGCTGTTTTTCAACAACGTTTCATTTATATACAGCAGCCAGTTCACCAAACCAGTTTTCCTGGACTGTCTTCTAACCAGTGCTAATTTACTCTTCCACAAGAAGCTGGCAACTTCTCTACACATATAGGAAAATCAACATTTTCGTCAAATTTTCATAGAACGGTATGCATGACCTGCCATGACCTGGATTTGAACTCGGATAGCCAGGTAACAAGTCCAGCGCACAAACCACTGGACCACCATTGCAGCTACAAGTACTACAACAGAATATTCCATGCACATTCATGCGATTTCATTTATAAGAAATTGTAATGCCGTACACTTCCTTTTGTGAAATATATGGTTTGTAAGGTGCAAAGGATATTTGGGTACTTTGATGCACATTTATAGACATAAATATAACACAGTGAATGTAGACATAGGCTTAAAACAAGTTCAGAGAGGTAGACTGTTGTCACTGATATATGTATTTATGATGTAAAGTATATCAGGTAAAATACTGTGCATATCTTAAGAACAGTTTTATTGTCACATAAAATTGTATAGACTTAAACTTTTAATGCACCCAGCTATTGTATAAAAAACACGCATTCTGGGCCAGATATGTACTGAAACAATGTGGTACATGTATATTCGCGTACGCAGAAATTTTTTTATTTAAAAGGTGTCTTTTTGAATGAATTTGATACATTTAAAATAACAAGAGGATTCGTCATTTTAATGATTTTTGTGTAAAGCCTTATGATTTCTTTGCTCTGTTTTGAGTAAATTAAGCCACAAATTAATCTAAATCTTAAACTTTTCATCATTTGTGTTAGAATGTAAGAAATTCTACTGTTAAAATGATAAAATCAAGTTAATAAGAAATTGTAAAGGTAAGTAAATTGAACCCAGTGTGTAGATTCAGCCATGTATTAAGTCAATTCAGAAAGGGTACTTTATTGTATGAGATATCATCACAATTATGCAAATGTTGAGTCAACAAGTTATCAACAATTTGAAATATGCTAATAGATCCAATATCCATGTGTGCCTTAACATGATTAAAACAATTTATTATCATTCAATTAAATACTTTAAGTGCATTTTGTAACATGATCAACCTTGGTGACACAATTTTGTATTCAAACATTTAATGTAGTGACTTAACATGAAATCTACATTTGAAATGCTTCAATAATTACAAATAAATCATTAAGAATGGAGATCTAAGCTCATAAAGTAAGCGTGATATAAAACATCAGGTAAATAAGTCATTATTCACAATCTGTCATCATACCAACACATATAAATGACGCGACATGAAAACTCTTATGTGTATATTTTCTAACGAGATAAAGTCAGGCAACATATCAGGCAACGTATCCACATGCGTCAATACATTAATGCCTGAATAAAACTCTGTTACATCAACCTCAACAATCTTGATACCTGAATCAAGTATAACTGTCAGTTGACCAATTTGAAATAGCATCTAGATATAGATTACATATACTAAAGAATCCTTGGTAATGCAGTGGTTTGCAGTAATGACAACAACTTGTCCTTGTTTAATTAATTATAAAATGGATTTACACATCTTTCCCATAAAATGGAACATTCGGAAGGTCAATTGGAAACCTTACAATACACAATATTCATGCTGCGGGCTAGTAATTCCTGAACCATTTCAGGCGAAGACTGCAGACTCAAATACCAGAATCCCCACAAATTAAACCCATTTACTGAAAGGCTCCAAGTTCCACTGGGGGCATTTGATTGAAATAATACATTGTTCAAATGCTTGAGTTAGTTTCCAGACACTAAATTATAAATACAATGTTTTACTTCAAACATTTGAATTAAAGTAATAAACCTGACTGTTATCTTAAACAGACCAAGAGCAAGTTGTCTGATCTTTACAACTGACTAAGAGAAATCTTGTATTTTTCTCAGAAAAAATATACATTCTCACTTTTTCTTTCTTGTGAACAAACAAAGACATCAGTGTTTTCTTTGAGATCTGTAAATCTCATCTATTATAACTTGGGAATGTAAGATATTTTAAGGACTCGGGAGACTGTACATGTTCATTAAATTGATTTAACAAAGTTCCTCATGCAGTTCACATTATAACATAGATAGAACAGATTTGTTATCTCCTTGAATTATTCGGTTGCTTTTAAGTTTCTCAGTTTACATATTTACTTACAGTTTGCAAACCATTTTTGCATTATTGATTATCTATAGATTTACTGGCAAATAAGGCCATACCAAACTGAATCTATATATTTTAAATAGAATTCAGTTTTCAAAACTTACCTTAGGCTTTCTGCAATCTAAACATAAAATACTCAAAAAGCAAAAGTGCCTCAGATAAAATACACAAATGACAAATCAGTATTGGTTACAATACTGTCGGCTATTCCTGTGGCTACCCTCCATTATAAATGCTGCTCATAAGTTTTGAAAAGGCACCTGTCACATTTTAACTGCGTAATGAGCAATTTTTAAAGCATTCATCTTATTTTACCAAAATGGGCAAAAAGCTACCCGCCTGAGGGCTCCAAACATAAATCCAATTTAGAATGGCCTACCCTGATTAAAACATTGTCAATCTAAGCCATGATGTTATATTAGAACAAAAATACAGAAATACATGTATATATTTTATACTAATTAACAATCAACAGACAGATATTGTTCTCTGTAATGTTATGACAGTGTGATCATGAAACATTAGGCATCATAATAAATGTAATTTTATCCAATGCGTAACTCCCCATGGGGCCCCACAGAGATAACACAGCAACCCATTAAAGTATAATAACTTCATTACATTTTCAATTTCTTCCAATTCATTTTTGAACTGGATGATTTTTATAAGCAAAAGGATCAGTTTGGCCACCATAGTCAGTCAATACACTAATTATAACCACTAGCAAGGGCTTTACTTAGTCAGCATAAGGCTATGTAGAGCATTAGTACCTGGGGCTCATCTCATAGACATATCAGCAAGCTAAGATAGAACTTTTTGAACTTAAAAATCTTGCTCATGCTGTATTTTTCAGACATTTGCATTTCACAGCAAACAAATGATCCCAAAACAATCAGTAGGCTAAAATACTGTTCATTTACAAACAAAAATAAATAAGAATAGTAAGTTTAAAAACTGCCATCTTAGCTAAGACATGTCTATAAAACGGGGCCCCTGGATTTATAATACAGTATGAATTCTCATATTTGTAAACGTTTAACACAACTACTGCATTTTGCTTCAACAATTTAGAGTTAATCCAGCTGACCCTAGTGTGAACCTTCTGATGACAATAGAACAATTGAAACATGGTGATTAGGGGATTCAGACTACTGCACAAAAATGGCTTTGCACTTAAAATGATGGAAACATCTGCCACCATACAACAATGATTAAACTAGGCAGAAATAAATTTATTATCATATCATTATTTTACTGAACCTGTTGACCACAAACATACTGGTGACTGCTAGATAATGACTATAAATAAGATATGGCAACCAAATTTAAATCTATACCGATAGATCTTCACAGTGAGATCATGTATATTAAACCATAATATGGTGACCTTGTGGAGGTGCTCAGGAATATAACAGTCAGGGGATGGTTTCAATCAGGTTATGCATGATTAAACATTTCAACATCCTCTATAAAATATTTCTTACATCAAGAATTGCCTATAAAACACAACTACTGGAGCCATATGAAAACCTCTCAGTATAGCTTCTAATTACAGAAAACATGTAAACAACATTATGATGTCAAATACAAAGCAAATATATTGCAATAATTCCATATACATATTGTACCTCTCAGTGAGAGATACATATAATGACGGTCTAACATGGAATTGATTTCAGTGAGCACAACATGATATTTCAATCACAATACATAATGCTTCATGGCCAGAAAAACTGCCATTTGCATACTTTGCCACATATGGATAAATCAATCATTTCGTTGACTAGAAACTGTGAATCAATCAAATGTTGTCTATAAAACAGAACTTTTTACAGCTACATGTTAAAACATAAAAAGTACTAAATAAAATTACAAAATGAAATGAGAAACACGTTTAATGATATCAATCAAGATTTAAATTGAACCATTAAAGCCATTTAAATAAAAATGAATCAATGTAAGCACACCTTAGGATTGGCAACAACAAAACATCACCATACAAGATAGTGAAATACCTTCATTGATAAAAGATCAAAAGTTAAGTCATAAAAACGTGCTTGATTCAAACAAAATTTAAATTCCATATAATTACATGACTACAGTGGGAAGTTATGCTTCAATTTAATATGTTGAGATATTAAATTTCAGACAAACATGAATACCTGAGGAGTGTTACTTAGCTAAACTTTGCATGTATCCACTGTACCAGGATGAGTTCATAAACTCGTATGCGACCTTTGGTCCCCCTATACATATTATCAATTAACCAATAATTACACAGGGGTGAAGAAGTGTTTTCATGTAGCTAGCCTGAGGGCTCCCTACTGGAGGCAAAGGGGGCAGCACCCCAGTGGAGGGAAAAGTAGCCCGGGAGAATGCTCAAATAGCTGGTTGATTTTTTTCGGCTTCCGGCTCATTTCTACACCCCCGATTACCTTCCATTCTGTTATAAGCAAGGACATGGATTGATTTCTAAACTTCTGAGCAAGTAATAAGTTTTCCAGATAATATCTTTTTTGTGAAGTTCAAATATCACTAAAATGCATTCAGATTGTCTGGCTCTATTAAATATTAGTCTCCTGTTTCATAATTATGTCCCTGAAATGCAGTCATACACTTGGCAATAACAATATCTTAAGCATATAATTCTTGACTGTTTTTCCAGTTGGCCAAAATCAACAGTTCCTCATTTACTGCCTGCAATATTTATGTATATTCCATGGCTAGGATATAAGTAGCTATAATACCCAGTATAATAATGTTGGAATACAGAGGTTAGGTATGTTTATACTGTCAGCCTACATATATTACACACTCAGTAATGTCTGATTAGGTCGGTAAATGTATCAATCAAGTTCACATGGATAGTGTTTACATCTATACCTCATAGCTTTACATACAAAAATATACAACACCCGAACACAAAGTGAAACATTGTCTACAATCTAAGGAATTCATCATACCATTCTTCTAAGGCATACTATCTCAACAACCACCTGCTGCTTCTGTATACATTTTCCATTTAAAATTAACAGATCCATTAGAAAGCTTATTGTTGTATCTACACACATCATTAGCACCAACAATGAGACGATTACCATCATAGCAAGTTCCACAAACCAATCAGTTACATAATTTCTATGTTCTTCACATTCAATTATCCACTATTGTCCTGATTAGAGTTCAGAGGAGATTAAAGCTGTTATACATGAAGTAAAATAAATATAATGCTGACAATAGTTAAACAAACAAGTATTCCCTCAAGTGTTTTAAGTTTTTTCATTCAACATAGATACCACCAACTCCAGGTCTTCTGATATGAGATTATCTGTTATCATTATCTGCTGAAAGAAAACTGGTTTGTTTTATTATTACCCCACTTTAATTTCCCAGTATCTTTTTATTGTTATTTTAAACATCTAAGTTATCTAATTTAACTTCAAAAAATGGTAGCAAAATAAGATACCATCACTGAAATATTAGATTACAGCAAAGTGTATCAACAAAAGGTTTTCTAGTGCTTTTCATCCAACCAACCCTATGAACTTCTGTCTTGAGGGACAACAATACTTCCAGTGCTTTGATTTTAAGACTTAATTAAATTGATGGGAAGTGAGACAAATTTGACTGAAAGCAATCGTTAGTAATTCAGCATTATTTTAAGTATATTGGATGATAAACGTTCATAGCTGTATTTACAGAAATAAATTAACATACCACAAATATCATACAAAAACATAAAGTTCAAACAATACCAGTAATTGTTCTAACTCAATACAGTTTTCAACACAAATTCCTCAGCCAATTAAACACAAGAACAGGGCCCCTATTCAGGCATCATTTACCAGTGCCTTCTGGTCTATTTGTGCATTCTCCCTGACTTCATGTAACTCTCTAGTCTTGGTTTTATATTGCATCTCATCTTGTTTAATGTTTTGTTGACCAAGGTTCTGCCTTTGTTTCCTAGCTCAAAACCAATCAACTTATTTTTAACTTCAGCTATCTAAATTGGGAGGCTTTGTTAGTGAAACTGTCCTTTCCTGACAAGCTATTTTCATGTTTCAAAGATTGGAAAACTCATACATTGTGGCTTCAAAAATCTGTCTTGGAATTACATCATATTAATTATGAAAGATAAGAGTTTTATTGCAGCATGTTAGCACTGTTTTGCCATAATTTAATCTATCTTTGAATAACGTCAACATCAACAGAAGGAACCATCACATTCAGTATTGATCTAACCCAAAAAAGTATTACCGGTAATACAATTTCTACGAAGTGGAAATACTTGATAAGAAAATGGTTGTTTTATTGGTCTGTTTAATACTGGACAACAAAGGTTAAAGAATTGGGGAAGAATTCTTCTGTGTGAAGTTCTGTGAACAATATTGCATTGTGAGTAATGAAAAAATCTTAAGGAGACTTGATAAACAATGACCTCTGTATCAAGGTCACAAAGTTTAAGGTATGAACAAAGCTGGAATGGAAGACACACTTAATAAGTGGTGTTTGTATCATCCAATGAAATACAAGCATTTCTTCTCATAAAATTCACCTGTCATTCTACTTAATATTCTGTACATTTGATGGCTTTAATTACTGTTACAGCCACTGGCTCTATAATGACTGGAAAACACAATTAATATGGTGGTGATAGCAGTGGTTCATCATTCAATCAAATCCATCTACAGGAATCTCTATGTATAAAAACAAATGTTGTGTGATAGCAAATATTCATGAGTGAAAATTGAAAATTTTCAAAAAAAAATGGAAATCTATACACACCAGTTGGGTCCCAGAGCCAGGGGAAACACAGGGGTTCCTGAAAATTTTTAACCATGAATATTTGGTGGATAAGAGGTAGTAAGTTTGAGCCATAGACTATGGTAGAAAGCACAACTTTGTTCTAAGCCATCAGCAAACATTCAAGATTACCAAAAATGGTAATTAAGATTTCACATCAAGTTTGGTAGAAAACTTTTGCTTCAGTTTTTTTACGGAGATAAATTGATTTTGTATTCAACTTTAGGAATAAAGATTTTATCAGAATATCTTATTGAAGTGCTATGACATTTTAAACTACACAGTAGGGGTGATTAAACAACCAAGGTTTACATAGATTTTGTATTAAGTACAAACTACAAGCACATATGGATGTTATATAAGCAGATGTTGTTTTCTTCTATTTAATAAACATTTTGTAACAAGTGTGATGTAAACAGGAGCACACAAAATGACACATAATTAATAACAGGTAGATTATAAAGCCAGTGGCTACATTAAGCCATGATTTATATCACCGCATGTTTATTAAGATGACAGGTGAATTTCAAGAGACGAAATACAGCAAAAAAGTAACTCAATAACTTGTACAAAATATTTGCATGTCATAAATTGTAAATGACATTCAATACACTATAATTATATACTGCATATTATAACATAAACATAAAGAATTCACTGGTTATTAAGGTTGCTTAAAGTTTAAAAATATCCAGCTATACATTAAATTTAAATACAAATGCACCATAGACATGTACATATTATAATACCGCCATGCTTGGCCCAGAGACATTTACAATTTATTACATGCTGGATAATAGATCAATTTATAATAAATCTTTCACATTATCACAATTTCCCCATATCATTTATTATTATATAACAATCTCAAATCCAACATTGAGAAATAAAACTTACAACACTTCCTTCCCAGGGTTTCTGTTTTTGTAGCTTAAATGTCACCAGAATGTGAAAACATGGGAGAAAAATATATTTCCTCACGAACATGATGGCCTGTCAAGATTTTTATAGGCATAATTTTCAGTAAAGTCAGAATGAATTAAATTAATGCATGTCAGCATAGCAGTTTTGGTCAATAAATGACAACAAAAATTATAAATAAATACTGAAATGGACTAAGATGTCTTAACATACAAATACAGAGACCACCAAGAGTCTATATTTGCGCAACAAACATATAGTACAACAATATATATTTATTTGAACATTTATACATTATATATATACACATATACATATGATAGAATTGGAAAATTTACTTACTTTGGCCAAACCCCTGAAAATGTCGTCTCTTCGATCTTCGGAGAGACGAACGGGCGAATGCTGACCTCTCGCCGAGTGGGGATGCCATTGTCAGCTTATTTCCTCCAGAGAAATCCGTAGTTAGATTTTAAGGTAAACCAACAATAAAATGATAACTTTTCTACATCAAATGTGTTAAACCTGCATATATAACCACAAATACAAATCCATTTTAAGTTTTCCACAGCATGTTCAAGTCACCTTAACAAACATGATGGCTGTACAAATTTATGTACGTAAACACATCTAGAACTGATAGAAGTAATATTACAGTAAGCAAATTAATTCAATTTAAATCCAAATTATTTTGTTAAGCTTCTACTTTATCAACTGAAAGCTAATTTTCTAAGATAAATTCCATAAACACAGTTTTAAAAACACAAAAATAAACACCTGCTATCACTGTTTAAGTCACTACCATGCATATGAATATTTTAACAATATGATAACATTATCGGTGGTTCTAACTCATTGAGCCGTGAGAAGAAAACACTTTAAACGTCACTGCCTAAATTGTACACCCAATTAACACGCTACTGAACAAACCCTATAAGTTCTTTAACACTTCAAATTGATTAATATTCGCTAAGCAAAGTTATTTTTAAACAGTCCTTTGATGGGAAAAACATAGCCTTTTCCGCATACCATGTTACATTTATAAAACTTCGTTTACACAAGAGTTAACAGTATTGTTATCTTGCTTTTGTTTGCTATTCAAAACACTGACACTGAAAACCACTGTGACCATGTCTTCATTCGATGGTAGCCTATCAAATACTGTTATTCCAATATCGGAAGGTAATCACCGATCCACAATGAAAATAGTTATAACGACCCACAGCAATCAGCACAGAAGCTGAGGTTATACAATATCCAAGTCTAGCAATGATAAGCAGTAAGATACAACAGTAACGTGACGAGATGGACTAAGTGCGATGGTCTGAGTGCGATGGTCTAAGGGCTACATTAATATAATATTATATCCGTAATCTGTACACACTTGTCAACACTTTATTGTTTTCCTGGTTCTTCAGGTTTAAATAGATGACCAGTACGTATCACACTGTTGATTAACACATGATAAACGATGAGACACATGTATTTATCGAACCAGTTGTCCTCAGTGTGGGGACAAGTGGTATATAACATTATAACAAACAGATTTGTACAATAGCATGACACTAAACTACATGAAACATGTCATATTAATTGAATTAGACCGAGGAGAATGACAGTATGTACCGGAGACCTGTAAATAAAAAAATATTGTATGGACAAATAAAATATATAAGCCAGCAAATTAAGGGATCTTGAAAGGCAGGCATTGAAAGACGGGGACTTTTTGTGATACACGAGGACCTAAATCCCTATCTGTAATAAATCATAGATCAAACCAGTCAACAATGATTGAGTACTTTATGAAAATCTGATTTGATCTATTTTTAGCAGATATGCAACCCTTCAGAGCCTCATACTGTAGTAACCACTTAAGTCAAACCCCTGAAAGCTACAATTTGATTAAACCAGGGAGTCCACATAAAGATACAGCACAACATGTATGATAATCAACCATCTTGAGCAAAAAATCATTCAGAATAGTTTTTATTTTATGCCCAGCTGGACCTTGGGGCTGCTGTGGCTGAGTGGTTATAATTTCTGACTGCACAGTAATCACTAGCCTCTCACAGCTGCGAGTTTGAATCCTACTTGGTACCAAATTTCTCAAGTTAGGAAGATATCCAGCTAGTCTGCGGAAGGTCAGTGGTGTTACCCAGGTGTATGCCTGGGATCTTCCTCAACTGTTTAAGCTGAATAGTTGCCAAATGGCCCTGGCTCTTGGGTGTGATGTTACACCTCAACCCCTCAAAAAAATTATAAATCCATAAGGTCTGCCAAATATATGCATGAAAGGCTGAATATATACCATATTAAAATCTGTGAAGGTCCAAAGTGTGGTTCAAAGAATTGAATACACGAAAACAGGCAAATATCTGAATATTACTTTATTGTACTTATATAGGTCACTCCTGAATAAAAACAGTTGATTCAGCTCAGAGCTTAAAATCTTATTACCAGTATGTTATTATAAATGGATACAGGAAAAATGTGAGATAATTAAATAAGTATCAACACAATGAACCACAATCACTTTGTCTGGATGGTTAGATGCCGATATAGCAACCAAACATTTCCAGGAAAACTGGGTCAATGACATTCCATAGTACACTAAGGAACAACTGTGGAAAACATGATGAGGGAACTTCTCAGGCTCAACAGAATTCATTGATCTGGTTTTCTTGGATATATTATTTTGTTCTACATGTATTTTAGAATCTACTTGTAGCAAGACAATGATGGAATAGTGTTAAGTAATAGAGTGAATTGAGTGCTAACTACTCGTGCAGGCTGTAAAAACAGTAGGGCCGAGAGCTCAAGTTGATCCAATCTTTCACAAGTCACAGAGATAACATTAAAAAAAAACTGAGAAGTGTTCAGAGTAACTTGAAATCATTCTGAAACAAAACAGCTAGAAGATAGAGAAAAAATGTTGCACTTTGGATCATTTCTTAATAAGAGGGGAAACATGTCATTTTACTTGCCTTCAAGAGATTTCACAGATGTAGAAGTGGAAACTTAAGGATAAAATCGGATTGCTTTGATCAAACAAATACCCAAGCATAAGGCCAGCAGTTCTTAGCACTACATCATCTTCATTAAAAGCGAAAATTCAAACAACAAGTATGTATCACTAGGAACAACCATTTCCTAGGTGACCAGAATCAGGAGTAAACTAATTCTTGCATCTGATGCCAGCGGTTCTGTACACTAACCCTAGACTACTGTACAGGTTTTCACTAGATGCCAAAAGTTGAGGGTCAAAAATGACCATTGGCTGATGATACTTCGAACAAAATTTCCTTCTAATTTTACTGTAAATCAGAGTCCCTTTGGTATAAATTCTCAAGAGTCAAAAGCTTTATGTTACTGATTTCAAGAATCAAAATGCTGTTTTAAGGGTCGAATGAAAGCCCTGACTGTATAGTGTGTCATGATACTTATATCCTTATAACCTTACTGGATACTTAGATATACATGCACATATAACACAGACTGAGCAAGACAAATTATTGGCTTACAAGCTTAGTTCTTAAATTGACAGAACAGATATCAAGTGTTTGGAATAGGCAGCCAAAAGATTTTGTGCAGAACAAATAGAGGTTTGAAACGAAACAATCTTGATTATCATTTGATTGTTACTAAAACAACAAGAAAATAGAAATTTTTAACAATGGGAGACTGAAGATTATATGGCACAATATTGATGAGGAAATTTACAATACAAAATGTCAAAAGTGATAGTGTTACCAAAAGCTTAATTGATAAATAATTAGGTAAAATGATAAATTACATTGTGTAATTTCTATGCATTATTTATAACACTATCATAAAGTATAATAGAACTCATCCATAAACAAACTAACTGCACATAATTTCATATATAGACTAAGAAAAGCACTGGATACCAATTCTTAACAAACACTCTATGTTTATAATGGAAACCTGAGCAAGATTTCCCTTTGAGCTTTGTTACATCCTCCACCTAATATCTCATATATACATTTCACCATTATGTTAAAGAATAAACAAGCATTTGAAATTGCTGATTGCTATTCAGTGCTCATAGCAGGAATTATATTTGTTTGGGTTTTCGTTTCCAAAGAATTAGTTGGACTGTTTGAAAAACTTTGTCCTCAACTTTCATGTTGAGACCAGACTCAATCAAAACATGCAATAATAAGATGAGAACCAGAGGCAAAAGTCCCTGGATAGTTTGAAGTTTTATTAGTGATAATCTAACAAGCAAAAAATGGTAAATGTTAAGGGCAATGAAAAACTGTACTATACAAAGGGAGACAACTCATTTCAGACTCCACAGATGTAACTATTTAGAGTTAGCTCCCTTGAATTACCCAAGTTTAACATAATTATGAATGGAACACCTACTTTTATTAGGTCCAGAACCTAGGTCATTGTTTAGGCAACAAAAAAATTGTTGAGTTTACGGTTGCCTGGCAAACCCAACTGAAAATTTATAATGGCAAAATCAAAATACAAAATTATTTAGGAATGAATCGTTACCTCAAGTTCAGACAAATTAAGAAGTTGTCTGACCAACCTACCCTAATTATTTCGGTCAAGTTCCTAAACATGAGTTTTTTTCTATGTTTATGGTTCTCTGAATTTTGATACAGACAAAACAAATATACAGGTACCAGCAAAAACTCTAGACAACATGCCAACATCTTGTGACTGTAAATCAGTTTTACCACTTGCTAAGAATACAATCTCTAATCAAGTTATTAATAGAAACTTTATCGCAGCATGACTACAGAATTCATCAACTCAAAACAATGAGAGCATATGTATCAATTAAAACTTGTATAATCACACTTGTGTAGCATCAAATCCACTCATCTCGTAATCATGAGTAGAAACTGACTCAGAATGAGTTGAAATTGATGTAGAACTAATTAAAATTCTTAACTGGTTGTCCTGCAGGACAAGCAGCCTGAAAATAAATTGTCTAGCCCATGTGTAGAGGCCACCAAGTGGAGAGAAAAAATATGTTTAGACACAGTTTGATGTAATTATCAATCAAATAAACTTTCAAGTAAGGGTCAGTTGCTTGCTTAAGAATGCCAAATGTTCATAAGTGACCATTAACTCACATATAACTGCATCAGAAGACTCCTAATTATCTTTTTTAAACAAATAGAACCAAAACCCTTAACTGAGACCACTTGTCAACAAGATGATGTCCCTTTGGTCTAATATAGACCTAAATATGAACAGTTTTGAGTGTAACAAAGTTCTGTTCAGTACAAACATTCTGTGTACAGGTTTGAGTGTAACAAATTTCTCGTTGTTCACTATAAACATCCTGGATACTGATCCAAACTCTGTACAACACCGTTCTCTGTGTAACAAGGTGAGAAACATGTTAATTGATTGATTGCTTCCTTTGACAATTACCCTATCAGCAGAAAGCATTACAAAATACTGGTAAAACATTAGTGTTACATGATGAGAGTATCCTTCATAAAACATATCTGTTCCATGAGGTAAAACACTTGTTTATGATAACATAAACTAGCAAACAGGAAAGGAATGTAACATGTACAGGTGACAACATGTTAACAAATTGCCAACAATCGACACAGCTTACGGTTATCAGTTGTAGGAAACATTGCTACTATTTACTGAATGATGAACTAATCAAAGTTCCAAGATTATATTTTTTAATGAAAGCAACAAGTTCAAATATATTTATATCATCAACTACCAGTGGGAAAATATATCCATGAATAGGTTTTTTCTGTACATACACATAAAAAATGTACTTTGCTTATATACTAATTAACATATGAATGTACTCAACACGTAAACATTACAACTTTAAATATTGTAACACAGTCATTCAAGGTGTATTACATTTTAAACTTACACAATTTCAAAAAAAATACACATAGGTAAAGATAAAGGGCAAGTCCGCTAATTGGTCCCAATAATAATATAGCTATAAATTTACACACTTAATTGTTTACCTAAAACATAAATCAACAATACTGTGAATGATTCATTTCATAATTCTGTGAGGGTTAAATGGCTACCACAGCAAATATTTTATTCATAAAAACCTGTCTGTAATCTTTACCCAATTCAAATAACCACTGAAATTTAACCAAATTGGTGCAATTAAATTTAACAAAATTATAGTCTGTAGTGATTATGTTTCTATTGTATACCATCATACTATTTAGTATATAACATTACAAACACAGCATAATATGTGTACGTTTTATCTAAATGTACAACTATTACATTAATGCATCAGCTGTAGACTGCATGTTGTTGAATTCCTGATAGATAAATGAATTTGCTAGACAAGAATCATAGACATAGTGTTACTGTTATCTTAAAAATCTAGTCTACCCTGAAGGGTACATGATGTTTTGACTACTTAGGGTCATTTAGTGACATTTACCAGATTCAATAGATTGATATATTATTTATACACTGATATGTTGACCTATTTGTGATATATTAAATTCAAAATAATTTTGTTGCCTTGAATTGTAAGATTACAACTGATTCCGGACCAAGATGTTATAACAAGTGGTCAAATAACAGATATATGAAACTTGCATTTAATGATAGAGGTGATTAAATGCATAATTATAATTCATATCAGTGACTATTATAAATTTATCTTTTAGGAAGCGTGTATTTACCCTGTTAAAGCAAGTTTACATAAATAGTAAAGTATACTGATTTTAAGAGTGGTATGGTTGAAAAAAAATGTTTAAAACAGTTCTATGAACCAGTATAATCTAAATATTTGTATGCTCAATGGTTGTTATAAGGTATTATAAAATCTGTCATATTCTAGTATGATAATAATGCAATGTATATGGTATCGTTCGACACTTAAAATTCATAAGTAACAGAACTTCCTCCAACAAAAACATATAACAATGTAGAAGAGTAAGTTTTCCATATCTTAAATACCATACACCAATTACTTCCAAATATGGTTGTTGATATCAGACTCTGTGTAGCCAGCTTTATGGATTTTGGGGAAGTTTAGAGACCTAAGAACCATTAGGTACTTCACAGATAGATGTAATACATCACAGTCATCATTGATAACATTCAAGATGTTACTTCCTGGTACATGATCCATGTATATATTATCTTAATTTCATAGTTTGTACAAATGGTGAAATAAATTCATATTCTACTTTACTACTGATTGCAATCATTTCAAATAATGGTAAACATTCAATAGCAAGTGTAACACATCATCATATGGTATACACATTTATATATATCTAAAAACAATTGACATAAACATACCATTGTAATACATGACTGTGTGTATAAGTATTGACAAGCTATTTGGTATCGCACCTCATTAATTAATGTGTCTGCTAATTAGAAATGAATACAAATTTATGTAAGGTATAGACTCTTTGTCATAACTGGTGAATTCACATCAAATAACTGCCTGATGATATAAAATTGTATATAATGTATCATGAATCAAATACAATGACCTAAACCAGATCCGGGTTCATTCCGGTTGCAGCAGGTCATACCCTTTATCAAAAAATTGACAAAAATGTTGATTTTCTTCCATATGTGGAGAAGTTGCCAGCTCCATGTGGAAGGGTAAATTAGCACTGGTTAGTATACAGTCAAGGAAAACTGGTTAGGTGAACTGGTTGCTGTATATAACTGAAAAACTGTTGAAAAACAATGCTAAATCCCAGTGACAATGTCACATAAAAAACAAACTAAAACTTGATACAAATTTAGGTAACAAAGGCCAGACAAAAATTTACATTTTCAGTGAAAACTCGAAGTCAATATGATGTCTGAAGGCTAACATTATGAAACCTCACCAGGTGTACTGCACATATTGTGTCAAAGTTGTATGTATAAAATATGTTAGATGTATAATCAACGATCAATATTATGTACCAATATTATCATACAAGAACACTTCCTGATTTTCTATTCAAGATCAATATTTCAGAAATTATTATTGAACTTATTTGTATACAAATTCACATATTACCGGCTATACTTTGTTCTTTTTAACTAAGATGATAATAAAGTGTCATTTATCAAAGCATACATTAAATAAATGATGAGTAACACTTACATGCAAAACAAAAAACATATACAGGAATTTCCCTGATGCAGGTTTCTTTCGTCCCTGATGCGATATTCAGATGAGGGACTCGCATTGAGAGTGACAACCACATCCTCGGGACCCATTCCAACTCAGAATTTGCCCTTGGCATTTTCTGTGTGGGATCCCAAAAATCCAAAGGGTCCCCTAAAATGTCGGAGATTGGAGTCCCGGGGATCCTCAAGTGAAAAATGTTAGGGAAAACCCTGCATACAGATAAAAAAGCATTCCTAGGAAAACAACACATGAAAAATCCCATCTTCTCCAAACCCTACCACAGCGCTGTTAGGCTGAGAATGGCTTCAGCTGTTAATATGGAAGCTATGTGAGATACAATAATTCCGTGCTGTGGCATTACTGGTATGGACTGGACAATACGTGATATGGGTAGCAGAATACAGTTTCAAAAGAGGCATTTCTCAATGGTCAATGATATATACATTTTAAAAATTTTAATAACATGAAATATGACAGTATCACTGACAGTCAACACAGACCTGGGTGATATAATACAATACACATACTGCTCCATAAATATACTTCATGCTCCAGTATATCAGAAGGGTCTTATGAATGAATGAAATGAATGAAAAATTT
Source organism: Lutraria rhynchaena (assembly GCA_008271625.1). NCBI lineage: Eukaryota > Metazoa > Mollusca > Bivalvia > Venerida > Mactridae > Lutraria > Lutraria rhynchaena. The sequence goes on from VIBL01000130.1 coordinate 142,752, forward strand.
ATATGTGTAACATGTAATTAATATGCTTATAAAAATTTACTTTATCTGGATCAGAGTATACAATGACTTAAAAATAAAACAATCAATATCAGTCAAAACATGAAGGAAGATAAAACAGAATCTCCGAGTATAAACATATAAGATGTACATCATAAATAAATAGTTTCAACATTATATACTAAGCAGTGATATAAATACAATTGGCAAAATACCAATAGATATATCCTACAGAGATTATACAATGTTAATGATAAATATACATTAGTACAAAAAATTCAATGTCAATGTAAACAAGCATTTATTTACAGCATTATTGTTTATGAATCATATACATATAAGCATGTAAACAGTAATTTCTGTTAAGGAGAGGAATAAAAGTATATTTATAACATTTATACACAAAATAAGGACCCAGCTGGCGCCAAGTAAAAGTACATAATTATCCAGTGACATTAATTTCAAAGGGCCACAACTCTGGCAATAAAGGAATCTGAACAGAGAACAAGCTTAACAAATACATGTCTGCATGAGCTCTGATTAGAGTCATGGTACTAAAATAATTGTTACCATTACAACTTAAAACCAGTCAGTAAACGAGTAATGGAAACACAAGGTTAAGTTCGATTTTTTTATTTAAAATTTAAATCTTAGTAACCTCGATGCACATTAAGGAAACTAGGTCAGAGATAATATTTATCCACTGATATCAGCAGGGATATCAAGAAGGACATTTTGTATTTTAACCTATTATAGTAAATTTCTGCTCGTTTCTAGTACGTAAATAAATCATCTTTCCCCATTTACAATACCTGACTACATAAACTATAATGGAAGTGTTAAAGGTACAGACCTTATTTTCCCTCCATGGTGACTTTATTACAGCCCCACAACATTTAATATAAATTTTGTTTAAATTAATTTTCTAACAGAATATGCCTATCAATGGCCATTCTTTTTAAGAGACAGTAAATTCTTTGATCTTTTTTAAATAAATTCAGAAACTTTTAGAAAATGGTTGAATTTTGAAAATATAAGAACGACTCTTCTAACAAACAATTACGAACATAAATATCATAAAATAGTGGGTTAAGCAGCTTCATATATATAGTCACAATGCACTGACTGCCTTTTCATACATGCAGATTTTCCATGTTTCTGTTATTGGAGACTTTGAAACAGTAACTACAGATTTCTAATAGTTGATATACAACAGAATTCCCAGAGCATCAAACATACCACATTGTTATACAGTTATAACAGTCATATGATGAAGTCTTACTGAATTTTGATATTCACTTGGTGTACATGCTCAATAATACTTTCATCTCACCAGAGAATCTGCCAAAACATTTATAAACACACTCGGTATTATCTGTTTCAGAAGCTAAGACATTCTCAATAACTTAACGCCAGTGTAAATTGTGCAGTAATTGGTATAACAGATCCAGCTAGCCAATGCTGTTTCCTACATTTTACAGAGATATTACAAAAAGACTATGTAATAGCAGAAATAAAGGCAGATATAGAAAATTAGCTCTATAACTGCAAATGCCAAACATAAGTAGTTTGGCAACAATGTGTGTTTATGAGAAATTCAGCAACATTTGTGTATCATTAATATCTAAGAAAATAGTAATAACTCAGCCCAAGAACATATCAACCAGAGAGTGGATCACTAAACACATCTCATGGTTGATTTTCCTCCTTATCTGACAACCCACTGTGTTTGTTCATGTATATATGGTGAAAAAATAAACATAAATATAAGCTATAAAACATATAGAATGTAACATCTAAAATCCTCAATCAATAAATACCACATGCTTATCATGGGTGTAATAAAATTATGGCTGCTAATTAACCCAGAATAGACCTGTAGCTACATGAGCATTTTAGAACAGTCCAACATAATCTTTGTCATCTCTCAGAGTTTGAAACCTCTTTTAAAGGACTGTCCATCAAAAAAAGCATGTTTATTTTCATGTTTCCTCATGTTTACAATGTACCCAAGTAATAGAAGATATGTATAATCCTAAAACTTGGCTGCTAATTGTAAGCATTCAAGAGTTATTTATGGTTTGGAAGCTTGCAATTATTTCCGCATTACAGGTAGGAGACTTGTGTAGACAGTCCAAACTTGTATATATATCCTCAAGGTTGTCCATGTCCTTGACAATAAAACTATACCAGCAAATATACTAGTAAAAGACAAATAAATATTACAAAGAACATTCTATGTGACCTGAAAGATGCTGTGTCTTGTACTTAAAGGCCTAATAAAAGGTTTGTTTCCAGTTACCCAACCGACCCATCTTTTACCTGCCTACTCATAAGTTTTTACCGCATCCAAATCTTAGTGCTGTATTGTAATTTTCACAACAGTGCTGCCGATATATGTAAAAAAACACAAAAGAAAAAAGATCCCTAACTACGACCCATATTTTTTTGGACAACAAACCTTTTTTTGTTTAGGCCTAATTAGTGACGAGAATTCAAACTTTATCACTCTGAAGATCTGAATTATGTAAAAATAAGTTGTTTAAATTTGCCACAATGTAATTACATTTAGCATGTTACATAACTTAAATGTCATGCATGCAAATATATATGTAGTAGTATATTGTAATAAAAAATAAGCATATGCACTGATATGCCTTAAGACGGATGTAAGCCACTTTTCCTGCAGTCACAGTAAACAAAAATTTTATATTAAAAAAACAGAGCAGACATCTTGCTTTGGTAAGACTTATGATAAGATATTTAATTGATCAGTTTAAAACTAACCTATATATTTATGTATGAACAAGTATAGCTTCAATTTTGAAAAAAGCCTGGTTAAGTCATTTTTGTTTTTCATCTGTTTTCAAATAAGGAAGTTTCATTTCTAGCACATTGAGCTCAAGCAGTATTTGTTAAAACTAGTATAAATAAGTAAAGGACTTTTTTCAGTAAGGCATGAAATAAGATCCAGGTTTACACTAACCTGACCAACCATATATATTTTCCTGCTGACTGTAGACTTATTTTAAATCAAGGTTGATTTTTTCTTTGCTAATAGTTACATTCTCATACATGAAGCATACCTGAGTATTTAGAACTAAAAAAAAATAAATTAAAAAAGTTCTGCCCACATACAGACCCTATATTTTTTAGGTGATGCTAGAGAGACCAGGTATTTATTTTTGGGGTTTAGCAGGGAAACTTAAAACTAAATAATAAATATAAACATGTAATTTACATACAGTGTGACCTCTGAATACCAGACCCTCTAAATTTATATCTGAACTCTCTGAAAATTGGATGGTTTTCAAAGTCCTGATTTTCTCTCTATAAAATCCTATGTAACATACTCTCTAAATTCCGGAAACTGGATGACCTTTCTGAACCAAAGACTTTATACTGTTCTTTATTTTTGTTCTGAATTCTGGATGCCAATAGACATTTTCAAGGTAAGAGCCAGAATGTTGTGTACTGACCTGAAGGGCCCACATTATTATTGAAACAGCATGATCTTGGTCCCCCCTCCCCGATTAACAAATGCGTCAAACAGCTATTGTTTACTTGAAGTGGTTGCATGTAATTAAAGCTTATGCGTGAAAAACTCTATTGTACAGATAAAAATAAGCTGACTTTGATATTCTACTTGATGCGTAACACTGGTCTAATTACTATTGATTACGCCAATTTACAGGGGTCAGATTGAAATACATCTTTATATATTTAACCAAACAATCTTTCCTAACACCCTTAATCAGAAAAAAAAATTAAAATGTAAGGCATTTTGATGAGTATGCAAAATACTAACAACTTAATATATGCATAATATACACTACAATTACTATATATAAATTTCAATGTAACACATTGATTCATGATAACTGTAATAATTTCAATTGAAAACCTCTAGAACTCTCTGAAAACCAGACTTTTGACACAGTTTGGACAGGGTCTGGTATTCAGAGGTTACACTGTATATGTAATCAACAAACATCAATGATGGCGCAAAGAGATTTGCATTTCTTCCTTATTGATTCTGACACAACAATATAATAGGTTAGAAGTTGCATTATAGATGAAAAATTATAAAGCAAAAAATTTCAACAAGATGATTGACATGTAGCTGTGTTAAGTACTGAAATTCAAACATTAAAAAAATTGCATCATAGTTATATCATATTGAAAGAGATACAATATAAAAGAAAGGTGTCTTTGTTTATCATAAAATCTCTATTTCTAATGGACATTCAAGATATCACATGTACACATACAAATTTGATTTCTTACAAATACGATTATACAATAATTAAGTATTCATAATGATCCATAAAAATATATTGTGTACATTCAGACAAATAAAAGATATCCAGAGCCTACATATAATCTGATCATCATAAAAATAAAAAAAATAGTAATGCAATTAACTACTATTTTTGACACAACTGTATGGTAGTTAAAATTACTTCAAACTTGATAGGTACAGTGTGTTGACATTTTTCCAAATTTCCTTTTTGTGTCAGACAAAGTAAACATAGCTAAAATTTCCATACATTAAAAATGTTTGACGAGCACAAAATATATAAGTTGATTTATCTTTGATAAAAAAAAATGAATAAAATTTAGTAATTGATAGATCATACAAATTTGAAGAGTCGCTGGTTCATCAATACATGTATGTTTAAATGGGACATTGCAAGATATCTAGATTTAAATAAAAACAAAAACGGCTGACGAATTTAACTTAAAATACACTACAGTCAACAGTAAATATATTAAGTAGAGTATTCCAATACACAAAATTTAAAAATACTATGAGAACCTACCTTTAGAATGATAGTCAAATTCTAACATAAGCTCCTTTTCTTTCTTTGATTTCCTTTCTGATCCCATCTTCAAATAGTACCGTAAATTCGTACTTACATCACCAACTTACAATCCAAAACGATAATTAACTCCCCAATAACACTAACTTCTCCAGTTTGAAACCGGAAGTAAACGGCATCGTGGGATATTAGGTCAATAGGTCAAATGAGGTTACAGAGGTTAACTTAAGACATGCTATGGCTTGTCTCCAGGCAACTAGTATGATATGAGCCAATGAAATTAAAGTTAACGTTTTACAATTTCTTCAGATCCAATCAAAACTTGCGTTATTATTTACGTGTGCGGTAGTCATTCAGACGCTGTGTCTTGGCACCTGTTAAACTGAAAACTAACGTAAAAATACGTTTCTTGGTTTGTGTTTGTGTTTGAATAACTGCAAGAAGTTGTTTCTTTTATTTTATAGCAAAAAGTGCTGTTACTGTGCAATTTTAGCTATTAATTACGTCGCTGAATTGTTTTATATCTACTTTCGGTTTGTAGGAACAGCATGGCCGATTTTGACAGCTACGATAAAAGTATTTCTTCAACATTTAGGAACGAAGATGTGTATGCTCTTGACTGTATGTATTGCTGTAGTGCGGTTTGTGAAAGAGGAATGAAGTCTTTCTTGATCGCTGATGAAGAAATTGAATTATATTCCACTGACAAGGTTGACAGGAGGTAACTAGTCTTTGACACTCATTTTGACTCGAGTTATTCACTTACATATATAGAGATTGTTGAAATACGGGCCACTTTCAACAGCCTTGCTGTTGGGTTAACTCTTTGTGAGTTGGTTGAATGTCTGCCTATAGTGTTTGGGGTCCTGGGTTTGATCCCCAGTTAGGACTATGGATTTTCTTGCTCTCAGTTTATTATAATGGTGGCAGCAGTGTTTGACAAACTCAACGCAGAGACATGAAATATCAAACTGGAGAGCTGGACAATTCTAATTAGTAAAAGGGGGAGGAGTGTAGGGATTGTAGGAATATGGACCACTTTCAACAGCCTTGCTGTTTGGTTAACTCTTTAGTGACATTGTTAAGTGTCCACCTACAGTGCTAGGAGTCCTGGGTTCGATCCCCAGTTAGGACCATGGATTTTTCTCGCTCCCAGTTTACTGTAGTTGCAAAAACCCATCCCACATTCTCCCTCATTGACACTTTGTGCCTCACTGTGTGTATAAGCTTTTCATTCCTGCCAATACCTTTGAAAACTATGTGTTCTTTGTGTTATCCCTTTGTATTTTTGATGATGGATGAGACATACATAGACTTGCTAATGCTACACCTGACTTTAGTTTTTAGTAAATAATAAATCCTACCCAATGCAAACTACAGTTAAGATTTTGAAAATTTGATGCATGTTGTCTCAGTTGAAAATATAGATTTACACGATGTTGAATGAAGTCATTGAAATGTTAAATAATTTTATTTATAGTTTTATAGATTTTATAACATTTTTTTTTTTTTTTTTTGGTGATTTTTTCCATTTTTTTCTTTAATCGACGATATCCTGAACTAACTACTAACAATGACAAATGTTGACTCATTGATCATGGGATCGGTTTTATAAAAACTTGTTTTTTTACAGCATGGTTGAACTTACAGATGAAAATTTCCGTACAGATAAATGTAAATGTCAAATTCAGAATATAGCTTGTTTACAATGGTTTGTATAAATTTTTAACAGTTAAAACTTAATATCAAGTTTTTCAAGTTTCAGGTTTTATACCATTATTTGTTTACATGCTTTCTGATTTGTTGTTGTACAAAAATAGGTGCAAAATATTTTGACTAATAAGTTCTGTTTGTATATTATTATGAATATTAGTCTGTTTATATATTATATATGAAGTACTGTTTGATTTAATATGATTTAACTTTTAAATTCTAAGGGATTCAAATTACTGGTATAATACTTTTGTATTGATGCTTAGCTATTGCCATGCTTTGTCCCATTGCATGCACTTATATGTGTTCTTTGTTTTGCATGAAATCTTGATGTTTTATCTTATTTGATGATTATTATCATTACAGTGGAAATGTTGTTGGCTACCATGTTTCAATGCCATGTCGACCATGTTTAGAGGCACAGAATAATGGACACTATTGGATGTTCTACAGATCTGCTACATTACCTTATCCACGACTCAATATTGAAGGTTTTTATTTATAAATACCTTAATGTTTTTAAAAATTCTAACAATTTTACTATTTCTGAAAAATTTAGAAAAATTGTACATATGTTGATTTTTATTCATTTTCATGATAAATCTCTGCCATATTTGAAAATGTGATATACAAGCTACTATGATTTGTTTTCCATCTTTGTTTCGGTCTGATAAAGGGACCCTCCCCAGTTGAAAATAAAGATATCTTTTCCCTATCTCAGACCTGAAAATTCCCAATTTTGGCATCACACTGCACATTTTTTTCCCAATTGGAAAGGACCCTTTCCCAAAATTGCAAAAAAAAGCAGAGTTATTCATACAGTTTTATTTAATAAATCCAGTAAGCTATACAGCTGATGAGGAAAATATGTACTCTATAGAATTGAATTATTATTTTTTGTACACAACCCTTGCATCAACTGTAGATTGTTATACTTGTCTGTTTTGTATCCTACTGACCTACTGTGTTTAGACATAGTAACTGAAATGTAAAGATTAATTAGAGGCAGTTCATGGGATATTAGTGTTTGCGTGTGAAATGAAAGTTTATGATTACCATTTCAGGCACTGACACATTAGCATGGGGAGATCTTTCTCAATGTGATAAAGAAGACAGTATTTGCGATTCTTACTGGGGTGAATGTGAAAGGTGAAATGCATATATACTCAGACAGGATCTATTTGTTTGTGTACTACAAGTGCTGGTACCACTATGGTCTACTTTCATTTTGTGCAATTATCACAAGTCTCCTGACTATAAATACATTCATTGTGGGATGTATTATTTGTTTTGCTCTAAATTTATTGCTCTTAAATTATATTTTGTTAAATTTTGCTTGATAACAGTTTTGTTCCTGTTTTCTTTGACTTGTTGTTTTGTACGAATTGTTTTTTTGTACAAATACTAGAACACTAGTACCCTTAATTTGGTCTTCCTATATTTGAGAAATATTCCAGGAAATTTTTCTTAAACTGACCTTTATATTACTGCTTTTACAATTTGAAGGACAGGAATAGCATTTTAGTCCTGAAAATGTTTGTATAATTATTTCTGTATAAAAAACATGAGTCCATCGTTTAATTATTTAGTCATGCTCAATTGTTCAGTTTCACTCATTTGAATTAATACTCATGATCATCTTTTTTGTAAGATTGTTGAGTATTAATTGAAGCAAACATGTTTTGTATGCTTCCGTATAATTCTTTTGTACTAAATCTGAATTAAGATTTTTTTTTTGAAATAAGAAAATCTACTGCACAAGTAAGAATATTTCATGCTGTTGGTTATTCTATTTTATAGAGTTGGTTGAAGTTTAACTAATTACTGATGTATAACAGTTGTTAGTAAACTTTAATATGCAATTTTAAGTTTAGTTGTTAGATAGATTTTCTTTTTACAATGCTTACATAAGTTAAATTGGATTCATTTTTATATTCAGGAATATTTGAAATACTTTGATATTTGAAATGATTGCTGTAGGCTCCATGTAATGTTTGTTAATTGATGTCTCCGGTTTTAAATTTAAGAAAAATATGACATGTTAAGTTCATAACTAATGGATCATTTTCATGGTGTTGTTCATTAACTGTGTATCGTATCATTCAATGTCAATGTTCATTCATGATCCAAGTTACTCTCAATATATTCTGAAAGTTTGGTTTGATTTATAAATTACATTGATGGAGGCTTATGCTAAAATTTATTACAATGAAATACTTAACATTAGTAAGGATATTAGATATTATTATCATAGTAGTTATAAGAGATATTTATGGTTTTGAAGAAACTGAGACTGATGTATTGGTATTGATAATTGTATTGTTCTATTGATACCTATATTCTTATTTGCTATGAAATGTTTTTTGTCATGTATCCTGAGAATGTTTCTGCCATATATTTTCATACTGTACAAGATGAATTTAATTTTTTTTTCAATTTTACATGATTACGGCAAATGCTGCTAGCATTTATACTGAACATTGTTCAAATCACAATATTGCCAAAGTGCTCTAAGATTTATTTTCTTGTTATCTGTTGAACAGACATGTTTGCAATAAAATTAACAAATTCATGCAAGCAAGTTCTTATTTTTCTTTATTGACCAAATTTCATTGATTTAGACAAATGAACTAGTGAAAAATTGTAAATTTTTGTAATAAACTTCATTACAATAAAATATATTTCCACAAAAAAGTCACATCAATTTATCACAGCGTTAAATAATGAATAATACACAAAAAGGTATCACAGTTTGTCAAATATTTAAAATTTCACTGTAACATCAACACATCCTTGGAATCGCCAAAGCGCTTCTCACAAAGTTCTGGATGTATTAAATGCATATTTGCTGGCAATAAAATGTCATAAAACTTTGCCAAAAAGTACAAAGTTTATAATTTCTGTGCACAGAGTAAAATTAATTCAAAACACAAAAAAATCCAAAATGGTAACTTTGATCTACAACTTAAGGTCCCAAAAATGTTTTTAGGCAGGGAACAATTTCAACATCCATTGAACAAGGTCTGAACCCTTCGCAGATGCACCAAAGCTGGGGTCGAATAATGCTTCAAGAAGTCTGACATTGGATCGACTCACTTCAAATGGAAGTCCCTGAAAAAGATACAAAGAAATGCATCATTACCAACATAAATCATAGAAATTTCAATGATTCATGTATATGTTTAAGATGTACCAGTAAATGTTTAATGTAGAATATATTCATAAAAGCAGAAATTGCAGTAAACAATGTCATCTAAATGTCCAACAAATTTAAATCTTCATAAAGCAAAATTTTCTTTTGTTTGTCAGCTAGCTACTTAATAATGTGAACAGGGTATCTATAGTTAACATTGTAAAGTATATGAATACAAGCTAGAGATTATCTCCCCTTGCAGTATATTGGTATTCAGCTGTCACATTGTATCATAATGTTGGATATTCTATGGGCTTTCAATTTTTCCATTTCATTTAGTTTTCACTACACAAGTCAAATACATGTATGCAAGAAATGGTTCCTGATGAATATCAATATCTAGTTAATTGTATAAAGACATCAACAAGTTGATCAACACAATCATGCTACAAAACTTTTGGCTTTATCATCCAAACGTGGTTTAATGATGAATTTATCAACTATTATTATACTGGTATGAGAATTAATTGACTGTAGTGACATGATGTATTTACAATTTAAATGCATGTATTTAAATGTATGTACAGGTATATGTAACGGCTCTTACCTCAGATATTGATGATGATGTATCAGGTTCAGCAGTGGACCCAAGTAGATTGGTTATATCATCAATGCACTGACGTAGCAAATTCTACAAATGAAAAAATGCAATATTCAAGATATTTAAAGAGAAAAATTATCAAGTATATATGACAAAAAACACATCATTTATATTAAACACTGAATATATCATTCTAACCAAACAACTTTTCCTCCAATTCTTTCTGAATAATTTCCTGCTGGTGGTACACCCTGCAGTCCCTTACAGTCAGATACCATTTCAAACAGTAAATTATTCAATCAGTAGATTAATCAAGTCAGTGTAGATCTGTAGTTCATTAAAAAAAATTGAAGTTCATTTTTAAAGTAGAAAATGACTTTATGCAGTATACTAAAGAATACTTGCTATACATTCAATGTACAAGAACATGGTAATACAACAATCATGTTTTTACCTCAAGTGTTTCATCCTTGAGAATTTTAGGTGACAGAGCCTTCATTCTTTGTGCACCTTTCTTGCCTTTACTTGTAGGAACAGGTGATGGTGGCACTTCTCTCTTTGATTTACCACCACCAGTCTTTGGCAGATAAATCTCAGCTCTCTGCATCAACACAGCCAACCTTTGTATAACAATTAGAAAATGCTTTACATATGCAATACAGACAGTAATAACGATCACTTACAATACATCTACAGAAATTGTAACAAGTAAAATAAAGAAGCTGTATATCAAGACAAGTTTTAAAAAGTTAAATACCAAACTGGATGGACCACAGAACTAATTATGTAAATCCTGTCAACAGTAAATTATACATGATACAACTATATACATCATTATATGATTGTATTAGTGATTGAAATCCCTTAAATGATATTTACTTTAAATACATGTAGTTGATTTTCTCGAGAAAAGCCTAGAGTTGCTGACATTGATTCTCATAATAACAAAGTTTTACTGTATTTGTTTCACAAAGATACATTTTAATCTCCACTCTCAAGCATACATTGATTTCCCACAAAGTTTAAAATCTAATTCAAACCCAGCTGTAAACAAGAATGTACCTGTCATGAAGGTCATTAAGCTGTGAGATTTGTACCCAGGATATCCTAGTTGAAATACTAGTGGAACCAGCACTCTTTCTATTCAATGAATACATGAGTAAGATCCTAGTCTCTGGACCTGAAGCCTCTGGTCTGGCTGGATCAGCTTCCTCTAGTGAAGGTTGGTACCACTGTAGAGTTACCTCATTGTCTGTAGGTGACACAACCAATTTGTCTACTGGTCTCATAGAATCTCTCCAAGAGCCTGGAGGAGCTGGGGACTTGCCTAAATAAAAGTATTGATATCAAGTAGGATAATCATGTCAATATGTATAATATATATATAAATATTCTATCTATATGATAAATATACAATATCAATTGAAAGGAAACAATAGGGACAAAAGAATTATAATAGACAGGTAATTGCTGCACTAACATATTTTGCAGCATTTTATAAAAAAGTGTTCAGTAAACTAGAAACAATATCAATGTGCAAGTATTCCATTCCAAACATGATCAGCCTTAAATTAATTGAATAAATGTTTTTATTCAGGTCAAACAAAAAATTCTATCTGACATGAGATGGTTACTATTCAATCTTGATATTTTTCTCAAAAGACAAATCATAAATTATTTACCTGGTCCAGGTATCTCAATATCAATTTGTATTTGTGTTTCCCCTTCAATATCTGAAGGATAAGTTAGATTAGGTTCATATGTCTTCATCACCAATTGAAGGTCAGTTGGTGGGTCAGAGGTCACTGGAAGGTCAAGGTCACTTGGTGGATACACAGCACAACAATCTGATCCATAGGGTCTTAAATTCTCACACAGGTAATTATGCATTTTATTCAATCTAATTGTCCAGGTACCAGAGAATAGCATAGATCTGAAAATAGAGGTAAGATGTGTGTATCCCCCATCATATTTAAAACTTCATAACTGTTGGAATATGACAATATTTTCCTATACCATGATAGTACAGATAGATACTGTTAGAAAAAATGTACTACATCTGGAATTTTTGAGTGAAATCTTCTCATCAAGTTTGTCAATTTACTTAGCTCAGGTAGCATGTTAGGTCTACAGACCTCAGGTGCATAAATTGGGACCCTAAGTGTGGAACATGTTTCCAGAGACAATATAGTTAAAAAAATTTGGTTCTAAAACTATTTGTCCTCATTTGTTTATTATTCATATGGAGGAAAAAGTCAGTACTAGAACAAAATCCAGGAAAAGTTTACTTCCTACCAGTTAATAACTCAAACACACCATTGAAAAGAAGCATAAAACCTGAAAATCATGGCTGAAAGTTGTGATCTAACCTTCCTTTCAGTTAACACTTTCTTGAATTTAAATGAATACTTCAAAATATTTAAGTTGGTTGCAAGAAATGATCCCTCATATTGATCTATAAGTGATTTCATTCCTGCTTTTATCAGACCACAGACACAACATACCTAATAACATCATGATTCATGGTTGTGTCACATTCGGCATGGCTGATAAAACCAAGGTCAAACTCTGGTCCAAGGTCACCAGATGCATTCTGGTTACCACGAGAATCTTCAGCTTTGTTACTGGATGCAGATATGGTAGATGTGCTACAAAGACGTTGAAGAATTGTCTGATATCCTGTAATAAAACACAGATTAATAAAATCTTATTAAAAATTACATTTTTTCATTTCCAAAAGTGTATTGTTGTAGGATTTGCACAATCGATGTATGTGATATATTTTCTTTTTCATAAAAAGTAAGATAACAGACTTTTAATATGTAATTGCATTGTGTTTTTTTATTTTTCTATATCGTTTGTGCACTAAATGACATATAAAAAGTACACTGTATTTACCCAAAAATTGTATCCAGCTAAGATCATTGGCAGCATTTTTAGCTTTCTGCACAAGTTCTTCATAGGAATCTACATGTTTGACTTCCTGTGCCTCAATAAGGGGAGCTAACTCTTCTTCAATTTCATCTACAGGGATTACAAATCAAAACAGAACATTAAAATACTGATTAAGAGAATTCTATGTCAAAATGCTAATGTGTATCTTATATCTATACAAAAAAATGGATCATAATGCGTTATCATACATTTTCGTTAGTGCCAAGATGTAAATAGAAGCAAGGCTGTAAGAAACACTATCTTAATAACTGGCAAATTGCAAACCAAAAGAAACATTTTTAGTTGATTTTGACATGGATAATGTTCGGAAAAAAACTGCTATGCAGTTCATTCTATCAATATCTGAGATATAAAAAAAATTGAGGCTTCATACAGTTATAAAAAGCTCATACTTTTGTAGACTTTCTTCTTTTCTCCGAGTACATAAACACCCACAAGATCCAAAGCAGCGAAGTCAGGCATTTCTTGTTGAGCTTTCTCTGAGAGTTTCTGTGATGTTACATTCACATCTCCCATCAGTAACATTCTATTCCTCTGAGTATTGGCAACAGCAGCAGCACATCTGATAGCTAACCAGGCAGCTTTCCTTTCTTTTTCTTCGTCTGTCACATCTTTACCCTTAGATTTAGCAGCTCTTTCTTTCTTGCTCTGCAATGTTTTGAAGATGTAAAACTCAGGTTTGGGGTTTAGGAATAGTATATCCAAGTGGAGGCATAGAAATTAACGTAAAAGAGAGTTTTGGGAGGGTTCCAATATTGTTCAAACCACAGGGGTTCAAACTGAAAGATACCTATTTTCATCTCAACTATAATTTTTTTATACAAACATGCTGTTGTAAATAACAGTTTAAATTCATGTACCAGAATTGTATTGTAGCTAAATATAATTTGTAACTGTGACTATGACATATATTCATGAAAAAAACACTTTGCATTGTCTCATGATAAAAACATCCTATTCTGCAAGGTAAAACTATTGTCTGGCAGAGAGCAGTGATATTAATAGACAGACTCATCATTAGACTCAGTACCTGCCACTTTTTCTTCTTTGGTTCTCTTGAAGATTTGGAGTCTTCACTACCACTCTCAGTACCACTACCTATATCAATACACGAACCTTCCTTCATCACAGCTATACCACTGCTGTACATGTACGTAAGTGCTATCTCCAGGTAGGCTTGGCGGATCAATCTGAAAAACATCCCAACAACATGAGAATTGTCAATATGAAGTCAGATAACAACATCAGGATGAGCATAGTTTATTGAAGCAATCATCATACTGGGGGCAGTATCTAAAAAAGTATGTCCTTGTAGACCAAATTTAATAAAAAGTGCAGCTCATAGGAAAGTTTTCAGATAACACATACATGAGCACTAATGTTTTTTTAAGAGCACATTAAAAGTACTCCATAGAAAAGCTGGGAAAACTTACTTACATGTCACAGAAGAATATAGTGCCAGAGAATGAGTACAACATAGAAAGAACAGGAACTCTTAGATGGTTCTAAGATTTGGGTACAAAATAAAGAAAATTATTAAGATGTCAATATATACCACACTTACCCAAGGTTATGATCAGTACTATGTGATATTTTGATAGCTTGTATCAATGACTGGGCAGCATTTCGAGGGTTGTATTTACCAAGATATACCAACATACGCTGAACCTTTCCTGCAATAAAAGAACAACAACCATCATAGTATCATAGCATGTTTCAGGGATCAGTTAACAATAATTTAGCCAGAAGTTTTTAAAATCTTTTGAACTCAGCTGAAGCAAGCTTATAATACTGTTCTTTTTTCAATAAACCAATGCTGATACATAAGATTGTTTTTTAATTTGATATAAAATAAAAAAATTAAAGCATTCATAAGACATGTTTCATTCCTTTCTACATGTGAATTGTATCTTACTAGCAACAAGTGTTATAACCATGCATTTACATGTACAAGATAACAAAATTTATACATATTTTGATCTGTTAACATCTATAAAACAATGAATTCAATAAATAGAAGATAAAATTACACATTAAATCAATAAACCTTGATCCTACACATACCAATATTGAGAAGAAGTTCAGCTTCTAAGTAAGCTTCTCGTGTGACACTGACTTGCGATATCTCAAGGGCTGTCATCAAAACACCAAGTGCATTACTCCACATTGGTATAGGCTCAAGATCAGATCTACAGGTATACGCAGACATACATTATAACATGTGGATGTAACTTACAAAATAACCAAAAAAAATATAATTACAGTATATATGCAAGATAGAATTTTATCATTTTCATAGTAACTATCATTAATATAGAATTCAATATCATATCATTTACATAAAACTTATGAATGATAACTATGCTGAAAGAGGGAACAATCATTGAAATTAGTGTATCAAAGGTAAAAAGGGAAAATAAATGACAATGATACTACGTATATGTCTGAATTATGAGCAATTATGAGAGAGCATTGATATTCATGAACAGTTAAGAATAGAGTATTAAACACGAAATCAAGGATGGAAGTAATTATATACTTTTATTAAATCATGTGTGAAGATAAAATATGCAGTGCATAACAGTTAAATAATGATCAGGTATGAACCTTGTATTAAATAATAACATAGATGTTTTTTTGATTATATAGTATTAAGAATAATGTCAATTTTATATTTTATGCAGCTAAACAAGAGAAAAAACTGATAATGAATGGATCCGATATGATACACATGTACTGTTTTAGTTCAGGAAAGAAAATGAAATGTAGATCTATATATACATATATAAAAAAAGAATACAAAGACATATAAGTTTATGAATCTACCCAACTATCATTCCTAGATTATAATAATTATCAGATTATTCATTATGATAACTAGGCAAGCACACCAGAAAGTATCTTAATAATCTAATGAAGAAATATTTTCTGACTGTCATTATGATTTTTTGATAAACTAATGTATAATACTCCTATCTAAGATTTCTTTTATCTAGTACTACAAAAATTTATTGAATTTCCATCATTTCTGATCAGCCATGCATAATATATACATTTCCATATACATGCATTTTCATTCAATATCTTTTATTCTTTCTTCACACAATACAAAACAATCATATTGTTTAAATCAAAACCAATATAAAGAAGCATTATAATATGAGTGCTCCCTTCCCCAACATCAGATCTTCATCAAACTTCCAAATAAAATCATGTCCACAATTTCTATCCTCAGTACAAATACACCAACAGTACCCAAAATGA
Organism: Lutraria rhynchaena; assembly: GCA_008271625.1. Lineage (NCBI taxonomy): Eukaryota > Metazoa > Mollusca > Bivalvia > Venerida > Mactridae > Lutraria > Lutraria rhynchaena. The sequence continues at coordinate 159,238 of VIBL01000130.1, forward strand.
AGCACCTTTAAATGCTGCAACTTTGTCATCATTATCAATTAAATTTCAATATGAGAATAAGTGTTGAAGTCTTCATCAGTAAAAAGAGAAATTGTTTGATCAATGTATGCAAGCGAAGTGAGTAAAAACTAATAAGGTATACTATTCCATATAAGAATCACAGTTTAGAATTTTTAAATGCTCAAATTTCTTGATGAAGCTAGGATAAAATGATGACAAAGTCATAACATTTAGGAGTTCATGTATCATAAAACATGCATATTGACCATTATATGGGGGTAGGATAGGTGTAACTATGATAACTGGTGATTTAAGTGCCTGATTAAATGTGAGAACAAAATCTAAATGACCTATTATAACTAGAACAGATATTATCATAGATATGTGTGCAGGTGAATACATACTATTATATACATAATATAATAAATCATTGTCTATCAGAAATTTATTCAAAATGATAATGTAACTTTTATGTCCGATAAAAGCTATGCAGAGATCAAGTTACAATAAAAGTATGCTTAGTTGACTCAACAAGAAAAAGTATCTCATAACTTATATTTACCAGAAAAAAATACTCAAGATTTCATGCACAAACTTTCAACAAATATATTTCACTAGGTTGAGTGAATCAAAGCAATAAAAAATGGTAATAAGGCTTGTGAAATTACTTTGTTAATTTTCTATATAAAAGTTTTTGTAACAGTGACTAGTGTGCTATAGTATACAGGGGAGAAAAGGGGTGACTGATTCTATCTATTGTGTAGGAATGCCAAGGAAAAATATGAAAGAAAACTTTACCGTAGTCGCTTGATTGCTCTTCAAGAAATATGAATATAAAAGTAAAAATGGTAAAACTAAGGAACAGAGACAACTACAGAGTCACACAATGAAATATTTGAGAATTATAACATCCATGAAAATACAATATATTATCCTCATCATATCTTCTAGAGGCATGTACAGGGTTCAAGTGGAAAATTTCTAAAAACCAGAAAATATTGGTAAGAGCCTTCATGCGAGAACACTTGATTTGGAAAAAACTATCCTCAGAGACCTTTCAAAAAAACGAAAATCCAGAATTAACCAGAAAACTTGAACACCTGCATGTATGAATCCAGTATACAATGTTGGCAGTTTTCATATAAAGTTCATTCACACAAGAATGGGACAACAAACACAATAGGGTTTGAAATAATTGAGTAAGAACACAGCATGGTTGTATAACTACTGCCACGGAAATAATGTCATATCTTCTACAAGACAGATATTGGTTGAACAAACACAAACTGGAACAGGTAACAGCGAACTCAACTATTTAGCATAATAAGTTGAAAGTAAATTCACACAAATTGGACAAAAGATTTAAGTAAAATAAATTTGAATGTATAAGAATTATGTAGTGTTAAACAAAGATCATGACTTAAGAACTGAATCCAAACTTATTGAACAGCTAAATGACATACTAGTAACACTGTTCATACTAATTATTCTAAAGCACTAGCCCAAACTAAAAGTGGGCTATTGAAAATAAACAATTTACCACAGGCCCAAATACACAATGTTAAGAAAGTTCAGTAGTCTGAATAGAAATTTACTAGCCCGGGCTTTGGGCTAGTGGGTTAGTGCAAAGACTTTTTAATTTAAATTTGAATTTAAACCAATTAAAAATACAGTAAACAGACAAGCATGACTTATGTAGCAAGTAGTTGATAAACCACTAAAAGTAAGAACAGAATTTAATTTCATTGAACAAAAATTTGGTATCCAAGATTTTTCAAAACAATGTCAGCTGAGAGCACCAAATCATTTAAGATAACATCAGATTTATGATACTTACGAGTTTCTGATATTTTTAGCAGCATTTCTGGCCATTGCATGTCCAACACGAAGTTTGATTTGAACCAGTCGCAGATATTGTGGTAGATATATGTTTCTTAATGGACTGTGTGGAGAGGAGAAGAATGACAAACGTCCCTCGGGATTATAATGTTCTATCCTCTCTCCGAGATCTTCCATCTGAAAAAGAAGAGATAAAAAAGAGATAAAATATGTAATATTCAAATATAAGCATATAACATTATGAAGGAAAGAATCAGCAGAGTCACTAATGAAACACTAGCAAAGAGCACAAACATTATTATGCATGAAACAAAACATGGAGATGTATTTTGTAATTGAAAGCAAAGGCATTTAAAGAAAATTTTACCAGTCCAAATCATACGACAAATGTACTAACAGATGCATAAATAGCTGACTAAATAAAATTCATTAATATAACAAGTGACACTAAACATAAGATTGATATAAAAAAATTACCTGTTTTAGAATGATTTGATGAGCTTGTAGATAATTCTCCATAGTTCTTTCAGTAAAGATAATGCTATCATCAGTATGTTCTATAGCTTCTAGATCTGTTCTCATTACTATAGCAGTAGCCGTCATTTGTGCACCAGGTATAGAGGGACAGGGTACCCTTGTCAGTAAGTTGATAGAGTCCTGAAATTCATCAAGAGTTCAACAATAATTCAATGGAAAGAAGAGCAATACTAAAGCAATAGTATGAAGGTAAACTGAAAATATTTGAACAAATTTTTGAAGACAGAAACACATATGCAGTTTACATATATCTTGTCTTGGTAAGTGTTGTGTGTTGTTGTGTATTGGTAACAAATCCTCAATTTGAAGAGCAACATTGTACTTGGTAAGAAATATTCTCACCTGTAAAAGTGATATTGTATGCTCCAAACTTTTACCCTCCACTATATTAAGGGTCGCCCCTTGAATTAAGAATTCAGCCTGCTTCTCAATATCCCCACAAGCTTCTGCTTCACCAAGACCTTCAGCACAATACTGACGACAATCTGCAAGCTCTTGAAGGACCTTGTTATTACTTCCTGTAATGTTTATTAAGTAATATAATAAATATGATGAGAAACGAAGATCTAAATTTGGTAAACAAAAATTTGTTCAATTGTACAAACTCCAGCTAAATGAATAGAGATAATTTCACAATTGCTTTACTAATAAACTTATACATTTTTGTAAGGAAGCTTGGTAAAATATATATAAACTGCAGATTGTTATTCAATTAACCCTTTGCCTCATAATACCACATTTCCCTGCATCTGAAGCAGACGACAAAGTGACAAAAGAAGCCAATGCTTGTAATTAGTAATGGCTTCTTTGGCCACAATGCTTTCCACAGAGAGAAATAACCAAAATTTCTTAAATAAACTGACATTTTGAATTGGAAGAGTCCAAAATACGCTTATAAGGCAAAAGGTTAAAGCAGATGTATGTATTGCTGCTCAGCCTGAAAAAAGTGGTATTCACTAAAATATAACAATTAATCTTGATATTTCTAAAAATTATTTTGTTAGAATTATATTGTTGATTTGCAAAAAGAAATAAATGATACTTCTAACATTAGTTTGTGTTAAGATCTACAAAAATGTTGAAATGCCAAAAATATAAGCAGTTTTAAGCAATTAAATCACTTTTATTTCAACAAATATTAGCTCAAAACTTTAACATGTGTATATCAAAACTTGTTATAAATCTGCTTCAATTGCAGCACCATGAACTAAATACACAAAAAAAACAAAAAATATACTAATTCCTGTACCATTTTCATAAATTAATCACAAATTCAGGTTTAAGAAATATATAAAATCCTTTATGATGGTTGTCAGGAGGGGTGGTTCATCCAGGATGGTGATAGTTAAATTGTAAGCTATCACGTAAATAAATAGAAACAGAGCCTAATAAGCCCCAGTAAGGAAAGCAGTATTCTAATTATCCCGAGCTAAAAATCAGCCATAAATTAAAGTAAATAGAAAGTTGATCATTAAAACAGTTCAATAGGTATTTTGTGTTTCACTACATTGAAATTGTTTGACATATAATGCTATAATAAAACACAGCATTAAACGTGAGTAAACAAAATAAGTATGAACCTGCCTTACAATTTTCCTGGAACATTTCTGGTTCTAATGATTTAATTTGAATGATTTATATATGATTAAGGACCAAGAGTCAAATGGAATTCTATCTGATGAGAAATTAAACATATTTTTTGTTAGTCAATTGCAATCAATCAAATGCAACAATGACACAATGCTTTATTTACTTAGAATTCTCATACTAAGCATTACATGGTTAAGTTTGCAGAATATAACTAGCTATGTAAGCAGTTAAATGACTAACCCAAATTTCATCTGTGTCTCATCATGTTATATAGACACACTAGTATCTGACAGATTTCTATCAATGACAAAAGTTTACAAGAAATCTTGAAGCAGATCATTTTAGAAAACTAGAATTTCATTTTCTAGGGAAATAAGATTTGAAATGTGTCAGGGTTTATACTTTGAAAAAGTACCAAATTTTACACTTAAAAATGGCAAACTTTTGTCATGATAATTTAGTTCATATAAAAGAAGAAAAGTGATGCCCTTGAATACAGTTTTGTCATAAAACCAAGACAGTTCTATACATGTTTTTATAGACAGAGAAATGTTAATCAAATGAAGACACATTAAATAATAACTGATTTTCTTTGCTCTGCAGCATTTCTTCACATATCCACTCAAGTGTGTTACACCCATGTTTTCATTTCTTTTCATACTTTTCATGTTAAAATATTAGTAAGCAGTATTTGTCTATTCAACACTGGAAATTTCATAAACAAAACTTTACAGAACTGTCTCAGTTAAAACTTACCTAATTTTTCAAGCATTCTAGGTATAGCTAAAATTGTGTGGTACATTTACAATATGTATGAAATAATGTACAGATACAGCTATAGGTATGTATGTAACATAAAAATGGAACATAGAAATGTATGATTACAAATAGGACTTTTGTGGTAATCATACAGTCAAGGCTTTTCAGACAATCTTTACAAAAAAAAAATTAGTACACTAAATTGAAGCAACTTCAGGCAATAACTTAAGATTAATGCACTAATTTCTCAAACAACAGAAAAGATATGTAAGATAAAAATATTAAAATGATTGGATAGACAGTTTCATTTAAGAAATAATAAAAGTATAAAATGTACAGTTAAAGGTGGGAAAATTAAATACTGTTTGGGAATATAAGGGAGTGTGGATATATTTTAAGAATGTACACAATATCACAACTAATGTGTAAGAATGTGCATAATTTGAATATACATGCAATGCATAATTGGATTGGCAAGCTATAAAATCCACAGACAAAACTTAGCATCAACTTACCTTTCACATCCCCCATGCCTCTAATTTCCATCATTAGGGAAGTAACAAGTGCAGCTCTACAAGCCAACCAAAGCCGGGCATCAAGTCTTGATCTTGACTGGAAATTCTGGTATTGAAACTGACTGTTTTCCGGCTCACTCAACTTTATGAATAAAGATGGCCGCTTACGTCCACCATCACCATGGTGCTTTAGTGAAGATGGTCTAAAACAGCATATATGAATGATTAAAGCATACATACAGTCAAACCTGAGTTATCAGTCAGCTGTGAATAAAGGCCACTATATGTACAATTGCTCATTATGCATTAACCAATATATGTATAACAGACTATTGGAACAATTGTATCAAGGTTAGTTGTGTATGAAGGTCATATTTTTCTCCCCCTTAAGTGACCTTTCTTCACAGGTTTGACTGTACATGTATGATTGGATTATCAGCAAAAATGACACTGATGGCGATTAATGTTAATGATGATGATGATAAAATAGTGCAGATCTACAACACATTTGTACAATCCTCATCTACATGAACATACAACATTGACAACAACACAACAGATCAAGTTAAGGAAAGAAAGTAAAATTAACATGAATTATATCCCTGTTTGCTTTACATCCTAAAAATGCAATAACATAACATACATGTAGTAATAATTCACAGTCTCTCATATGACCATGACAAATATATTATAATAACATTTCATGGTTAATGTAATAATACACATAAGTTTGGTTAAACCACATACAGTGACTTCTTTAATATTCAAACCACCTCATAGCAGTAACCACTCATTTTGAGACAGGTTTCCACTACTTCCTTTATATTTCAACTTTATAATGAGACCACTTGATTTTTCTAGGTTTCTTGGTCCTAAATGTGGTTTTTAAATCAAGATTTTACATTGGTAATTTACTTAATTTGTAAACCATCCTAGTTAGACCAGTCTATAGAGCACAAGACTGATGTTCCGAAGGTCGATGATACATGTATGATGCATGAAGTAGTTAGCGGTAAATAAATTGATGGATTAGCAAACTGTAACGGTTTTACCAGCATAAGACTTAAACATTAATGTTATAGTATGGAATATGGAGAGTCAATGTTAGTTAAGAGAAAATGTGCAACAACAGTTAGTACAGTGACATGAAAAACAACAATAACAACAGTGATAATAATTTTACATAAAAGTTGTAAGTATGTACAACATTAAGCATTAAACAGACTGATGTATATATGAAATGTGGTTCCATACATAAATAAGTAAAAAATCTTCATAAAAAATGCTACAAGACATAAACTATGTATTAATTGATACAATCAGATAAACATAAATTGTTGGAATTACTTGCATGATAAAAAAAGAAAGTTTTTTTCAGTATATTTTTATATATTCTGCAAATATTTTGACGTGAAAACCAGATATGAAGGAAAGTGAAAATTCTTCCACAATTTTGACCTTATCTTTATCTTCATGTGAAACTTGGCCCAGAGTCAATGTATGTCTATTAAAGTCTGCATATTTTAGTTTTTTTGTACAGGATATTGGGACCAGTTAATACAGGAATTGATGAGATTGAAATTTTGAATGGTTTAAAGTGCCTTGATGCTGTAATTCTGGAACAAATCTGATAGAAAATAAATGGCAATTTTAGACCAATTCAACATCGATGATCTACAAATTGAAATTCTGAACCATTCAAGAAATATTCAAAACTATCTATCCAAACAAAATTCAAACATGTACTGATCAATTAAGAAATGTAATACCATGATTGTTTAAGTTGATCATGTTAGGTGGACATCTTAGTTGTTCAAGGTTGGTGTTAGTATTTAGAAGGAAAAAAAAACTGATGTCAATGACTGGAAGAATAGTTTTTATATTTGTGTGAAAAGATGAAAAACACTTCTAACAACTAGAGAATGTGTTTAAAACTACTCTATTCTTATAAATAAAAATACCTCTCAAATCGTGGTGATTCTCGGCTGTAAATATTCAATTAAAAAATAAGTATTGTTGAATACCTAATACTAGACTATATGACAACAATATCACCATTTATATTGAAATTCATGTTTTATTTCAATATTTCAGCAAATATACTCAGAAAATTCATACTTCCTTTCCACTGAAAATCTTGACATGAAATCAAACATGCTGGATTAGTAATAAGCTATGCAACGAATACAGACACCTTAAAATCTTCACCAAACACAAAAAACTGGGTCACACATTAAAAAAAAAGTTTCTCCTAAATCAATTACAGGAGACTGCAGCTAACTATCTGAAATATTGACAAATATTTTTTCTAAAACTGTGTCTAGAAAATTTTAAATATGTAAAATATTTCAATGCATGTCAATTAAAATTAGCAGTTTAAGTGACAGTACACATATATATAGCAAAAATGTCACACATGTGCCATATACAACTAAGCAATGGATATTATGCCAGTCAATTAAGATTAAAGTTCAAATTTAGATCTAATACCTTGGTGGGCGGGGTATAAACTTTTTCTTCTTGAACAGTACGGATGACTGGAGCATTCTTAAAGCTGACAGTATGATCCTAGCAGCCATTGGTGCATGGTGTTTCTGTCTGGCTATAGATGCTTGCTCTAGTTTACACAGAACAACAAGTTCCAATTCTGCTGCTGACAAATCATCCAGCTCTGTAGTTTTATAAAAATAACGTCAGTAACTATTCATTGAAAAGTAGACTTTGTAAGATATACATTGTTTAACAAATTGCACGATAAAGTCAAGTCAATACAGAATCACTTGATGAATCCTGGGATTAAGATTATTTTGTTGTAATGAATAATGAATAATCAAAGATCATAGCCATTTGGATAAAAGTGACACAAACATTTATTGTAATAATCAATATAAACACAAATACTTGAACACATAAAATCAGGATAATTCTTACTATGTTCACATATTACAACTGATAAAGTACATACACATATCTTAGGATCATAGGTTTAATTTAATACCATGCCACCAACATGGGTAAATAAGTCTATATCTATGACCATGGTAATTTCAAGCTTCTTTTTCAAGGTATGGTCTAAAGTACTTACTTCCTCCTTCAAGTTCAGCATTTTCCTGTATAACATCAGCAATGGTACCCACCATCTGATCTGCTATAACAAGTAATGTTCCCTTCACAAACTCCAGACCTATTGATTTCTTGGCACCGCTAAATCTTTTTGCCATCAAAGCAGAATGGTCAGTGGCATCCTCACGAGCTGAAATCATTTAAAACATGAATTAGGACTATAAACAATTTTATTATTATCTAAGTTTTAAGGCAGTTAACACAGTAACATGAATCTAATCATATTAAAATAACCAAGTATCTCTTTCTCATATTCTGCATACTGTTTATAGTAAACACATATATTTGAAAAGAAATACAAATTGACAGACAAAGTAAAACACAATAAATATACAACAAATCAATCAAAATAAACTTATGTAACAGTTAACATGAAAATTCCAAATTATGACTTTGTACCCAATATTATTGAAAATGAGAAATCACATACTAGTGAAAGTAATATTATCTTATTCATCTTAATCAATAAATCAAATACTTAAAATTGTACTGAATCTAAACATGTATTCCTCATACAAAGACTTGCTAAAATATTTGCAAGAAACTAAAGCCCCGTTGGAAGTATGTTTACACATTTTGTAGATAAACCAACAACCAGCGCATAAAGAAAAGACTTGAAAAGTAAAATCATGATATGAAATAAATCCATGAAGAATAATAAACATCAAAGAGCTGAAAGTAATTCATATAAAATGGTAAAAATACTATATACATATAAAATACTATGAAACAGCTGAATTTAATATCAAGCAAATATACTAATAAATACATTCGGCTTTATTTATATGTGTAGAATATTTCAAATTTTACAAATAATAGTCTGATAAATTAGAGTGTTATTTTAAATGAAGGAATAAGATTTAAATGGTTTCAAACAAACAGGGGAAATAACCATTAGTCTAGAAATTAGTCTAGTCAGTATTAGATGTCTTGATTGCAAGGATTTTAAGTGAGAATAAGATAAACAGATACATTTGAGATATTCAAAAATATAAAAACACACGTGAACCAAGGTTTGAAAATAACAGAATATGAAGTCATTAATAGAAGATAACTGGTGTGTATTTAACACATCATTTCCAACTAAGAAGAAATAATAGACTTTATCCAGTAAAGCATTCAATCTATGGATTAATGCAAATTAGATAACATCTTCATGCCATTATTGTAAGTGTGCAACAATATTATAGGGTAATTAACACTCCAGTATAACAATAGTACAAAGTGAAAGAGACATAAATTTGTTTTTGAATTTTGTATTTCTGAGATGAAATTTGTAATCCAAAGAAATTGCAAATAGAAAGTTGCTGCAGAAATAACCACTGGCATAGAAAGTCATTTTTTTCACAATATCACTCATACTTAAGAGCAAAAAAGTCAGACAGACCAGACAGAACAAATTCTATATTATACCTTAGCCATAAAGAGAAGACTAGACTTATATATACAATGAATGCTATATCTTAAACTGAAATCTATAAGAAGATACCAAAGTACAAAATTAGAGTTAAGAGACTGACAGAAATGCCCAAAGTGAACTAATGAGTTTGCTAAAACTGAATGATCAGAACTGGATCATGGAAAATATGGAATCTAAAAGATGAAAAGCCTGGTGACAGTAAAAGAATCAAAGACACTTCTGGAAACAGAACAGTACTAAAAGTTGGTGATGTAATCAATCTACAATGAAAATGTGATCCACACTAACATAAGTGATAAGGGTGGTGAAAGCAAAACATGGGTGGTGGACTGGTTACTTTTGTCTGTGCTTGTTCCAGATGAGCTTCCATTGTCCTTAGTGACATCTTCCCTAGCAGAGTCAGGTTTATTACCTCCCCTGTCACTATCCAAATCTTGTTTTATGACTGAATCTCTGGGAGAATTTTCAGAAGCTTCGGTAATTGTATCAATATCTCCTGTAAGAACACTTTCTTTATAGAATACATGAAGTAGCAGACTCAGAGACAAGTTACAAGCCTTCTTCTCATACACCAGATACCACAGTTGTCATGTCATTCAGACAGACACATGCTGATTAAGTATATAATGCAAATAAATAGATCATAAACAAATCCAAATACAGAAAATATGAATCTGAAAGAGGAATGGCCAATATAATCAATGATGTACATAATAATACATATATTAACTCTTTACCTCATAATACCACAGTTCCCCACATTTGAAGCAGACAACTTTTGAAAAACATCATGGCAAAAGAAGCCATTGCTCATATTGAGAAACAGCTTCTTTTGACACAAGGTTTACCACTCTGTCAGAGAGAAATAACGCACTTTTCTCAAATAAATTGATGTTTTGTATTTTGGCTTTGAATTTAGAATAGTCCAAAATATGCTCATGAGGCAAAGGGTTAAGAGGACTTAACACATATATCTACACATTTACATTATTTAGAGTAAATGAATTCTGTCAGTGTAACCAGCTTGTTGTGCCATAAATACAAAGAAAAAAATGTAACAAAAGCAATGCAACAAAAATACTATTAATTAAATGGCACTAAATCCACAGGTAAGCATAACAGTGTGTACATATTCATGACAAATTATTAACTTCTTGTTTATCCAGTACAGTAAAAGTATTTTAATTGCATCAGGATAATCCAACATTAAATAAATTAAAAAAAGTGACCATATAAATCTAACAATTCTATATAAAACTTTAACAACAACACAATAAACTGCAGCCCTCCTCCACAGCTGTTGTATAATATTACAATCCCAGGAAACTTGTACGTGAAGAAATATAGAGACTGCAATTGCTCACTTAAACAGATCTGAAATTTTCTGACATATGGACAAATATAAGACTTGCTCAGAAAATACCCAAATTACAGCTACCACCAGTCCAGTACATGAGAAAAGGTAACGAACTAGAGCAGGCACCAACATTAAAATTGTCTAATTGAACAATTATTATACACTAACAATGAAGTACAAAACTAACTTTATATCAACACATTTTAACAACAAAGTTTAACAACACACTACAAATTGAACAAAAAAAGATGACTACATTTTTTCCTTATGACAGTCTATGAAGATAAAAGAATTTGTATCTTTAAAAGATGACCAAAAAGTTGTGTTTAAATGTACACTCATCAAAAATCAAGAACAACATTTTCAAACACTAAACATTTTACAAATACCAGAGGTATATTATAAATGTTTTGAAGTTGAGCAAATCTGTGCTTCATATACTAAATAATTTAACTCCAGCACTCTATTTTCCAAAGGTGATACAAAGTACAATGTTCATTGGTCCGTTTATGCCAAATATGGCATTTTAATGTAATTGGTAACATGGTTGATAAGTAATCGTAAAATGTAAGTTTTTAAGTTAGATAAGCCAAAATGTTTGTTCATAGCAATATACAATAAGGTCATTATTTTTTTTGTAAAATTGAGCAGTGCATATTTGCATTTAAAAAGTATAAATTGTTTATCAATCATATCAGAAAAATATGAATACAATATTAGTACGGAATAAATACTGTTTTTATAGCTGTTATTTTAACCAATATACTACTGTAAGAAATGCATATGGAAAAGCAATATAAGTGCATAAAAAACTTAAGTAAGTAAGTAAGTTTATACATTATGATACTATATCCATTATCACTAAATACTCACTTAAACCATACTCATCCTCATCTTTAACATTATCATTGTCATCTATAGTGTTAATATAAAATACTTGATCAAACAGAAGTATCATTGAAATATTCGGCAGAATAATGCTTTCAATACTACACATATTTGTATAAAAAGGCTACTTTGGTAATATTTTTTTTCACAGCTTATAAAAATACTTAGATTTTGAGACTGAACTATCAAATTTTAATTTCACAGACAGTCAAATCTTTGAAAGTAAAGCAAGATCAGGTATTAATGACTCACCCTCTTTGTCTGTCTTGGAGGTTCTAACTGAGGGACGTTTCTGTCTTGGTGTAGTTTCAGTTTTCACACCATGTAAGCCTAGAGTACCAGGACGGGATAAAGTACTCATGGTCATCTGTTTTAGTGTACCACTACCTTCTGGTAAGCTATAAAAAGCAACAGCAACAAAATTGTTACAAACAAAACAGAAAATTGATCAGACTAATCTGCAATAATCCAAAATTCTAAAACTCAAATCTCTATGCTCAGATTCAGAACAGAAAATAAGTAGGTGAGTAGGTTCAATGAAATTGGCCAAGTGATTGATTCTTGTGAAATATTTTATACTAAATAATATGTAATGGACTAAATATGAATCTGGTATCTATTTAAAGCTCTTTGATTTAAACTGTAACCATAGCTGAGATCTGGTAGATGAGTGCAGAAGAAGTATCTTGAAGGCAATAATATAAGCTGTTCCTTACTATCTACCCAATATATTTCATTTAAAGTCATTATACAGAAAATGATATACAGTAAAACCTTACTATCTTGAGGAGTCATTGGAACGAACTAAATGCTTGAAATAAACGTGGTACTTATAATAAGGAAGTATTTGTTTGTTGGTTGAAAATTATGCACAACCAAGAACATATATTGACAGGACTTTAAAACTCTTCAAGATAAGTCAGTTGCTCATAATATCGATGCTTGCAATCATGAAGTTTTATTGTATGTACTTACATAACATCCTGTATATTTGGTAACACTGGTAGAGTTTGTGCTATACAGACAAACAGATGAGCTTGAACCAGTGAAAGATGACATGTCATGTGTGGTCCATATAACATTCCCAGATTAGACGATAACCTTTTATCGAGTACATTCTCCAGAACCTGTATAACAAATGTGTGAGATGAGTATGTAGGATTTTTTTCAAAATTTCATTTGTGCACTGTAAGCAGCAATTAAGTGGAAAAAGTCTATCTGTACATTTAGATTTAATACAGAAAGAAAAAAAATCATTTTTCCAGCCTGAGGCCCTCATTAAAAATATTGACTTGCGGTTACATGACACAAATTTTGAACATTGGATAGATAGGCATTTTTTTTAACGTTTTATGCTAACAGTGCAAACCAAAAGCTGGAATAAAGGATGAAGAAATGAAAAAAAATTTGTCAAAATCAGCAAAAATATTTTGGGTCAGGTAGTTTTCAATGAGTTGGTCACATAACTGCAAATCAACATTTCTTTAAGGCTGGTCATATCTAGTTAATTATTTGTTGTCAAATTAGAAAAATGATTAAATTTAACGATATTCCACCTACCTTAAGATTGGTTGGTTCTGTAATGGGCTTCTTGGTGTTAAACTTGAGTGGTATGACTTTAGACTCGACCTGCCTGAAGCTGCTGTCCCCTGTATGTGGAAGCCTTTCTCCATGTAGCAGTCTCTGTAACACTTGCAGGGCCTCAGAAAACAGACCAAGGTCTGACAACACCCTGCACTTCAGTATTCTACCATCAACAGTACGTTGAAGGTCGCGACAAACAAAGGTAGCAAAATACTGATTCAGAGTTAACAGTGGAAGAACCTGAAATATACATGTAATGTATCATCAGTGTACGGAAATTGATGTTAAATACAACTGAAATTAAGATCCTGATCAACTAGTATAAATTTAATTGAATTCTGAGTTTTATGTTCTCAGTTGTCTCGTATGTCAGGCTGAAAGTGAGCCCAGTTCAAGAATATGAAGACATTTAAATATCATTAAAATAAGCATATCTGATTTAAAAAATATTCTTTGCTATAATCAATCATTTATTTCATAAAGCAATACTAAGAAATAACTTACAAAGAGGTTATGACATCCCCTGGCTAGTTCCTCAATGACCCAGCGTAATGCAGCCAAAACTTGTCTACCATCAGTCCTATACTTCTCAGACAAGAGATCTACTCCAGGAATCAGATTTGTAACCTCGCAGCCCTCACCAACCTCATACATGGCATAATCACGATCAGCACGTGGGTGGGGTAATGATGCTCTGAATATTGCCTGGAATTAACCAATTTCTAAATCAATGAGAATTTTTTATTAAAATCTTGTAGTGATTTAATGTTCGCTGATATGTTTATTTCAATTAGTTTATTTCAATTAAGTCTGTACATTGTGTGGTTTTATTATGATTTAACTGAAAGAAACATGATTGAAGTATAGGCACCATTACCTTAAACAAATATCCAGACAGAAAACAGCACTCAGTTTTCAGTCCAAGATCAGAGGTTAGAATAAACCTGAAAATACAAATATACCAGTACAATATCAACTGTATTTTCTATACCATACTTCAATTCTGATACATCAATGTTATTACATCCACACTTTTATATAGCCATTTTAATTTATTGTATTTTTGCTACCCACACATTACACAGCTGAAGCAACTTCAGTAATTTAAATCCCCCTTGAAGAATATAATGTATATTGATTTATAAAACAACTACCAACATTATACTATGTCCTTACACAAAAGTGATCACTTTCGAATATTTGAAGCACTTACTGAGCAATGTTGGACGTGAGGATTCCAGCTAACACACAACCCCAGATACCACAGCGATTGAGCAACTCCTCACTGATCTCTGTGACATCTTTCAATATAGAATCCCTCCATGTATGTAACACATCATCAGCACCGAGTATCAGATCTAACGCATCAGACCACCACTTGTAGGCAGCACGCAGGTTGTTAGCGTGATAATGTAGGTTACCAGTCTCATGCATTGCTTGAGCAGCCAAATCATGCTGGTTCTTAGCCAATAACATTTCTGTAAAACAAACAATTCACATAATTATTGCAAAATAATTCAAATAAAAATAGAAGTCCAATGGACAACTAGTGTTGAAATGTAGTACAGTTAAACTACAGTACAATCAACAATTAATTAGCATCAAAATTCACCAAAACCCTTACAAACATATTTACGAGCAAACATATTAATATACTTTTGTAATGCATTTCTAACATATTCATTCATTCACAAGCAATTCTTTTAAGAGTACAACATAGCTTATATAAGAACGTATAAATTACCAATGGTCTTCTCATATGATGTGATCACAGTTCCAATCTGAGATCTGGGTATAGGAGCAGTTTGAACATCGGAGGAGTCCAGGTATTCCTCCCTGCTAATATCTGGAGGCATTACAGGCTGGGGTCTGGCTGTATTTGGTATGAAGTCTACACGCGAAGGCTGTCTACTTAAAGCTGATTCTGACACTGAAATATCCACATACATCAAACAATAAATAAGTTAACTAATATTGCATTTTATCATTCAATAGTTCATAAAGATTTATTAACATTGATACTTTATAAAGAGGTCACTAAGCTGAATGAGAGGACTGAAATTTCAAAACATTTCAAAATGAATAAAGAAAATGGGGTAATATCATTCATAAAATGAATGGAATTCCTTTTGGTAATAAATTCATTATTAGTAATGAATCAGCCCACTCACCATTTTGTTGGTTAGACAAGTACAATACAAGAAGTTTTCTACTATGCTGTAATGCTCTACTTGTATACTGTGACTTGTCAAAAGCATCATACAACACAGATAGACTGTATGGTACATCCAGAGGTACAGATATCTTCTTGAGAGCATCTTTACTAGAATATAACCCATGACCCAGGGGATCAATAGCGGCCCCAGGTGGCACAGGGGGAAGGTTTGTCTTGTCTATGACAAGTTCAAGTTGTTGTGTCAAGTAAGTCTTAGCGGTTACGACACAATTGAGACGCATCATCAGCTGCTGGTAGTGAGGCTGGGGTGGCATATCTCCTCCGAGTTCCTGAATGCCTTCAGTTAGTTTACGTTGAGCTTGAACCAGAAGCGGAATAATTTGCTCAGCATATCGTTCACTAAAAGAAAAATGATAAAAAAGTGAATTCAGGTTTAATTTGAAGAATGCGCAGGTTTTCAAAGCTAAATTCAAATGTTGCTTACTTGACCAATAATTTCCCTTTAAACTTTTGTAGATAATTTTTTAATCTAGTAAGTTTAACAAGATGAATAGCAAACAAATAATAAGAAATACAACCAATCTTGTACACAGAAAACTTCTTAATTAATTGGTTTTGTCTGAAAAGCAATATATACATCCATTTTATCAAATAACACTGAAGTGTCAGGTAATAGCTTACTTTGTGAGAGCATTAAATCTCAGGGCTATATCTACAAGTTTTTCCCACTTTTCTTCATAGTACAGAATTTCTAAAGTTCTCAGAATCAATCTCCTAATGAATCTAACATCTAGAACAGACTGGTTATCAGTTGGATCCTCAAACTTCAAACTGGCTCCTCCAGCCTCATTAAGAATGCTACCAGTCCAAGATTCAAAATTTTCTCCAAGCTTCTTTCCTTTGGCTTTTGCCTGGAATTATATTATTCAGAACTATAAAAAATTACAAACAAATGCATCACTGATAAAAACAAATTTTACCCCAAAATAAAGCTATATGATCATGTTAGTTCTGAAACTACATGAGCAGATATGAAAGAACAAACCATGATCTGGGGATGAAAATTAATAAAAGAGTATCAGAAATCCCACCTGCATAATATTATCATCAATTTTTATTCTTTTATGACATTTGCGCAAAAGTATCATATAGACAAGATTGCTCCACAAGAATTTATTGTTGAAGCAATGATTTATACAAACCTTGGCAGTTTGAGCCTGTAAGTCAAGCTGTAATGTTAGCATCATATCTAACATACAGTCAGCGGCCACATGGAATGGTTTCCATACTTTTGATCTGATCTCATCAATTGTAAGTAATCCATTATCTTCATCGGATATGTTTGGTGTATAAGCACGTAATAATGCTGTATGTGCACTGTTCCATAAAGCTCTGGCTGAATTCTGTAGTAAGGTCCAATACTGACCCCTGTGAGCTAAAACCTGAAGTATACACATAGAAACGTAGGGTAATCTAGCAAGAAATATATGGTGACAGAGTGTAATAAATATGTACGCACAAATCAAAACAAAACAGTTGAATTTGATGTAAAAATCTATTAACAAAAATGGGTAATCTCAGAAGAATAATCTATAGTCATTTTATCTATATTCTCTGGGTTGAATTTTACAAACATTTTCAGGATTTGATGAAATATAAAAATATTAACAGAGTTATTCTTTGCAATCTCTTGATTGTTTGGCATTACAGAAAACATTTCCTGACAATTAAAGAGTATGAACTGATTTTGTGAGTGATTGAATAGAACATACAATAGCCTTCCTGAAGAAGCTAAAGGATTTATCAATAGCTTCAAGTGTTTCTTCAGCAGTGAGTAAAGCTTTATCTTGTTGAATTTCCTGTGTTTTCTGAGAATGAAATCTGGCTGTACTTATGTCTGATCTGTATGTCCGTGGCGTATCTTCAACCAGCGGTGGTTCTGTAAACATGGGTGGGGGAGGTGCACCTGTAATAGTAATAACAATAATTATGAGTAAAATTCTGTTAATAACAAATGCATAAACATGACCAATGTAGAATCATTAACAAAACATTTCATATAATGAGAGTTAATGAAGATCACATTGCTTGCAATAATAGCATTTTAGCTCTGAATCAATGATAAACTTTTAAATCAACAATCACTGAATAGTGACACCTATTTAATCAGGTAACAAGCCCCCCCCCAAGATTTCTAGTAACACAGTCACCATCCTCTGTATGCAAGCAACCATGTCATGAATAATGTTAATATAAATCTTTATCATTATCAGTGTAACATTTTAGTCACCAATACATGTACAAATGTATAACACAATCTTGTCAAATATTAATTATATTGTATATTGTAAGCACTGATACTTCTTCATGCTATAACATCTAACCTGTGGCGAGTGCAGCAGCAATCTCAATACCAGTAGTTGTTGTTTTAGGTCTGTCAAAACCAGCAAGATCTAACGCATCTGTTGTTTTTGTTTTAGCTTTAGATGTCACTGTTGGTATTTCATCATCAGAACTAGCTTCACTATCATCTCTGTCTCTATCAGTGCTGAGTGCAGTTTGTTTAGTTAATTCTTTATCTCTGTGTGTTTCACTAGATTCATTCACTGTAGTATGATGCAGGGGACCACCCTCCCAACCTACAATTAGGGTACCAGCTGTCTCAAATACAAACCATTCCTGGTCCAAGAAATTTGTCCTGTAATGAAATTCGATTGGTTTATTTTACAGTGCTACACAAACATTACAAAAGCAGACAAGGACTTGGTTTACTGTGTTTGCCATATGAAAATGACCAAAACTTCATATTGATAACAAAGTGTGAAAAATAATACAGTTTATTCATGCTATTTTTAATACCACATTATCGCTACTATCAAATTCTTCATTCAAAATATTTGAGAAAACCATCTACATTGCATTGATAGGTCAAATTCATTTGATATGGATCTGGGAGAACAATCAATTTCCTTCATTAATACTCTAATTACCAAGCACTATGGTTTAATCATTTAACTACATGCACATACTTTCAGAAAACAAATGGTTATTTATTCTAGCAACTGCTCTTGGTTACCAACAGTTTCCCTGCAAGCATTTGAAAGCATTTCATTAAAAAAGTGCATAATGGGTAGACCCAGGATGAAATATTTTAAGTCAAATTCTTACAGAGAAAAAAGTCATGTCCTGACAGCCTTATTTTGTAGTAAGTTAGGGGGAAAATTACATGTATACTCATACATACTTGTACATAATGCTATCTTGATTACCAAGAACTTTCTCTCGCTTCTCAAGTTTATGCAAAAAGGCATTGAATTGTGCAAGACCTTGCAGAATGTTCAACTGAAAGTATATGACAAATTATAATGGAATATAATTATATTAAACAAAATCACTTACGAACTCTAACACAATAAAAAACAGATAGAAAGGTCCTTTCCTGGACATTAGCCCCTATCTAAAAAGTTTCATACTTAAATCCTACATACAAATATGATTATAGTTCTTGTTTTTGGATCCCTGGTGTTTTTCAAGACACTGGAAGAAAGTGTAGAGAAAATGACCATACAAATAATACCATCACTTATATGACCTATAACATGAAACTCAGTGGAGAAGCTTCCTACAAAAATCTGAGGAGTATAACAAATAACTTTCAATATAACATTTTAAGTCAAATTTTCACAGAGAGAATGAGTGACTGATATAAGTTGAGAACTACAAGCCCTATATTGGTAGTCATATACTTCTAAGTATATCATCTGAGGTATTTAAAGACATTGTACCTGACATTTCCATGTCATTTCATCATTACAGATTTTCCTCAACCTTCGTTTTCTGTGCCAGCCTCTGTACATATCAGGAAGATGTTGTCCAACTTTCTCAATGGACTGTAAGATAAATATGTCATTATGACAAAAAGTAAACTAAATTCAATGCTTCTGACTAAGGTCTGAGACTTTTTCCCCCAACTCTAAAAAGTCATATAACAAATTTAATTAATTCATCTCTTTCCTGTTATATCTGATATTTTTTCATGTACTGTCCTCCAGTGAACAAGTGAATACACTGTTTGCAAACTGTTTTGATGTATGCATAATATTGCTATCAGAACTTAGCAAATTCTTATATTTCACAAGAGACCTAATGTCAGTACCAGCATTGTCAGGTACACATAGATAATCATACGTATATCCCAGTCCGACAGTGCATCTAACTGAAAATCAATCAGACAGTGAGAAACATAGCCACAATATGCACATCTAGTTGCACCCAGCAATTCTATCCCAGTTGAATGTATAAAAAATAATTTTCCATGATAATGTATTAGTGAGACTAAAAATTTCTCTACTGTATCAACCAATGCAAACAATGAAACCAATTTCCACTACTAGACTAATGTCTTATTCAACAGCAAGACTTTTCTTTCTCCAAAGCTAAAATATCCTAATTTGGTCATACCTTTTTTCTATAGTGTTGTCTTTAGGACAAACATTTATTTTGTCATAAATAAAATATTTCATATACTTGGCATAAGACATGTATATGCTTAATCTTATTAAAAATATCTTCTATTTTCTTACAATGTGTTCCAGACAATTTGCCAAGTTGTCCATACATAACTACAAGATGGCAGCTCAATTTATTACATTGTCAAAACAAAATTCATCAGAATGTCCTCATATTTCATTTGTGACAAAACAATTTTGTCTCAAAAATAATTTCGATTTTGTGTTATTCTACATGAAAATTATGTATACAAACTAAAAGAATGTATATAATTTACACAAAATCTCAAGTACAAAAGCTTACCACATGATAATATGGATCAGCTAGCTGTAATACATGCATGTTCAATTGAATAGCAACACACAATACAATAACAATAATAATGACATAAACATAACGATATAACTACAAGCCAGTAGGTATGGGTTTAACCCTTTGCCTCAAAATACAGCATTTTTCAGCATCTGAAAAAGACGACTATTGAAAACATTGTAGCAAAAAAAGCTTGTAATGAGTTATGGCTTCTTTTGCCACAATGTTTTCCACTCAGTCAGAGAGAAATAACCTAATTTTCCTAAATAAATTGATGTTTTGTATATAAGCTTTGAATTTGGAAGAGTCCAAAATATGCTTATGAGTCAAAAGGTTAAAAAACAAAATCATATGCCTGCTCTTCAAAAAATGATTATGTAGGATTTTAGGATTTATCACACTGATGTCATGGACAGGTAAAGGTAAAAAGTCACCTTTACACAAAAAACAACAGAAATTTCAAACATAAACAAGTGTCACTTTATCAACTAAGGAAGTATAGAAACATGCACAAACAACATCAGACAACTTCCAGCCACTTGGACAAGATCAATACAGACAGCAATATATGCCTATGTTGTCTATAATGTCGGTACAGATAACAGTCAACTAAAACTAGAGCTCCACAGAGTGGCACCAATGCTCATCTGTTTGAAATTATTCTATTTAATAAACAATTTTAACCAAAATTTTAAGTTAAAAAGGGGCATAACTCCAAAAATACAGCTTTCAGAATAATGCCCCTTGTCTTGCAACTGTGCCTTGTTATAATAATTGAATATTCCAAGTGTTGTTGTGATATCATTTGAGTAATGGGCTACATTAAAGTTTTTATACAACAACAATGATGATGATAACAATGTGATCATAATAGTTCAACTTTTTGTTCAAAACAGACCAGCTAATAATGAAACCCAAATATGCAGTAGTATATCATAGTGAAAGTAAAACAATATAACAGCTGAATGATATCATGTAAGCATAAGGGATTATACAATGTATGATTTCAAAGCTTGTTGTTATATTCTTTACCTTAATCTCAGCTTCTTCTTGAGCTTGCCTTGCAGCATCAGACATGTTAGAGTTCACATGAAGTGCCTGCAATATAACAATATGTCACTGTAATGTCTCATATTTTATATAGTCATCATATCCTACTCATAGTCCTAACATATTTACATGTCATGTTTTAGCTTAGCTGATGAACTACAAGACCTGGACATTTTGCCCCTAAGTTCAAAATACCGAAGAATTGTAAATAAATATTTTATTCACAGTTTAAAAACAAACCACAAACCTTGTACTTTTGCTTGCGCTTTCCCTTAGGGGCTGGCCCCTTAGCTGGTGCTGCTTTAGATCCTGCACCAGGAGCTCTTGGCGAATTGTACTCCTAAAAGTGTAATGAAAATCATAATTACAATCAATGTATAATATAAAATCTACAACAGGGATTGTCCAGCATGTAAACAGTACTTGTATCAGTTTATATTCAATCTAACATCAGATATAAAAGATATAAACACATTTACATCAAAATCAATCTGCAAACTACTTTTTTATAAATCATGAAAGAAACAATTGAAAAGAAATAAGTTTTTGAATTCACAGAACTAAACCATTATAAATAGCGGAACACCCACAAATTTGGTGTTAAACTATTCTTTGTAATTGAGTGTCAGGAATTCTCCTTCAAATTGAAGAGCTTATCTCACCAGACTGTATAATTATCTTTATGTAAATGCCAAAATAACAAGGAATTAAATCAAAACAAAAGTCTTTACTTAGATAAAATGAATTAATATTCTGAAACTAACACAACACTGTAAAGGGAATCGAAATATAAACAAGTGAGCATTTTCTAAACATCAAATCAGTGACAAGCATTTTATGACTGTCCTAACAAATAAGTTTTCTTCAATAGATAAATTCCTACATTTCTAAATAAAAGTCAATTGCAACTATGTATACACTTAACATACTTAACTACTCTTAAACTAACAGGCAGCATTTACAACATTCTAGTATGTGTTCTTTTTTGTCATAGTTCTCCTTGGAGAAATTATTACCTTCATTGAAAAAAATTACTACCACAATGGTTTAATTAATTTAATTTAATGGTTTAATTAATTTAATTTCAGTATTTGCATATTTAAATAAATGCGCCTGATTGCCATGAGAAAAACACTTAAAATCTGGAAACAAGTGTTAATATACATTGATAATAAGGTGGTTGAAATTATTATTGCGCAACTATTAATTGATAACAACATCTCACAATAAAGTCTAGATTCATATTCAGAAGTTAGATTTCTAACAACAAACAAGAGCTCCGCTGAGCGGCAGCAATGCTCATCTGTTTTACATCATTCTATTCAATACGCAATTTTTACCAAATTCTAAGTTAAAAGGGCATAACTCCAAAAATATAGCTTTCAGAATAATGCCCCTAGTATTGCTTCTGTGCCTTGTCATGATTATCAAGTATTTCGATAATCGAGTATTTCAAGTGTTGTGTTGATATCTTTGAAAGAATTTGAGTTATGGACTATATTAAAGTTTTTGCACAACAACAATGAAAACGATGACACCCCAGCAATCATAACAGCTTGACTTTTTCTTTGAAACAGACAAGCTAATAATTGCTGTAAAATCAATCAAATGAACAGATCATACTTGCATGCAATCTATAAAAATGGCAAAGATTTGAACTACCATAATGAGAACTAAGACATGTAACTTGTAACACGTAACATGAACTTTGAGCAAGAACTATCCTTAATAGAAACAACAGTCAGTGAACAGTTTGATGGCAATGTGAAACACAACATGCTAGGAGATAATAATTCAAGCCTTGAAACAATAAACAGAACCTCCTCCTCAAATATTCCACCAAATTTAGACAATCTGCTTCTACCAACACCTTTAACACCATATAGGCTACTACGACGTGACTGAGAGGGAGCAACCCCTAATTTACTGGGAGCTCTGCTTGTAGGCTGCTGGAACCCTCCCGCCCTACTCTGGGACCGACCTGTCCTGCTCATTGATGATCCCATTCTGCTACCCAACCTACTTGGAGCCTATCAGAGTCAAGTGATTGTTGTAATATATCAATAAAATAAACATGACACAGTAAGGATGTAAAATAGAAATAAAGAAACAATATAAATTACTTGGTATTCATATCAAAACAAAAAGAAAACTGACTGCAGAAAAACTGATTAGTGTACAAATGATATACTTTTAATGTTTAAAAAGGGTAATTAAGTATGGATAGTGGAAGAAATGGCAACTGAAGAATGGGAATATCAATATGAAAGGAATTGATGACCAATGTCCTATACATCCACAAATAAAAACAAATTAATAGTGTTAGCAGATATTATCATCTTAATACTGAAGTTAGGCACCACCATTTTTATCCAAAACAATTTATGTCAGACTGTCAATGTATGATATTAACCTTATCTTTACTATATTCCACCATAGCAGCAGCAAACTTCTTGGGATCATCACCAGTGACTGTCATAGTACCACCAGGCTGTTTGGTTAGAAATGCTCTGATACCAATAATCTGTTCATTACGTCTGTAGAAACAATGTATAATAACACCAATGAAGTCTCAATGTCAAAAGGTGTGAGCAATGATGGAGAAAAAACACAAATTACAGTAAAACTTTAATCCTTAATAGTTGTATGTTTATTTTACTTGTATTCTAATATGATAAAATTACTTAATGTGTTAAAGAAACTATTCCACCTTTGTTGATTTGTAAACATCCTTAAATTCATACCCCCTTAGAAATTTAGAAGATAAAAATGGTCTTAGCATATTTTACTGAGTGAAACCTGAAATGTAATCTGGTTTTAAATTTTCAATTCAAAGGCAAAAACTCTACCAGAATGCCAACAATTCATTTGTCCTTTTATAAGTTGCATAATGCTTAAGAATCATAGCTCACAAATATCTAATTGATTCAAATGAGCTCTAACAGCATTTGTAAACTGCATTTAATTAAAATCTCACCTTGCAATCCAGTTTTCTGTATCATCACACCATTCCAGAGCTAATTCAGGTAAACCTTCTGTAAGAGCCTTCTGTGCAACTTGTACAAAGAATTCTAAATACCTAGCTCGCTTTTTGAATTTAGCGACTGAAATAAACCACAAACATTAAATGATTTCAAATTGTTGAATAAACCATGATTGAATTTTTTATCAACATATACTTGATATACTATCAATTGGACTGATTGCTTGCTGACTGAATGAATAATACAATAAATCAAGACATGAATGTTAAATTTCAGATAAGGTACATTGCAACCTCTCCAGAACCTCTCCAGAACAGCCCTCTCTTGAGCAACAACCTCCCTTCAACAGCAGCATGATTTTTCCCACTGCACAATTTAACTATTAAGATAAACTCTGTAGAGCAACAACCTTGCAGCAACAACATAATTTGCTTCTCCCAAAGGGTGTTGCTTTGGAGAGGTTGCACTGTACTAAACAACATATTTGGTAAAGGTGAAACTCAAACAATTCAGAGAAAGGTAACTGAACTTACCTTCTCTGTAAGCAATCCTGCTGGGTAGATACGCAATGTAAGCATGCAGTATGCTAGGATCTTCATTACCAGATAACTCATGATCACTTTGTGCTGTAGTATAAAACATTAATCATTGATATGTGGTAGTGTTTTAAATCAGATGATTCACCATTAACTTAAATATTAAATTTACTAAGTTACTAAGCTTGTTGTATGAAGCACATTTCATTCTCCGTTCTTTCACCATAACCCATATTAAGCATCGTAAACATTGTAAACAGAACAACTTACTTGAAATTTATAAAAAAAAATCAATAGAGAACAAAACAAGCTTATTATTATAAGCATGACATTAGGTACTTACGTTATATTACAAAGCAATACTTTTACATAAAAGAAATAATGTCACATTCTAAATATCTTAACAAATCTTTGACCAGCATTTATAAGAATCATGTACAATAAAATAAATTATGCTAATATTACATCAAACATTGTCATATCATACATATAGTAGTCTCTGGTTATATTTACTGGGTTGTAGTACATTTGTATAATTCATTAAATATATCCCTATCACCCTCAGGGTAACTACACACATGTATATACAATACATAAGAGTAACTTGTGTTTAGGCAGAGTCCAACATACATGTATATGAGATAACTGAATATTGAGAGCAAAATGCAATGTCACAAAGTCCTCTTAAAGAAACATGAAACCTACATATATTTTTTCTACCATACATGTATAATTTTCTACAATAGTACTTCATGAGATCATGTATGTACCAGATATGAGGAAACTACATCAATGGGAGTCATATCAGTCATATCCAATGTTACCCTAACATGCTGTTAAACACAATTACTAAATAATTCTTTCCACTACATACATAACAAAAAATATAAAACATAACAAAAGTACACTGTGTGATGTATAAACACCAAAGTTGTGACTATATAAAAACTAAGAAATGAATCACTCATTAAAACATACAATAAAAAAATAGTAAATTATTGAGCTTCATAATTAAGACTTAAAAAGTAAAATAATAAATAGCGCAATGTTTACAAACATTTCCATATATGAACTAACCAGGACGTCCTATTGAAAATTAAAAAAATTATATAACTGATTAGATGACTGTCTTCTTTTGTGCCCCCCCCCCAAAAAAAATACTGTAAATGTATCAAATTATAAGCAACAATATAAATAATCACTTTAAATGACACTGTTTTTACTACTGATACCAGATCAGAGATTCCATCAAAATATCAGTCCTGAAAATGTTCAATAAAAATATGTAGGCAGAGTCTCATTCATCCTTAAAAAATGTTCCCCTATCCCCTAAATCCTGGACTGATATTTCCAGAAATCTTGATGTATCTGGATGGATTAGATACCAGACTGATCTGGTATAACCGCACATTGATCTGGTATAACCGCACATTGATCTGGTATAACCACACATTGATCTGGTATAACCACACATATACAGGACACATACTAGTACACATATCCATTGCCATAGGTCTGTCTGGGTATTTAGGACTTAGATACATATATATATCTAACACTAATTATGTTCAATATTTTCAGCGGGTAAATTGTATATGCTGTTACTTTACACAGATTTTATTGTGTCGAAAATATTGTTCAAAACAAAAGCAGATATGAAGTGAATCAGAAATACCGTAAATGGATGAAAAACATTGGTATTCAAAATAGCATACACACAATTACTTCAGTGAAAATATTGATCTCTATGTTTGCATGCAGAGTGACCTTAAACTACAAACTGTTTGCAGCAATATTCTTGAATCATTCAGAAAATCATATTTTTGGATGAATGTTGGGAAATAGCCCTTACTTGTTGACAACAGTTTATCAAAGTATGTGTCTTATTTTATTCCACTGTATAAGATAAATACACATATTTCATTACAATTTATGTACATATGAAATCATTGAATTGACATTAAAAGACAAAGGAAAAAGCACAGTGGATTTTGTGGAAGCTTGCACATATACATAAAATCATTATCGAAGCATATACGAGTACAACAAAATGTCACTGCAAACATTTTCAAGTCATTGATACTTAGACAATTAAAGCTTATTGTCAGTATATATCATTTTTAGTTCATCAATCAAAAAAAAAACATTCTTTCTCTTGATTCAATAAAAGCATTGTAGTAGAAAGCTTATAATTACATTTTCTTGCAAACGGAAATCTTGATCTTAAAAAACAACATTGAACATCAACTATTATAAAAGGTAGGCTTTTGAATTTCAATGCTAGATAATTTAATAAATTTTCTGTTAATCATACTTAAATTTTCCGGTAGAAAATCCACCTAAACCATTTGAAATATAAGCTTTCTACAAGTCTTCAATCTGCATATTAATATAGTTTATCTGCCCACTCAATCATGCAATTAGGAAGAAATTCTGTGATAGATATACAAATACTTGAAAACTGCCAAACCTCTTTTGTCTGGAAAATGTTTTTAAATGATTATTAGATAAGTTAACTCATTCATATCATTTCTTTATTTAAACAGCAAAATTTCAACACCTTAAATAATCAAAAACTGTCTAACAGCATGCTGTTTGCATAATTAGAAGTTTTTAAAAATAAGGAATAATACAATTACTTCAAAATGAAAATATGACATTCATACTGTAAACTAGTGAAATTGTGAAACATTTTTATTTGTACGATTACTTTTAAAGCCAAAAATTTATGAATAATTAAACATGTTTGATGAATCAACTAAACTGTATTTATAAACAATGCCAAGTAGTTTGACTAACAATATTTACTCATAATGGCTCCATCAATGATAAAATGTCAATGAAAGATAAAGAACATCAGTAAATTAAGACAATATAGATGTTAATAGAAAAAAGTATCAAAAGTTCAGGCCATGCTTCCTATCAAAAACATCTAACATAAGATTTTATAACAAAGTGAATGATTACCTGTGAACAAAGGCCACAAGATGAGTAATGGCCACTTTTTACCACATATCACATTTACCGTTATGATAAACTATATAGACCTCTAAATAAAGGCAAACTGGACATAAAGACCTTTGCAGCCTTTCATGGACTTTGTTCACAGGTTTGACTGCATCTTTAAATTGGTAATACCACTGTAGAATATTAACAACATTGTGCAATAATACAGTGATAAAGTCATAACACTTAAATGGCAGATATTTATAAAAAATACAATAGTCATACAACAATGGTAATAATGACATAATCAATGTTAGTCTTACCTTGTTTGGAAATGCTGAGCATGTGAGCCTCAAGTGCCTTCAGTTCTTCATTTTGGGGTCCGTCAGCCTCATGATCCTTCAACATACTCATAACTCCTTTCTTACCACGACGAGATTTGTTCTTTAAACTCTGCAATGATATATAATATTTGTTAAGGTAAAAAGCTTTCATCAACACAGCAAAAAATTGAAAACTTTTGACACTCATTTGTTTACTACAATATTTATCTAACTGCATGGATCACAATGAAATAATCTGTGCTCCATGCATTCACTATACGCTTCATAACAGAAAAACACTGACAAAAAATTCAATACTTTGAGTGTATAAATATACATATAAATATGACTATACATGAAAAATATACATCATTTGATTTTAATCTGAATATTAAATGCTGTTTACTTCATTTGATTTGTTTCAGAAAAACTACAGACTGGTGCAGCAATACAGACTTATTTTGTGAACCTACCTGTAAGATTGATGTAAATACTTATTCAGTGAACCTACCTGTAAGACTGATGTAAATACTTATTCTATGAACCTACCTGTAGATTCATGTAAAATACTTATTCTGTGAACCTACCTGTAGATTCATGTAATACACTTATTCTATGAACCTACCTGTAGATTGATGTAAATACTTATTCAGTGAACCTACCTGTAGATTGATGTAATATACTTATTCTATGAACCTACCTGTAGATTCATGTAAAATACTTATTCTGTGAACCTACCTGTAGATTGATGTAATATACTTATTCTGTGAACCTACCTGTAGATTCATGTAAAATACTTATTCTGTGAACCTACCTGTAGATTGATGTAATATACTTATTCTATGAACCTACCTGTAGATTCATGTAAAATACTTATTCTGTGAACCTACCTGTAGATTCATGTAATATACTTATTCTGTGACCCTACCTGTAGATTCATGTAAAATACTTATTCTGTGAACCTACCTGTAGATTGATGTAATATACTTATTCTGTGACCCTACCTGTAGATTCATGTAAAATACTTATTCTGTGAACCTACCTGTAGATTGATGTAATATACTTATTCTGTGAACCTACCTGTAGATTCATGTAAAATACTTATTCTGTGAACCTACCTGTAGATTGATGTAATATACTTATTCTGTAAACCTACCTGTAGATTCATGTAAAATACTTTTTCTGTGAACCTACCTGTAGATTCATGTAATATACTTATTCTGTGAACCTACCTGTAGATTCATGTAATATACTTATTCTATGAACCTACCTGTAGATTAATGGAACCAGTAGTTTCCTCATTTTCAGCACTAGTATCTAATGTAGTTCCTTTCTCTAAATCTTTACCAGAGTCTTTGGTTGGTTCTCCGCTTTCTATTGCCAACAGCTTACGACCAGCATCATTCATGCTATTAGCCAGTGTCTTCTGACCCCAGTTTCGTAGAACCTAAAACATATGATACATGTTACACTGAAATATTTTAACATCCTAAAAACTCACTTAAATTGCAGTTTCTATATAAGGACAATGTATTACAACAAAGACACTACAATGTATAACCATCGTAAATTGTATGAAATAATAAATAAAGATATATTAGTTATATATGTATCATACAACACCTATCTGGTACTAAACATATTTTATGGGTAAATTATCAATACTACATGTGCATGTATTTTAGTTATAAGTGACAGTTATTTTAACAATTTACCTTGTAAGCATATTTTGGACTCTTCCGAATTCAAAGCAAATATACCAAAAATCAATTTATTTAAGAAAATTGGGTTATTTCTCTGACAGAGTGGAAAATGTTGTGGCAAAAGAAGCCACAACTCATTACAAGCAATGGCTTCTTTTGCCTTAATGTTTTCAAAAGTTGTCTGCTTTAGATGCAGGGAAATAAAGTATTATGAGGCAAAGGGTTAAATAAAAATGTACTAATTTATAAAATTTTACACTTCCATAAGTATACATCATTACATATACCTGTACTTCGAGGAAATTTTCAAATTCATGTCAAAAGGATTTCATTAAAAGACTAAAAAGTTACCTTAGCCATGTGAAATGTTATACAAGCTGTCATATGATGAAGACTGTCAGCAATAGATGTAGGACGTTTCTGACGTAGTCCTGATGGTATCTCTTGTAAGACAGCGTGACATCTTTGTAATATCTGTCATAATGATACAGACATGCAATAAAACTCTGACAATTAGTTTATAAGATTATTCATAGCAGATCAATAGCTTTTAATGGAGCATTCCTCATAAATCAGAAGTTAACTTCTTACATATGGTGAATCAATTAAATGTAGGTAGAATTAAGGCCTTCTAAGTGGTCATACAAAGATAAAAAAATACCTAAACATTAACAACATTATTACAAAAAAACATAAATATACATAGTAAAACTGGGTTATAATAGTTTTAGTTCAAATTATAGTGAATTAACTTTTACAACAAAGTGCCTTCAGTAAATATGTTTTTTGTATAATGTTTTAAAAGTCGTACCTGGAAGACTGGTATAGATGGAATCTTGTAGAAGATTAATGGTGCCACTAATCCATAACATTGTACAACAGCTTGTAAAGCTAAGTTGGATTCATTCAACCAACCTGTTAGTTCTATAGCTACTAACATTTTCTCACATTCTTTAAGCCTCATGATCTAAAAATATTAAACATTCAGTAATATATTTCTTAAATTAGTAATGCATACTACAAGGCAATAAGTCAAATATTTAAATGATAAACACAAAATAATGAGGTGATGATAATGCAGAAATATAAGTACATTTTTCTAGATTAAACCTGATAAATACATCAAACATACAGACTTGTGGGGTAAGATCTAAATGGTAACACACAAATAGTCCTCACAGTCAAAGTAAGTACTCATGTAAGATATTGAATATATATATATATTCTCAATTCCAATTAATGAACTCTCTCAGACACCATTTAAACTGCAGCTAGCATGTGTCCCAAATATGGTAAAATAAGGTGCATTTCCCCATTAAAAGGACATTTCCTACATTTAGAGAAATTGCAATACTGATAATATTATTCATAATGCAAAAAGACTAAAAGGGAAAGTAAATTACAACACATATTAATAAGTACATACCTGTCCTGAGTAGAGAGGTCCTTTATCAGTCAAAGAGTCACAGAATAACTTCCCTTCTCTCACATTGATATCAACACTGATAAATATACTGGTGAGAAACAGTCTGAGATTCACTGGTGATGACAGACATACAATCTTCTGATTCAATCTGTATGAAGATGCGGTTATTAAAAATCAATAATGGTCATGTTATATTAGATATTATTTCTATAGAATGTTCTGATGTACATACAGTAACTAGAATGTGAATTTTATCATAGTCTATGCATTACACTCAAGAAGTATCTTAGTTAATGAATCATTTTTATTTACTCCCATATAATATTGATGTCGGTACTTTTTTGATCAAATGCATTATTCATGAGTTAACACTATGTTTTAACGCTTAAGGATAACCTGCGAAATAAGTTGATAACAATGCTTTGTACGTCTGAGATGATCAGAATTTAACTTAGTGGACATATAAGGTCTATCAGCATCTTATGACACTATAAATTCCTACCTCATTAATTTGAGCTTGAAGTCTTTTTCGTTTGATGTTGTGTAAGTTTTTCCCTCAGGTGGTGGAGTATCAGCAATGTAGTGATCCCATAACACATCACATGCTCGTTTACTTATATCATAACAGCCTATTTGGTACGAGATTTGACTCAGGAAGGCCCATGTGGTGAGTACAGGGAGTGGATGATTGGCTAGCAGAGGTTTGGTACTCTCACCTACACTATCTCCAATCAGCTTACCATCTACTGTGTAGGCTGCCACAGCGAACACATAACGTTCATTGGCCTTCAACCCAGACACTTTCAACTCTGTGTGGTGGTATGGTACCTTTTAATGATAAAAGCAAAACATAACATTAAAGTGATCTGACAGATTGTAAAAGTGTTTTATAGAACAGACACTGGCAGATGAAATGATTAGAAAATGTACAGACTTTGTTAAAAATATGTTATTTAATAAGTGATAAAATGCAACAGCCCTACCTGTTCTCCTGTGCCAACAAAGAAGTAATCATTCAGTCTAGCCTTAACATTGCTTCCAGTGGCATTTCTTGCAAATATTCTATACCAAGCAACCTGTAATACAAATCGAAAAAGAGAAATAATTGTTTTAATGAACAGTTAATATGAAGTAACAATTATCAGTGACTTGAAAAATACTTAAAAGCGTAAATATCACTTGTGAGTATTACATTTCATAATAATACGAACACAAATTGACAGTCATACCTTTTCCTCCGTACATGGTTTCCATGGGGCAGGTTTGAATACCATGGAGTTATCAGTCCTTGACAAAAGTATAGGTGCTGGTGGTACACGTCCCTCACTCACTAACTTTTCTGATGTACCTGTATTATCTAAATATGTTCTTTTCTCTTCAACCTGTGCCTTTTGTATGCATGTAACAGCATTCTACAATATAAAAAATACAATACATTAACCAGTATTCAATAATAAATCTGCTCTGTTAGGTAAGACAGCAGACCATACTATTTTGAAGGGTAAAAGATCATTTCAACGGTAAGACTGAACTTTAATGCTGACTGACTAATAGTAACTAATATTTGCTCAATCTTTGTAGCTAAAAGCAATTACTTCCATGTATGTGATATCGCAAAGTATATTATCAGGGCATTTTGGCCCTATCATCACGTTCCCAAATGAAAAAAGCCTTCCTTTTTCCAATTTCGAGGAAAAATTCCAGGCAGCTGCAAAAATCAGTCAATAAATCCAGTGAAAATCTGACTGATTAGTACCCACAGATTCCTTACTAAAGTCGCACAGTAGCATTGACCTAGTTATGTGTTACAGAGCACTCAGATTTTAACGCTTTGCGCTATATTCTAATATCATGAATGAGTATTTATGAATGAAAGGAATGAAATCAGTAAGTTTAGTGTACCTCCAACAACTTCTTCTGTTCTTTCGTAACTTTACCATCATTAGATATGAGATAAGCTTTCTGCATGTACAGCAGTGCTTTAGATAGGTTGTTCTTGTTGGCCCGGGACAACAGTTCTTCAAATGTCTCAACATATGTATCAAGAAGAGATCTGTCGCTACCCTGTAATGTGAAAGTACCAAATAAATAGTGGTATTCCATAACACCTGGTCACACACTCAAACCAAAATCTAAGTAAATTAATAAACCCTGCAGCATATAAACCATTATATGCTTGACATTTGGGTAAAAAGTTAGTTGACGTGCCTTGCCTTAAAGTTGACAATTTTTTAATACCTCATGCATATTCTTGATGATTTGTTATGATTGATATAGTTCAATGATTCATCTGCGTATCACTTTTATAACACCAATGTTTACAATAAGAAAGTGGTAGTAGAATAAATATATGCAGAAAAAACTTCAAACTGCTCCAAGCCATCACTCAAACACTCAACCATTTCAGTTTGAAGAAGCCAATTTGGTGCAGAATTTTATTAGAGATGTAGGCATGATTAATATTTAATAAAGTTTCCAGAAAAAATGTCTTTAAGGAAAT
The DNA here is from genome assembly GCA_008271625.1 of Lutraria rhynchaena. Taxonomy (NCBI): domain Eukaryota; kingdom Metazoa; phylum Mollusca; class Bivalvia; order Venerida; family Mactridae; genus Lutraria; species Lutraria rhynchaena. The sequence continues at coordinate 193,315 of VIBL01000130.1, forward strand.
TCAAGACTTACAAACTGCATCCTGGAACATGTTCGACGTTTGAATGGTTTGGGTAGGTTACTGGCTGGATCAGCACCAAGTTGTTCAAGCTTCAAGCATACTCTATGATACATAAGTAACAGTTCAAGGTGAAGGTCCTTCACAGTGTTCCATACAGCAGTAGCTGATCCTCGCATACTTTCAGGTAGAAGCTCATCTCTATTCACAGGTCCCTCATCTTGGACATCCCCATTCTTCCTGTCATCAGGGGCAAATAACTCCTTGTTCAACTCCTACAAGAATAATCATTAAATGGATCATTAGAAACAGTCACCAATAAAGTTTTTGCATTTTCTGAACACATTTACATCTAGAATGGAATATCAAGTTTTATGATAAGGTTTATATACTAAACATATACATATTAATAAAATGACATATTCCCCATGTAATGAAGAATGCAAGAAAAATGAGCCGTGATTATATATCAAGACTTCAATCAGAAAAAGGTTTTGGGAAACATAGCAAAACTAACAACAGAGGGTTCATAAGTTTGCTAATCACGCCAAACTGAAATTAAAGTGGTTCTATTCACTACATTTTTAATATATGCTTGAAAATATATCATTGTCTATGTAGAATCATCAGCCAAATAAGAACATTAAGATTTAGCATTTATAGCAATTTTTTACTCTGTCAGAGTGGCGAGAATCAAACATACTTCAGTTTGACTAAATAAAATCTCTGAAACAATCTATAAATAATGTTAATGGAATTTAAAAATACATATGATATTAATTAATGAACAAAACTGCATTAGTTAAACAGTATTTTATTATTCAAATGCATTGAAAATGCTACAGCAGCCTTAGTAATGACTGAAAATGTAACTAATTACCAATTTCCAGCCAAAGTGTAAAGTAACAATATCTGGTTTTTCATGTGAAAAAATTTGGCACCATATGAGTACCTTCAATTCAAACTTATTCTGCTATATACAAAGACAATAACTATTGTTAGTAATGCATATCTAAATGCCAACAAATAGGATAATTGTTATCATATTCAACATCAATAATTACTATCAACATAAAATGAACTATTCACTGTACAATTGTATACATACACATCAAGGAAATCGCATCAAACAAATTCAACATATATTTAGTTGAACATTTATTGTTAATACATATACATCTATAATTCAACAATGACAAGTGATCCATTCTTTCTTAAACCATGACACTGTTCTAAAACACATGTCACATTAACTTCAACTCATAGATAAATTTGTAAGAATAATCCAACATTAATTATTATAATTAACATTATAATACAGAAAAAAATGAATGTTTACTAAAAAAAAGTTGAAAATGTGTGATGGAGCATTTGCTTTTGTGACCACATATGCTTGACAAACCATCAAGTATTTTTTTATATAAGGCCAGAAAAAATGGTGGTGTTTCTAGTTTCTTGACAAAAAATAGGATAGGTAGGTATCAAAACTAATCTTTTCTAATTTCGTTTTCTAAACACATCTTAAAGACTTTGGAGGAATGATCTAAATTTTAAAACATTGGATCTTGCCAGTAGAATCTTTAAGGTCTGTCCGGTCAGGTAACCTGAAATGCATCCATTTCTTTCTTAGCCAAAGCAATAAAACACTAGATAGTGGGTCAAGTACCAGTGGCCATGGCATTTAGAAAAGAGTGTTTCAGAACAATGTTGTATGTAAGAATTGGAGCACATATCCTTTAACAAACATCTACATAGTCCTCAAATCCACATTATGTTTATACCTGTTGCATGCTCAATGCTTGCTAAAAGTAAAGAAAAAATGCTTAAATAAAATGATATCTATTATATTTTACACAAATAGGAGGTAACAATATATTGTAAGCAAGCACAATGAAAAAAAAAAGATATACATCACTCGTTGTTTTGGCATCAGGGGATTGGTGAAGTGTTCAGGACCCTATTTCTAGGGTTGCAATTTAACAAAAAAAAGGCAGCATAAAGGATTTCCAACCTGACATACTGGTAGAAAATATGAATCCCAATTTCTCTCTTGTCCATTTTAAACAAGGCAAGCAAATAAAATGATACATAATATGGTCATTAAATCAAGACTAGCAAAATGCTGTCAGCATTATAAGCTTCAAACTTCTAAGCCCCCCAAAAATAGAAGCTCCTTAAAAGCAAATCTGATCATTTTGAACTACTTATTGCAATACAGCTGATTCCTTTACAATTCCAGAAATACAATGAAAACAATCAACACAATATTCCCACTCTAGTTCTAAGGCATGTAAGGTGTAAACATACAGTGAGTTAGCCATTGAAGTCTTTGTATTACATTTAAAAGTCTCCTTATGAGAATTAGTTGCATACATGTTTGTATGATACTGAAGTATAGATCAATAATACAAAACAATCAATCTGCGAAGATGATAAATGAATAGAAATATTTTTAACCCAACATTATATTTTACACAAAACAATTACAGATACATAAGGAACACACTGGTATCTGGAAGGTGAGTCATGCTGGAAAGGGTCATTCACAAATTACTTCAAATTTTCCACAAATTTAGGGCAAAAAAATAGCATGCAATGTATATCATGAGGTTTTATATGAATATCTGTGTGGAAGTTCTTTACAAATTCATAATATTTTAACTTACAAGTAATATTTTCTGAAATTTAAAAAATACAACATCACTGTAGCAAATATGCTGCTGATTCAACACAAGCAAACTACTGTATGTATATAAATGTTGCATGAAGATGAGTACACTTGTAAAGGCAAAACATTAAACAAAAATATAGGCTTTTTATCAATTACATGTATATAATATCTGTTTTCGTCAATTACACTACTGTCATTGATGATCTATAAAATTAGATCATTACAGCATATCTTGGTTGCTACATTTATCCATTCCAAGGGCAATTAAAATCAACTTAAAAATATTTGGACAATGACAAAAGTACATGTTTAATGTTATAACTTATATAATTATGTACTGGGTAATCTTGTTAAAGTGTATATTTACAATACTCTATATGAAATTGCTGGTGTAAAATGAAATATATAATACAAACTAAGTGTGGATGGTAAGATCATTAGACATATTATAAAAATAATGTGGTATAAACGAGGCTAGCAAATAAGCTACAAGGTTATAATCCATGACTAATTTGTATCATACCAGACTTACACTGAGCATTATTTTAAAAACAATACCAAAATTATTATCATTTGAGAAGGAAGCAGTATTCTGACATAAGCTTTCTTTTCATTTGTAAAAAGAACAACAACATGATATCCGCATTTGCAAATGAAATGTAATCTCAAAGATGTTATAACCTTGAAGCTTGTGTAACCAAACGAGGAAGTCATGGTCACTCAGGCGCTTGACTTACCGATCTACCAGAGGTATGCCCCCTACCACCACTTTCAAGATCAGAGGAGGGAGAAGGTCCCCTCTGATATTCATTTAATGAAGGTAAAAAGGGGTCATGAACACCCTCTAGCTCAGGAGGGAGTCTATTAGAGGGAAGAATTTTCTGTAAACAAGACAATGCAATACATTGAAGGTACAGTACTATAAATAGATGTTTTAATGAAAGTCCAGATACAAGCACAGATGAATAGAAAACTTTTAAAGAAGGTAATTAATAAATTAGAAAGAGAAACAACATATGACCCACCATGTGGTATAAAAAAGAAAAGGTGTAACTACGATAAACTATCTATCTATCACGAAAGGGTATGTTATAATTTTGTCAGTCAGCCAGCAAACACAATCTATGACAAGAGGGGACATTTTTCAAAACAACAATTTTCTTAAACCTGTGAATAGCTGTAATTCTCCTGGTGTGGCATAAAATCAGGTACTTGACACAAAATCAAATTTATTGATTATAAGTAGCCAATGGAGCTAAAATTTGGTTTTGTGTTAAGTACCAGTGCATAGAATTGATGGTTCATCAATGTGATAAAATCCTGTCCTTTCAGAAAGTGACTCAATCAGCAGTTTTGTTAGTCCTGGGTCACAATAGAAGACTATCAGATTGACAACAATGAGGTCAAATAAAATAAAGAAACAGACATGACAAAAAATTCCAACATTTGAATCTAATTAAGCTGATGAAGAATAAATGATATTTTACCTTTGCCCAGCTAACATCAGCAATTGATTTTCCATCAGCTAATGCCACTGCTTGTCTGGCAAATGAGACATTTTTCAAACCAAGTTCAATTATGTCTCGTGCTTGAAGTAGCTGGTTCCTTGGATTAACATTAAGTAATGAGGATGACAGCATAGATGTACGACTAACATGCTGGCTCCCATCCTGCAGTGCTCCAAGGTCTGACATGGATGAATCTTTAACTGGAGAGCGAGAATCTAAAAATCATTAATAGTATTTTTAAATGAAAGAAAATTGATAGCTTCAAATAAAAACATATAGAAACTTATAAGCATGTCAAATAATATATTTGCATTTACATAAAATGTGCTTGGTAGATTGAATAATGAGAAATTTTGTGGGTTTCTAATACTAGTAATGTGACGAAGTGACCAATGATACACCACTGTATCCTTGTCTAACTGAGCATGGTTATTTCACATGTTAAGTATTTGTTTATCCATCTGTTCCTATATACATACAACTTATCTGTAGAAATGAGTGTATCTTGAAAGGCAGTTTAAATTATATAAAACACAAATATAAAAATTCCAGAGAACCTAAACTCTCAGTTTCAAATAACACTTCAATGAAATGGGGAAAGACATTTAAGTTGTAAATCACTACAAACATACATGACTATGGCAACATTCACAATACTTTGACTTTATGAAACAAGATTATAAAAGGAAGTTTCAGCTAATAGACTAGCCTACAATCAAAAATGATTAAAAAATCAACAGAATAGTAAAGACATGATGTTCAAGGAGTACACATTAAACAAAAAACCAGAGAATACAAGTTACCTGAATCATGACAGAAAATATACAGATGAACAATAATTACAGGAAGCAAATATCAAAGTTATCATTTGAAATTACAAAAGTTAAAATAAATATGAGACAATGTTGATAATTTATATATAAACTATTTTTTATAATAAACTAACTGAGAAAAAAAATAACACCAAACATACATCTGATTTCCAATTATCATGATTATATATTTGATTTATTATTTAAAACTTCTAATCCCAAGATGATCAGTCTTATATCAAAATATATCAACACGGTGCCCTGAAGATGAGACCGAATGCCGGAACATTATTATAATCGGACTGAATCCTGAAAAAAAATGGACCACCAGTACCTGTGTGATATTACAAAGCCCATAGAAGATCTAAACATGAAGTATAAACTAGAACAAAATTATAAGAAGTAAAGACAGAAGCATACAGAAAGTGGAAGCATGAACTTAATAGTTTCATATAAAAAACAGTAACAGCACAAGTCCCACATCCACGTACCCTAAATAAAACATGAATGCAACTACAGGTGTATAAATACCTCGCTCCCGGGAGGCAGGTACTGGTGTCAGTACATAACCTTCCTTATCTGCTGATGGTGTTCGTCTAAAATCAAGGAAGAGTCGCTTCCCTTTGTTGTTAGTAAAATACATAAAGTGTTATGTTGTTAGTGTAGAATCAGATTTAGTAGATACATTTGTGATGACAGACAAAGGTTTACACTCAAACACGTAAGTACAAACTATAATCAGATTGAATCATGATTCTGTTATGAATGGTTTTTAATACTTCAAGTCAAGCAAAGGCTTGTTCAATAAACTGCACACCACTCATCATACACATACACACCATGCAATATAGAACAATCCTCAGCAAAAGAAAGTTACATACATTAAAGCTACAGGTTAAATATTTACATTTTCTTCTCAAATCTATATTTTTAGTGCTACTATTTAAGATATCTTTTTAGATCACCAACAATACCAACCAGATGTTTTAGGGTCACAGTACCACTGCCATCTAGTGGACAATGGTAACTTACATGTACCAGTGCTTCATAAAATGTTTACACTGAGTGTACAGATATGAGACATAAATAGAATGTGCAATTGAAAGTGAATTTTAACATAACTATGAGAAGAAAGCACATTTTATTACACCAGTAGCTCGCATTACACACATCACACAAGGTAAGTGAACACTAGGGTTGTATGCATACCTTCAATCTGGTCAAGGTGAGCGCTACTCTCTAATACAAGTCCAAGTCGGAGTACAACCTCTGCTGTAAGTGCTGGATCTACGCTACTTATACCACACCAGCATAGTAACTGATGTACTACATCAAGTATATACACCCACTGTAATATAGGTATGTCACAGTATACAATAAAATAATCGATGAACAAAAAAAGACTTGTGAAAGGCAGAGGACTGATATATTTCGGAATTATTAGACAATTCGCATAATACTATGTTATGCTAATATTAACACCAACACTAACAGAAAAAATGCCAACAATTATCACATACGAGATTGATCAGCAAGAAAATATCTTCTGAGTTAACAGCAATGATGACAACCTGAATTTTCATCACTGGGTGAATGCAAACTATGTAATGCCTTCTGAATAAACTTTTAATATCAAATCAAAGTAGAATATCAATGACTATTATGGTATTATATTCGCAGTGATTTCTAAAACTGATTGTCATAAAGAACATATATTACCTTGGTTGGACTCTCCATCTTACTGAGATATTTTGGGTTGTCAACAGAACCAGTCTGATATTTCTGGAACACAGTCTTACATTTGTTCCACATGTATAATGCTGCATCAACAATAATATCTACTTCTATTGTCTCAGGCTGGAAGAAAAATAAATGGACTCACTTAGAATTTAATTAAATAGAAGCATTTAACAGACAAATACTTGTACTATGTACGAACTTGTCACAGTACAAAAAATCTTCTATTCTATTAATGATCTGCTTGACATTATAGCTGCAAGTAGGTCTATTTTATTCTTTTTATTTATTTATTTTTATGTGACTTATTGTCACTGGGGTTCAACATCATTTTCAACAATTTTTCAGTTATATATGGCAACTGGTTCACCTAACCAGTTTTCCTGGACTGCGTACTAACTAGTACAAACTTACCCTTCCACATGGAGCTGGCAACTTATGGAGGAAAATCGACTTTTTTGTCGAATTTTCATAGAAGGGTATGACCTGCCATGACCAGGATTTGATTCCGGATCTCCGGATTACAAGTCCAGCGCACTAACCACTGGACCACGGCCGCAGGTCTATAGTCTAAAAGAGCACAGAAATGACGCAATTCAGGCGTAAAGGAGATCACTTACAGAGAACGGTCCAGTCACAACAGACATCAGTGTATCAGCTAACTGTATCAACTCATCATTTAAGTTCACAGATCTGATTGATTGGGCTGAAAAATGAAACACATACATGTACAAAGGTGTAACAATTATATTTTAATCATACATGAAGCAAATACATACAAAATATATACATAAATTTCTCATCATTATCAATAACAGTAAGTGGTGAAAACTGCTCAAAAAGTGAAGACGGTCATAAAGTATTAAATGCGTTCCGCTACATAATTAAGATAAAAAAAAACAAAAAACAAACATTTCCTAATAAATGACCCATTAAGATTAATGCCCCCCCTCATGAGAAAAACAAATAAAATATGACTCACCACTAATTCTTCAAATTCTGAGTCAAATAATGGTTAAAACAGTAAATTGGCGAACAAAAAAATAGATTTTGCAAAATGCAATGCCCTAAGAGGTATGTATAAGGATATATTTGGTATTTATGTATTCATAAGGAGGCTGCACACGCTATTATACACTTACCTAGAACAGATGGAGCAAGTTCATGATCAACTTGATCTTCTTCAGCTTGTGATGTCGTACGACGGTGTTTTTTACTGCTCATTACTTTCTCCATAGCAATTAATATCTGTATACTTTTCTCATCCCACAAATAATGATCATCATTGAGAATCTACCAATAAAATAACATGATAAGAGTTCTATTGTTGTAGCATAAAATAAGTTAATTAAAGAATCAATGATGTGGATCAAACAAATGATTAAGATCAAGTAAATTGCCATTTTCTGGATATACCCAGCACTGGCACACAGTCATTATTCATTTATTCACTCAGACAGAAAACAAAGACTTCATAAACACATATTAAATGTAGGTGGATACTTTACTGATTCATGAAAATATTAACAAAGAATATGTATAACCCACCCGGAGATATGTAAGTACTGTGTCACTGAGAACTTCAAACACTTCCCACTGTTCAAAACAGAATGCATACTTCACAATCTTTATAGCACCTTCAATAGTGGCCCCATCTTCACCTGTATTATAAGATTAAAATATCATAATGATCGAAAAACATGTTTAAAACTCATATATTTATCACTTCCCAGGTTCCTAACTAGCACTTGCTTCTAATTAAGATTTAACAGACATTGTAGAATCTTGGGGGTATTATTCAACAACTACTGTATCCATATTACAATCCCTTCTTCTTGGCCTCTCTGTGTTGTAATGCATAATACATTTTGTTGGTTTTGACTAACTTGTTCAACCATAATTTATACTTATATAAAACTCTTCAATAATTCAAAAGAATATCTTGCACACAAAACAAATCATTTCTAATGAAGAATGTCTTTAACACAAATATAAAGCATAAATGTTCAAGGACACAATTCATCTAAACTAAGCAGGAATTATTAGAAATTTGCAAGTTTTATTGAAATGAGCATATTGATAAAATATCTGCATGTATAATAGATTTTAGAATCATACCTCTAGCAGCTAATTCCATTAGGGATTTACTTGGCAGAACGCCAGCAAGACCCGGAACACCTACAGTGCTGGTGGGTTTATTTACTGTTCCTCTATGCCCACCACCTCCTAAAATGAACAAATCATGAATAAATAAAAGGTCAATTGAAAAATTGCACATCTGCTTTCCAACCATACTACTGTTGATAACCTTTATCTCTTCAAAAGGAATTATTTCCTGGTCAAAACTCAAATATAGTAAACAAAAAAATAATTTCCTAAATCTAAATCATTAAAAGAGTTTAACACATACAAAGCCATTGGACACAAGCCCACAGTGAGATATTTTTTTGTATCATAAGAAGGTTAGTCACTCTTACCAGCAAGAATTTCTTGGGCTGCCATGAAGAGCTCAGCATACACATCTAGAATTTCAACTTCTGAGTCTGGGGCAGGAGGGGATGTGATCAGAATTCTCCGATTTGTGTCATTCAATGCTTCAATAATGCACAATAACTGAGTGGAACTTCCCTCAAACATGTCATGTAGTAATTTCTCACTTGGAGTTCTTGGCCATTGCAACTAAACAGAAAAATAAATGAAAATAACCAATTCACATGATATTTCACAAGCAGTGTTTAATAGCCTTACAAAAATCCACTGATTTGAAATGGCTAGGTAAAAATGTCCAAATTTTGCCCAGATTATGCCAGTGGAAGTACAAAAGACCTCCGTGCTAGAATCATTTCTTCTGTTGAAAGTACATTTCTTTCTTGTTACATCATAGCATACTGAAGTTGAAATAAATATCAGTACAATAGAAAAACAATATCAGCACATTCAGGAAGTTTACAATAACAAATGTCATAACCTACATTTTGTGCATCTTTGAGATTAGCTCTTGTTTTAGGCCTCAGTAAACCTTTAGGTCTTCGTCTTGTCTCATACACTGATCGTCGAAACACCATAATTGCCATCTGTAATACAGAAACATATTATGACTCACTTCTAAATGATAGAGTTGATAATGTCTGTAATTATTTGACTGCAGTAAAGACCATATAAGTAGTGTTTGCAGTCTGAATCCCTGAATGAATTTGATGGCAATTTAGTAAAACAAAAGAAATGAAAGCAATACACAATCAAATCTTCCTAAAAAATTGAATAGTCACACTCCAATGGGTTGACTTTAGAACATAATAAACACAGATTTAGTGTTAGATTCTTAAATATCACACTGATCATTTTTAAAATTACAAACTGATTTTTTCCAGTCTTGTTTCAAAATTCCGCTCATAAAATCAGTAAAAAATTGTTTGGACATCATTTGGAAATAAAAAGGAATATACCAACAAGCCAATGTTTACCTTGATTGTAGCCTGTCTGAATGCTGCTTCCCTCTCTGGAGAATCTTTAGCATTGCTCATTGATTCCAGCTGACTAAGTTCTTGTATCTTGGACAATCCTCTCCTTGCAAAGCTCTACAAAAATACCAAATAATAATAGAATTAAATTAATACTTTCTATGCTCATGGAAAAGTGTGTATTAACCAAATTTGCAAAATACTCATAGGTCTATAAATACATTGAAGAAAATAACAAAATGGGTGTCATTGTCAGTGATGAAATAAGATGTAACACTAGTATAAAGGGGCACAACCAAATGAAACAATCTTAACTTTTCAATGTTACATTAACCAAAATTGTAAATACATCATTACATATACATGTATCAACAAGGATATCATTTACTTTGTGAATTTGGACTAAGTCAGAAATAAATTGGAGATGTGGATATGAATTTTAAAAATCATACTTTTTATTACTAAGAGTTTTTATAGGTTATTTTTCATACCTCAGCCTGCTCTGTAGCCTTGCAGTCAAAATAACACTGACACACTGCTGTATAAAGGGTAGATCTCCAAGATAAATACTTGACAGTAAGCAGTGGTACAGATGTTTCCATACACATACATGCCCATAGTAGATACTCTAATACTTTGGCAGAATGTCCGAGTGACATCAATGATCTTGAAATACTGTAGATATGAACTGTACCTAAAAACAAATAATTTTGTAAAAATGATAAATCAGTAAACAAACAAATCCAATGAAGACATTTTTTACAACTTGTTTAAAAATTATCATTTTTGTGTCATTAGATGTCCACAACACATAACAAAATACATTCATTAATTTGGAGCGCACTTGGTCATAAATTAAGACAACCAATAAATTTTTTAGAAATAGTATTAAATTTTCCAATAATGAAAGGATGTGCTTAAGTTTTATTTACCATTGAAGACCAACCAGCACAAATTTTCATTGGGAAGAATACACTGTGTGACCATTCTCAAAAATGTAAGAATCTTGACACAGTCCAATACATTCTGTTCATTTTGTAATTTAGGATCTGCAGATTTTATCACTTGGTACATGCTAATACTCTTTCCCATCAATGCCCGAAACTGAAATAAAGTAACAAAAATATAGAAGCAAATTATAGGAATATATCATGCATTCCACAGATTGTTCAGCTTGTCACCACTTGAGATAAAATTTGAAAAAAAAGGATTCTAGAAGTAATTAGCTTTGAGAAAAATATTCATGTTAAAAACAAAGCCTGGTCATAACTAAGTTACTAGTTTGTTTAGACTTTCTTCATACAAATCAATACTTAAGCAGACAAGTGTATAACGTTTATATGTGATGTAGGCTGGAAAACCATAATACTAATACATTTAAAGTAATTTATCTTAAAATTCTAGCATAAAAGTGACCAGCAATAACAAAAATTCACTGATAATACATACCGTCAAATCTGCACCATTACCATCAAAACCATTAGGAAAGAATACTGATTTAAATGTTTCAACATCAGAGATTTCTACCACATTGATATCACCAAAGTGCATCAAATATCTGTCATAACATTGCCACAATGCGAGGCTATACTCCTGCAAAAAATTATTTGGTTACAGGTACACAACTTTTTAGTATCTAGCCATCATAAGACATTACATTTCATGAGGTAACTATCCTCAGTTCCTGGACAAAAACTTTGATACCTCATTGCAGTCACAATACAATTTAACTTCACCTAGGAAGTAACATAACTTAGAGGAATTTCAATTTACCCATTAGCTCGGTCAAATGAGGAACATGTTCTTTTGTAACATAGTTCTAAATCAAGTTCATCCACGAGTAAATAAATGTCGTGGATGATTGCATCAGATGTTTGCAAATTTACTGCAATAAGGACTGAAAACAGTTGCATGAGGGTATATAAAATTGATGTCAGTTTCGGATCTCGGACCTGGATTTCATCAAATTAGGGTGAGTCTTATACACAAGAATATTTATTTTCCCTCCATTTTTTGATGAAAAACAGGGGTGCTTCTTATACACAACTGCGTTTTATACACTGTTAAATACAGTACTTCACAGTACAATTCTATTCAAGCCATGTATGATGACTTATCTAACCTTTACTATACTATAGTAAACAATTGTACTCATGTACTCATGATGAATTTTCGCAGGAAAGCATAAGATTCAGATCTAAATAAAATATCCTTGTACATGATTTGTTTGAGTGCAACAAATGTAATGTCCATACCTTTGCTGACATTAAGAAGTCTCCCAATTGCAGCAACTTCTCCTGATAGTACGATCGTGGCAATCTAGGCTCATATTTATTCCATAGTTCAAACAAAGTGTCAGCACTGAAAAAAGTATCACCAATATAATAAACATGAGTATATAACATGATATTTAACATCTAAAGGTACATAATTTGTACAGACTGAATACAATATTGTACATATGGTATAAAAAGGTTTTGTGGTATTTTATGTATGCATCATATCCATTTGTGCATGTGTGTTATTCAAGAAAAATTGTAAAACAAATTGTCTGACTGTTTTGTAAGCTTGCCGATTTTTGCCAACAATATGCCATGAACAGTTATTTTTGTGAAAACAGTTAAGACACTTTAAACTGTTCAAAGAATTCTTTTTCCAGGCATTTGTGTACTGAATATTCAGTAAATAGGTGGAACTATCAACTGGTTAATTCCTTGCCTAGGGGACTGTTTACAACATATCAAGATAAGCTTGTCATAAAACCAAAAAATCATTGAGCGATAGCAATAAATGTTGGGAATTTTGAGGCAACTCACAAAAACACCCATCCAAACTCTTTACATCTACACTGTTGACCTAGTCAACTTGAAACACTCCAATTAATGTATTGAAGGGAATTTTGTTTTAAGAAACAGATACAATTTTTATAATGAATTTCCATGATGATCATTCGCAAAGTATCCTGAAATAATGTAAAATTTGCATAAAATACACCAATGTTTTGTTAATACCACAAATACTTGTTATGCCATAATATATGATACGAGAGGTGTATTCAAATTGTGAGTTTATATTTCACATTGACAGCATGAACTTAAGGAAAACAACAAAACTTAAGTCACAAAAAGAAAATGTTTCCTATGACAAGGTGTAATAGGAGGCAGAAAATAAAGTTCCTGATGTGGGGCTCAAACCCACGACCTCCTGCTTGCAAGTCATCTGCTCTACCAACTGAGCTAATCGGGTAGACAGGCATACAAACTATTATAAATCTCAAAGGTATGAAATTAACATCAAGCTTACGGTCTAGACTGAGCTTCTTCATCTGGCTTTCGGTATCCTGCCACATTTCTCTTTTTAATAAATCCCATGAACTGTTTAATTTCTTTATCTAATGACTGAAGTACAGGGTTAGGTTTGTCTTTACTGTAAAATGTGCTAGGCATGCCTTTATTATTCACAGCGGCAGCCGCATTTCTCAAAATTGACGCCATTGTTTTTGTTTTGTTTAATGTACTAATATAGCATTACAAAAATTTTCAAATCATTGCAGAAATATAGCATTCCTTAAAAGACAGTCACATATCCAACAAAATGTTTACTACATGGACGCTGCCATTAAACAGTTCGTTGTCAGGCAGGTGCGAGAGCGGTTACCGATATTTCACGTTTGAAAGTCATCTACGTTTATTATAATATGACACAGTCTGACGATATAAACCCAAAGGAGCATATTTAAAAGAAAGATTATGAAACATCGAAATGAACCGGTTTACCGGTACTGCCAAGACCTATACTATACAATATAGCATCATCGTATTTTAAAACCTTCCTATTGTTAATTTTAAATCGCGGTTTAAAGGAGTATTATTGTTTTTTTTTTATTTTGTATGAATTACAATCCCAAATAACAAGAAATATAACTCTTGATAGGAATCGTTGTAAACTGGTCCCCGTTCCATGTAAACCGCTACCCGTTGACTCTGGTGTACAGAGACCAGTTTACGTTCCATGTTGCAGTGCACCAAAGTACACCAGAGTCAACGGGTACCAGTTTAGAATCGTTGAGTCTGAAAAATCGATGTATAAAAAAGTTAACTTGAAACATGCTTTACAGTTGAACATGCAGGGTCTCGACTCTAATTGGCACACAAGGATTTTGTTTATTCTATGTGATCATTGGACAAAGTTTTCGCAGTTAATGGATTTATCAGTCTTATGTGCAAAGAAAACGACTGAGTGACAGCGTGATTTATACTGGTCCTAGCGCCGTGACATCTAAAGTCTTCTGATTAAGTTTGTAACCTCACAAACAAGATCATGTACTAAAGTAACTACGATACTTTCATAGTTCTTGTTGTGCTGCCATTTGATATAATTCTAACTATCTGGTATAACTAGTTGTATTGTGAACTAAATTAAATGATTAAATTTACATATTGCTGAAGAATATTGATGCAGTAATGAGTTTCAAAATCAACGGAAATTTCTGGTGATGAAGGGCAACAGCTCGTACTTCGGTAATGCCTTAAACTGTTCCCCGTTCCATGTTGCAGTGCACCAAAGGCTCTGTACACCAGAGTCAAAGGAGTACCAGTTTAGTAATGCCTGGGACCAGTATACACATTTAATGCGCGTGTAATGGTTTCAGGTAATGCTAACTATTTGACCCAGAATCTGATGTTGAAATATGACAAATAAAAATTCTTTTAGCATGCAATTATTTGGATGAAATTATAACCCAAAACATAATCGAATGATTTGATTCTTTGTGAATATTCAATGTTCCAAGATACATATTATTACTAAATAATAAATTAGTACAGATTCAAACTGTTTTAATATCTTTATTGGTGAATGATTTAACACATATTGTAATGACCAGAGCTGGAGTGAGAATGCCCGTGTATCAGAGAGACACATGCATTATATAACTGTACAGCAATTTACAGAGATTAAAGGGAGTTAACACAATTACAAGCGTGAAATGTTACTCAAAGAGTTATATTTTCTTGATACCATAACATGAATCACATATCATTAATTGAAGCATGGAACAGCGGACCCGGCGTACGCCCCCCCCCTAAAATTGCCCAAGCAAAGTTTTTTCCTATCATGAAATATGATATTTACATGAATATATATATAAATGTCATAGAATTTTTGCAATAGGTTGCAAGTACAGTAACACAATGACATCACGTACAATTCGCCCTGGACCTGGACTTACAGCTTACTTGTTCAGTTTCCGCCCCCTAACTAGAAATCCTGGATCCGCCTATGCAAAATAATCAATTACCCCGTTTCATTTCAGGACTACATATCGAGTTGACGGTATATATTACTGTCCGACAGTTGACATTTTCTTATCAGTAATAACTTACTTCTCCATTATTCTGTTGTTAACTATCCAGGCAATAAATATTACCTCGGATGAACAAGAAAGCTCCCCATTTTAAACCCACGTGACGATATTGACAACTAAAGCACCAGTTACCGGTGGTGTTGGTTTGTATTTATGAAAACACGAAGCATTACTCTATATATACATTTGTACAATCTGGACGTAATGCATTGAACATGTATTACATTGCATCTTGTGAATCAGCTGCGAGTTCACCACATACATTGATGTGTACATGTTGTACTTTACAAAACATCTGTTACACGGATTAACATCCAAGTTCACAGGATGCATAGTGTAAGATCTTAAACAGTCATAATAATGACTAACTGTGCAAAAACACAAGCATAGATGAATTTGATACGACACTGGCTCTGTCTAATCAAAGACGCACATGTCATACAAATAACTCATTTGTTGTGAATCATTGGAGATTTGCTGAACGGATTGTCTGGCAACTGTAAACCTTAAAAAAGTATTCATTGTATAATTAACGGCGTCATCCATTCAACAGTTCAACCAGAAATAAATGTCTGTGTACAAGTATAGACGTGTATTCGTTCCTAACCTTAGTATATATAGAGCGCAAAATATAAATTTATCATAATAAATCATCAAATGATATCATTAAATTTATATTTATACAAAAAAAAAGATCCTGATTGATCGAAATTGCTAAAAATATCATGGTTACTAAATACGGCGTCATGAACGCACATTTACGTAGATAATGCGTCAACATAACAATGAATCTACTCGAGTTAGCTCCCTTAGGAAAGGCTCCCGGTCAAATTAATAAATCAATTGTGTTCAGATGTCTGGAATATTATATCACTGCACTACGATATGTTATATTAAAATATCCTTACAACAGATGCTGTGGACGCGCCAAATTTATTCGTCGTGCA
Organism: Lutraria rhynchaena; assembly: GCA_008271625.1. Taxonomy (NCBI): domain Eukaryota; kingdom Metazoa; phylum Mollusca; class Bivalvia; order Venerida; family Mactridae; genus Lutraria; species Lutraria rhynchaena. The sequence continues at coordinate 209,813 of VIBL01000130.1, forward strand.
GAATCCAATAATCATATCTACTTAGTTACCAAAAATCGAATAGCACGGATTTGGATAAAAAACGAAACAAAGCTGAGGGTCTAAATAATTGATTGATCGATCGATCGATCGATTGTTTGATTGATTGATTGATTGATTGATTGATTACGTCATGAATTGCCGTAATCAAACCATTTGCAACACGCCCAAAGTCAATGTTCTCATCTCTTCTTTCGTGTTGTTTATAAATAATGCTTTGAACAGAGAATTTTGACAGCGAAGTTTAGGCGCATTGACACGATCAACAAAAAAGGTACACACAATCCATTGGAATCGTTTTGATCACCGCATCTAAAAACACCACGCCAGTGTTGTACAAGAACACAACCCGGAAACTTCGTTATAATTAGCTATTAACATTATACAACACACGTACACACAAAAAATAAAATCAATCAATAAATAAAGATAAAACGCCGGATTGTACGAACTTACACGATGTGTGAGACGTTTGTTTTGATCGGAAACACTAAAAAATAAAAAGAGACTGCTTCAATATTAAGACGCTGAATTATATGACCACATATATTCAGATTGAATTTTGGTATTTCGTTATATTTCAACTTTTTAACCGCCTTAATGTCAATACTGTTTTGTCCTATTGTGGTCTCAATATTGGATTTCATTGTATAAACATATACACGCGGTAAACCTAATTGATGTTAATGTATAATTTACGTTTATTAACCATTTATGCTTTAAATTGCTATTTTATCTTGATTGAGTTGGTATTTACATGTACAAAAAGGCGCGTACCTGTCAATACGCAAGTAGGCAGCTGAAGTCCACATCATTTTTGCCAAAAAAAATGCAAAAAAAAATATTATAACAATAATATGTCGTATAAATTATATAGCCATGGTAAAATGGTTTTAAGGAGGAATTAAAATCAGTCAAATTCTCGACTGAGATGGAGTTAAACTATCTACTTTTAGAACGTATCATATTCCTGGATCCACTTCAATTTTGCTTGTTTTATATCAAGCAAGTTTCGTAAATCTAAAGGAGGAAACTATTCTATCTTAAGTAATATTATGTGTATTTTTGTAAAAAAATTGTTCTTCTCAGTGAATAGATTGACTTTTCCTTTAGTAATATTGATGTATAAAAATAGGACTTTTTAAACTTTTAGTTGAATGATTTGAACGAATTTCGTCCATATTAAATGAATCACGTTCTAGATAAGTCGGTTGTTGGCGCGACAATACTAAATATTATATTCTCGAAAAGGCCAGTGGAAGTTCTATTGAATTAGATATGAAACTTGCTTCACATTCATTTATTTTCGAGAGTATGATAGAAATGGAAGAAGAAAATGCAGGCTTTACTTTAAATACAACGTTACATATGCTATGTTGTTTACTGTTTGATTAAACGATGACCATTATGACTGCTGCAAGGTGTGAAACGCATTAATAACGGACATGGATTTGTACGGTTTGTGTATATATTATGCCCTGGAGACACACGTACTGACTATGGAGAGGTAAAACAACAGGAAGGGGTAGGGGGGAGAGGAGAGGGGAAGGCGCGGAAAAGGGGAGAGACCTGTGGAGTGATCTGGGTGAGACGGTCCCAGCGGGAGGGAGAGGCTAGTCTGTTTTCCGTCGAATGATATGATTATTATACGTAATCGCTCATTTTTCCATACTGTTCTTACCTGGAAACAATGTACACTTGTGTATATTGATCCCAGTTCATACGAAACAAACATGACACTATTTTAGAGTCGAAATTTCAATGAATAGATATTGTTTTTTTTAAATAATACTAAATTTTCAATATAATGATTTAAGTGTATCAATTAAAAAATAATCATTTTATACTATATATAAAACAAAACAGATTTCTACTCATCGTAATGTTCAAGTAGAACTGAATTTTATCAACAAATAATAAACGTTTGACGAGGAGAATCTAAGACTTGACAAGCGAATATCTTTAATCATTTGTGATTCAGAGTCAATGTGTAATTAATATGAATGTTTAAAAATATATTTATCTAAGTGTTTTATAAATACGAATATGTTAATTGTCATAATTATTATATCAATTCCGCCATTACGCACTCTTAACCGACTCTTTGATGTCAATCACAAAGTGAAAATTCATTACATTATCAAAACTTTGATTGATGCGTCCAATAGTAAAATTCATCATACAAATAATCATACATTTGGGAATATGATGTCAGACCATACCACAACGTAATTTGTATTTTTAGATTAGCCTTTAGATTTTTGAACCCTGTAAGCAACCTCAATTGTGACATTTCCGATTGATGAAAATCTGTGCATATTGCTTGCACTTCCTGTGTGAACCCACAACCAAAGCGTTGACTGTTAAACCGAAATAATGACTTTCTGATTGGATACTGATTCTATATTAGCCAATCAAAATTTCGTATATAATATCAGACCTGTAAATGCTAATAATTCATGTATATTTAGCGATGCCTGGTTTTGTAGAAAGGGTCTCAGCTTATGTAAAATTACAGTTATATGGATGACGCAATCATTTTGATTGTAACAATAAGACTTCGAAATATAGTTCGTCTGATAGAATGTATAACACTTATGATCTTCTCATAAGCCTGGAAACAAACACATAAATTTGTATGAAAACATTCCGTTGCAAATAACACACTGACATATCGATGAAGTCGACTTTGATTACGGCATGAATGTTAAAGTTTTACGGTCAGTTTATTTCAGCCATTCCATAAAAATGATTTAATTGTCGTTTACGATCGTGGACAAAACTGACAATCACGAACGTAATGTTAGTTGACACAAAACTACACTGGAGCGTGCATGAACTAAGTTTGGATTAGACTTTGACACGGTTTTCGGTGACATTGCATGTACGTTGTGACATATTTAATTACAATACGGAGTGCTTGCGGTTAACAGTAAACAGCTGAGAGACGAGTATTTGATTAGTCTGATATTTTTAATGCTACATATTTTAAATAGGTAATGTTCATAATGTTATTATTATGCGAAGGCTAATATGAGTAACCGTGTTCGTGGTTTTGTTACTACATGATCCGTTGAAATACTGGTAGATTAAGAAAAGAAGGTTGGTATCACTGTTGTTACTTAGTTTTCGTACAGAAACTAGACAACATTAATGTACTGTGTCGACCTTTTAATATTTTATCACGTAACATTGTATACGCACAACCCATGAGTCTAGATATAGCACAACATATGAGTCTAGATATAGTACAACACATGAGTCTAGATAAAGTTTAACACATGAGTCTAGATATAGCACAACACATAAGTCTAGCTACAGCACAACACATGAGTCTAGATATAGTACAACACATGAGTCGAGATACAGCACAACACTTATCTAGATGTAGCACAACACATGAGTCTTGTATTTTGAAATGACACATGATGAGCAATATAACTTTTGATATTTAAGTAAATTTATTTCTGCAAGTGGAATCTCAAGTCATTCTGTTTACAAACAAATGCCTTAAAAATTAAAATGGTTCGTTCAATGGACTGATTTACAACAAAAATAACTGAAATAAAGTAGACTATGTATGTCAGTTTTTTATTGTAATTGCGATACTAGACATAGTTATGACTTAGTCTGCTTTAATTAATACTTAATTGTGCACAATCGGAAGCATTAAGAGATTTACATGAGTTAACACTTATACACAATCAAATGCAACAATAATATACCACGCTTACATATTATCCATTGTTATATTTTATAATATAATAGAAACATCAGGCACCTGCTCCGACATATTTGTCTTCATTATTTTCATTAAACTAAGAAATAAAACGAGTAAGTATAATAGAAAAGGCTTTTTAACCAAACAATACCAGACACTTTTTCTGTAATAATAGAATTTCACATTAAATCATTCAAAATAGAGTGACCTCATTAGTTAATAGACTGAAAATAAATTATGTATATTTTACGAAATTTGCGTAGACACACCATTCTTTTCAGAGTTAGATGCTCGTTTTTAATTTCTTGTGTCTGTCAGATATAATGAAACAAATTTTGAACACATCAGCTGGTTCTCACGTGGCAGTTCATGGAAAGTCGTAATTACAATAAGCATTGTCTTTTGGTTGAAACTGAAACTAGGATACGTGAAGATTTTGCAACCGATAAATTTGGTTGTCCGTACGTACCACTTGACACTCTTCAACTACTTGACTGTCTAAGTAGCTTAATTGACTCGTGTATTGAGGAAACAATAAAATGATCACCTCTGTCCCGGTTTATAGACATATACAACAATATTCAGAAGTTTTCAAAAATATAAATGTAAGGACAAGTCATAAAGTACGATGTAATGAAGCAGATAATGAAGAAACGGTTTTGAAATAAACATGGACTCGAGGCATTGTAGCATTTTATCACGTCCAAACCCTACCCTAAAATCTGCGTTAGAACTTATTTAAATGTTAAATAAAATGTGTTCAATGCTGGACTGCTGTAAGGCTGTCAACTATTTAGTGCTCAGATAATCCAACCCTTCGTGTCACGTTTCTTCACAGATTTCGAATACATCGGTCTTATGCATAATAATAAAAAAGTTCATTAAATACACGAGAATAACAGGTTCAAAGCAATCACGCGGCAATGGTGTGTTTCACATTTTCACATGAACGGATCTGATCTGTGCTGAGTAATAATGTATGCAACATGATCTGGAATTTATATATAACTGAATTGAATAATTGAACGAGCGGAATTTCCAACCAGAGTTTTTTTTCAACGTACACTAAAAAGTTCTCGTGCTTATTAATGATTTGTGAATGATGAAGAAGTTTGACCTATTGAGCGATTCTACATGTAACTAAACGCAGCAGGAGAATATTTTCAAAAGAATTCGATCCACCATAACTGCACGCCGTTGAAACAGAAATCCATGAAGTCAACGAAGAACTAAAAGTCACGTGGTATCCCTGATTAAGAGACTTGAAGCGCTGATCTTGCAATACGTATTGTTAGGTTCAGTATTCTAAAACATACACATGTATTGTTAGGTTCATACAACGTATTGTTAGGTTCGGAGTACTAAAACATACACACGTATTGTTAGGTTCAGAGTACTAAAACATACGCACGTATTGTAAGGTTCAGAGTACTAAAACATGCACACGTATTGTTAGGTTCAGAGTACTAAAGCATGCACACGTATTGTTAGGTTCGGAGTACTAAAACATACACACGTATTGTTAGGTTCAGAGTACTAAAACATACGCACGTATTGTAAGGTTCAGAGTACTAAAACATGCACACGTATTGTTAGGTTCAGAGTACTAAAGCATGCACACGTATTGTTAGGTTCGGAGTACTAAAACATACACACGTATTGTTAGGTTCAGAGTACTAAAACATACGTCTTGTTAGGTTCTGAGTACTGATTCAACATCGTGTTTTGTGAGATTATGGTTCATTCACAACATGTTCTGAATATGGAGCAGAGAAAATGTAGCGTAAAATTGTAGAAAATTAATTATTAAAGTAACTGACGTACATAAACATATGAATACCTCGGTTGAATGAGTTCGTATACATATTTATGCATTATGCAGATGAAAATCTACGTAAATTATGAGAAATAATTACGCAATATTATATAACACTTCTAAACACTATTAATGTGGTGAGAAATTCAATTAATTATATAAAACTCCCAAAACTTTCAATCATGATTTTACAGCGAGTATTAAAGCTAACACTCCTGACTGTCGTAATGTTGTATTGACAACAATAATTATGTGGGAGTACGCGTGTTTAGAAACAATACCATATTTTTATAGGGGAATTATCACAACATCTTTTGTTCTCATTCCTTGTTTACAGTTTCCGTCTCGTGAAGTACTGAACATGATTTTATTTATCATGAGCATTATGTATGTCGTAGTATACAAAGCTTTGAATCAGTGAAATCTCACCAGCTTATGATCATACCGAAAAAAATAGTTGGTTCGACTCATTCAAAATCCACCCGACCAGAAACATGTTTTAGCTATTATGACAATTTTTTTTCTCCATTTTTTTTTGTTTTCGGAGCAAGCATTTAATATAAACAAAAAATAAATAATAATAAAAAAAAACATACCTACATATGTTCTTTTGAAAGTTTGGGTCGCGTGACCGCAACCCAACATTTTTTTAAGGATGGCTTAAGTCATTGATGTAAACAATTGAATGACTTTTCATTCGTTCAAAGTCCAAACCAGTATTATATCATAGAAACTTATCAAACCTTTTAAAATGTACGATTTTGCTTGCATATTCTAGTTGCTTAAAGTTTTCATGAATTTTAAAAAAAAATATTTCAATGTTAGTACATGTGCGTAGATGTGTAGTTAACGATAAAATATTTGTACTCTTAATTGAAAACTCCGGTTAATTCCGGTCTTCCTCGGCATCTTTCGTAAAACTCCATCTAGCAACATCAATGATGCAAGTTTCAGTAACTGTGTATATATGATGTCACTATTGGCGGACTTTCAGGCTTAACATTTTGCTGAATATCGTCCGATATTTTGGAAAAGTACTGACAGAATCGTCCAATGATAAACTGGTTCCCGTTGGCTCTGTCTGTACTTTGTTCACTACAACATGGAACGGGGACCAGATTACATCCAAATGAGAGAAAGCGCATATTGTTTTCATATTGCGAGAAACCGATGCGCGATGTACGTGTATAAACATTCCCTAATTACAAACAACGTAAAAAAATACGCACGTCAGGTCATCCTTAAAATGTGTTGGTTTGTGTGTGTTCGACTCACTTTTAGTAAGTTTGTATAGTATATAAATAGTAGGTAAGTTAACATTATATTGTTAATATCATAATATTTGTACCATAAACATAATGCTGAAATAAAGCACAAAATTTTTATAACATCAAAATCGCTTATAAGCGAGGAATTTTTTAAGTGGTCTCAATATCCAGGTTATACTGTACATGTATTTATTCAACAGAAATACATGTTCACAATCAAGAACAATTTTATGAACTTGACTACAATACAACCTCGCAGTATATCATTGAAATCTTGTATAAACTTGCATCAAGTGTGTTTTCTGTTGTAAGTTTGTTTGATTTGAAAATATCATTACTCACAGACTTCCTGTCGGAAAATCAACTTGTTCGTCATCATTATAACAACGCTTGCGTCAGTCCGGAAAATTTTCCCGGAAGTCAAATATATTCATACATATGTTCCTTATCACAAATGATACAATTGAACTGTCAAAAACGTTTTTTTATCACAGTACGCGCTATATGAATATGCTACTATTTTTAAAATTCTTTTTTCTTGCCTTTTTTCTAGACAATTTGCCATTTTGTCTCTTGCCGATGAATTAAGTTCATAAATAGTTTGATTGTTGTACATTTGTATAAGGAAATTTAAATTTACACAATGCTTCCATTTATGTGTAGATGTGTTTGTATATACTTCGAGTTATTAAAAAAATCCATTCATAATGATGTTATTTTTACAACATTTCCTGGGTTCCATATTTTTTTTCATGAGGAAATAATTTGCGTATGAAACAATCATAGCCAATTTATATGTCCGTTTTTAATACATACATGGTTTAAAACTTCAGCCAACAAATGATTTTGCAATGACTGTTTATTAGATTAGATTATTCTGATTCTAATTGACAATTACGATATTGCAATTGTTCACCCCGTATATTACAAAATATGAACTTAGTGCAACATTGAACATTTCATTGAAAGGTATATTTGAACAGAATATAAGATTCATTATCATTTAGGTATTAATCGTCATGTGATATATTGTAAATATCGCGATTTATAAACCATTAAAGAGATATACAGGCATACGAAGGCATGCGAAAGATTCAGTAAATGTTCATTGAAACTCTTGAGATATTTCTGTGTGGATTACAGAACAAAGTACAGGCTAATTTTTAACCTGTTTACATGTTATACGAAATCTAGCACGGAAAACATGTGCCTCGCATGAGTTCCGGACCCGCTGTCTCACAATTAATTAGCTGAGAGTTAACAGACTGTGTTCAGACTCCAGTAAGGCCAATAGTACAAAAAGCTTAGTAGGCACAATGTATTAACGAGTTACATTTCTATATTACAACATAATTGATATACCTTTACAGAGTATTTACTGACCGAAATAAGATATGCAATAATTTATATTGAAATACATGTGCAATGTAGTTCGTGTATAATCTGAGCCGCGACCGAGGTCCTATGATTAGTACGCTGGATTTGTAACTCGGCGAACCGGGTTCAAATCCCAGCCGCAGCAGGTCATACCCTTCCACGAAAATTGGACAAAAATCTCGATTTTCCTCCATATGTGGAGAAGTTGTCTGCTCCTTGTGGAAGAGTAAGTTTGTACCAGTTAGTATAATCCACAGGGCTTGGCAAATCCACTCGTCCGCTTGTAATTACGAGTAGACATTGACTCAGGACGAGTCGAAATTGCTGCAGAACTAGTTAAAATTCTTAGCTGGTTGTCCTGCAGGACGAGTAGCTCGAAAAAAATTGTCGAACCCTGAGTTCAGGAAAACTTGTTGGGTGAACCGGCCGCCGCATATAACTGAAAAATTGTTGAAAAAACGGCGTTAAGCCCAGTGGAAAAAATGTTTATGAATAGCCGATAACATAATTACTGCAAAAATGAGGTTGCACTAATTCGTACAGCATGTGAGATCAGACCTGGTTTTAATATATTAATCACACGTTAGTAAGGTCCAAAGAAGGAAAAATTTGCTTCTGCCTAAAATTGATCTTAGGATCATATAGACACTCATGTACTAGACTTGGTTCTTAATTTATCTGATGCAAATTTAAGATTTACGATTGACCGACATTTTCATTGCAATCAGGAAGGGAAATGCTGCATTTCGTGACATCACGAATATATGTCGCCTTTTATCACATGCGTATTCATTCATTCATTAAAATTATGTTAATTTGAGCATATTGAAATACTACATAAAGTCATAAAGTAATCAAGTTAAATTGAATTTAACACTTTAATTTGAAAACATTATCATAAACTTTAAAACAGAACCTAATCATTGTCACATTAATTACCGTGACATAGAAAGAATAATTGGACGTTCTCCAAATTAGGTATTCAATGGCGAAAAACGTTCCACTGCACATGGTGATCACATTATGTTAAACTGAAATTAATACTATTTTAAAAATTCACAATTAAATTCAAAAAGTAAAATAGAAAAATATAATCCTAGTTGTACTTGACATGTAGTACGATTCAGAATGTAAACTTTGTTCGAAGGTAAATGAATGTTGTTTATTTCCCTATTCATCTTTTACTTAATTCATGCATCAATTAATTAATTAAGTAATTAACTGATAAAATCGTCTTTATTGTTTTAGATCATTTGAACACATTGTTATGAAGGTGTTTATCTATCGTTTATAAAAATAATCAGATGTGGTTATTGTCACCATTATATTTAAACAAAATAGTATTCTAATATTTAAAACTTCTGTTCTTTTCAGGACTTTTTATTTTCTACACAAATGGTCTGTTAATGTCAATTATCTCACACTACAGGTCATTCCGGCGAAAAATATGTGGAAAAACGTTGATCAGACGGAGCGAGATTCGCAGCACTTACATGAACTGTGCTGTGATGTCGGTGTGTCAGCGGCGGAAATTAAGCATCGTAATTGGCTAAGTGATTATACCAACTCTTTATTCAGTCTTGAGGGAATAGCAAATTACGGTTCTGAAGTTGACTACATGTTTCATGCTATCAATGTTGGTAGTAGTGCTGAAGGAATCGCTCAAGAGAGACTCGGCTCCGATTGCAATGTGATGATGACGGTTTCCGGAACTAGGATTGCTCCGCAGCGACAGAGTGAAAGTCAAGGTGATGTTCACCTCTTCAAGGTCATTCAAACATATCACCCTTCATACGTAAGATTACAATGTGTTTTTGTGGGAACTAGTCCAAGCAGATCAATCATGTCTACTCCAAGTTGCTGCATTGCAGACGAACAGGGTCGAATGATTTTGGCGGGAAAGTTATTAACTGATGCATACAGTAATAACAATAGTGGAACAATTAGTCCCCCGGCCGTCTCTGGTGTAATGCGAAGTTCCGTTAACCCAATACTGTGTATACACTCCCCAGTTTGGCCATTAGCAGCAAGAGAATGGGCATTTCGAGTGAGAAGATACGTATGGCCGACTGTGGAGCTAAAAAGATTCATACTCCAACACGGGTGTCACGTGGTACCAAAAGGAAATCACCAAAGTCCAAACAAACACATTGAATGGAGATGGTCGTTTTCACTGGCTGAGAAGTTACTCATCCGCACTTTTAATGAGACACAAATCCAGTGTTACTTCTTGATGAAATTGTTGGTGACATACGTGATAAATCCGATGGTGATAGAAGGACTGTCATCGTATCATGTGAAAACCTTGATGTTACATATGGTGGAAAGCACACATCCGACAGAATGGACGAAGGAGAAGCTTGCATTTTGTTTCATAGGATGTCTTCAAAAATTGCTGCAAAGCCTTGAAGATGGCAGCTTACCACATTATTTCATACCTAGCCATAATTTATTCATTCCCCGTCTCCAGGGTGACACGCGTATTCGACTTGATGCAGTAGTAACCAGTTTGTTGGAGAAAGGTTGGCAGTGTATTCTTCAATGTCTTCCACCAAACATGAATACGTTATTGGCCAAATATAAGGTTCAAGTAAAATGTGATTGCTTTGACAAGCATTGGGGAACAGAAGGATGTGAACTGCATGTATCAATGGTGGAAAGGTGTTATACCATGTTTAATGCTGCGATCCGTGTCATATTACGTTTAACAGAACGACCAGATCTCCAGGCGACAATCGATGCTATGACAATGTTTATAGAATATCCCACCGCACGAGATCCGGTACATTTTCCAGATGCTCCCACGACTGCAATAGTCAAACTTGTGATCAAGAGTAATCTCGGGCTATGTTTCTATGGTATGTCAAAGACGTATCCTTACAATCGTAAAGGTGGTTCACACGCTCTTCTTCCAACAGCACAGAACTATCTAGAAGACGCCCTGGGCGCGGACTTTGCATCCACGAAACTGAAGTTAGCAACCTTCCATTATCAGACAGAAAACTACGATGAAAGTATTAAAATTCTTATGCAGCTTCTGAGACAGTTTAATGAATACATAGTGAATACAACAGGAGACAAAACACGGCGCATGAAATCTTGCAAGCGACCAATCGCACTGCGGAAACATCGTTCTGTGACGTCACTCATAGGCAATGCTCCATCTTTAATGGAATGGGCGTCCCTTGAGGTTTGCTTTTCGCCTTGGGAGGTTGCTTTTGCACCGGAAGCCATACAAATGTTGAAAGATCGCGAAAGTTTGACGGATGATGACACCGATCATAAAGGATTTGTATTCGTTGATGGTGTTGTATATGCCTACTTCCTGTTAGCATTGTGTTACACCAGTATTCACAGACCTGTCCATAGACAACAAGCGATTGAAAACTTGCAACTTCTTCTTCATAATGGCGAGGAGAGTGATCTTCATTATCCAGAAGTTGCCAAGTTCCTACTCCCGTACATTAAAGAGCGAAAGCACAAGAACTGTCTGCTGTGTCACGTGAGGATATATTAAGGAATGTGACGTGTTCATCATACTAGCTTTAAAAATATAATGGCTTGTACGTATTTAAAACTAGTATCATATAGGATGTATAGACAGCTAAAATCTAGCCGCACTTGCAAAAAAGAAACTGACAAATATCCAAGCATTTTAAGCGATGACAGACAAGTTTCCTTGACATTGTGGTTTGGCATTCATGAACACAGTATGCCGACTCGGTGTTTTTTTTAAACTATGACAAAATGTGGTAGGGATATTCAAGAAGTCGAATGCCATTCATAACAAAGTGACAGGTTTATGTGTATATACTTAAAGGTATTTCTAATGAGATAAAATGCTTCCGTACTCGATAAAAGGGACAAAAGTAATTAACAGACATTACCCAACCATCGTCTGTCACTTGGTGTTCTCTACTTATTGCACCTATTGTCCAGAACGGATAATCAACCACAAATATGCGGAATTATTTAAAAAAAACATGGTGATGAATAATTGATAACGTCAAAATATTTTTGTAATACAATTAAACGCTTTGGTAGAGCGTTCATTTATGATGGGCATTTAAAATACATTCCACTACCGTGTTTTGATTGAAATGACATTGTCGACCATCTGCAGACTTTTACCACAGCCTCGAGCCCCGTCAACAGACAAACGTGTCAGTTTTGTTGGACTTGGTAGATATTTGTAACAAATTCTTCCTAGCCTTATCTAAATTATATATTTTGTTACAGCGTGATTACTATACTAAAAATAGGAATATACACATGGGAAATCGGTTATGTACAAACAATGGTCATTTATTATCTTTTAAGCCATTTGGTTCTCTTTACTTTTTTGCTGTGCATAAGACTATATTGTCGTACATCGCACGTATACATTGTGTAGATAGTTACACGTGCACCACGTCTGACTTCTAGATAACGAATCAGTTAATTGATGAGATATTTATGATTGTTCACGTATATTTCCTATATTAACACTGACACAATACAAGTCTCATTCACATTTTACTTAAAAGTTGTGTGACAATTAAATAAAGTTCACTTACCAAAGTACAGTAATTATATAATATGTTTATTTATTATTTTGCACACAATATTAATCAATGTACTAACTTTACTTTATTAGAATCAAACACTTCTTGTGGATTTCAATTAAGTCTGTACTTGTCGCTTTTGTTGTCATTTTTTGTTTGATATTAATTATATTTGTGGTTGTTATTTGTTGGCAAGTTTAAAAGTACATATAATTGACTAAAATACAGCGATCTCAAAGTATAATGTTTTTTGTTGAATTATGTCTGTCCCCAAAACAAACAAACGCGCGCTTGTCACAAAAACTTGGTTGACAAAATTTAACAGCAAGAAGAGATAAGGGGGATTGAGTTTTGGTAATCAGGTTCAGTTTAGGTGTTAATGGTACACTAGATTCTGATTTACCAGTATCAGTAATACCACCTCTAATCAGTGCTTAAATACGTCACATTAATGACTTCACATTTTTCTATTCGACAAAATTCTGGATGTTCAGCGAATAGCGACGACTCTAACACCTCCCGATTTTGTTCTGTACATACTAAATTCGCAAGGTTTCATAAATGAGGTAAATTTCCATCCGAACAGTTACTATTCCATCCAAATCAAAATTGGCGCTATTCCCTACTGCCGTTTCCAAGTGCGTATCTTTCCTATTACGGTACAGTACATTAAATCGCACTGAGGATACTGTCCTGTCGTCTGTATATGTCCCTCTATAACTCAGCCAAGCATAAAAAAAGTAGTGAACATGAATCATTACTCCGGCTGTATCCCCTGTTTAAATAATACTCTTTTGATCAGCGCATAATATACAAATCAAGTAAGGGAGAGTGCATGGGGGTGTGCGTTACTCGCACTGATATCTCTTGCTTTGGTTTTCTATCAAATACGTTCGCAAGATTATAAGCTTATTTCATTATCAATGTGTTTAAGTTAAATACTGCTATGTTTATTATCCACATAAAAAAGTAATCCGGTTTTAAAAGTTCATATAATTTGTTAGCCATTTTTATGACTGATGGCCCTGTCACACTACAACGTATTTAGCAGCGTGTGCCGGAAGTATGAAAAATAGTTGAACGCGCCCATACGCTCTCATACGCTGGGGTAGATCAAAGGGAAGCCACATTCTCGACGCACATGCACAATGACTGCATAACGTTCCCTTAACGTGTTACAAACGGATTCGCAACGTATTCATAACGTTAATACCATTTGTCAGCGTGCGCCTAGCGTATACTCAGCGTTCGCGACTTATGCAAAGCGTGCATTCAACGAATGAATTCCGAGTTCGCGAGGGCGTAATTGAAAATAACGAACCACTTTTTGCAAGACTGCGACAAGCGACGTTATTTTCATCTTGTGCTCTGTATGTATGAGGGAGGTGTCATATTTTTTATAGAAATCGTCCACTATGATACACCAACCCTCAGGAATTGTCGGACACACCAGGACTTCATCTAATTACTCATCGACAATGGCTTGGCACACTTCCCTTACTACCAGTGACATTGTGTTGTGGGTACTCTCCAGACGAACTTCGTTGATGAATACGTATTCCCGGAGGCAATTAGGAAACGTCGATTAAGCACACGCCTCATATACGTTCCGAGAACTCAGAAGTCTGGGATACGCTGTACAAACGCTCCGTGAACGTTAGAAACACGCGCGATAAGATAGTTCCACATTTCTGCAGCGTGTTTCGAAACGTATGTGAGCGTATTATGACGTTTGCGTAATGACTTCATAGCATGTACACTGTGTGCGAATAGCGATTTTCTAACGCATAACAAATACGAACGGCAAACGCTTTCAGTTTTGTGAAAGTACAGTATTTTTCGAAGCCTCTGACATTCGCGTACAACTTCGAGTGAGAGCGACCGTGTAACGTTCACAAAACTTGTGCAAAGCGTTTACGACGATCGTCTAGCGTATCAGCCAACGTCATCATACGTTCAGCATACGCTGCAAAAATACGCTGTAGTTTGACAGGGCCATCACTTAACAAATTAAAAAAAATGTGCATGTTACTTTATCAATCTTCAGCAAGTCGTGATTCGTTAATTTTTGACCGATGATTGGTAAAGTGACTGCATATTGACCATCCTTCTGTTAAGAAGTAAAAAATCCCAATTTGGAAATGCATTACTCAAATACAATTATACATGTATAGTATAAAGTCAATTAATGAAATATACATTATTTGTTTCTATGAATTACCGTCCAGTTTGTTTTGTAAAAAGGTTAGTCATCAGAACTTGCCGACAATTTATCAGAGTACGGTACTTTATTATGATAAATAGTGATAATAATTCAAAGGGCAAATACGATACTTTTTTATCAATTTACGATTACGATTATTTAATCGTACATGTGCTATTGTATGTCTAGAAAATGAAGATATTAGTTTTCATCTATTTGTGAAATGAAATACATATTACATGCATAAACGAATTACATGTGTACTATAGAGAGCTCTGGGCTTTCGTAGCAGGATTTAAATACATCTCTTCACATCTTACGTGACTATCTACAGAAGCGAGCACACCAAAATCCGGACTATACACCTGAGTGATTGATGTACATTGTGTGGGAGTAGCTTTGTTGGATAATAAAAGTTGTATGATAAGCAAATAAGTTGTACCTAGTTAACGATCTGTCTCACCGGCCATTCCCAAGTTTCTGATCGTATTTTCATTGGTTAAATAGTTCTTACGTAGAGCGAACTTGACCAAACCTCAAATATGCCCCGTTTTGGGGATCATCAATCAATAAGTAACGCACGACTAAAAAACTGCATCGAGGAATTCTGGTCATCTTATGTTCTGGTCTTTTAATTCGCCATATTTTACGTCATTCAACAAATTCATGTGTACAACATTAATGTCATTAACGCTGAAATTATGTACGTGTGTGCATATTTCTCATAGTTACTACTTTTTTTATCTTGTTTTATTGTCTGTTCTACAAGTTCACCGTGTCCTTTGAGGTAAGATTAACTAACGTGTAATTTGCTATATCAAACAGATGAACACAGCTTACACACGTCGAGACAATCAAGGTATTCACAGATTTTTAAACACGCGCTGATGTCTAATTAAATTAATTTAACGAAAAATATTTGAAATGACATGATGATATGCTTCGTTGAGCGTCAATGATGTTATTTATTGATTCATTGCACCACATACCATTAGTAAGAAAGATATGAGTATAAAATGACGAAATCACTTATCTGAACTTAACCGTGTGTTTAAATAGACTCTGAGTACATGAATTAAATGCACTTAAGTGTATCTGAATTATTTCGTAAAACATGTAGCGCATAGCTTAAACAATGAAGTTGCAATAACTACTTACAGCAGATACAGTCAACCCAAGTTAACGACCCCCTGTGAACCCCCGTCATTCTGCTTCACACACATTTTTATAAATACATTTATACAAAACTCTGATTAAAAGACAACTGTTCATATAGACCATCTTGCCTTTTTGGTGGCCTTTGTTCGCAGGTTTAACAGTGTGTTGTTTCTATTTATGTAAAGCAATAAAAAAACATGGTCGCATGAAATAATGTGTTATTTAAATGAGATGTCATTTATAATGACCGAAATGTCCTCTTTACATTGCCCAGCCGAACACTCCAGACATACAGACGGGATTAGACACTGGATTTTTCGAATGCAAATCTATAAACACAGTAAAACTTCGTTATTACGAGCAATTATATCACGAGCATCCGACTTATCTCGAGAAGTTTTTAAAGCCCCGTCAATTTTTTGTTCTTAGTTGTGTATAATTTTCAACCAAAAAACAAATACCTCGTCATTACGAGAACCACGTTTATCTCGAGCGTTCAGTCTGTTCCGATGACTCCTCGAGATCACGAGGTTTTACTGTAGTAATAAAGAGTATTTTACGGACTAAACCATATTTACTTTCCACAATGTTTTACAGGTTGATTTCGTTAAATGATATTTTCATATATGGTGTAACTGTGTGGATAATCCCATTACTTGTTACAAAAG
This sequence comes from Lutraria rhynchaena, assembly GCA_008271625.1. Taxonomy (NCBI): domain Eukaryota; kingdom Metazoa; phylum Mollusca; class Bivalvia; order Venerida; family Mactridae; genus Lutraria; species Lutraria rhynchaena. The sequence goes on from VIBL01000130.1 coordinate 226,586, forward strand.
GATTGGGCGAGGAGTTAGTCAAGCACCATATCCGCTTCGACCCCAAAATTAATTCAGTTGACAAAATATTATTGTTGTGTTTTTCCAATGATTCGATACTTTCGTCACAATTGTAACCAATCATTATTTCGAAGGTATTGCATCAACAGTCTCTAAACTTAAGATGAATTATGGTATGCTCGTGAACCCAATGCTTTTCAGCCCGCATGTTCGAAATTTTAAATTGACATTCAAAATGTAGGCTTTAAAATGATTTTCAGGAATTTTATTACATTTGTAGCGCAAAAATTACCTACTTTCTAAATGTGTACTACTCTAACATACTAAATGTGCATTGTAATAATGGGCATATAATTTGCCGATTTTTTGTTATATTTGAAAGATATTATAAAAGTATGTGAGGTAAAGAATATTTGCTGAATAGTTTTGTGAATAAGCGCGCATTTAATGATTGGGATAAAGAAAATTTAGCTGTACCAATACGTCCGGTTTATTCTGATTTAGTAACAACCGAATCTTTTTTTTGTCACCGTATATAAATAATTTGATTGAACTCCAGCTGCATCAATTAACCACTTTGGGATTTATGGGAATGATAATTGCTTTCATGTCATTTTATGTGACTGGGGGCACTTAATTAACGCCCGAAATATAAATAAGTTGCTACTGTTCTGTGTGACGAAACGCTAACGTATGTATATGTTTTTAGTTCATTACCTGCATTAGTTATATAACCAAGTATCAATCAATACTAGAGGAGTAAATACACAATCATTTATTCCAAAATTAATCTCCATTCATCACACAATTAAAGGAAAAACGCCGTACGTAACACTATATATAGCTTCACCTCCGAACAATTCTGTTTATAAAAGTTACATTTTTTAATTGTCATCAATTTAAAGGCCGCGAATAGAACTCAAATAATGACAATCCTTTTATAAACATCATCCATTTAGTCAGTAAAATTGGTTTCTTTGTAATCTCAGATTGTAATTGCTCGTTAATTAATTTGGCTTAATTATCTGATGGTAAATGTTTGTACAACGCATTAAGGATTCTAATGGAACTGAACAGGCAACTTGTTGATTGCTGTATTGTAAGAAAGGTTGGGATTGGGTGAGTCAAACTTACAACGTTGATTCGACCCTGGCCTTGTAGTTGCCGATCAGTGACACGAAGATTTTCACCGGATTTATTTGGTTAATTGCACTGACAAAGTGCGTTTTCTTTCCATTCATTTTATGTCATTGGAGAACTGTTCTTAATGTTAATGTTCATACACGTGCTCCCCCCCTTATCAACCACAGTTCTCTGTTATTGTCCTCCTATGATATTTTGTACGAATTTATTTATTTTAAACCTTTGGCACTGGCGCCATTAGCCCGACCGGCTAGCGCAGTGGTAGCTAAACGAGAGAACGTGGGTTCTATCCTCAGTAGGGACACATGCTCTTCGTGACAAAATTGTCCTCCATCAATGAATAAATTTATTCACATTGGGTAGGTAGGCAGAGGCTTACGGTAACAGGTTAAAAGAGCATGGCTAGTACTGGTTACAAGACTATATGAATGTCCAGGGAAACCGGTTAAATTAATAAGCCCGCCGCGAATATGACTGAAAAAATTGTCGTCGGCGGTGTAACACCAACAATATTGTTGAATATAACTCAAACAAAACAAAATTGGTATCATGAACAGATTTTTAGATTGTCATCCTCTTTTTTTGATCCATTAAGTTTCTCAATGGGTGTTTGACTTTCAATATCAGCGCTTATTCTTTAAAAAGGGAAAATTAAAAAATCCTCTTGTCGAGTACATAAGCCATTGATATTTCACAATGGCGGCTAAATGTTATAAGTTGCTGTACGCGTCTATGCACCATTCGGTTACTTTCTTAGAAAAAGTAAACTCAGGTTATTATAATTTGTTCTCTCTTTAATCACAGCATGCTTAAATACTAATTAAGACGAAGTTTATTGAACGAGACAATTTCAATAGTTCGTAGTCACGTGTCTGAGGTTTTAATCAATTTGAAAATCGCCAAAATATCAGTATAACAAAAAAGTGTACTTTTATGATAGTTAATTATTGCAAAATTGCATAAATACAAAAATCCGAAAATCAGAGTTATTACATTCCTATCATATGTAAATTTCGGGAAAATAAATTTTGGTCAGGCGAATGAATCATTCTTTTTGATGAACCTGGACCAATTAGTAAGACGTACTTGTTCTAAGTGTCGAAAGTACTTAACTGCTTGACATTTATATTCGACATGTGATTGTTGTATAGTAATAAGAAATTATATGTAATTGGTCATACTGTTTACTACAATGGCCATGTGATTAGCTCAGTCGAATTATTGAAAAACCGGCATAACTAAGTTTCGATGAACAGGTCATTTCTTTAAAGTTTGATTTATTTTCATTATCAAATAAGAATCTTGACTTATGAATTCACAACTGTAAGTACTTAATTCTGAATAAGTTGTGAAATGTCGTACTTATATTAGCCAATGATGGGATTTGTCACATTATGTTGTATTGTGATTAAATAGAGTTTATTATACAACAACGTTTCTGATTGGCTAGTAGTATTAGAGTTGTGTGTTAAGGATAGTTTTATATAGTGTTAACGAGCGCATTGTGAAACAGCGGCGTAATTAACGCGAATGAAAACACAACCACTTTGATGTGAAAGTGTCAACTAAAATATACCTGCTAATATGGCGCGCTCGTATCAGTTCATTGTTTCATTATAAGTTGTATATTTACTACGCTCACTAGGAAATTCTTGAATGTAACTTCAACTTCACGCTTGCCTGGACATTTTGAGGAGGGCCGCGTTTCAGCAAATTTTTTACCGGATATACTTTGGGGATTATCATTTGAGGTTTGGCTATTTATAGTACTATGATATCATGGCTGTCAGTATATAAGGAGCGAAGTCATTATTAATCGAACATAGTAATAAGTGAACAAATTGAATAATATTGTTAAGAACCTATACAATATATGATAATGACTCTAAATCTTAATGTCAACGTATTTAATAAAAATTGTAAGTAAATTTTAATAAATTAAAATACTTTTTTGATAATCTATTAGGTGTTTAAAAGGATTTATTTACAAGATACATTTTTATTAATATAATTTGAACATTTATTAATGTATTTTATTATAATATTGTTACATTAATATTGTCATTATTTCACAGGACATAAAAAATAATATAAAGCAACATAAAATGATAATATAAATTGATTGGGTGAAGTAAAATTGAATTTAAATTTGAGTTACTATTACACTTTATTTCTTATTAACAATTCTTATTTGATATTTTTTATACCAAAGGGCAAAAAATGGTAGAACACAGTGATTTCTAATAGAGCTTTTATGCATAGTTCCAGTTCCTATTACCACCTATTAGCAGTGTACTTGCGTGAAGCTGAGCGTGTATTGACGAATCGAGAGCGCACGAGATAAAAACCAATAGACATATTCGCATGTTTATATGAAACCGAAAGTAGCGTTGACTAAGCTTGGTTCTAGATAAAATATTGTAGGCTTTTACAAAAAAGCGCGCTTCTTTTAATAAAACAGTTTTATAATCTACGTTAGGATTTATAAAATGACCATGAGATATGAGTAGGGAGTTAAGGTTTGGTTTATTATTGGAAGTGTTCTTATGTGTTGTTTCAGGGTGTGGCTGCTGCTCTTTTCAAACAATTGGAATAGTGATTAGCACGATAATAGCCATAAGTGGAGCAAATCCTATCATAAGGACCGCACAAATGGAAGGACCATGCAATATTGGTGATATGACCGGCGATATTTTAGAAGAACACAGAACAGTGAACATGTTAATACATAGAGCGATAGCCGTTATTCACCTTGCAAATAGAACAAAAGAAGTCACTGTAAGTATTATTGTCACGTACGACATTCTGTATGCAAGACTTCCAGATCATTTGAATCATTTGTCACGATAGATATCAAGCATCATTTATCGATCAGTGATCAATGATTAAGGTTACTTAAAGCACTCCTCGCGTAAAATGGATTTCTGGAAGCTATCAAAATGTCGATCATAATGTTATTCTGTGTTAATTGCCTTTGAGACTATGTTAATTGAATCGTGTTCGGACTATAATTAGAGAGAGAGGTGGTGAGAGGTCATGACGCCTAAGAAATAATGAGTTTTGTTGCTTGAAAAGCAACATTCAAGGCTGAAAATTCATTTATTCGCTATTTGTTTCTAATTGTTTTAGATAAAACTGATATTTCTCTTAGATATTAAATAAAGCCTTTTTTAATATTTATGGAACAAAAAAGGATTTTTCGAGGAGACTACAATTTATATTTTTACATTATCTGTCCGTGCTTGTGAAAATAAAATTATAAAATTATCATCTATTTTCAACATTTCCTGGAACTTGCTGTAGGTTAGTTTTCTAAATGACAAAAATAATTGACATAATGATAACACGCATTCATAGCCAGTCTTGGATTCGTAATGTAATCACTGTGTGAGTTTTGCGTCGTAAAATGTGACAAGCGACGCATGTTATCATGTAAAGCTAGCACTTAGCAGTCAAGTATTTCATTCAACATTTTAGATATAGCCATGCATTCGAATTTGTAAATCACCAACAATAAGACTCATTAATTATGTGTGTATTTAAATGCACATTATGACAAGTGTGGTTAATAAGTAATTGGACAAATTAATATTTACTGACAAGCACGGGATTCAAGTATGCGGTAGTGAACTCTTTCCTTATTCGCGTGATCAATCAAATATGTAACGTACATAACGTGATTTTAGGTTGTTAGAATATTAATCATTGTAACAAGTCTGTAACAGTTTCGCGTAGATTGATACTCATATCCTCGTTATGTCTGTTGGGTTATTTCAGCATCTGTATCAGAATATAATTCAATATACAGTAATAGATGAAGATTGTACTGTTAGATTAATAATTCGGTCCATCGTCTCTTAGTAGACTTGTGCCAAAAGAGCAAGAAAAAGGAATTCAGATACTGACAATACTGAGAGAATATAATACGCACATTGTCCTAACTTAAGTCAGGCTCCATAGCTATGAATTTGTTCATATACAAACTATAGATACTGGTGTATCTAATTCCCTTTTTACATCATATGTATTCACAGATGTCGACAATGCTGTCACCAGACGACACACCTAATGCTAATTTTCTGCCAGAGGAACAGTTCTCAACAACTGGAGGCCAGTTTTCAATAGACACTGTCGATGTAAGTATTTTTAAGATCAATTAACTGTCAGTTTGAAATATAATTGCCGACAGCGCGGAAACAGCGCTGTATACCACATTTCTGTTTATGTATCAATGGTCACGATATGCGTATTTCGTATTTTACTCTTGTTATTCACTTGATTTGTGATTATTTATTGTTTGGTTATATATCATTATTATCCGCTATACACGTACGATCGTGTATATATCAAATCTTTAGGTTAAAGACCACTAATTTGTATCTTCTTTCTTTCTTCTAGTTAGCGCTACAGTACAAATACTTCTATGAAGAAATAGTGAAGCTAAACTCATATCTCAAGGAAGCATCGAAATTCAGAACACCATTAGGAGATAGGAGCATCAAGGGGGATTTAAATAATATTTCTTTGGAAGTTGAGAAACTTTTATGTGACGTATTTATAGAGTATAGATACCAAGGAGGAGATAGCTCAGTTTTACGAACAACACACGAACTCTCATCAGCATTTGACATCCCTGAAGCCGACAATACGTTGTACAATCAAACAAAACGAGCATATGTACTACTAAATGATTGTGTTAATTTGATGAATTATTTTAAAACTATAGTTAGCAATCATACTAGTCAGTAAGACGAATTCCTCCACACGGGGTTCATTTCCTTACCAGAATCAAACACAACAGTGAAAAGATGACAACGAATATTGATATTGATTATTTAATTAATGTTGCAATTATGTCAATCAGCTGACACTGATTGGATAATGCTTACGTGGAATAACAACGTCATTGTAGGTGATATGTGCCACAGACGTATCTTATGTCATTGTTGTGTTCCGTAAAACTGATACATCGCGTAATTTTTATGCTGATGTAAAGAAACGAATATTTCATTTTCTACTTTCGCAGTAAGTCACTCTTGCCATATACGTTTTACCAAATGTGATTCATCTCAGTGCAATAACTTTTATTTATACAGTATCTATTTATATATCACATAATGTTGTTTTTGTTCGACTTCCGTCCATATGAGATTTCAAACTGATCACCTTCATTATGTACTGTGTTTTCGTCGCTTCATACAGAAATATCTGTTATATGTTAATATCCATCAACTTGTCCAACATAAGAATCTTTATCAGTCAAAGTTTAACATTAGTCATCCGGATAGGATCATTTTCATCATGGCTTCATTTCCAGTTCATGTTACTTGAAGGCATTGTCTAACCTTTGGGCAGACGGCTATATCTAGGGCACATTAAACATACTGACACATATAATGTTAATGAATGTGACGTCGCTAACATTTGGAGAATGCGGATCTTTCAAAAGTGTTCAATTTTTTAATTCATTCTTAGATAACGATTTCCGCTATAAAATTTAATAAGAAGCGTTTTTAATCTAGTTCAGTCGGTGCGCAGGCGCGGAAAATCTACATTTAGTCTATCTTTTCTTATACCTCCCAGATAGTTTACATTAATGGCATTTAACAACTCAATCACAAGATGGTCCTTCCTGATGTACATATACAACATTAGGTTGTATACGCATCAGTTTAGTTAATGATTCATGATGACGAATTCATTCCGTGACATTTGTACTATATTCATCATTAATTTACTCTGATCCACGTTTCTGTATTTCCTTTTAAATCATATTGGTTCACTTTTATATCTGCCGTTCATTCTGACTGATGTAAAGAATTTTCCCTCTCCTTCCGCCTTCAGATTAATTTGACAATTAGAAATATTGCTTCATAATTTAAAAATTGTAATGAACCCGGAAATCTAGCACATTTGTCGTTCAAACGCAAGGACTATTGTGATATCGTTTGAACACCATACTTTCTGATTGTTAATTACCACTCTGTACCCAAAAATCACAATTTACTTGTTGCGGTTGGTTGTATACACACTATTTTATGGACATCATGCTTTTAATTAACATCGTTTTCAATTGGCTTTTCTTTATCAATCATTGAAATTTACATTTTGCTTTCTGTGTGGCGTGCATCATTTTTTACAAAGCGGGTTTGAACATGTATCTTTTTACATTTTTGTCGCTGTTTTGCATAATTTTGTCTTTTGTGAATGTAAGTTCTTTAAGCGTCAATGTGATCATGTACATTTGTTATTTAGTCATAAATTTATTATTTGTTGAACAATGCTTATCACGTGAAATAGTCGTTAATTGTTTGTGTGTGAATAATTTATCCGTTTATTTATTTATATATTTATTTATTCGTCTAGTCATTTGAAATTGTTTCTTTTCTCATATTTAGTCATGCACTTATTTTTAGTTTTTCATAAGCTTGTTTTTTTTTCAAATTTATCCAAATCTCATTTATTTATTTATTTACAAATTGTCATTGTGTTCATTTATTTATCTCATTCTGGTTCTGTATGTATATCTTTATATTTAAAAGTCTTTCTTTTTTGTTTCAAATAAAATTTATTATAGTATATGTTTGAATTCGTTTTTTACCTGTCATTAATTACAATAATTTTATATTGGATGAACAAAATGGATTTCTATTGGACCATGTGTATGTCAATTACCATGACAACGGATACGTTTAACTAACTTAGTATAAAACGCATACAAAATGTTATATGAACGCAACATTCACCGCCAACCAGTGACTGTACTCGGCATATCACGTGATACGGCCACCGTGTAATTAGCAATACCAAACACAAAAATAACGAAGAAAAATGAATGGGAAAATTTCTTTATAAGCTTCACGTTGTCTGATTGGTTAATAAAATTTTGTCACGAATTTTCATTGGTAGATCAGGTTATGACTGATTTTAGTTACACCTGTGTTCTCGTTCTTTTTTCAATGAACTTATGTTATTCATGGACTGAACATCTTGTAACTCTTTAAGCGATACAGAGGCATGATATCCAACATTAAGTATATTTAAATACACAACTCGTTGTGTTATTAGTAGGATACCAAATTTGATGATAAAGGCGTCATTACATATACACGGCATATGTGACCTGCTGAAATGACGGGCGTTTCCGCGTTTACGAGATTATTCTCGTCCGATTAACTATCGTCTGATAAATTTAGTAAGCGCAAGGTCCTCGCTAGGGGAGGTAACTCGTCAAGCTATATCAATCGTGCTGAAAAACATAAGATGGAGCAGTAAAGAGTTATACCAATACAGATAACGTATTGATATAACTCATTAGGTATAAGATTAAAATTTGCAGTTATGGCGATGTCTGCACTGATGAGCAGACGGTAAATTTAGACACGCTCTAGTAACCTAGTTTCCCTCGCTCAAACAATCAAACTGACAGTTAAAATAATGCAATGCCGCAAACTGACACATTGAAAACACAGACAATAGTGACGAGCATGTTGTCGTAAAATTGTTGCATTCAATATATATAAAGCGTAGTTTGCTAATTCGGATTAGCGTAAACACGTTAAGAATTATACGTAACTGTACTGCGTTGTGAAAGAGACCTTTCACATGGATGCAGTGGTTAGTGCGGATTTCGGACCTGTTATTTTATGTCTTGCGGTACAATCCTCCCACAACGCTCTGTCATATTTTGCTGTATCTTGACTTAAACTTTCGTATACAGATTTGTATTAAAGTGTTAAAATCTAGCGCTATTTCATTGAAAATTAATTTTTGTTTGTATTTTCCATTAAAATGATCATTTAAAAAAGTTTCTGTGTTTGTGATTTATAAATATTACTTGATTTCTAGCATGATAAAAGTAAAATGTGCTACTGACTGTTCAATACATTAAACATTTGTTTGTTTATTGTTTTTATGTGACCTATTGTCACTGGGGTTTAACGCCGTTTTTCCAACAATTTTTCAGTTATATACGGCGACCGATTCACCTAACCAGTTTTCCTGGACCGTATACTAACCAGTACTAACTCACCCTTCTACAAGGAGCCGGAAACTTCTCCACATATGAAGGAAAATCATTACTTTTTTGTCAAATTTTCATAGAAGGGTATGACCTGCCGCGACCGGGATTCAAACCCGGATCTCCAAGTTATAAGTCCAGCGTACTAACCACTGGATCACGGCCGCCGGGATTCGAACCCGGATCTCCAGGTTATAAGTCCAGCGTACTAACCACTGGACCACGGCCCTTAAACATTTGTGGCCATGGCCATTGTGCACAAATGGGCGTCTGTAATCAAGTGGTTATTGTCTTTGACTTGCGATCACCAGCCCCTCACATCTATAAGGTTGGTGGTTCAACCCAGGTGTGGGTCTTTTTCCACTGTTAAAGCTGGAATGTGGCAAGTGACCCTGGTTATTGATGCGACGTCAAATCGCAGAGGAAAAGGGAACTGAAGGTCTGAGCTGTCGAATATTGACACACACACGCACACACACACACACACACAATCTGAGATTTTATCCCATTAATTTAACCATAACCATGACTGAGTTGTTTCCCTTGAAAAATATTTATACGTACTTACAGTTTCATTTTAACATTTCGGTACCGTGAATTCTATCGATGCATTTTTTTTCGATTTTGTGTCTATATGCTAGAATTATGCATTCAATTTGATTGATTAACCGTTTTTATGATATCCTAACTATGTAAAAATTACAGAACAAGAAGTACTTAACGAAACAAAATAGATATATGATATCATTAACAGAGCCTATATCAATGAAAATTGACGTTTACTGACAGGACAATTGTTTTAGTGCATGGCTTTTCAAAGCACTGTTACGCGCAATGGTAACGGACCTGTGATAGTAAGAGTGTAAAACACTTCAGTTCAATCCGAACTCATCAACTGAACACAAAAAAAAATGAAAAGAAATTGACACAACCCTACTCAATTGATAAACAGCATAACCCCTGAAAAACCGGGCCAAACGAAATTGACCATTTTTCGGGGGAAAAAGATGAAGTACCTGCTTCATTGTTTAGAACTGGACAAAGTGCTTATTGGTTATGCGTAGTATAATGTATTAGGTATCTGTAGACACCAGTTATTAGAAATTTGAGCGATTTCTAAAAATGTTACCTAGTGTTAAACAAACTTGGTGCAGAAACTGTCATTTTGGAAGTTGTAACCCTTGTATATCTATATATATGATATATGTGTTTTTGGTCCGTGTGGCCATTTTAGGTCAAATACACCAATATACACTGTCCCAGTATCCCTTCAACGTGCTAGCCCCCTGTGCTAGTGGCATTATGTTATGGAACTAATGACCCAGATGAGCCATAGGGAGTCACTCTGTCTCTCTTGGGGCTTTTGAATTCTAGAATCCTTAAATTATATTATTGATTTGTTCATGTATCTGTGATTAATTACTGAGTGCTTGCATTAGCTGGAAGGTAAATTAAACTTAACATTGCTTTGATAAATACCCATTCCTTTCGTCCAGTAATCTATTGAGCTGTATAGAAGAAAGTTCTTAGTGTGGAACTTGGATTTCAACAAACCTAGATTATGATATATATACATATCATAGATAGACAACAATGTTGTGTGGGGGATATAATGGTTTCAGGTTGTCCGTCCGCCCGTCCGTCTGTAGACGTAATCTTGTGTGCGCTTCTTCTCCGAAACAGCTGGTTGGATTTTCATAAAACTTGACCAGCACATTAGGCATTAGGTCTACTTGCGCATATTGTAAAAAATATTCTGATTTATTTGCAAGGAGTTATGCCCCTTTTTTATTTGTCCATACACACAATCTTGTGTGTACTTCTCCTAAATGGCTTGTTGGATGTTAGTAAAACTTTACCAGCACATTAGGCATTAGGTTTCATTGGCTGTTTATCTGCCTTTGGTTATTACAAATCAAATAGAAAGTTTATTAGTATTAACATTGCATTAAACTTCATCACCATTGAACGTACAACCGGTTTAACATTCTAAATCTAAACGACTGATAAGTATGCCACTTATCATCGTGTACAATGTAACATAACCAACATTTAATGTGAAAATACACGCACATAAACATTCTTTATGAATAGAGTTGTAAAATTACGCTTCTAATGATAAATGATACATATATACTTCTAGCTATGAACTGTATTATTAATAACTCTAGGTGGGCAGAATTTTTTTTCTACGCATGAGTATCACGTGGATGTTAATGAAATACTTGTTGCCTTTGAAATTGAATCTATTAAAACATTTTACAGAGGTGTTTTTGGTAACGTCAGTGATACTGCACATCCGGCAATGTCGAAGATCAAACACACAAATATGCGATGGAACACCCTCATATAAATCAATTAATAAAATGATTATTTAGCCATTTTGGTATACAACAAATGTCGCACGAACTTATCTCGCACTTTTGCAAGAGCGTTACCACAACTTGTAAAAAAAGCTACAAGCCTTGCCTCCTGGTTTCGGTTAGCGTCTCCTGGTGGCATTTTCCCGCCAAATATATCGACTCACTTCAATCAACTGTGGGCGTGGTGTGAGTATGGTATACCTAAATATGTCCTAACACCGCCTACACCAAAACGGGCATTTCTATATTACTCAACTTTTGCTAAGCACCAAATGTTTTTAATGTCAAATTCATGTTTAATCAATTTGATTGAAGGACAAATTTAACAGTTTTACTTATTTTGCATTAGGTATGTGCAAGAGAAGAGGAAAGTCCGATGATTCATTATGTCCAAGGCTTTTAGCGTGTGTGTTTGACCCATTGATCACAACTGCTTGGCAACGTCTTCTCATGCTCTCTATGAGGTTTCTGACAGTTCTAGCGGGTATGGCGGCCCATTTTTGCACCAACATCTCATCAAGCTCATGGATGTTGTTAGATTGCACTTAGTTCGCTGATATCCGTATCTGCAGCTTAATTCCACATGTGCTCAGTTGGATTTAGGTCGGTGATCGAGCTGGTCGGTCAAGGCGCTCAATACTCCCCCTCTGCAGGTAGTCCTGAACCACCCGGGCACCTAGGAGACGCGCATTATCGTCCATTAAAATGAACTGATCCCCCATTGCCCCGGCCTACAGCATAACCTGGGTGTTTAACATCTTATCGATGTACCGCTGATCAGTCAATGTACCTCTATCTAGCACAACGAGGTAAGTCCATCCGTGTCAGCTGATGCCAACCCACACCATAACTTACCATGCCCGTAGCTGTCGTGCTCAGCAATATTTCCGGTTTGAAACCTTCCCCCAGGTCTTCTCCAGACTCTCGCACGTCTGTCAGTAAAGACCAGACAAAGCCTAGACTCATCGGTGAAGAGAACATGTCTGCAGTTTTGTTTGGTTCACATAACATGCTCCATCGCCCATTCCAAACGGGCCTGGTGGTGACAACGAGTCAATAGAATTCTTAAACAAGGTCTTCTTGATCCCAGATTACCCTCGTATGACATTCCATGCACAATCTACAAACCTTGATCGCAGATTACCCTCGTATGACATTCTATGCACAATCTACAAACCTTGATCCCAGAAGCATTAAGAAGGTCATTATGAAGATGCTTCGGTGTTGCGAATCGTTCTCGACGGGCCTGGGTAATCAAGAATCGGTCTTGAGCTGCTGTCGTCACCCTTTGTCTCCCTCCACAATGCCTCCTGAAGGGTGTACCATACTGCTGGTGCCTTGTCAAGGCTCTGGCGATGATGGTGTGGTGTACAACAAGCACCACACCGACCTCATGATGTGTGGCCCCCTGATCCACCATCCCTACAGCCCGCCACATTTCTGCTTCACTCAAATGCCCTCTTATCATAGCGTTTGCCATGTCAAATTGACCAATGTAAAAAGTCTTACTTTGAATGATCATATATGTGTAATGACGGTGTATGAGGACAATGGTGCGTCTCTGCTCCCACTAAAAAACAAAACAAAAAAAAAACACACACAGAAAAACGAGGGGTGCATGCTTTCCGTGACCTCGTGGCGAGAACTACTCGATAAAACAGCTTGCATTTAGGTTGGAAGCCTTCTCAAAAACATTGCTGAATTGAACTATGCGAAATAAAATAATTGAATCCTTTTTATACTTTTCATAATATAGTGAGAAACGTCTGGTGCGTAGCAAAAGTTGAGTAGTATATATACGCATCTGCCAGCCTAACATTTAACGACTCCGTATGACTGTGCTATCCCCAACTGGCCCCGAGGTTATAAACTTGAGATCACTCTCTGTGCTCCAACTTCAATTCCGTTCTCAAAGTATTATGGTTGAAAAGACAGATATTATTAATGTTTAAATATATATAAACGTCAATTATGCTCTAAGAATAATGTATCAATAATGTTATTAGTGGACGATCATAATTAACCCACAGGCATTAGTAACGGACCTGTGATGGTAAAAATGCAATAAATTCTTTATAAAACATCATAATTTAACCAAAAATTACCTAAAATGAAAAAAAACATTTTCATAGAATTCCACCCCTTTCAACTGTTATATATACCAATACTATCGCATTTTTGCCATCACAGGTCCGTTGCTAATGCCTGTGAATTAACCATAATCATTAAAAGGCAAGATATGAGATTTGAGCTCGGAGACCATTCTCAAGGTTTATAACCTCGGGCCCTGAACTTAACAGTCTGATCACGTCCTGATCGTATCGTTCCAAGAACTGATGGTCATAAGCTGATGCATTGCATTCAGTCAGTACATTATTACAGCAAGAATTAGTCTAAGTCAGTATTCATTCCGCAGAGAACAGTTATCATGTTGGTTTTATGTTTCTTGGGTCCCGTGTGTTGCACGTGTCAAGCTATTATAATAATTGTCCGAAAAATCTTAAACTTGAAAAACGTATTAATACCAGGAGTTAGGAAGGAGGATCTTTTATAAATCAAGCTACAAATCGACTTAATGGCTTGTAACCACAAATTATGCTGTTTGTGCAGAATAATGCACAATGGATAAAAACCAGCGCGCTTGTTCCGAATCTCCTCGGCGATCCGGATTACGTTTGGGAAATCTGCATGCAAATCTGCGAAAAACACCAAAACAATCCGATTGGATGTACATGTAAACATCGAACAGCGAAAAGAAATCTGCCTTTTTATCAAACTAGATTGGTTCTTTATTGTCGCTTTTCCGCATACGAAAACATACAGAAAACACCAGATCCCGATTGCATTGATTATTTCTACCAGTCAGTGACATTGTAACAGAAACGTTATGTCAGTTAGTCTTCAATGTTTATAAAGAATGGTATAGGTAAGAATGATCTAAAATGCACTAAAACAAAATAGTTCCGGACCGAAAAAATGCGGACTCACTTTTTTTCAATTCGGCCGTATTCTATTTCGTGATTTTAGAGTATAGACCTCAGTTTATAAATGGCATACAGATAATTTTCGTGAAAACGAACGGGATTGAAACTCAAACGAGTTAGAAATGCATGATTGCATAGAAATTTACTAATTGTTCTGGTAGTCCGTGGTGATCAACCTGACCGGGAAGTTCAATTTTAGACTGATTTTTATCCAAGTTCCACATGTACAAATTTAGTGTAAAAAACGGTCCTACCGCTATAAAGGACTTTCTTGTTTCTTGACCGATTGTTAAAACCACATTAAAGAAAACAAAACACTCATTTTCCGGAACATGAAAACACATCTGATGTATGAAAATATCCTTCAGAATGATGTTAACTTTGTAAAATTTCTATTAGAATAGTCGGTTCTTTCGGGTTCGAATTCTTTGAGGTCAAGATAATCTGCATTTGTAATGGCTAAGTAGTTTAATCAATTGCGAAACGATAAAAAAACCCTTTCAGTCCGTCTTTTAAAGACCGCTAAGCGGGTCCAGAGTGTTACATCTCTCTTGGCTCACAGGTTTTTGTTCAGTTTGTTTTCAGTTATCAGGGAATCTATTGAATGTCATCAAATGTTGACAGTGTAGTTATTGAAGGACATCATACATGATAATTATGTATATTGATATGATAAAAACATCAATGTATTCAAAATAATTAATTAGTAACGAAATTTGCATATTTTGTTTATAAGGGGTTTTGTATTTATCATTTATATTCAGCATTTCAAGATTTTCCATCTCTATTTCAGTTCTTGACTTTGTGACTTTAATTTTGAACTTTGATTCACCTCTTCATTTCCCTAGCACTGATGCTGCTTTAGGCTTTGTTAACACATATACTCTCAATGCATTTAGTCTACTTTATTACAAATTCTATCATGACAGTGTTCCTTATGCAGAATATAGTGACTGAAATAGAATCGTGTTTACATAAAACTGTGTTTCTTTTACAGCCACCTGTACTGTACTATCTGGCTTAATTCTACTTGCATAATGTGAACGCAAATCACTTTGTCACCGAAGTTCAATCATGGCAGATCAACAAGGACCCAAGTGATACATACATACATACATACATACATACATACATACATACATACATACATACATACATACATACATACATACATACATACATACATACATACATACATACATACATACATACATACATACATACATACATACACACATACATACATACATACATACATACATACATACATACATACATACATACATACATACATACATACATACATACATACATACATACATACATACATACATACATACATACATACATACATACATACATACATACATACATACATATATACATACATACATACATACATACATACATACATACATACATACATACATACATACATACATACATACATACATACATACATACATACATACATACATACATACATACATACATACATACATACATACATACATACATACATACACACATACATACATACATACATACATACATACATACATACATACATACATACATACATACATACATACATACATACATACATACATACATACATACATACATCCTGGGTATCCTAATCGATATGCTAATATTATACTTTCCATCTAATCGCAGTATTTCTTCCTTAACTTAAGGGACTATACATAAAATCAAATCCCTAGTTGCATCAATTTGGTCATGTCTCCACATTTTTTTTTCATTGAAGACATCGACCGAACGAGCCATCACCTAGCTTTTTCAAAAGCTTACCATGTTTGAAATACTTCACTAAGTGCAAAACAATAATCTAGTTGTATCCTGAGTTATATTAAATTTTAGCAGTTTTCGATATTGATAATGTCACGCTTACGTAGGCGAGTGTTTTTGTCGCGAACTCTTCACTCCGGATGCATATAGGGATGGGTTGTTCTAAAACGCAATGAAATCATGATTTACAGGGAAAAAAAAGAAAAACCTTCATTGCCTATTGAACAGTCTACTTGCGTAATAACATTGAATTACAGTTTGTGTGTCATTTATAACAATACCATACATGACAATGGCAAATAATGTTCGCATTAACTTATGCATTAAATTCTGTAAGTAGCTTTTACTACGCAAAGGACAAAATTGAACGAAGCAATATCAACACTGTGTTCATCTTTTGTTCAATTGATGCTAATGTTGATCACAATTTCATTGGATTTGAAAATTTGATTATAGTTTATAGTTTTGATTATAGCATCCGCGAATATTCAAAAATGACAGTTCGTACAAAAACTATACGTTCGAAGTGAAAAAGAGAATCAAACACATTATTTTATTGTCATAGCTTTTGGGTGTTGTTCGCTGAAATTACGGCTAGTTGATACTTTATAATTAGTTTTTTTAAATACACATCTATGGAGTATTTTGATATGATCCAAAGCCGTTTAGGATCCGGTAATTTTTTTCTTTCAGATCAAATCGTTAGAATAATACTTTCAACAACTATAGTACTAAGTGGAACCTGCCCTCCCAGAAATCGTGAACAATTGGAAACACCATGTAATCATGAAGGTGCTATAAAAACAGAAACTAATAGGAATTTAACGGAGCAGATTACAGGATTAAATTCTTCGGTCATGGCTGTGATTTTATTCACAAATAAAGTAAATGAAACTGTAAGTACTATTATACTATACTATTGTTTTGCCTGTATTTAAAATTTATGATTATTTCTGTTATTTTATGTCGGCATTATTTAGCATCCTACCGCCATTTTTGAACAAATGTAACATGATTTCTGATTGGTGTATATTGTTTATGAAGTAATAGCGGCATAATTCTAAAAATGCCGTGTTGAAACTAAAAGCGTAGATTTCGCGAATATTTAAGTCTACAGAAAACGATAGTTGGTCTGAATTGAGATTTTATTCGTTTATTGCTACGTATTAACTATTAATCCATAAAGGGCGGGCAAACATGCACTAGTGAGTTTGGGCCATATCGCCGTAGTCAGATCTTTGTCAACTGAGAAAAAATCGAGCAAAATTCAACGTAGCTTTTTCGACTTCTCATAAACGGTTTGAACTTGTGGCAAAAGTGTATTTATTCTAGAATAATCCCGTTTTGTGATCGAGAATTTTGTGTAGATTAAATGTGATGCGCACTTAACCGTATGAGCACTTACATGCCTTACTATAGTACAAGCATGTCTACGAACATACGTTCTGTGTCAATTGCTATTAATTTCAGGGTTTTTTTTGTTGAATTGAGTTATTTGGATGAACTGTGACGTTCCACATTATTTTTTTACTACCACATTATTATAATTTTACTACCACAGGTCATGTGGTCAAATACGCCCGGTAAATTGTAGAAAGTACTGATCTTCGCTCCGAAAAAAAGCCCTTGTGCAAAAGTTACAAAACGGAACGTTTCCTATATTCACCGGTGAGAATCACCATGAATAGTTGATTCATTATTTTAGCTTTGGCAACATGGAATAAAACAAAAAAATCATTAATAAATTGATACAGTGCAACCTCTCTAAAGCAACACCCTTTGGGGGAAGCAAAATTATGCTGTTGTTCAGAGGTTGTTGCTCTAGAGAAGTTAAATTAATAGTTAAATCGTACAGTGAGAAAAATCATGCTGTTGTTGAAGGAAGGTTGATGTCCAAGAGAGGGTCGCTCTGGAGAGGTTGTACTGTACGAATAAATTCACAGCTATAACAACTTCATTCAGTTCATCAAAACTTCTCGAAAATGTAGAAAAACGTTTTTGTATTTTTACAGATACAACCACTACTGTTCTATGGAATACACGATTATAAATTTCTACCAAACGAAGAATTCACTAAATCTGGAGGCAATTTTTCAATTGATTCTATTAACGTAAGTATTTTTACATGAATTTTATTGGCAAATCTTAATTTTGACTGAGTATATGCAAACATGAGTTTTGTATAGTTTTTTTTTGTCTTTTTCAATCATTCTCCGCAGGGTTTGTCCAATGTTCAACTCTCTACCTAAGGATTTGTGTGGGGACCATGTAACGTGCTGGCGTTACACCTGGATTTTATTGTTTTACATGAATCACAGTCCAGCTGTTATGTCATATATTCATTCATAACGTCATAAATCTTTTGTTGATGACAGGCTGTGTGTAGTGAAACATCACTCAGCGACCACCTCAATATTACGACCACATAGTTATAACGACCTCTCATTTTCAGACCGGCTTTCAATAACTCCCCTTTAATTAAACTTGATAATGAGACCACCTTATTATTACGACCGATTTTTCGGGTCCCGAAGGTTGCCTTAATATTAGGGGTTTACTTTATATTGTGTTTAGGGTTCATGTAATACCATAGTGTATTTGTTCTTTCTTTCACAGATGACGTCGATGAACAAATACCTTTATTTCTTTGAACAAGTAGTCAAACTGAAGACCTACATCATTACAGCGACCACTTTGATACCAACAAACACAATTATTACAGACAATTTAAATTATATATCCGAAGATATTAAAAGGCTTTTATGTAAACTGTACATTTTCTATGGACAAAGCTTTGGTTGCACGAGTGATTTAATTACATCCCATTCCCCGGTGCAAAAATTCAGTGAAGGAAATTGTTCTAATCTAGAAAAAGTATCTGTTATAGTAAATGATTGTAAGAATTTAATGAATAGTTTCCAAAAATTGTTAAATACTAGTATTCATTCTGAGGCCTAAGCAAAAAAAGATTTGTTTCCGGTTACATGCCAAAAAAATATGGGTCAGTAGGTAGGGATTTTTTCTTTTACGTTTTTTTAAATATATCGACAATACTGTTGTGAAAATTACAATATAGCACTACGATTTGCATGCTTAAAAAACTTTTGAGTCGGCAGGTAAAAGATGGGTCGGTCGGGTAACCGGAAACAAACCTATTTTTTACGCCTGATCAGTGAAACAAAATGACAAAGTCGAATTTTTTTACCACATTTTACCATGTGTTTTGTTTCTTTGTTTTGTTTATTGTTTTATGTAACTTATGGTCACTGGGTTTAACACCATTTTTCAACAATTTTCCAGTTTCATACGGCGGCCGGTTCACCTAACCAATTTTCCTGGACTATTTACTAACCAGTACTAACTTACCCTTACACAGAGAGCCGGCAACTTCACGTATTGGGGAAAATCGACATTTTTGTCAAATTTTCTATGAAGGGCATGACCTGCCGCGACCGGAATTTCAACCCGGATCGCTTGGTTACAAGTCCAGCATACTAACCACTGGACTACGATCGCAGCCCTGTTTTGTGTCTTAACAACCACATCAATATGTCATTCCTACAACATTAGTTTATCTGTTGAACATTTCGGGCGTATACACTTGTATGTGTTTAGAAGTTCTATCAATTAGATTAAAACTGCTTTCAGTAATTACTAGAATGTAGAAATTGTATGTTTCTTTTACATTTTACCGATATTAAACAGAATTAAGTAATTCATCCGTGAATTAACTTTACTTGTTATTATTTGTGTATCATTTTTCAATCATCTGCCCGTCTGTTCGTTCATTTATTCATATCATCAAAATTAATATTCATGTACATGTATTTACACGTGTTTTTATATGTACATGTACTCTCATTTGCTTTTTTAAATTAAATATTATATAATTACTCATAAAATAATACCGTTTCATTGTTATAAGCTGATAGAGTTGTACTGATATTTTCATTCGGATATTTCTTGTAAATTAAATTGTCGTCCAAATGTTGTCTTGCTATGAACTTTTATTCCGGGATGCGTGTTGAAGTCGTTTATATTCTAACTGTCAGCAATTACAGTAATTTGATATCAGAAGAACAAGATCGGTTTCTGATTGGTCATGTATGCATCAATCACTATAACGACGGATATAGGCCGAAAGAAATCTTAGTCTTCAAATTTTTTTATTTATCTTGGTTTGTGGCGATACCGCGTCACATGTTTTGATTAAATCTCACAGAAAATTAATGTTGTTAAGTGTATCTTTGGAATCACACACAGACTTTAAACATGAAGCATATCAAAGACACACGGCGGTGATTCAACAGGTAGACTGACTTGTTAGTATTGCTAGTCATTTGGTGTAACAGATTTCTCCAGTAGTGAAATATTCAATATAAGAGACTTCAACCAGAAGTATCTTCCAACTCTGATTGCTTTAATGCCTTTGTATTACATGTATATATGTGTACACATATATAAGTACACAATAATAAGTAAAATCAAAAAAATTAAGTACAGAAAACATACATTAATCACGTGGCACAACATGATGTAGTGATATAGTTTGGGTGGCCAATTGTCATTGATTAGTAACAATCTACATAGCACCTATATCTTTCCTGGTGTCATTTCAGATGTAATGATCCCTTGGTGTATTTTGCAATTAGAATAACATCTCCAGAGCGGCCCTCTCTTGGGCGACAATTTCCCTTTAACAAAAACATGATTTTTCCACTGTATTATTTAACTATTATTTTAACCTCTCTAGAGCAACAACCTCTCAACAACAATATAAGTTTGCTTCTCCCAAACGGTGCTGCTTTGGTTTTATTACACTTTATTTTATATAAGAAATACTGAACTTGATCTCATATCTCATGAGAACTTATTGTGTTGCAGAAGAATAAAATTACGAGTGCGTGGCACAAGAAAGTTAAAGGTCTGCATTCCAATCAAATAATGAACGAAAAATATGTTCACTGGTTTTTATTGCATGCATACTGGAACAAAACCTATCTGTCATTAATTGTTGCTTAATAGCAGCTCACTTTGCACGATTTCTTAGTGAAAAAGCACCTTGTGTCTTGAGCAAAGCGCTAGGTTCGTGAGTTCGTAGTACCCCGGATGCTGCACTTGTTCTCTGTCGATTTGGTTACACCTACTCTGCCTACTAGGCCCACTCTGTTTATTCTAGCGATTCATTTGACGAAGTTGGAGTTACTTACGGGAACAAGGTTAGTACGAGTAAAGAATCAAGGAGCACTGATTAGATTAAATGTTCCTTAAATATTCTCCACACCATTGTGTAGAATGTACACAAATAAGTCATCAAGACTGAACTTGGTGTAATACATTATCTAGTGATGTGTTATTTGTGTGACTTAGAACAACGTCTATAGACCCATGTTTGAACCGAGGCAATCTAGGGGATCCGGGGGCATGCTCCCGCGGAAGTTTGATTTTACTAGATCCTGCCATTTTTCCATTATCTGCTCTAATTTTAACCGAGACACGCGCCTCGGCGTGGCTTAGTGTAGCTACGGCAGTGACATATAAGATACACCTCTTTAACGTTGTGAAAACCGATAAACGTAAATTTTATGTTGACGCTATAAAAAAACATGCCAAACGCTTCTAGTGACACAGGGAGTAATGAGGTTGTTAATTTTTCATGTTCTATTAAGTCTATTAATCTTTTTGCGATTGAACTGACTAGCATACCGCAAATAGAGCTACTCTCGAGTACTTGTCTCCTTCCATCCCTCTATTCCCGACTGTCCCACATATTACTTCAAGCAATGCAATACCATAATCGGACAAGCCGACAATAACACGAACGTACGGTTGTACGCTATGGACCAAAAACATAATGCAAAAATGCTATTTTAAGAAGAAAGCGATAAAGATATGAAATACAATTCTTGCAATTGATTCATACGTGCTGTCTAGGTTTAACCAAATATAAACCCGGATATTTTCTAAAATTAAGCCTATCTGCTCGTTAAGTGTATTTTTTTTGGCGTTAATATGTAATTATGAGTTAATAGGTTTGTACTGAAACTCCACGATTAACATAATGAAATGTAATACATATTTGTCATATTTTGCATGAGTTTTGTTAATGGATATTTCAAAAATATACATGAACAGTGCATATCGATATGACGTTTCGCTCATTTGTAATACTAAAATGAAATGGAAATGATTAGATTATAATGAACGAGAAATCATGTTAACTGTGTGACCATTTACAAATATCACTACATATACAGTCAACACCATTGTGAAAGACAAAACGTGGCCTTTATTGACAGATGGCCTTTATTCGGAGGTCGGTTTGTCTTAAATAATCAGCAACAGTTCTTCAAAGAATTACATTTATTCACAGTATGGTCTTTATTCGGAGGTGGCCACAAACACAGGTTTGACTGTATAATTGATATTTCAATACATTTGGTGCTAGAACTGATGGATTAAACTTTTCCACTATCGTTACGTTAGTCATCTACTTAATTCAATATGAACACGTATGTACAGTAAACCCCTCAAAACCGGACTCTCGGAAAACCGGAATTCTCTGAAAATCGGACTATTCTTCAAGTCCCATTTTTTTCTACTCATAATCAATAGTTCTCTGAAAACATGAATCCGCAGAAAACCAGACTTTTTAACAGTCCGGAAGGGGTCCGGTTCTCAGGGGTTATACTGTATATGTTTGTTAGTAGTTTGGCGCTATGTTTTATATACATTGTATATTCTTAAGAAATGATTAACTACAGGTATATGATCTTAAGAAATGAAGAACAGAAAATTTAAACAAACCTGAGAATAACAATACAAGGTTGGTAATCCCTTAAAATATCTCAAAAATTTTGTCTGTGTTCCAGAGTGGATTCTTGTTAGTATAAGTCGCGTCATTCTTTCGATCTGAGGTAGTACAATTAGTTACTACAGTTATCCTCATAAACAGAAACTAAAGCAAATTCGACCCGAAGTTACCGTTCCTGCTAGGCTCACATGTACATGATACGGTTAAGATACAGGAAGTGCAACAAGAAGGACAACTCTTGTCAGTTATTGTTTCTTAATAGTCTTATTATTAGCCGCGAAAAGGGAAGAGGAAAAGGATATTTTGTATGAAAGCAGTGACATACGAGCGCTTGTACGTAAGTTTATAAATACAGGCAATTATCCCTTGTAACAGAAAATACATAAACACAGCACTATGCGAGTACAAACAGACACCAGTTCTGTTGTTTAAGGATGTAACACTCTGTGTATGCTTATGATATCTTATAAAATGTATGAATAATAAACTTAAGATAAAGTAAGCAAACATGCGCATCTCCGTTTATATATACACACATAGCTCCATATATTCGTCCTTATGTTACTTGGTATAATGTGAAGTATAAATTATCTTTTAATTCTCAAATTTTTAATACATGCAGTGCAACCTCTCCGGAGCAGCCTCTCTTGAGCAACAACCTCTCTTCAACAACAGAATGATTTTTCCCACTGTACGATTTAACTATTAATTTAACCTCACTAGAGCAACAACCTCTCAACAACAACAACATAATTTTGCTTCTCCCAAAGGGTGTTGCTTTGTAGAGAATACACAGTTTTTAAACCATACAACTGTAAATTAGCACAGGCGTTTGATGCCCTCGCAGCACACTGTAAATAGTCTGTCCACTGGCGCAAAAAATCCTAAATTATATTTCTCTTGGCCTTACCAGCAATCTAATTTAAAACACAATTGGTTACAGTCAGGCATACTGAAATCAGAACCACCAGGTGACATTAATCGATGGGAAGATCTTTTTTTTTTGACAAAGCACATATTGACTGGATAAGATATGGACAATTACGGTGTGCATTTTATGCATTTTTTGTTTTTTCTATTTGACATTTTCTTTCAATGTAGAGTTGGATATGGAATCGCAATTCAGAAAGGTATGTACATAATTTTACTTGATACTGGACTGTTACTGCTCGATGTTTTAATGATGCGAGGGGACTTAAATATATCCTGAACATTTAACGAAATGAATGACATTTTCCTAAATACAATGCATTTTAGGTTCTTGTAATACGTCAGATTTAATACTCATTGATTAATTTTTCGTCTTAACAAAAAAGAAGTACTCTTTCATATTGTTTTCGCACAATTAAATCCTGGTCTTTATTATCAATATAAACTCATGTAAAACATTTCATTGCAGACTTTATCCATGTTAGACATGTGAATAGCAGCCATCCAAATGAGTTATACCCGGAACGAATGTGTGTCTCATTACATAAATCCGCAGATGAACACAAGAACCCCTTTCTTGAGCTCATGTTGGAAAAATATTCAGACAATAAGAAAGATGAAGACGCGCACCAGAGCGATATATTTTATCGTTTATCTGAAAGAAAACCCATGCCAAGATATCGTGTAAATGGTGGCTATAAATTAATAAAACTTCAAAGGACTGTAGGTAATAATTTTCTAATGAATGGAAAGTTTTGTTTTGATGGCTATCTGATTAAAATAAATCCTCTGAAAAGGATTGCAGGAATGGATAACAAAGGGACAGAGCATTATATAATATTCCACGATAAAAGAGAGTCGGATGCTGAATGTTTGCACGGAGATCACGATGTAAAAGAAGATAATATTATCGAAGAAACTGAAGATACAAAATATGGTGACCTTATGTCACAAGAAGAAGACAACGTATCACCTCTAGAGATTACTGATGCTTTTATTGATACTGATACTTCGCTGCATGACGCAGACGATTCTCTTGAAGTCGAATACAGTTTGACTGATGCTTTTGGTAATTCTGTCCACGCCATGCAAGGCAATGAGAGAGTTCGAAGAACACAGCAACTAACTATAGAGCTATTAATGGTGATAGATTACGCTGCCTACAATTGGTGGCAGTCTGTTATAGAAGAGGAGGCAATGGAAAATGGTACAGACGCCATGACCTTAATACGTCAGTTCTACGCATTTATATTTCAGGGTATTGACGCTCGGTTTATGTCTATTGAAGCACAACCATATATGATCGATCTCGCTTTTTCTGGATTGTTTGTGGCCAAGACAGAACAAGAGTCGTACTGGACAGCTGAAAGTATCATTGGAGAAAGTGTTGACAATGCTCGCGTAATGGTTAACTCATCTGAAGCGTTAGATAAATTTCAAAAATGGCTCGACAATGCAGATTTTCTCCCCCCATATGATCACGCCATACTGTTTACAGGAACAAACCTCACTTACGCTGGAAGTCCAGGAAACACTGGTTTGGCTTTTGAATCATCAATGTGTCGAAATATATCAAACGCTTCTATTGTTGAAGATATTTTTGATTTTCGTACGGTCACGTACAGTACGCAGCAGATTGCAAGAAGTCTTGGATCTAGGGACGATATGGACAACAATAATTGCCTTGAATTCTTCAATCATATCATGGTACCCAAGTTTAAACTACCAATCCGATCGTTTGTGTCAAACAGATGGAAATTTTCAAGCTGTTCAGAGCAGTACTTTCTAGAATACACATCAGAACTAAATGATTTTGGTCTTACGTGTCTAAATGATAGGTTTGCTGCAGAGAGATACCCGCAGGATTTAGCAAAATTGGTCGAACATCTACCCGGGCAGGTTTACGGCGGAAAGAGACAATGTGAGAACAGATTTGGATTGATGTCGGACATATGTCGTGAATCCATTGGAACAAGCTATGCTGATATATGCACTGGGTTATTGTGTACATTACCCGGACGTGACTCTTGTGATTATATCCTTCCAGCAGATGGTACTCCCTGTGGTAGCAAGAAATATTGTTGGCACGGAAGTTGTTTAGAATTTGAAGATGCGGTTGAGACTTCTGACACTTGTGTTTTCGGCGATGATCCGGAATCACACTGCGAGGTTATAACAGTAGAAGATAGATCATGGTGTTACAATGAGTCGACTAGGTACAAATGCTGTCATGCATGTGAGTCAGTAGTAACTGGTATACCAACATGCGAATATGGCGATAGATCTGATGATTGTAGTATGAACGGTTGTATAAATGGAAACGATTCGTATAAAACTTTCACTTGTTGCCTAACCTGCTCTGACGGACCCACCCCTTATTCACCACCATCTGATAAAGGGATCACTGAGATGTTCCCATTGCAACAAACGCATTCACCGTTTAATTCTAACATCTTAGAAACGCATACTGTACCTATATCTCAAACGATATCTCCTTCGTCTATTTTAAACGCCATTAGCTCACTTGCTGCATTTGTGGAAGCTTCCGTAAGTGAAAATATTTCTTCAACTGTCTCAGCATCCATAGAAATTACGACAGAATCATTTGAAAACAAAGTAAATACACAGAGCAGTGGTGTCATCGACGAAAATATGTCTATCACAACGGAAGTTTTACATGACAAAAACAAAGAACAGCATGATGATGAAAGTAGAACAACACGGAGGACAGAATTATTTACAACCGTGCAAACACCTATCATTGTCAAGACACCAGACAATGAGTATGGAGACAAATCTGCTCCAGACCAGTCGTTAGTTCAAAAAGAATCACGTGGTACTGACATTAAAGAAGACTTCAGACAGCAAACCACAACTGCCGTGCAGTACATTGAAGGAGATAGTAAAATTAGCAATACAGATACTCCTAAGGAAAATCGCTGTGATTGCACCTCTACACTAATAGCCGAACAAAATACAACACCAGAGATGAAGACAGTCAGTCACACAAACGATAGTACTATTCAATGTGAACAACCAAAATCCATAGGTAACGCTTTATCATATCGTGCTACAGTATAACCCCTGAAAAGCGGAGTCCCTGAAAAGCGGACTCCCTAAAAACCGGAATTCCCTAAAAAGTCGGACATTTTTCAAGTTCCTTTTTTCTTGTCTATACTCAATAGTTCTCTGAAAACCAGAATTCTCAGAAAACGGGACTTTTGGCCCAGTCTGGAAGGTGTCCGGTTTTCAGGGGTTATACTATAGTAACCATTGTAGTTTAATGACTCTTTTTTAAAGAAGCTATGTTCTACTCACCTGACCGCCTTGAATTCATTGATCGTTGATGGTCACATGTTATTTGGCAAAATGCACAATCCCTTTCATTAGAACTAGTCCGCACCAATCACACCTTATAATCACCTACTCGCCAACATGGTAGATCTGAACCATTGTAGAAACAGCTGAAATATGACGAAGTATTTATTTAATTATTATTTGTGATGAATATTTAACTGTTGTTTTCTTCAAAATAATGTTTTATTTCCTTCAGAGACAGGTTACGCATCATTTTATGACCGCATATTTTTCAAGGACTTAGCCAGATCGATGCAGAACAATCAGAGATATATAAAACAGAGTTTACGCGCTAACATCCAGTCCTTGTACAGTTCTATAACAAAGAAACTAAGGAGAAGCAATCGTGAATATGAAACAGAGAACGAATCAGGTCGGGAGGGCAGCGAGGATGAGAATTTAAACCTAAAGTTGCTACCACTTTGGAGACAGCATTACCGTGACATAATGAAAGACGTAGAAAAGAATGTTCGAGAGATGCGATACAGGGTGCTAGCTTTACTTAACCGGCATTTCAAGTATAGGAACTATCGACATTGGTAGCTAGCTGCTCCTCAGAGCAGCACATCAATACTAAATATCAGTAGAGTAGCGTTCAGTGTAAGCTTATGATACTATTGATGCCTATTGCCGTGTTGTATATAGATGTTGGCCCGAAGAACATCAGGTATTTACAATACGAATGGTCAATGCATACCGAATTTGTGACAATACCAAATCGAATTGCAGATAAAACACAGTCATTAAGAAGGAGTTCCAGATTACAAAGTGTTTTCCTAGATATCTAACAGTAAACAAGAAAAGAAATGCAAGACATGAATTAGTAGAGATTTTTAAGCATGAATTTGTATCCTTAAAAATATTATTGAATAAAAATGTCGCTATTCCCATAATTCACAATGAAAGGGGTACAAAAGCTGTCCTAGTTCACGTTAAGTTCAAATAAAGAGCACTTTGATCTGGCCGAATTAAATAATTAATGACCAACACGTTCTGAAGGTTTCCCAATTAATATATCCTGTTTCTGTATCTACATAGTAGACATATATAGTAATGAAAAATACAACATTGCTGTGCCGTGTAATGTTTAAATTCATTTTAGTCTCGTTGAAAGAATGTGTAGAATGTCCAGAATGTGTAGTGTGAGTTTAATAGAAAAATTGGATTCAACAAAATTGCATTCGTCGTAATATTCGAGCCTTGGCTACAGTCTCTAAATGTTTTATGGTCTAATATTGCAGTGGGCATGTACTTGACGTCATAGAATGGAAATATTCTGTGCTTGTTTAGACCAGTAATTTTATTGTTTTCTAGATTCTCGATCAGAAAATTGATGTTGAGTTCATGATAGTGTCTACATAAATATTTTTTTTCTGAAAATTTCCGATGTTCATAAATTACACTAGTTTGATCATAATTTAATTTTAGCAAGATATAGCAGACGTGTATGATGTATATTGTCTTTAATTATGCATCATAATGTCTTTCTTATTCATATAATTATATTCTGATTAGCTCTACTGTTTCTTAAAAATATCAGTGAGATTATTGTTTTTTTACATTTTGTATATGTTCATTAACGTCATTACTTTATATGTTTCGCGATAATTTCAATTAATTACGTACATAATGAATTAATTATATATATATTCTTTTATCTAAAGTTTTTGACAAAATATATCACAAATTGGGTCTTTTATCAAGATAGACGATTTTACGTCATTTGAATATATCAACGTACTAATTAATTAGGTTATCATCAGCAACGCCTGTTCTTAGAATTTAAATCTCCTTTGTAAAGTAATTTTGATCAATTTGTAAATTTCGAAAGAATCACGATTGTGGTTATGTTACCTTATATAATAATGTATTTACGTCATTTAAGAAATATTAGTCATTTGTGTCCGTAATCTTGTCTTGAATAAAAAAAATCTCTTTTCTAATTAGAATGTAGGTGTGATTTGTCAGGTACTCAGTGACACTGCAGGCATGAACGTCGGTCAGGCAACAAAAGAAACGCGCGTGTGGTACGCATTATAAGGTGCAAAATCTGTCAACAATTTCATGAATGTCACAACCTTTTGAATATTTAAATACTTGAAATTTTCAGACAATGTTTTACTTAAGCAATATCAGATACTACATAATTGAAAATTCGTCATACATCGTGTTTATATTGTGTTTAAATATAAATGCATCCTTTGTTTTGTTTTAGAAGCTGTCATTTTCGATGAGTGTAAAACATCAGTACCACCCTGTCCCATGTCATTTTTACCCTTCACATGCACAAATATATTTTATTTATCAATTTTGGTTAGTTTCAGTTGAAGTCCGACTTTTTGACATTTCCATACTTAGCGTCACGTAAACAAACATTTATAACGAAGTAACATATTACGGTTGCCATAAGACCTACAAACGCGTATGCTGAATAATTGTACAACATTATAAAACATTTCTGTAGACTATTCTTATTCGTACAATCTTCATTACTTTTTTAGAGATTTGTTTACATATGTAATGTCCGCGATTAAATACGCCAAATTGCATCACAAACTGTTTTTTTTTTCATTGTTGTTGTTTTTGCACAAAAAAATGAAATTTAAGAGTTCACAGAAGAAGCAACATGAAATTAAACTAAATCATCGCGAACACAACTTGTGTGTCAGTGTAATCAGCGAGTTCTTGTGGTGAATACAAACGACTCAGAAACTGTTCAACATGTTTCAAGGGAGGTAATCCAAAAAGAACATATAAGAACTGCACATTATTAACATTTCTCTCTAACCTCCCTTACGGGTCGTTCAAACATGTTTTTTCCGAAGTACTTTTTTATAAATTCGATTAGGAAATAAAGCACGTGACTAGAGAGCAAGCTTAAAATACACATCAAAGAAATAAATAGGGAAGATACTTAATGATAATATCTAAAATGATGGAAAATGGTGAATAATTTTTAGGTACTTGCAATGAGAGTTTTATATCGTACGTATATTTTAACAATTGTAACCACATGGGTTTATTTGATGTGGTCTATTATTATTTTACTCATGGGGAAATAAATAATCAAAGAAGAACAAGTTTTATAATATACGGAAATATTTTTACACAACGAGGTTCCGCCGGAAGTAGATTTTAGCTCATTGGTCAACGTTCACTGTCGTTGTAATAATGGGATGATTGGACGTGCGTGAAAATGTATTTAAATTTCCTAATGAGAACAATTCAATGAAATTTGAAATTGAAAATAAACTAGTCCGCTGTTTTCATCATAGCTAAAATAACAGTCAGGAATCCCGTACAATTTCGAAATTCCAGACCCCGGATGAGAATCTTGACGATATAGATTTTTTTTAAAAAAGATGTATCTGTGATATCACTCATGTATAACATGACATCAAATTCTCTTTAAACAAATAACAATACAAAGCTAAGACTTTACTTGACAATTGTATCACAATGGAACTGTCTAATATATGGACACTGTACTCATAACAATACAGCATCATCAGATCATCCTGAAAAAAGGTTGCTTTGCTATACAGAGAGTAGATAGGTTGGCATTTTTGTTAACATTATATAACACACACTAGCGCGAAAACGAAAAGCTAGGTTAAATAAACGAAACCTTTTTTTGGTCAAAATCGCTAAGTGCAAACCAACAAGATTTTAAAGATGGCCTCATTATGTCTCTTTAAACGTCAACAGAGCATACTAAATACATGCATTTAAATGGCTTATACATAAACGACGAAAACCTAAAAGAAATGTATATGCTTATCATATTATAATCATATATATTTCTTACATATATGTTGTGTATAATACTGTCAGTAATAGTCA
Organism: Lutraria rhynchaena; assembly: GCA_008271625.1. NCBI lineage: Eukaryota > Metazoa > Mollusca > Bivalvia > Venerida > Mactridae > Lutraria > Lutraria rhynchaena. The sequence continues at coordinate 257,849 of VIBL01000130.1, forward strand.
GCTATTACATAAAAACATAATGAATGCATGTATTGTTCCGTTACAACTTGTTACAGTCATAGCGCTTTTTAAATGACAACGTCATTATATATTTTCCTAATATTTGTCCTAATTGAAATTCCGCTTGAGTGTAGCTAGCCTACAAAACAACAGGTGAAGTACTTGCAGTTTGGTATCATTCCATGATTGGTAAAGGGAAACCTATGCTTTAAAAGCGTTGAAGCATCGTTCGATGGCGTATTTCACGTTATCACATAGAAAATACAGTTTCTTCTAACTTCGTGAAGAATTAAGCATAACACAGTAAAGGAAATGATTAATTGGTTTGGTACGATAGGCTAAGAGTATATGTGATCACAATTGTAATATATGGTGCATGTGTGATCACATTTGCAACACCTGGTGCATGTGTGATCATATTTGTAACACCTGGTGCATGTGTAGTCCCATTTGTAACACCTGGTGCTTATGTGATCGCATTTGTAACACCTGGTGTATATGTGATCGCATTTGCATATCCTGGTGCTTATGTGATCGCATTTGTAACACCTGGTGCTTATGTGATCACATTTGTAACACCTGGTGCTTATGTGATCACATTTGTAACACCTGGTGTATATGTTATCACATTTGTAACACCTGGTGCTTATGTGATCACATTTGTAACACCTGGTGTATATGTGATCGCATTTGCATATCCTGGTGCTTATGTGATCGCATTTGTAACACCTGGTGCATATGTGATCACATTTGTAACACCTGGTGCTTATGTGATCACATTTGTAACACCTGGTGCTTATGTGATCACATTTGTAACACCTGGTGTATATGTGATCGCATTTGCATATCCTGGTGCTTATGTGATCGCATTTGTAACACCTGGTGCATATGTGATCACATTTGTAACACCTGGTGCTTATGTGATCACATTTGTAACACCTGGTGCTTATGTAATCACATTTGTAACACCTGGTGCTTATGTGATCACATTTGTAACACCTGGTGCTTATGTGATCACATTTGTAACACCTGGTGCTTATGTGATCACATTTACTTAGATGTTTTACTGCTAAGGTTGGTCAGTCTTTGACAAACTCATTAACCATCAGTTATATTAAACAATGTATTAAACATATGAAATAAAAAATGAAATATTACCGGAACGATTTATATACTAGTAATTATGAAAAGTAGTGAACATACTTGAAAAAACATCACCGTGGTACCAAATATAAATCTTCAGTACCATTATATGACATTGTGAGCATAACTTGGGATGCACGTTACAATAGTGATGTACAAGTTCAAGTTGCGCAAGTTACACTGTAGACATTAAAGTATTTAATATTTTTATTATCAATTAATTTTAAGAAAATATCAAAGCTTATTTAATTAGACAAACACACTTTGGGGCGAAGAAAATGTTCATTTTATGAAAATCATGACTTTCATATTATAACCTGGGACCAATATACACTGTGTATATTGGTCCCAGTTGTAACATAATTGTGATTTGCCGATAAATTGGATGATTAACGTAAATCCTATGTTTTAGGTCCTTGAAAATTCCGTATAAAAAGTATATGTACAAATGTACTTGTATTATGGTATTACTTGAAGTCAGAAAAGAGATTATCTTTTTTGTCATAAGTAGCACGTTCAATTTATGGAGTCTTTTTGAAATCAGTTATTAAATCAGACGCTTCAATAAACTGGTTCCTGTTCCCTGTTGCAGTGCACCACAGCCGAAGTCAACGGGAACCAGTTTAACGTTATGTGTAATTATTCCTATAACTTGCATATTGAGCGAAGGGAGACAATCCAAATTGGGATTTATAACTTTATATGTATATAAATGTTTATATGGAACGCCTCGTGTGCAATAATCTTAATGCATATTACTCTGTTCTTATCAAAATTTCAACTGGTTATCTAGTTTTGATTCTAACATATAGGACCACAATATACATATGAACTAAGTAAATACAGACATGTACAATACATGGGTAGTATTGGTCCAAGCTGACATATAATGAACGTAGATTATCAGTCTGGTCAATCATTTACTAATTGGCTACATACATGTAACTAGTCCATGTTACACGTAAATTTGTACTAATAAATACAAATGTACATTACATGTTATATGTTATACAAAGGTACATGGTAATTCTTTTTGAACAGTGCCTTCCACTTTCAGCACAATTCCATGTCTATAGATCGGGGCAATTCATTATCATATCAACTGAATATTAAACCAAACCTGCATTGGGTAACATTTGGATTATTAAAGCTATTGTTAATAGTTGCCCTAAGATATAATTTCTTTTTCAACAATTTTTAGCGTTTCTTTTTCTTCCGTAGTACATGTAATATAAATTTGCTCAATTTAATAACTGGTCCAAGATTTGTTGAATCACGTTAATATTCCTCCCAAATTTTTCCTCATCCTGGGAATTCGCCTTGTATTTTTTCTATATTATGGACGTATAAAATTTACAATTCGTGCGCTACTTTTGTTCAACTGAGTAAATACGAACAATGATATACAAGTATCAAACTCAGCGAACAAATTGAAAATTTAAACCTTCATTATGACGTCTGATATGTTTGCATTAATTGCTTTACGTTTTGAATAAATTTCCATATCAATAATGTCGGTGTCATTCTATACAATTCAGCTTTCAAATGATTTATTTAAATTATGTTTACCCTGAAATAATCTGTTCAAATACGTAGAGGACTGCGCTATAATTACCCGTCTTTGAATTGTAAGACTATCAATATTTAAATCTAAATAGCGTTCTCGTCGACCTAGACAACAGTTTGATAAAAATTACAGTAAAAATAACAATTAATAATGTCAATCATTAAAAAGTTACTTGAAATTACCACGGACGTCCATGGAACGTTCAGTACTGGGTTTTTGTCACTTAATTCTAACGGCTCGTAGTTCGGGTTTTATCCATTGTATACAATATGGCGGCTCCTTGGTTACGAAGTAAGCAATGTTAATGTCATTCAGGTTAAACGGTAAAAAATGTGATTGACATTGACTTTAGCGTTAAAAGATGGCTGCTGCATGTGTATCCAATGGAAAGGCATAAAGACCATGCGGTAGGAGAAAGGACATTCGTTCCAAGTATAAGCTCCGCAAGCCGAAAAATTGCTGCACAACACTTCGAGCAAACTGGCACCTCGAATGGGGTACCAAATTTTATGAACGAAATTAAATGTCAGTCAAGAGCTCCTTTAGGGCCTATAGCGTGTGATGAAAGCTCACAGGGTAATCAAAAGACTTTGGATAAACAAGGATCGGATGAAATACTAACAAGAAGTTCAGGACGAGAAATATTGAAACCAATGGCAATGAGCAAACAAGCTTCCGTTATGTTGGATGATAATGTTTTCACTTTTCGTCCGAAGTTAAGCACAACTAGTGCAAAAATTGTTGAGAACATGGGTTCTGATTTTATGTCTAGACAACAACAACATCTTGAGAAACAGAAGAAATTAGTAAGTTTTTGTTTGTGTTGATTTCATCTTGGTGGTAAATGCACTCTTCAGGTTCACCTTTCCACTTAAAAATGTATCAGACATGAATGATAAATAATAAAATACTGATATTTTTTGTAAAATAAATTAACAAAGATAAATTGTGCTTAGATATTAAAATGTTCTTGCGAAAATTGATTAAATTTGAAAACTAATTTATGACCAAGTCGTTTACAGCATGCTATAATGCTTTGATTTTATAACAGTCTAATAGTTTCATCCTTGAACTAACAAATACAACAGCAAACAGAAATATTGGAAAAAAAACTGGCATATCAAATTTTATTCTGTGACCATTGAGCTTTAGGCATCCACAAATTTTAAACATGGACTGCTTTTTTCTCTAATCTGACTTTAAAATTTTGGTTATTTGTTTAGTGCAGACCCCTAATCTTAGTGCCAAACATTTTAGCATATATATAGAGTTAGTTGATTTACCCCTGAGCTATGGAAAAAACATCATGCTTTAAAACACCATTCATAATTGTTGTCCTGAATGTCTGATTTGCAATTTTAAATCAACTGACAGACTATGTATTTGTATCTTCTCTGTGTTCCGAACTGCTTATGCAGTTCATTGTTATTATCCATATGATTATCATGATTTAACTTTATGACACTGAATTTGTGAGAGTTGTGATCTCACTGAGGAAATGTTGGAAAGTATGAATTAGTTGGAGGTCAATGACTCTGATGTTGTTGAATTATATGATCCTATTGAAACTTGACCTTATGCCAGTGCATTGTGATGGACGTTTTCAAGTTTCATGAAATTCTATCCCATTAGTTGTCTCAATAACAGAAATAAGACTGTGGAGAAGCACTGCCAATACAATATACCACTTATCATTAGCAGGGACTTTGAACCAAATGCCTTAAATAAAGTGAAATATACAATGTTCTGACCACTATGGTATAAATCATGGATGTCAATGTGTTTAGGACTTAATCTACTTCTTCTATCGTTTGTCTTGTGTCAGAAATATATTGACATACTTCTATGCAGTTTTTGGATCAAAACAACACAGATTGACCTATATAAAAAACTAAATGCTGACAGAACAATTTTACAAAATGTGGCCTTGAACAAAGATGAACATTTAATGATATTTACATAATTATTAGTGTAAACTGCCACCTTTTCCTAGACTTCACATTCTCTGTTTAAACAGAATGTTTGATTACCACCAGATAAAGTCCACAACTGAGTAGTAAAGTAATTGTTTGACTTTCAATTATGAACACTTTCCTTTCAATTATTCAGATTGAGAAAGCTGGTTATTCCTATCACAATACCCCAGGTAGATTGTCTCCCTTGAGTCAATACAAGAGGTTAAAGGAAAGAGGGTTTAAGGTAAATAAAATATGTTTGTATTTAGTTACACAGCTTTAGAAGATGTTATTAACAATTGTCAAATTTTCTTCTTTCAATTATGCACTGTCTTAATTTACGTCACAGTACTAAATAAGTTTGTATGATCTGATTTCCTTTTGAGTGATAGAAAGTGTAGTATAGACAGATTGTAAAAAAGGAATATTTGCTAGTGTGACATGTTTCGTGACTTTTTATCAGACAATTGCTAGCAATTAGATTTATATTTCTGATAAAAAAGTAATTGTTCAGTTTTCATAATGTACTCAGCTTGTGTGTTACATAAATTTATCAACTGTTGGCTATGTGGACTTTGTAGTGTATATCATTTTTGTAATTTTTTTTAAGGACAGTGTAAAAGCTTGCCAATTATGAAATTATTGTTTCAGATACATGTCTCATTATATACGGTATTGATAGAAAGTTTTGATTTGTTTTAGTTTTTAAATTTATTAGTGCTATGTAATAGCAGACATATTAGTATTCATCTAATGATAAAAATGATATAGTCTTACATATTTATCTTTTTGAAATGGTTGTTTATTTATTAGTATGATATCTCAGTTTACAAAATTTGACCAATTGTTTTGGTAGATGTCGTTTAAACTCTTTAAGTTCTGTCTTTGTCTTTTTGTGGTATATTCTGTGCTCACACTACTTGCGTGTATGTATTATCACAGTTAACTTTTAATTCTCATTAACTAATTTCATTTGTTTGTTGATTAATGCTAACTAGCTTCATTCTGTGTGTTAAAATCAGAAGAAATTCTGGTAATGGTATTCTGCACTTTTACTCCACCCTATACATACAACAGTTTCTGTTCCATCTTCATTAAATTTGCCACCCAGGTTATTTGACTAACAGAAAGTGGAATGGCATTAGAATTTGAGTAGCCATGGTGTTACTATTTTCAAATTATAGTTTAGTGGAGCTATGAACTTGTTGTACATTAAATATCACATGTTTTTTCAAACCAAAAATTTAATTCAAATTAAATCAAATTGATTATTGAAATAAATCAATAATTTAAGTAAGTACCGATAAACAACAAATGGGATTATAAGTTGAAAGTATTAATTCACATTTTGAATACACAATAATCTTGATCATCATGTGATTAATTATACACAAAAGTATTAAGCTAATGCAGGTGTCACAATATGCTTTAAATATTAATATAAGACCATTACTGTGCTTCTAATTAATACAGCAAAGACAGTATTTTGTTAACAACATTTGATAAACAGCAATGAAAGCCTGGTTGTTTCAGAATAAATTAACACCATTTTCAAGTTAATTAGATTTTGAACAGGTTGAGACGTCTTGGTCAAAAAATGATGATTTTCATATTGAAGGTTTTAAGTTTTATTATAACACTAATTATTCTACATAATTGTATTTTTTCCATGTTATTTTAGGTTATATTAAGTATATATTGACTTGTAATGACATGGAGGTGGTGTTGGAAATTTTATTCTTTATTCTGCATTAGTTTTTATCAATTTAATTCAATAGAAAACTCGGTTATTTTTTAACTTCATTGCTTATTTTCGGTCTGGTTGATTTGCATTTATTTAATTAATAATATATTAAAATTAAAAGTGGATAAAAGCTACTCTCTGTTGTTATGTACTGTAAGATAATATTGATTTCATTATTCAGATTTTTCTACTTCATGATTCAAATGCCAGTGATTTTTCGTATATTTTATAGCCGAATATCGGCTGTTTCCCCTAGCCCCAAAAAGTTATATTTCCCCCCTAAAAATACTCGATAAATAAGTGATAGTTTTTCAAATTTCCCCTTTTTTCTGATTTATCACACTATATTTTCCCCTTCAGAAATCCACAGGTAGTTTTGAAAATTAAAAAAAGATTATTGCATGCAGTAAATATGTCGCTCAGAAAATTGTGAAGAGGAAGCCATTGAGAAATTGATATAAGAATCTTTGCTAACGTATTACTTCAGTTTTGTTTCTGATTTGTTTCATTTCAGGATTTCGTCTAAATAAGGGCAAAAGGGATTAAAGTTTGTTTACATAATAATCCAATAGAAGTATGAATGCAGTACTATTCAACTACTGTGCAATTGATTTGTGACCATTATAATATTGACCTACTTTGATTTAACCAATACTGGATGACAATAGTTATATATTATATTTCAACAAAATGTTTAAAGTTGTAACTAATCTTTGTATTGTATTGAAATTCAGGTTGTATGACAATTTGCCAATATTTTTATCAGCTTGTTCAGTTAGATTAATGACAATTTCTTCTGCTTTGATGGTCAGCCCATTTATCAGTAAGAGCTACACAGATGTGAGGTTATTGCCCGTTACAGCAATTGATGGATTAATATGGGAATGTTGTAACTGAACTTGTGGGCAGTTCAAGTAGTTTTGCATCTATTCATTTGTATCATTACTCCATATTTTTGTCACACTTGATACAAATTTAATGACTGAAAAATCTCTAAAAATGTTGAACTGTATGTAGCTATTGGTACATTATTTTCCCTTTTGAGGTTTGCTTGGAGATTGATGCTACCATGTGATAAAATTACAGAGTTTTTTAAATGCAGCCAGCTTTATCTCAGAAAAAAGTTCCTTCTTAGTTTCATTGTAAAATATCATTTTTTTACTTGATAGACTATTCTAACAATGACATCAACTTTTCAACGTAAATGTACCGTGCTTAAATGAACAATATTGCATGATAGTGTTACATGCATGACGTCACTGTGTAAACCATTAACACTGATGTCCATTCACTCAGTTACATGTTAATGATGTGTTAGAATCACGAAAATCATGACGTTTTGTACACTATTGTTTTTTATTGCACGAGTTTTTGCTCCGGGACATGCAATTAATCTCTCAGGTCTATCGGCCTTTATGATCAGATTACTACACGCCTGAACTTAGAAGTGAGCTATATGAAGCAATAATGCATGCAACATCATGATCTATTTCCTAATCAAATTTACCTTCAACTTAGCAAATTTTTATTAATTTATCATCAGGAATTTTGAAGGAACAAAAAAATCATTATTAAAAAAAATCATTACTAAAATGTTACTAAAAATCACTTCTGAAGAGCATTACTAAAATCATTACTAAAGTCATTACTAAAATCTCTGATAAACTCCATTTATTTTTGCTATCATTTTCAACATACAATATTAGGGTTCATAAATCATCCTGCTATAAGGGTAATCATGAATGAAGGTTAGTTTGTGGATTATATATATTTTACATTAATGACACATTTTGTGTAAATACATAAGCTGGTATGCAAACATGTCATAATAACAGTGTGTGTATTTAAAATACATGCCCATCAGATTTATGTAAAGAGGCTCAACATTGAATTGGAGGATAAAATCAATATGAACGAGTATTTCACTAAATCTGTCAATATTCACACAAAAACTTGTATTATACTGTAACGAGAACGTATCCTCATTGATTGATTCTACAAAAGTATTTTATGAGTTTTTCTTTCAGAAATCATCCCTACATGGTTCAGTAATATCAGCAGTGTTAATCCATTATCAATATAATCTTTGATGTTGTTCTATTTACATATCACCATATCTGATCGGTCATTGATTAGCGGGAAATATTCCATTATATAAATGCAAGAAGCCATGATATTATTTTCTAAAAATACTCTTATTTTTTGAGTAACTCCATGAAAAGCTGCTACTTTTTATGATTCTTAATTAAAATTTAAGAACTTCTAGATAAATGTGGCTGGTGTTGATTGATAATGGATGCATTCTGTGATTGGACTCCACTTTTTGTACATTGATTTGAAGTCAGTAGAGTGTGGAAAGCTGTGGTATATAATGACAGTATTTGAAAGAAGTTTAACAGGATTTTTATTATAATACTGCTTAAATCCTATCATCTTTGATTTGTGTAACTTTGTAAGTTTTCTTCAATTTGGATGGAAATATATATTTGGACTATTTATTAAACATTCACAGTGACAGAGTTGCTTTTTCGTCAGTGATCAAAGTGTTAGCTTATTTTAAGTTATTTTAAGTATTTTAAGGTTATAAGACTTGTGTCACACTCAGGAGTATACTGATATTGCTACTTGCATTTTTTTTTTGTATTTTGAAAAGCAATGTTTTACATTTTATTGATCTTATATACAATTTAATTGTACTAGAGTATTACAAATGTATCAGTATTTTTTAACAATGATCTTCAAAAGTACTAAACTGGCTTCAATCCTGTGCATACAGATTATATGTAACTTTAAATTACAAGTGCTGTTTGACTTCAAAAAGTTAAATTGTTTAGATTCTAGTTACAGTTACCAATGATTGAAAATAAGTTTTTTTTCGCTTTTTTAGATTGAGGAGACAGAAAATTTTGGAAACACAAACACAAATGCTCAGGTAACAGACGGTGAAATTCCTAATTCCCCGAAATCAGACACGGACGATCTAGGTGATAGCATGCCAGCGATACAACGTAATGGCTCAGGTCTCTCACAGGGTCTACAAAGAGTTCTTGATGGTAAGACAATTATATTTGTTTGCTGATGGCAGCTACTGTGGTGTAATTTTTTTACAGCATTTGTTCTGTAAACTAAAACTCAATATTTATTACGGAGTTCTGATAACGAATCTTTTTATTTCCGTCAATTTTCTACTCACAAAGCATAAGAAAATAGGAATTACATATCAAATGATTGTGTGATACGCTTTTTGCCTGATCAAACTTAGTATTTGTTACTTAACATAAGCATTCTAGTAACACACTCTATTTTTCATGTAATTTCAATTTCGACTACATTACCTTATAATTGCAATAACAACTACTTTACAGTATCATTGCCATTGTAGAAAATATTCTTCTACGAATCGGAAGACAGTTTTATTTTAACAAACTGAAGCATTCTAAAGCTGCTTTTATTCAATGGAATCAGCTGTTCATACCTAGAATGGGTGTATACCTTTTGTTAGCTTTGTTTGAAAAACTGTTTGCTTGTTTCCATGCACAAATTCACTGATGTAGCATTTAGTGATAGTGCATTTAAGTGTTTAAGTATTTTTATAAGCAAGAACAACTTTAAAAAGCAATGTGCTCAATTGTGAACATTGTACAATGACTTAAAAAATTAAACATTCTCATTGTAAGCAAAGAATGGTTTTCATATGAAAACTTCTTTTATTTGCGTCATGTTTCTGATTGGAATGTCTACTCAAAAGATTTTTTAATTGGATTGATAAAACTGTCAATAAAAGCTTATTAAGTTTCTATTGATTCTTTCTGCTTTATTGTACTGGGATTGTAGTATTGCATTCGGGCATGTTTCACACATGAATAGTTTATGCTGGGCTGTGGGGAATGAACAGTTTGAAGGTACACAAAATTTGAAGTAGCAGCTAAGTATCTTTCCACAGTCATTCGATCGAGTATTCGTTCAATAAAATCAACTTTTGATCAATATAAATTTTAGATTTTATGCTGATGAATTGAAAATGGAATATTTGTCTGTATGAATTGTTTGTACTGTGAGTTGGTGGCAGAAACATGGTGTATGCATGCATTATGTTGTCTCATATTAAGATTTTCTTTTGCTTATTTACGCAAAGATCTCAGAGCTATGTCTGAGATGGATCTCATTTTTTCTTGAAGGCATGAAGTGTATTTTTAAATGGGACTTTCAGTTATTTGGATGGGCCTTCTTGTATTCATGACATTTCTTTCTCAATTACAACCTGAATAATATTACAATAATATCATCATTTCTGTATTGCAAATTATACCCAACTTTCTGCACTTTGTTTAAATTCAAACTGTTTTTTTCCACATAGACAAAATATGTTAGCTTCTATATTTTGCTACTACAGATACTTAATGTCCTAATTCTTGAGCGTGTTTCACCTCACTAACACATTAATAAGGATAAAGATAAGATTTGGTTACAGGTATCAGACGGGGCAGGAATTTGTTCAGTCTTAAACTTAAAATATAAACTCCATTATTGAACAAAATGTATTCCTTAAAGGCTTATAGCAAAAATTCCTTAGTTTAGTTTTCACACTGAGAATCGTAAAAACAACAATTTTGATGTAATCTATTTTCGGTATTTTCTAAATGATATGTTAGAATGCTATTTCTTTATGGAAACCAGGACAGAAGTTACATGTTGAAATGTTTTAATCAAGCACCCACTCTTTGATCTAAGCTCTCATTTTGTATGTAAATATCATATTTCTAAAATTAGTAAATTCATATTTATTTAAGCAGAGCACTGGAAAGTAATTTCACAATGTAATAATAAATGTTTGAATACTGAGTCAATACAACCTTACAGTGGTTGATGTTAAATGTCTAGTGAACATTCACTCTCCATACAGAGAAGCTTGGTACGATTATATGAAAGACAAACATGTGTTTTATTGCTTTTTGTTTGATTCTGTTTTTACAGTGAAATTAATAGGGCTGTTCATTTTACTTCAAACATTGTCCATACAATGAAAAAACAGCCTGTGTGATAACACACAAAAATATGTATATAATGCTGAATCATTTGGTTAAAATAATGTGAATGAATTGAAGGAATGACTAAAGTTTATTTAAAATCAATTTGAATTTTAAATAAGTTAATGGACTTTGTGAAATACTAAAGTAATAATTGTGAGTAAATGCTTTAAAATTAATTTTACTTACTTTGTATTATACTCCAAGCTGTGTATTTATCAAACAAAACACACCATTTGTTCAGTATTAATTTAGCTGGACTTGTATAACTTTCAATTGTTGAGTTTTTGTTGTCATTCATGTATTAGTATAAGTGTTAATGCTTAGTCTTCACACTAAAGCACTCGCTCAAAGCCTGAGGCTAGTTAATTTGTGTTTGGGCTTGTGAATTAATTTTTTCTCAAAATTGTGTATTCGGGCTTGTGGTGTATTGTTTATTTTCAGCTAAGCCCACATAAAGTTTGGGCTTGAGCTTTAAAAAATTTCTGTAAAAATGTTCAGTTGAACACTGTATGCCTCTGTTATTACAGTTTCACAAGTAAACATTTACCTCACCAATTACCGGATCATGCTTTTTGACTCAACATTTATAAGTGTTCAAAATGATAAAAGACCTTGTACATTTTCGTAAAGTTCCACTACTCAGATCTCCAGCAGTGTTCTAGAGTTTTGCCCATTTCCAAATTTGGATATTAAATTTTGACACTTTAACATAAGAATTTAAACAGTTGTTTGTACTGTCATTTGAAGTCCTTTTTGTTGTAATCATACTAAATACTTTCAAAATCAAGGCCACCAAGTAAAAAGGTATAGTCTGTCCTTGAAGTAATCAATTCTCATTTAATTAATATGTTAGATAACCTGGGTATTTTTTAAGTTATAGTTTGCTCGAGCTGTTTTTGATCTTGTTATTTCTGAAGTGGAATGTTTTTTGTTAGTTCAACATGATCGTGGTTATGTTTCCATTGTGCAAATTAATTTGATATTTGCTGTGTGAAATTGATTTTTATTTCTTGAATGCATGTATGTTGTATGTATATACAATAAATCGATTATAATAGTAAGGCCGTCTACTTTGGATTGTGTTTTAAATCAATAGAGTAGACTATTTGGCTGTCAAAAATTGAAAATTTAGCTATTGAATTTCTATAAGTCTGGCTTAACTAATTGACAGGTTGTGTAGCTTAAACAAAGTTTAATGGCCTTCTGGACTTCAGCTAAACATATCACTGAACATATTTTGTTGTTAGTTCAGAATTTGGATATGATTCTTATCACCTAAAATCAATTTAGGGGATTATGAAGCAGTATGGACTAATATTTACATTATAACATTAACAGTTACCAAGGTACAGTATATTCATGACAGTTAAGAAATTTACACTTTATATATATATATAAAATCTTTTATAATTAACTTGATATGTTTGTTAACTTTACAACAATTTTTGTGAAGAACTGTCCAATGACTGTCAAGCATGTATATTACTTTGGAGTCTGTGAATTGTTTATGTCATTCGCTTACTAATGTGAGTATTGACCGTTTGCTTCATAAGCATACTTTGGACTCTTTCAAATTCAAAGCAAATATACAAGACATCAATTTATTCAAGTATATTGGGTTATTTCTCTCTAACAGAGTGGAAAACATTTTAGCAAAAGAAGCCATTGCTCATAACAAGCAGTGGCTTTTTTGCCGCAATATTTTCAGAAGTCGTCCGCTTCAGATGCAGGGAAATGCGGTATTTTGAGGCAAAGGATAAGACTTAATATGAACAAAGCAGGAAAACAGGACCAACATTATGCAATAGTTATTTATTCATCATTTGAATTTGATCAGATGTTTGCCTTTTTTCTTCAATAACATGGTTAAAAGTTTCTGGAATTTTCCAGACCCACCGGTTTTCCGAGGTCCGGACCCCCCTGGTTTTATTGTTTCTGCGGTACTGAGGTTAAGATTTTCATTTTATCGAAAATTTCAACTTTCACCTAAGCAACAATTAAGAAAACACTTTTCTGAAAACTGTGGATTAATGTTTCACTCACTGAGTTAATTGTTAATACTATGACCGTTATGGTCTCATCTGATTGTTCGTAAAATGATTCCATATTGTCCTCTAACATAATAAAATCAATAATGCCTAGTTTTAGATCACAATTGTTTTGAACATATCATTAATTATCCAATTCCTGAACCTCAAACAATAAATTGTTCTTCAAATTTTTATACTAGCTAATTAGAATCAGCATTGATTTCTTTTGACAGCATGCTTTTAATCAAATTACTAGTGAAGTTATCTCCACATTGTATCTATAATCTCGTGGCAATTCAGTTATAAATGTTTAATGATTTGTTACTTATTTACTGCTAAACTTTGGCTTGTACATCATTTGTTTATCCTCTGTAATGTTATAAAAAATTAATTGGTTGTTCTGGTAGATGAGCTCTGATTTAGTTATGATTGCAATACCCAGATTATACTTGGATTGTTCTGTATCTAAGGTGTGAGTAAGTTAATGGTACTTTATAATGTGTAATTTTTAGCAACTTTGTTCCATAAATGCACCAGATTTCATGTCATCTGTTTCTGAAGTGGTCTTATTTCTAACACTTCAATTGAAGCATCAACTTATTTGATTTTTTTGAAATTTTCTTTTTCTAGGCCTCAGCCTGTACCTGTTGGCATTTGTTCTGATGCTCTCTACCATGTTAATGCATGCTTAAAGACTTAATTGTTAGAGGGTCTTGGTAACTTCATAATTGCTTTGGGTATTCTGTTGTATTCTGGTTTCTTCCATTCCATAATGTGCCCAATAGATTTCTCTGGTTCTCATTCTGCCCTCAATCAGCCTGAATCATAATTTTATATGATTGCTCAATTATTCAATGGTATACCCGGTAGTCCTTCAAATAAAACATATTTTGTGCAAAGTGAGTATTTTTCCTTACAGGACCGTATTCTAACGGCACTCCAGATATGGTGCTAAAACGGCACAAGACTAGAATACGTGCCCACCATATGAAGGGCAACAAGTCTGTGGGTGACAATGATGTTGATGATTTTAAAGGTAAAACTCATAGTGCTGCTTACACATATACACACCATATATACATGCACTTACCTAACTAGGTTATTTGTATGTTGCTTATTGTATAGCACTTTCTGTCTTTGGTTCACAACTTACTATGCTTCATTTATTTGGTTCAATTAAACATTCCATTGTGTGTTAATTTTCATACCCTGCTGATTTGATTTTAATGGTGTACTGCATTCTGTTTCTTTTCATATACATTTTATTTGGTATAGTTCTCTCTCTTGTATATCTCTGGTTTTCTGTACTTCAAGCTTTTGTTACACTGTTTGTTCTATGTTTGTTTCACACACAATATTCACCCCTCATTATTTGGCTTGTTTTTATTCTAATAATTGTGAATATTCCTATAACCTCAATTATTGTAGTAATAACAAATAGTTCATTTTGATAGGTTATGATACATAAACTGCAGCTTTGAAGTATTATTCATACAACTATTGTTGTATTTTTCATACAAATGCATCATTTAAAAATGATTGATTTGTCAAATGTATCACTCTTAGTGGAATTGCAATATTTTTCTTGACTACAGTTGAAAAACAATGAACCATTTCCAACTAACTTCTACCATTTACTGTTAAAAAGGGTATTTTCTATGTCTCCATACATTAGAAATTGAAAGTTGAAGGCTACTAAAAAATCTGTCTTCTCCAAGTGAAATTGTTTACTCTATGAAGACTTATAAGTGTATGTGCTTTAGTTAACTGGTTGGTATTTCAGGCAAGGAGAATACAATTGAGGAAGAAGGTAGTATAGACATACATAATCATGAGTTTAATTTTCATTTATACCTAGGTGGTGTGCTTATATCCCTTAAATTATCCTAGACATTGTCATAGTAACCTCACTTATTCTCAGGGCACATACGCTCATAAACTCACTGATTGGTTTGAGTTGTATACCTTGTGTTTTGTGGCTTATATAACATATGTGAAATAAAATACTAGCCTTTATTAAATATGCAATTTCCCTTTGTCATCGTGAGGTTTGTTATTTTTTGTCACATTAGAGGATGATTTTTCCCTTGATGTTTAGGTTGCCAAAGTAGTCCAATTTTTGATGATGTATTCAGCATTATAGAACAGTTTTGTGGTATGGATGTACATGTAAATGTCTTAGATATATGTTAAGATGTAGCCCCATATGTTAGATTTTTGCTATTCCCCTGTGTAGAAATTTCCCCATTCCTTGTTTAATGATGGCAACTTTTATATTGT
This sequence comes from Lutraria rhynchaena, assembly GCA_008271625.1. Taxonomy (NCBI): domain Eukaryota; kingdom Metazoa; phylum Mollusca; class Bivalvia; order Venerida; family Mactridae; genus Lutraria; species Lutraria rhynchaena. The sequence continues at coordinate 273,598 of VIBL01000130.1, forward strand.
TTATACTTAGTTGATTGTATTTTGTATATGGTATTATTCTGTACCAACTTTTATCTTAATGTTATTACACTTAGTTATAAGAAACAGCGTCTGTACAGCAATTTCTTTTATTCTTTACCTTTTAATTTTGCAATATTCTTCTAAGTTTAATTTTGAACATTAACTTTGTTATTATTCATAAACTAATAAATTTGCAATCTTGTCTGAAATCATAGTTCTACAACTTGTTTTTCCTTACACTAATGACTAATTTAACATTAATTAATATTAATAAGTGATTTGAACTTTTAAGTGCTTGCTCAGAGTTCACTAATGATTATAATTTGATAACAACAGAATAAGTTTTCTGTCAAAGATGTATAGGCTAAGGCAGAATTTCTATTGGACTTTGCAGTGAAGGGTCCTAGTGACTCTCCCTATAAGCAGTATATTCACATCATTTTAAAAATTGTGTGGTGATACAGAGACAAGTTTTATACCATGCCAGTAAACTGGTACACAGATGATCTTTACATAAATAGGTGCAGAGTACCAATATTCCAAAATGGCATCCTCTTGTTGAAAGAAGTGAGCCATGAGCTGAAAAATGTGAATTATGACAAATTATGTTTGTTACAGTCATCTATGTCCTAATGAATGTGGACTGTGGACAATTATGGGCCCAGTTCTTTATTTATGCAACATTGCACTGGATTCATGCTTTATCCAAAAATCATCACAATATTGATGGGATGAAATTTTCTTGCATTGATTCCGTTCGCAGATCTGTGCACATCATCATGTTTAAGGACTCTGGTGTGTTACAAATTACTGAGTGAATATATTGGCAGCCGTGGTCCAGTGGTTAGTGCGCTGGACTTGTAACCTGGAGATCTGGGTTTGAATCCCAGTCAAGGCAGGTCATACCCTTCTATGAAAATTTGATAAAAATGTTGATTTTCCTCCATATGTGGAGAAGTTGCTGACTCCTTACCGAAGGGTAAGTTAGTACTGGTTAGTATACAGTCCAGGAAAACTGGTTAGGTGAACTGGTCACGGTATATAACTGAAAAATGTTGAATAATGGCGTTAAACCCTAGTGACAATAAGTCACATAAAAAAAGTAAAGAATATATTGGCCAGAATTTGATTTATTTTGTCAGATTTAAGGTCTGATTTTATCTCTTATTTAGGATGATTAAAAAAATATTAAACTGTGTTTTGATGTTTGTAACCTTTGCTTGGACATTCGGAAAAATATGATATATTGGTATGAGGTCGAGTGGCTATTGAATTGAAGGATTACGTATTGACCCTAATTAAGATGTTTGTGGATAAATAATATTCTAGGGCCGAAAGACTGATATGAATTTACTGATGGAGTGAATATCAATCAAGTATTGTATGAAAGTGTGTCAAGTGATTTTCTATCAGATCCTGGATTCAGTTATCATCACCAGCAGCTGTATAGCAATCAATGGAGATACTTTATACTCAATAAAACATGTCAATCACAGTCCGTTGGAATAAAAATCAGAAGATTCTACAACACTAAAAGCTAGATGTGTTTTGGTCTGTTTGTATTTGGAATAATGTGCCATTATAGTTTGAATTTCTGCAAAGACCAATATTGACTGTAACATTTATGTTCAAATTTGAATTATTTATTGGATAATAGCAGTGAACTTTTCAAATTGTGTGGAAATCCGATCAATTTTCTTTTATTGTTTAGTAATTGAATGAGATATTGTTTGTTTAACACTTACATGGCATTTTCAATAGCATTATTTTTAGTGATCTGCATTATTTCTTTATTGTATGATCGTCATTCTGTCATAATGCGGGTATATATGTGATTTAAATGACATTATTTGATAATGATCAAACTTTGGTTCTGTATTTTTGATGTATTATTCATAGAAATTACAGCGTTTAAGTTTTGCGTAATTGCTTTTACTCATTTTCTAATTTGTCAGTGTTCTGAAAGTGTTATTACTTTTATGCTTTTAAACAGTGGCTAATTGTCATTTGAAAGAAATGAAAATGTTTTTTGTAAAAGGTTTGTTCTCGATAAAAAATGAACGAGGAATTTTATTCTCTGATTGTACCTCATGTACAGCCTTTAAGAATCAATACAGGACTCAACTTTAGCAACCATCATTTTTTTTTAATCATCTTATAATGACATTGATAAACAAAGTATGGTATTCATGTATAACAATGACAAGTTTTTCTTATTGTTGAAATATCGTTTTACATGATATAATAGTGTAACAAGTCAAGCTGATATTATCATTGTTCTATAACCAGTCTAGGATTTGAACTCTTTTCAAACAATTTCATTGAATCTGCTCGAAAACAATTAGTGTAATTGATATTAAAACTTTAGTAGTTGAGTTAATTAAAGTTTTAAGGCCATGTCATAGAGTCTTATCTTAGTAAGGAGTTAATGAAATTCTATTGGAACACAACAGGTAGTTTCTGAGGAATCTTATTCTTTATAACGCATGTGTCATTTTATCAGAGTCTAACACTTCAAGAGCTAAATGTGTTACAATTGCAAATTGTAAGATATCAATTTTAATCAAAAATGCCTAAAATCATTTGACTTCTAATTATGAACCTTCTTTGGAATTGTCTTAGTTTTTGTTTGAATAACTCATTATATTATTGTTTTTTTCTGTAAAATGCACTATTGCTTTTGAGATGGCATATTAAGTGTAATTTAAGTGCAGGGTTATCAGTGTATTAATACCAGTCTGTGTAAATGTCCAAATTGTTTTGTTTAGAGTAAAGCATTTTTTATAGGGGATCATAATGACCATGTTAGTCTTATTGCTATTATTATATGCTTAATTTAATGATTTTTCAGTATCATAAAACAATGGAACTTGTACTTTACCTTCCCTGCATTAATCTATCTGACTAAGTTATTATTTTAATCCAGTTTAGTGGAATAATTATACAAAAAGTCAACTCAAAAGTTCAGTCTAAGGTCAGTATGCTACTGTGGGAATAAATATTGCTAAAATTGCTTATTTTGACGAAATATCAGCCCATACTATGTAAAAATCTGTTTGCTTCTATTTATTGATATCTGAATAATTCTTATTCAGCAGGTTAATTCAAATGATGTAGCTTTTGAATGTATAGAAATAGTATTCATTCAATTTTAATCAACAGTCTAAATTTCTTTCTAGTATTGTATAATGCTCAGAGTAAAACTTTAATTTTTGGTTTGAAGTAATTCACCATTTAGTGCTGTTAACAATACATCAAATCATTGAGGCATGTGGTTTATTTTAATAACACCTGTCATGAAGATTATATTGAAAAAAAAAGAAAATCCAGCATAGTGATAAAAGTGTATACTGTCATTACATGTTAGGATTGAATATGATAAATGATCGCCAACTGATTGTATTGTATGCGTCCATATTGTTTGAGGACATTTTTTATTATACAGTATGATTGTAAACGTCTCCAATAAATGTATGCTAATCATGCAATGTATGCTTAGCTATTTAATTATTTATACTGGGGAATATTCAATTTCATCGTAATTGAAAAACCAAGAGCTCTTGTTTGGATGTTAGACTTGTATCTAACAACAAATCATAGCACACAGTGGCTGTAGACAAGTTATAGTTATGTGCAAACATTTTTAGGAGTAAAATGAAATCTTGGGAGTTAAAATAAATATTTTAAGTGTTAACTACAAGGATCTAGTTTATTTGGTGGAATTTTTTTCATCATATTTACACTGTGAAAATATTCCTGTCTTATTATAATAAACCTTGGATGAAACCATGAATATCTTTTTTAAAGTGAAATAAATATAATACGTAATTTTCAAATTAGAAAATAATTTTTTCAGGTTAGGAGTAAGTTTCGGAGAATATATTTGTGTCTTTCACGAAGAAATTATAAGTAATTAAAATCACTATCCTGGTATAACACATATCATGTCCATACAGTTCCTTTCAAATGATGATTGATTTATCCTAGAAGTGAATGAGTATCATGGTTTCAGCCGTTTTTTACTGTATGTTTGTAATTTATGTAAAGTACCATCTTTTGATTGGTATTTGATTGGTATTGGTTTATGGTACGTAGGTCTAACTATCAAACATAAATATATTAAAGGACAGTTAATATTTATAATAGTTTTATGATTTCATTTTATAATATTTGTTTAAGATCAATAAAATGATCAATAAAATTCTTCTACGTGCTGTCATGCTATTACCAAACATGCCATTAAAAACATTAAGCAAAAAATCCATGTCCTTTGAATAGCACGGAAATCTTATTTGTTAGGTGTTACGACTGATATTGTGCAATGATATCTTAGAAGAAATTGTAACTAATTAATGAATAAAAAATAACCTGGGAGTATTTTAATTACGTAATACATGAAATTATTTCATAAAAAATCTGGTAGTGTGTATTTTCATGGTATGAGAGTGATAAGACATACATGTGATGTTTGTTTCTTGACTACATAAATTCACATAAATATTTGTTTAAGGTGTATTAATTTGATATGCTGTCTTGTTTTTATGCAATATATCAAATTTATATCTTTAAGATATCCTTAGAATGTTATGGTTGGACTTATAAAGATTGTGTCCTATTAAACTGAACGTTAAAGGCAGAAAAGTACTGCCAAAATTATACTGGAAAGTACATGAGCTTATTGAAAAGATCTTATAAAAGACTGACTGCAAATAATGAAATAACTTTGTAAAACGAGGCATTGAGCTGTTAATGAACAAACATGAATGATCAGGAATATCGGTTACAGCTCGGTGAGAGGTTTGTTCAAACTGTTGAAGCTTACAGGAAAAGTAATGGATTACCTCTGTTATATCCCACGAAAAAAAAGTACCAGCCTTCGAGAAAAATTAATGTTAGTAATGGATATAGCTGTGGATCGGCCCCAATCAGATTTGGTATGTTGCATAGTTTGTTGTAGTTAGCGGTAGATATAATAACTTCAGATAATGTGTTTGTTATTGAATACCAACGCCATTGTACAGTGTTATGGACTTCCGTGATTATTGTTTTACATCCAAAATGTATATCTTCACAGTGTTACAATCATAGCTTTGTTAATGCATGCTTATTTGAAGGTAGTTATAAATTATTTTGGTATTAATACTAGTTAATAGACCATTATAGTGTTTGTCCTTGTCCTAGCTTTCTTAAACATTGACTAATATTTGCTTAATATACATTTATAAAACTTGGTTGGATAAAATTGGTGTAAATGATATGTTCATAATAGTTTTATCTGCTTTCATTAAAAAGTTCCGGAATTTATCAACCTTTGAATAAATTAATAGAATTTAAAAGCATCTAACTGTTAATTTCAAATAAATCATGTTCTTTCTTTTAAATAAGTTTCATCATGGAAATTACTTGTCAAGTGAAACTATTTAAAAGATATATGAACAACTTCATGACATGTTGAACGATTCTTTCCTGATGAGTTCAGTGAATTATTGATCATTGTTAGAACTTCACATGATGTCCACATTTTATATTGTATATCAAGTTTATGTACTCATTTTATTGGTGCTCCTAGACATTTGAAAGCCTTTTGTGTTGTGTGTTAACATTGTAAGTTCTCTCCATGATGTTTGTATTGGAAGGTTGCTAGTAAATATGATGTTAAAAGTCAGTTGATTACAGGTTACGCTCTGTTCATGGATTAAAATGTGAAAGTTTATTGGAATAATTTGAATAAAATTGTGCATACATGATACACTCTAGATTGAATATGGAATTCAACAGGCATATGGAATAATCATTTATCTGTTGAAAGTGTGCTTTGAATAATATTTTATGATAGCAGTCATGGATAATACTAAACCTGATGATAGAGTTTTGCTTATTGATGATAACACTAAAGTGAAGTTGCCTTTATTAAGCAATAATAAAATCCTGTACCATCCCCCTAAACAGCTAAATTTAAGTTTTGGATATAAAAGTGAGTCGACCATAATAAAAAAGGGTATGTAGTGTAAAAATTGTGATTTATATTTTATCTAATTAACAGGCCTTGTTCTATTCCGTGTTTATAATATATCATACTGTCTTGCACAGAATATAATTATGTACATAGCCGTAGCATGACAAAATTCTTTTCAGCCAGAACTTTAAATCCCTTGATTTTTCTTAAGTAGAATATTTTCCTTTGGTATTTTTTACCAATAGAAAGTGCTGTTTAATTTTTCCTTTTGTATTTCCTCAGCTTGCCTAAAGTTATCTTCCATGTTTTTGCCATATTATTCATGGCAACAGTATGAAGTATTGATATCAAATGTATTTTTTTAATGTAGCAATTATTTATGATTGGTTCAATGGGATTAAAAACCACTTAGTTGTTACACATTGTTAGTAGATATATGATTATTTTTCAAATGAATGAAATAGATATTCTTGACAAGACTTACTTTACAACTTTTCAGATGAGATTGAAGGAGGTTCTGCACTTTCCCGCAGTAAAACCATGCCATCTTTGGGCCGTCCAAAGCTTTCACGGAAAATCACCAACATCAACAACACTGATCGTCTTCAGAAAGCTAAAGATCAGGCAGAAAAGGCCATCAAGGTAAATAAACAAATTCATTTTGAGAATTATTTTGTAAATTAACTGTCTTGAGTACATGCATCCTTGTCTATAAAATGAATGTATGCACTTTGCTGTGAGGAAACCACTCTGCAAGCTTTGTGTAAACAATAACTTAATGTCTTGGGCAGTGACTTTTAAGCATAAAAAACATGATTCCATGTACAAGTATTGTATTTAACCTTTAATTGATCTAATACGGTATACTTTCACTCTGCAGATGAAGAGAGTGTTTACAATACAAGGAGGTTATTCTGCTATTAGAAGTTGTTTGAGAAAACGTGGATGGGTTGAGAAGTTCTACAGGATACCAGGGCCACAAAAAACAACTCGAAAGAAACAAAAACGGGGAGATGATGATGATGATGACGATGATGATGATGATGATGATGATGATGACGATGATACCGATAGTGATAGTAAGTGTTTTCTTTCTCATAATAGATGCTTTTGATGAAGTAAAGAAGTCTTTTGTTTGTAGCATTATTTTTTACATTTTTACTAGTGAATGATGTTGATTTCTTTTCAAACACATCACGAAAGTTTGGGTTTTATTTTGCTACTTTTTAAGCATTCTCTGCAGTGAATTAAGTCCACTAAGGTCAAGTACTATTATAAACAGTGGAGTATGGAAGTTTTTGTGTTATTTTCTTACAGTGTAACAGAAATATTAATTTTGTTTAGTGCAGTTCTTAAATCAAATTATATAACAGGAAGATCGTCATCTATTCTGTGTTAGTCAATTATGCGAAAAAGGAGTAAATCTAACTGATATTTCTGTCTGAATTTTCAGACGATCAACCTAAAGTTGCACCTTGGGAAGAAGATGATGGAATCTATGGTATAATGGTAAGTTGGCTTTGATACCTATCATTAATCAGTGTTAGTAAATTCAAACATGAAACGAATGATATTAAAGAATATAAAACCAATGGGAATTCCATGTTCAGTAATATTGACCTTGCCAATCAGACCACCAGGCGTTCTATTTAACAATGATAACATTCCTGTATTGTCTATTTTATGTGCTTCTCCTTCTTATTTTATGTTATTTTTTGTTTCTATTTCAGTCTCGTATTGTAAGAAATGTGAATCCAACATTTATCTGGGTATTGAAACGTGATGTAATAGATTATAGATTTCTTACCAAAGATCAAATGGTCAACCATTATTGTAAGGCTGGATCCTTCACTACCAAGGTATGTTCTTTATTGCTACTTTGATGGGTAATTAATCAGAGCCGTTATTGTTGTTTGATTAGGTCGAAATTTTACCTTCTGGATTAGTGCATGATAAACACTTCAAAATATTTTAAAAAATATTACTTTTGTGCATATGTGTTAATATATGATGTTTTGCAGTTATGTAAGCCAATGCAGAGTGCTAATCCATAGATAGTACATGTATTTATAGATATACATATCAGCCACAAATGAAAATATAATAATGAATTAATGATATGATAATAATGAATAGATCCTTCTACCTAGGTATGTTCTTTGATTGCTAATTTTATGTGTAATTAATAAGACCTAAAAGATATTTGATCTGCTTGCTAAAATGGTTGAATAATGTTGTTCAATATTACATTGTTCTACAAAAAATATGCCATCAGAAAGATTATCCGTCACATGACTGTTAATGACATCATTTGGAGCACCCACCACAGCCTATACCTTTTCAAGCACACAAATTGTTGTCTGGTTTGCAAGGAAAAGGATAATGGATGTTTTCAGCAGTCTGTTCAATTAAAACCTAACAAACACATGTCAAACGACTGACCACAGCATTACATAGAATGGACAAAACCATTTCAGAATGGTTTGCTTCCAAACATCTGAAGATTATGTTACCAGGGGTGTAGAAAATGAGCCAGAAGCTGGAAAAATCCACCAGCTATTTGAGCATTCTTGCTGACTACTTTTTCCCCACAGGGGGAGTTGTCCCTTTGCCTCCTATTGGGGGAACCCTGGGACCCCCCCTTTCTACTTTTAGTAGCTTACCGGCTACATGAAAACATTTCTACACCACTGTGTTACACCTACTGTACACATCACCAAAATAATTGTAAACCTGCAAATATTTCTTGTCCACAAATTAATTTTGTGGATAGTTCTTTTCCAAATGTGTTGATGTGAAGTCAGTACTAGGTTTTAAAGCATTCAGTATTACAATTTATTTATTTATTTGGGCCGTTTTGACGACCGATATTCAGTCACATTCCCATTGGCAAAAAGTATGGTTTTTTTCCCAATTGCAAGACGAAAATTCCCAATTCAAATAAGAAAAAAAACATAAAAAAAAATTTTGATTCTTAGTTCAAATGTTTATTGACTTTCTAAATCATTCAAATAGCAAAGTTATCAGTATCTAAAAACAAAAATAAACATAATATTTGTTATTTTTTAGTTCTTTTTTTCATTATTTTAAGATGTTTTTATATAATGTGACTTTTTCTCAATTTTGTCAAAAATGTCATGAAAATTCCCAATTCTGGGGGTCAGCTCATGTTCCCAAAATGCTGAGAAAAAACCCTGGTCTTTATGAACTTATCCCACTTATCCAGGTTGGCCTGTGTGTAAATATGAGACAAGTACCTTGGTTTGATGAATCAGATCCAGATGAATTTTATCCACGTTGTTACAGACTTAGTCATGAAGAAGAAAAAGCTGCATTTATTGGTATGTGATATACATAATTGATGTCTTATAGAGATGGGAGAGCTTGCAAAGAGTGGCAGCTTATAGAGTAGTAGCTGACCGAATGTTGAATTCAATACACTTGTTACTAAACATTCTTTATATGGTGTAATTTTTTTGCCCTGATAGCGTTATATTTTTCATTAGACTTAAAAACAGATGCTTTGGACCATTTCAATTAATACCAGTTTAGTGCCTGTTTGTTGATGTATGATTTTGCGCAGTTGTGTGAAACAATACTCTGTTCAATTCCATATATGTATGTGTGTAATGTGTATGTGTGTATATCTGCCACAAATGAAAGTGAAATAAATGCATGGTAGACTAAAAAATGATAGTCATGCTCTGTTCGTTTCTAGATGATTTCCGTATGACAACTTGCATCAACATTCTAAAGATTGTAACCAATCTCTACATGGAGGGTGGTGAATGTAATGAAGAAGGGAGGGAAAAAGACAGTACGGAGAAAGAAACTAGCGAGACAACGGTTCCTTTTGAATGTACTAATCCAGAATGTACTAGATCTCGACCTAATCAAACTACAGATAATCTATGTGTACATGCTCAACAGAAAAAAGCAGAGGAGGAACAGAAAAGGAAAGAAAGAGAGTTTTTAGCCTCAGGTAAGGGATTGAGCATAATTTTACCACATAATTTTATGTATGTTCTTGAAGATTCCATCTTTAACTTGGAGTCTAATTCTTTCTCTTTAAAGGCATTCAAAACTGTGTGGAATTTGCGCAAAAAAATATACTATCCAACATTATCTGAACTTATCTGATATTTGACTTAACCGAGTGAGAGAAACATGCTGCTGATAGACAAAATTCATGGGAATTGCGAGCGATGTCATGTACAGACATGGTTATGTCAGCATTATTTATGTAAATGTATTCTTCCCTTGTTTATGATTTCTTTTGTTTTTATATCTTGGGCATGTTTGTTATTGTGTCACTGTTTGAAGAGCAAACAGTTCTCCTTTGAGTGCTGTAACATTTATCCTATAAAACATACTAGTATATGTTTTACAAGTTTTGTTTTGAAGTTGTTGTGTGATATAAATTGGAATTCTGCCCAGTTCTGACTCTTCTCAGATTCTATTCTTGTCTTTCTTTGTACAGAGTGGTCTAGTCCTGGTGCATTCAATACTGATTTCCATCAAATTTTAAAGCCTCCGTCCAATCTGAATCAATGTTTCTTGTTTATTTCAAAACGCACAACAGCCTTTTTCCTTATTAGGGAAATGTACATATATTTCCATCTGTTTAAAGTTTTCAAATGTTTCATTAACTACCATAGTGAATCACTATATATGTGTTATTATTATATAAGATGCTGAGACTGATGCTGGAGATATGGATGTAGAATATGATGAGAATGGTGGTGAGTTACCTGGGGAGATCTAATGTTGCATGCATGCATTTGTCACAGAAAAATATGTACCAATGTCTTAATTTGAAATGAAATTATGAATTTAAATTGATCTATTCTCTATTTGTTAATCTTCTTTTAACAATACATTCGTTGACTGGTTAGATTCCGTCTAGCAGAGTAGCAAACATGGCAATACAGATATTGCATTACATTTTTGCTATTTTGTTTTTGGAGGGGGAGGGGCTTGCTGCAGAATTTCATATTGACTAATCTTTGTTCTGTCAGATATATACCTTATTAAGTTAGATAATATATTTTGTACTTTGAAGCATGAAGTTGTTGTTTTTTTTTGTGCAATGTTGAGGTACTTCTTTTCTGTGACATTTATTTATTGCACATGTTATTATCATGTACTCTTTGCATTCATCCTTGTTAAATTTCCTTTGTTCTTTGACCTAGAATGAAATGTTTTACAAATTGATTTTTTTATAGTAATAAATTTAATTGTTCTGTGGAGATTGTCACTAACAATTCTTTTCAGAAGAGTGTTACAAGCCTGATAATATTTGCAGTATGAAGTTTTGTTTATAATTTAGACCTTTTAGAAAATTAAGGCCTGTGACGGGTATGCAGAAATTCTGAAGTTCTACCTCAGTTTCTTATATGGAGGAAGTCATCATAATTGATTGAAGTTTTAGAAACGTATTTTATATTGTGATCCAAGTACATGTCATAAGATAATTTTGATGCATGTAATTGTAATCATTTGTTAGGTAAACATTTTTATTTTTACACAAGGTTAGAGGATTGGTTTTTCCTGCACATTGATATTGTTGGTAAATGGAAAACTAATCAGAATATGTTAATGAGATATGTTTTAGATAGCTTTATTTTTGTTATCACTGGTTAGTTGTGTCTGTATCAGTGTCATCACAATTTGTGATCACAGAGGTATTTGTATTGCAGTGTATATGGTTACCAACCTTATATCTTTGTATAAAGATATACATCCATCACTCCAATAAGCTTTGATTGTATTTCTTTATCCCCATGTGTATCAAACCTACCTTTATATTATCGTTATAAAGTTAAAAAGACTATATAAGGCTATCCTGAAAAAAAATGTCTAGTGCAACCCTACTCTTTATATGTAGGTGGGTACATTGTGCAGTTTTGTTCTCAAAATTCTTGAAATTTCTGATGATTTTTTTGGTAGAAAATGCCTTAAAAGGATTGAATCCTAGCAATATTCAAAGTCTGTCTATTTGTTTTAAACAAACAATCCTTAAGGATGGCCTTATGATTGAAAAAAAAGTTAAATTATCTTTAAGTTAATATAGAGTTGTTCATGTTTCCTGTTTTCAGAGTAATAACATATTAAGTTAAGTTAATTTTAGAGTAGAAGCCTGCATTGTGGTAATGGCTTCACGTGTGTACCAACATTTTGCACTTCAAATGTACGCAAAATGCCATGATTATAGCTTATTGGGCAGTGCTTTTTTGTCATGGGGTAGAAGAATGTAAATTGTTGTTTTATTTCTCTTGCATGATTTTATTCACACTTTGTTTTAGCTTTTCCTTGATGGTAATAGTTATAGTGGTATATATGAAGTTTCCTTGTATGCATCTTTTCAGTCTTCATATTTTCTTTGTAGTTTTCCATTATAAACCAATACAAAATATTGTTTGCTAATGATATATTAGTTAAACCAATTAGTTAAACCAATACAAAATATTGTTTGCTAATGATGTATTAGTTAAAGGGATACTTATGAAGGTTGGGGTATTTTTTCTTCATGTCATATACAGTCACATGTTACATGTAATATATAAAGCCATATGTTATTGGCAATTAGCTTGACTCTATAAGCATACTTGTGTAGCAGAGCGTACGCTGGGTTGGTAAATGAGCTGGTAACTTGTCACATTAGATTAATGAGATCTGGCTTTATTCAGTTTTAATAGTCTTTAAAACTTTGAATATGACTATTCATATCTTCTTCATTCTCATTTTTACATTTACATCTTAAGTTTACATTATCTTATTAAATGACTTATCATTGTTATCCTTATCATTTGATGCGCGCTACATGACCTTAGATGTCGATGCGACATAAAACACCAATAATGATTGAATATGTCTTATAGTTTTATGACCTGTTTACTTTACCAGCCCTGAAGTAAAACTCAATGTAAACCAGTAGATCTGTGTATCTGTTGATCCTAGATTTATCGAGTTGAATATTATTTTTCCCATTTTGCTTTGTTTTACATGATTTTTTGTTGAAAATTTCTGTACGAATCAATTCTATCCTCGTTCAGAATGTAATGTTAACTCCGTTATTCTCCTTCCCTTCCAGTTTTGAATGTTATAGGGAATGAACACTTACAATAGTGTAACCATTAGGCAACAAGAATTACTTCCCTTTATTTTCATTTTTCTATGCTGCATTATTTAAGCCAATTTGATCTTACGTATCATTTATTTAAATATTATTTCAGTAATAAAGCCTCCTGATTCCAGCAGAAAGAAGAAGTCAAAAAAGAAAATTATAGTTCCTCAGAAATGTCTTGATAGAGCTCTTGTGCAGTGTGAAAAATATATCACTTTCCGTAACCATGACGATATTGATCAACCTGTTGAGGTAATACAGTGAATGTTTTATTTAATACAATCAGTAAATTCACATCTTTGTAGAAGAATGCATATTTTTTTAATTCCTTAATTATTTTATTGTTTGTGATAAAATTCTAATTAAAAAATCATACAAGATGGTAATTTTATATCAATTTATTTTGTAGCTTCTAACAACCTTACCTCTCTATGCTTAGGGGTGGCTGCATTTTTGTATGTGTTTTACAGATAAATAATGCTCTATTTTGATAGGCGTTTAAAAACTTCATTGGTTGTTTTGCCACATCAATTAGTTTTGAAATTCCTTGTTTAATTTTTTTTCTCAACATTTTCAGAGAGATTCACTGACCCCTGCACAATGGGATGAAATTATCACATGGTATTATCAGCTTGTACAGTAAGTATTCCTGTTTTCTTTCTTTCAAAATATTCCAGATTCTTGCAGGATTGTTTAATGATATTTAATTTGGTGCATTTTTAGGCTGCTTTAGAACAACTTGATTCGTGATGAGACTTGAGACTCGAACAACTTTGCAAGATTTGGAAAATGACTGTTGTATAATAATTTCTCTGTTGAAAATGCATTTTTATTGACATAGAAAGTCTTATGTATTTTGATTGTTTAAATTGATTTTAATTGTTTTGATATATTGTTTAAATTAAAGTGAAGGTGGAATAATACCCAATGTACCAGCCAGCATCCTGGGTCAAGTGGAAAATGTGTTAAACAGAATCAAGGCCATGTGGCCTCAGTTTGAACTAGATGGTGTGAAAAATATCTGGATTGTCAAACCAGGGGCTAAATCTAGAGGAAGAGGTGGGTGTGCTGGTGTCGATTTAAACAGAATTATGTGATAAATTATTTGTGCAGCTGACTAGGATATGTTAAAGCACATTGTCATTCAGTAGAAATAAATATGACATAAATCAAGCTTGAAGCTTACATGATTATGATAAAATATTAATAAAATATTAATGGGTTCAATTTTTCAAAAAAATTGCTCTCACATCCTAGAAGCAATATTGATACATACAATCACACCCTTAAGAAATCAGTAATGTTTTTAATAAATTGCAAATATTCCAAATATGACCATTGTGTTTATTTTATGTTTATTGTGATAACACTGTTATATTTCAGGTATTACATGTTATGACAGACTGGATGAAATGTTGAAGCTTGTAAACAGTCAAGTTGTTAGAAAAGACAACAAATATGTTGTACAGAAATACATGGGTAAAATTTCCTTCTGTCATCCATTGAGTTTCTCTTATAAAGTCAAACTTTTGTTTTCAACCACCTTCAAATATAGGCCACCCTGTGAAGAAAGGCCATTCTTTTAAAACTCATTGTGGATTGCTTAGAACAAACTGACCTCTGAACAAATGCCACCTGTCAATAAAGGCCACATTTGTCTTTCCTAAGGGTGGCCTTTGTTCACTAGTTTGACTGTATTATATTGACTGTATTATATTTTGTTTTCTTCTTCTTGAATAAATCTAATAGGTTAATGGTGAATTATTTGACTATTATGAAAAAGTATGTCAGCTGTCCACCGGTGTTTGTCTATATTTAGATTTGTTTATCTAGAAGATATTGCTGATATTTGGTTTTTCTGAACATCTACACCTTTAACCATTAGTCTTACGCATAGCTTCACAAAGTCATCATAATCTTGCTGAATTCTTTTCTTTTTCTATTAATTAAGGTCTTTTTATTAGCTTTTTATTTCTTGTATTTTCTTAAGCAATATGTTTATGTGCATTTCAGAGCGTCCATTGTTAGTGTATAATTGTAAGTTTGATATTCGTCAGTGGTTTCTGGTAACAGATTGGAATCCTTTAACCATATATTTCTACATGGATAGTTATCTCAGGTATGAATTACACAGTGCTAGTTGGACATCAAGCAGAAATAGAATTAAACATTGAGCCAGAAGCCGATAAAATCAACAGGCAATTTGAGCATTCTTATTGGCTACCAGTTTGTCAGTTTTCTGATTACTGTGTGCTTATTTCTGTAAAATTAGTGCATGTATTACTATAAGCATTTAATTGTGCATATTTTTAGCTTGTTTTGTAAAATGGTATGCTTCATGCTTGTTACCATGGTAATGCAGATATGATTTCACACGGGTCTGTTCTCCTCCACAGGTTTTGTTCTCAGCAGTTCACATTAGATGATTATGATGAATCTATACATTTATCAAACAATGCAATACAGAAGCATTACAAAAATGGTCCCAGAGCCAAAGAATTACCTGATGAAAATATGTGGACACATGAACAATTTAAAGATTATATCAAGTAAGTATGAAAAAACTAATAGTGTGCGGGATTTCCAAAATGAACTGAAAGTATGATTTTAATAATTGGTTCTAGCTGGCCTTATTTAAATTGATGGTTTAATTGTTCCTAATTTTATCTGATGTTATTTATATGCTGTTAATATGCATGTTTACATCGTTAGGTACTAGTTCTAGACTGTATATGAAGCTTTCATGACTTTGTTTTTAATTTGACTGTAATAAAATACTCCCCCTACATTATTCGATTTCACTAAAAGTATTTGTGATATTCACATTGGGTATGTACATGTTTAGATTTGTCTTTTTATCCATACTAGAGTGCACACATCTTTGTGATATGTTTTCTTAATTGGAATTTTGATAATGCTAGCATACAATGCATGTTACATATAAATGTAAATGTCAGTTAAATTGGTTTACAGTTTTGAATGTATCACATATTTTTGTTTTCCTCTTTTTTCAGAGATCAAAAGCATCCTAATGTTTGGGATGAAGTTATATACCCAGGGATGAAGAGAGCTATCATTTGTTCTTTACTATCAACACAAGATTTAGTTGAATATAGAAAAGTAAATACTACTTATTTCTAACTTTGCGTATGATTGGCCAGTGTATTTATTTTATAAATTTGAACTTTTTACTAACTGGTGATGAAGGTATTTGTCTTTGAGTCAATGGTTTGTACACATCCATTTATATAACTGACAAATTAGTGTAACGACCAGAAATTTTAAGCTGTTATTCATAACAAAGTTGTGATCTTGTACACAAATTACAGAATCAGTGAACATTTTTTAAAAATAGTAATATTATATTTGTAATGTGTAGGTAATTTCACATGTTTTATGCTGTATTAACCCTTTGCCTCATAAGCATATTTTGGACTCATCCAAATTCAAAGCAAATATGCAAAACATCAATTTATTTAAGAAAATTGGGTTATTTCTCCCTGACAGAGTGGAAAACATTGTAGCCAAGGAAGCCATTGCTCATTACAAGCAAAAGTTTCTTTTGCCACAATGTTTTCAAAAGTCGTTTGCTTCGGATGGGGGGGATGTGGTATTATGAACCAAAGGGTAAATTAATATTTAATTGGTGATTAAAAGGTGAACTAAATGTTTAAGGAGATATAGTTGTTTATATGAATCTCTAGAACATCTCACATGACTAAATGTTGTGTATTTCAGTCCTCATTTGAATTGTATGGTGCTGACTTTATGTTGACGGAAGATTACAAACCATGGTTGATAGAAATCAACTCTAGTCCTAGCATGGAAAGTAGTACAGAAATCACTTCTAGACTTTGTTCTAGTGTATTAGAGGATACTCTCAAAGGTAATATATAATTTGCTAAATACGAAAAAGCAGGTTTTGTAGTAAGAATGAATAATAATAATTATAAAGAGTGATAGCAGTTACCGCTTGCTCTCATTCTGAAATCAAGTTATTCAGTATTCAAAGATAAAATCTTGAACACAACTTGTATCATAATCATATTTCAGGGTTTAAAGCAAAATCAGTCATGTGCTCTGATGAGATAAGCTGGGCATGGCTAGTTGTATAGAGTAACCTTATTATAGTACATATTTATCATACCTTGATGATACTAAAATTAAATTAACCATTGAATATATATTGTAGAGAATTTGCTTCAATTACTTAATAAGTATGATTTAATGTGACTGTATATTATTTGTTTTGTTCTTCCAGTGGTATTAGACAGAAAGTGGGACAGAAACTGTGATATTGGACGTTTTGAACTCGCATACAAGCAGCCCCTAGTGACTGTACCACCGTATATAGGGATCAGTTTGTGTGCTGATGGATCTGCCATTAAAAAACCAAGTTGGATGAATGTTAGAAAAAGTACTAATAATACTGAATCTGATACGATCTTCTCTCCAAGGAAGGAGAAACAAGTCATATTTAACGATAAACTCGCAGGAAATGGTATAGATAACAGTACAAAGCCTGTGGCACGAAGACCCCTTAGTGAAAGTAATCAAGAGAGTCATGGAAATAGTAACAAAGTTAGTAATTCAGCTCCCGTGAAAAAGTCTACCAGTAGAGAAAATAATGACTCCCATTCTCAACATGTAAAAAAGAAAACACACACGCAAAAGTCACCAAAAATAATCAACAATCTCAGTGCGAGTCAGAGTGTAAGTAACACAAGTGTAACTGCCGAGAAACCTCAAAGTGATAGTGCTAGTGTGTATAGTCAGTATCTGTCTGAACATAACAAAGCTGAAGCTGAAAACATGCCTGATGAAAATAGATCGGAAAGGGCGGTCTCCCGAGCCTCGCCGTCTTCTCCAACCTTAGCTACCAAAACATCAATGTTCGGATCTGGTACCTGTCCTCCTGGAAGTTTTGTGTCGAACTTAGCGACGAAGAAAATTGTTTCAAAAACATCTGTGTCGACCAACTACAGTATACCTACATCTGACAGCAAAGATCGTCCTGCCCTTAGTGTGAATAATGTTGAAACTACAGATCTGAGGACACTGAAGGCACAGGCAAAAGGTAATGTCAATAATCCACTCTCCCTTGTCAATAGTAGTACTCAAACTCAGGAAATACTTAGTGAATATTACAATATTGACGCTTTTCCCAAACAGCCTCGTAGGCCAAAAAGAAGACAACTGGGGGTTCCTAGACAACACACCGAGGAAAGGACAAAAACTAGAGCTAGGAAGCCTGAAGTTACCATCAAATTTCCTAAAGTTCCATATGCTAGTATTAATGTTACTTTTAACGCAGAGGAGGAAAAGAACCCTAGGTTTCGATATTTTAATCTGACCCGATCAACTGAAGACATTTATCGGGAAGGTCCAGGTTCTGCTACGTTCCCTATTGAGAATTATTAGAGCTAAGTTGTGTTACAGATTATTTTTGCTTGTGTTTCCTTGCATGCTTAGTAAGAGAAACTGGACCCGTGTACATAGAGTTGCTTTGGTCAGAATAATTTTGTGTATACAGTTCATGCACTGTAGAAATAAATTAAAGTATTTAGTCATATTGTATTTCTATAGTCATCAACTGTTTACGCAGAAGTTTGGGAATAATCAAATGTTACAATTATTTTTATTTATTTAGTTTAGTTTTATTTATTTAGACAATCAAATGATGATAGAATCAATGATATTGTGTATTACAAACTGTACATGAAATTTATATTCATAATCTTATGTCAGTATACCACTATCTGTCTGTCTATTGTATCCAAATTACTGATCACAGTCACTATTGACTTGTTAATTAAGTTTTACTTAAACAGTTCGTGTTCTGGTGACCTATTACTTTTCTTATTTCTATCAGTCAAACATGCACTCCACTTACAAGTATTGTTGACTGCCTCTTGTTAGTGCGAGTGTCTCCTTAGGATTGGTTATTTGTGTAGATTATTATGTATATACATCTCCATGAGAACAATTGTTATTCCCGAACACTTGTAAATCATTTTTAAAAGTGCTATATCTATATCACTTTGCATCTATTTTTGTTTGAGTTGAGTTTATTGACTGCATTTTTTCCCTGATTTTATTTCTACTTTCTGTTTTATATTCTTAATACAGAGTCTATTATTTTTACTTCAGAGATTTATTTTTACATTAAATTTCATATATCATATATATATTTATATTTAATATTACATATGTATAAATATTATTTGTTATACAGAGATGTTTAAGGCATTTGATGGTAATATATTTCAGTGTTTAGATTTGCACTCTATTTCTTGTACTAGTATTGTATACTTTTTAAAAGAAGTTATTTATTACAGCATTTATTCAGCAATACTGATCTTTTCTTGGCCCGCAACTTTTACTCAACCCCACTCTCTACCTTTAGAAGATAGAAGAAATATTGAATTATCTATGTTCTGCACTGTCACTGAAACACCGCATGCACTGACATTGTAAATTGAACATTTGAAAAACTTTGATCAGGGATGTGGTTTGAAATCGATAAATGCCAAAATCACAAAAATATCAGTATTAGTTGTATGTACTTTTTCCTCTGATGCTTTATTTAACGAGATGGTTTATCTATGATTCTCTTTGACTATTCTCCTAAACATCTTTAATTCTTATTCTCATAAATAATGACAATATTCTTCTTGTATCATTCAGAACTTTCAGACAAATGAACTAATATGCATGGTGTACATCATTTATCACTGACATGCATGTTTGTCTGTGACAGGCTTCTGTTACTAGTTATGCTAATTTTGTGTTAATTATTAAATAATTGCATTTATCATTTCATAAAAACATCAATCACTTTTGCTGAAGACTGTTTATTGAGCCAAAAACTAAACAGGTTATCGGTTATTAGAGCAAAATGGACTTCCTAATCATTGTGAATGCTGTGTATTGAGTTATAAGTCAATTAAACATACTACATCACAATACAGTATACTTCTTTCATTTCATGCAGAGAATATGTTCTATCAATATACTATTATTCTAAATAAATGTCACTCCGATACCATTATTAAAAGACCCTAAAGTAAATGCACTGGCCTATCAAAACTCACTATGAGTTGGCTATTTTCTTCAGAACTGGACAGACGCCTCGGTGAATATTAATACATTAATCCATTCTCCTTGTTGGACCCCTATATACCCTGTGTTATGGCCAATTAACTAACATAACCTGAAAATAATTTTTTTAATAATATATGGTATTACTAAATCATAGACATATGAAAAAATTATGAACAGTTTGGTAGGAATTTAAGTTGGTCGGATGGCAATATGATGTACATGTATGCTCTATACATATCATCAATGTCACAAATAAATCTACAATATCAATGCATAATCTCATTGAAATTCATACATGCCTTATGAGAACATTTATAGGTGGCAGATTAAACTACAACTTGAGATGGGATATTTATTGTTTTACATCATTTATCATCTTGATGGTAGGGCATGTTGTTTTTGGTTACCTTCCTGTTCTGTTGAAATGTGCTCATTGTCCAATGCTCAGCCATTGTCACAGTCTGGCTTGCTTTATGTTTGTCCTACCTTTTGTTGTAGCAGTGTCTGTGGCTCTTTGACTTGTTCCGAGTGATACCTGTTTATGTTTATGCTTTCAAAAATTTTTACCAGTACTTTTGTTATTTTTTGTTGAATGATGTGGTCCTTGCTGTTACAAAAGCAGAGTTGGTTGTTGTCACGGTTGACAAGTTCTTCAGACTTAACCTTTCTAAGATGAAAGTAAAGCATTCACCATTGTCGTGGTATCGGAGCCATGAAAGCTGCTTGCAACATGTTTTGTTATAAGGATTGTGATTAAATGTGATGAATAAAATTATGGCACGGTTTGCTTAACTGGTGCTCAACATTGTAAATAATCACCTTTGGTCTTTTGGTATGCAACTGAAGCTTAAGTTTTGTTTGTAAATATACTATTTGATGTATGCCATAAAAAGGTTTTACTTTAACATAGCAATGTCTTATCAAACAGCCTCTTTTATAAATCAAGATGCAACTCTTTTATCTTCCAGACTCTTCATTTTCCACCCATATTGTTATGATATCATTAGAAGCATCAATTCTATTAATACCATTTTTGAAATCACTAATAGTGTAGAGTAACCATTCCATCGAAGTCAAGTTGTGTGATTTGTTTGCAGTGATATGTAAAAAGGGGCGTGGCTGTGTGTGTGCCTGCTACTGCAAATATCTGTTCACACATATATTGAATAATTCATAAGATATTTTTTTAAAATTAATTTTATTTCTGAGGTAATATTGTTCATATGCTCCATTATATGTCTTTAATTGACTGTTTACTAAAAACTTAATATACCAACATAAATGCCTTTAGATAACTTTATGTAAAGGTCTAACTTTGTAAATTCCTTATCTTGTATGTGTTTTCCTTATATTTACTGTTTATGTTGTGTAAGTATTTTTTCCTTCACCTTTGTACTAAGTTCTGTTTCTGAAATGAAGGACATACCTATTTATATTTTAAAGGCCGACGTCGACGCAAGAGGCACAAGTTAGGTCGAAGTGTGCCTGTTTATCCACCAGGTCCTACCGAGCCTGTTAAACTGCATTTCTCAAAAGGAACTACATCGACTCATTCTCCGTATATGATGGTCCAAAAACTGCCTGTTATAAAGGTCCATATTTTAAACCATGGACAATGAGGAGCTATGTATTTAACCAATTTATGTAGAAAAAACAAAGGTACAAAAACATTTTATACAAAGCATGTCTTACTTAAAACCCCTACTCCTTCCCAAAAGCTTTGCACAAAACTTGGTTGCGACTTATGTTATCATTTGTCCTCATTTTATTCATGCATTGCTCTATATGCATGTTATTATTCTGGATACAATGATAATAAATCAAATCAGTACACACTGTGGTATCATGAGATTTAGTTGATAAAGCACAATTTACGTTTATAATAAAGATATACATGTATAATGGAACCACAGATGGTGATGACTCCCGAACTAACAAAACTATCATATAAATAATTTGTCATTAACACCCCTGTTAACACCCTTATTTTTCCTCTTGGTTGTGGACAAAGGTAAATTTTCTTCATTAACAATTATGCTCCTCAGGTGAGAACTTGGCTGATATTATAAAATAGTTCATTTAAAACTACCTTTTGCAAACAGCGTTTGACATGCATGATATCTAGAGCTTAGCTGACTGAGGGTAAATTCTTGCTTGTCTGGAGTATTCATGTGCATTTATTATTTGATTTTTATCATGGAGGGATATTCTATTGAAAAAAGTCAATGTGAATTCATCAATGCTTTATCCCTTGTATATTCTGTTTAGGTGCTAAAATGTTTGTGTTTGATTTTATGTTTGGTGAGATTTCTGCTGGGAACAAGTGCATTTAACTTATTTAGTTATTATAAACAGTTTAGTTTGATATCCCAGGTTGCCACTTAAGCAGGTATTTCCCAGATAAAATCTTATAATATTTGAAGTCATATAACAGACTTTACTAGCTTACAATGATTGACATGCTTTGTATAAATGTGTTATATGTGTGAACAGCTAATGTGTCTTGTGCTCCGCAGTTGGCTTTGGGTAACTCTGTCAGGTGTAGCTTAGTCTTCCATTATCAAACACAAGTTGTACAGATATATCTACTTCTACTGTAGAAAACTCTTTATGAAATTCTCATTAACATATCTTAATTGATAAGGCTTTTAATTCTGATACTTCATTTTGATTACAATTTCAAAAGTGACTCTTCAGTGTTTACTTGCACTGTGGGTCGTATCTGATACTAGAAATACAAGATACACTTTCCAACAATGGAGTGACAGAATAATTTCTTCACCTAAAATATCCCAAGAACAGATTAAAAAATAGCAGCATATTAAAAAATTGCTCAATTTCAAAATTGAAAAACTAGGTCTTTTTTTTCATTTCAATGTTTTTGATGCTGTGCTTAATTCTGATAGTTTAATGTAATGGGTTGAAAATAATTTGAAATGAGCAAGAAGTGTCAAGTTAGTGAATTAATAATATTGTACAACTTGTGTTATTCTGCCTAATTGAGCACTGTGGAAACAGTCTTCCATGCCTTTGTGTACATTATCCCATGTACAGCTTTATTTATTCAGACATTAGTGTTCTTAATTTACAGCACATATATCTAACAGATTCTCAACATACTGCACTTTGATCATGCAGCTGCTTTATGTTACCTTTTGATCTATATCATCACTTTTTTCAATTATTTTCATCATGAAATGAACATTGCCTTCACTTGTCACCAATTCTATGATATCATTTTTTCATCCTGGAAAGTTAATTTGTTGTACCTGTACAAAATCTGGATTCTTAGACAGACCAAAATATTCATTAAGACTATTGTTTGATTAAGTTTTTTTGTTAGCCAAATTCTTGCAGGCTTTCCTTATAAAATTCTTTATAGGCCTATGCTGGACTATCGTGGCCTATAAGGATTCTTTGTTACTATAGTAACCTGTGCTGAACCTAGATATTCCTTCAACTTCACAGATACCATTGATTGAATGTAATAATGGAAAGCACCACAGTGTAATTTAGACAGTATTCAATGTTGAAATGTTGTTCTGTACTGATATTGTGCCAAAGTTCTGGTTATATGTGGGTTTATGTTTTGATATTTTATGTTCTATGTGGGGGTTAATCGTGGCATTGGTTTGTTTTTTTTATATTAAATTTGTATCAGTTTACTTTACTGAAGGTCGAGCGACAAACATTCAATACTTAGACTGATTTATTTTGTGAAATTGTATCTATTAAAACGAGGTTTGTTGACTTTATAAATCACAGGATAAATAAAATCGGGAGTTTTTTATACAGAGGAAGAAGCTGATTTTAATATCATGTTAATCAGTTTTTGTTTGTTTGTGAGGAAGACAATATTGCATTGTATAGTAATAATCTTCACTCATTTGAATGAGAGCAGATAAATTTAAATCATTTTCTTCCTCATTTGTATCCTAAGATAAACAGATTGTAGATAATGAAGTAATTTTTGTGTGAAACTATTTAACTTCCACAAATTCACATTATAAATAATTTTATATACATAATATGCTTGACACATGTATAGTTTTTGTTTATATGTATTTATTTTGCTTGTAGTGACATATAGTATTGTGTTTAACTTTAACCCTTATGTTATATTGTGATTCAATGTTTTAAAATTTTGAATATGAACATATTTTTGTGCCAAATGGGTCTTTCGAATTTGTTATGTTTGAAATATGATTACATTGTTTCATAGAATGTAGCATTTTTATTATTAGAATTTTTTTAATGGTCGAGTAGCTGCTGCATTGCTGAACATGACATTTTAACTGATTAAATTACTAGCTTTGGCGATGTAAGCT
This sequence comes from Lutraria rhynchaena, assembly GCA_008271625.1. NCBI lineage: Eukaryota > Metazoa > Mollusca > Bivalvia > Venerida > Mactridae > Lutraria > Lutraria rhynchaena. The sequence goes on from VIBL01000130.1 coordinate 298,112, forward strand.
TAGATCATACAAAAATTGAATATTAAAAAAAAACAACAACAGACAATACAGCTGTAGTTTGATCTAAATGCATTGTATATAACAATATAATTAAACCTGTAATACAGTAATTACCCTTCCTAACTGTACAGTAGGACTTATTTTAACATTTCAGGTCCGACCGGGCTGGCTCACAAGCTCTTTTACATAGGTACTTGGCTTGAGGCTAATAAATAATCCCTATCTAATATTATAGAATCTTATACCAACATGTATACATGTAGACACTGTACCCAAATAGGGAGGGGGAGAATATTTGGATTGAATTCTACTAAAAAATGACAAAATTTCAACCCACAAGATTAAACAACGATCATGAGAGTGCTTTATTGTTTACATTGCAGTATAGCCATAATATGCATGTCTGAGATTGTGGTTTTGAAGTTTTTTCTTATAATATTTTTAAAATTTTGGTTTTGATGCATTCAAATGTTTTCTTCCCCTTCTTGTACTAAAGTGGTCAATGCAAGTACATGGCATGTGAGCAACACTAACTCTGTGAGTTGATTCCCTGTATAACCTTATAACCTTTCCAATGCCAGCACTGTTTAATTTATGCACCCATTTTAGTGCTTGTTTAACATATTGTTATATAAGTGTAGCAATTATCAATGGATACATGATAGTAGCTCACCTGGAACATGTGTACAGTAAAGGTGGGATTTAGTATTAGTGACCAACTCAATGTCCATTGTTTACAGATTCCTTAAAATAGTTTGATGGATTGACGGAAAAACAGCATCTGTTGTACCCCTTGTATAGACCTCTGTCTGTGTCTTATCGGTCCACTTCAAAGCACACAATGAAATGTTAAAAATTAGAAAAAAGGATACCTAATTTTTCATTGAGGGGGGTGCACCAAAACATTGTCTGTACCAATATTCAGGTGAGCGAGTATGACCTTAAACTTGTTATGCTGTCACATATTTTCTTGATATTGTTCCAATGAAACTGTTTTATTAGTTACTTGATATTTATGGAGAGAAAAACATTCTGTGTACAGTTCTATGTATTTCTTTATGTTTCCGTGTATTTGAATTCGTTCCTTGTTTATACTGTCATTATGCTGTGTCTTCTTGTATTGTTCTTGCAATGTTTGTCATTCTAACTGGACCCCTTACTGTTGTCAATGTGCTACATTCATATAACCCTCTCTGTGGTCATTATGTAATTCTGCATACAAACAAAAGCATGTATCAATAATTAAGTTATGCTTCATTTATAACTACACATAAGATTTGTTATAAATTCAATGTTTAGTTATTGACGAATTAATTCAGAAAATGTAGATGCCGATAATTATAACTCATACCATCAGGTTGTTTAATTCTTATAAACTTAATATATTGCATGTAATTTTTAAATGCTAACTCTACTTTGAGAACAGTAATTGCCTAGCAAGTGTTTGTTGGTAATCACTTTTAATATGGTATGATAAAAATAATGTTTAGATTACAGGGTTAAAGGTGAAATGCAAGCTACTGTTACCATATTAGACATAGACAACTATTATCGTCGAGTGTGCATAGCTCATTGTTTCATAATTTCATTTACAGACCTGATGCCTCATACCAAGATATCCCTATGTTATAGTATAGTAATTACTCTGATAGCTTTAATAGTTCAAACCTCTTTGTGTTTCAGAGCAATCTTATACTCAAGGCTATAAGGCGAAGTTGGCACCGCCTTTAACATTACTGCAGAAGTACTCATTGTCAAAAAGCATGAGTAACCAAACATACATGAAAGACCTGCGACAACGACTTAAAATGGCAACATTGAGTCTAAAGTTTCATACAAGTTTGAGATAGGAATGTGTAGATTGATCAAGGTTCTTGTGACAAGATTATCCAATATATTACAGACTTTAGAGTTGTTGTTTTTTTTTGTTCTCAGGTCATAGAAAATTAAGTTAGCTAATTTTTTAAGTAATGTATAACTTTGTCACAACAATCCTTTAAGAACATAAAGCATGTTATGATTAGATTTTATTTTTTCATGTTGTTTAGTGGGTGAAGAGTTTACTTAATACATCACTGTTCACAGATGGTTCTATTAGATCTTTCTAAGGTAGATTTAGCACTGGAAATTAAAATTGTCTTGCTTAGAGACAGATATGTACAGATGTCCTTTTTCTTGAAATTGTCAGATAATTTTTGTAATTTCTACAAATTTGCATAGTTAGTTCATAGTTAATTGGTAGCTTTAAGATAAGTAGCTTTTATGAATGAACAGTGATCGAACATTGCCCTAGAGATATTTATTTCCATATGATAGATTTTATTTCACAATAAAACATATTGATACCTGCTTTTGATGAAGCATACACATTTTTGTATGAATAATGATCACCAGTATACTGATACTACTTTCACAAAGCTAATACGTGTCTTAATGCTTACATTATGTTATTCATTCATCGTGTTTTACCATGCTTTCTGTGTATTTCTGCTTACTGTATGTACTGGATTCATGTGTTGCTTATTTCCAATTTGTTTTAGCTACAAGACAGCCCAACTTTCATCCTAACTGTTGTAGATACTTATATTTACCTCCGTTTGTTGTCTCAATATTTTACTGTAAAGAAAATTTACCTTACTGTTATTTAAAAATTTTATTATGAATTTCTTTTATTTTCAATATATGAAACATTTAGCATATATTAATTGGATTTTAATTTCAAAGTAAATTTGCCTGTAGACATCATGTGATGTCATTCTTACTTGATATTTGCACAAATGAAATCATTTAATTTCTTTGATAGAAATGAATAACATGTAATGCACATTTTTATTGCGTGTTTAACAGAAGGGTACCAGTCCTATATTAGATTTACCGACTATTCAATATCTATCAAAATAAATTCCAAATGTATCAGTACAATAAATGAAATTTCTATGGTTACTTGAAATTTTTATGTAAAATGTTGATTTTTAATGTAATTATGTTATTTTCATAAACATACCATTATTCTTTTGTTACTTAAAGGCACGATAAACAAGATGCTTCAGTCACAAAAATGTTCTTTGACATGTGGGAAAGTAAATTTAGTATATACTGGTAGCCTGTAAATGATTCATGTGCACACTTTAGACTTGATAATTAAGGTCGTATGAAATGAAGGATTAAACTAACTTGTATTTGTTTCATTTGACCTTAAGTTTTGTTCAAGCTTGGCTTTACAGAATAATGCAAACTATACATTGATCTCAATACTTGTATGTTTCATGTTTGTATCATATTTAAGTATAAACTGAACATGTCAAATCAAAGAAAAATATTTTGGGTCTGATCATAGACAATTTCTCATCTATACTATAGTTTGCATTAAAAATTTAACAACATCATTTATTCTTTAACCACACCATTGTATTAACTCACGTTTTCTAACCTCTATTAACAGGTGTCTACCCTCTAACTGAGAGTGCATGGGCCCGAACATGTGTAGATTGTGGAAATGGCATGAACTTGCATTTAGATAACATTAATCCATTCTGTAAGTGCCGTCAGGATGGGATCCGAATGTCCCCGGAAACTCCACTGACACCAAGAGCCAAAAGTGCCCGAAATATCACCCCTCGTCCACAGAGTCGATTGAGTCCACGTCCTCCAAGTGCTTGTGGAATAAATAACAAAAGAATTAGAAATAATATTACACAGTCTGAAACTGCCAATAGTTCTCTCTCTTCTTCCTCGAAGAAAGTGTTACTCAGGTATACAGATGGAGGTATAAAACGACCAATCACACCTCACTTTTACGCAGGAACTAATGCACTGCCTAGGCTTGTGAAGCGTTACATAGGGAGACGTGTTGGACAATATCACGAGCTGTCAGTTGCGCAAAATTCAGCTATATTCATTGATACATCCCAGTTAAATGGGGCCTTATCAATTGTATCCCATGGATTTTGTTCAAAATAGAAAATAAAAAAAATTGGTGTTTATTTCCTGAAGAATTTTTTGTTCTTGTTTTTCATGGAAAAATCAATTAAAGACAGAACGTTAATTGAATAATACTTTTCTGTTTGCCAGCTTTTTCTGAAATCTTCTTGTTTATTTTGTGCCAAAATTTTTCATTTATTTTATCACAAAATTTCTTTTTATGTTTTATGCTTGCATCAAAAGTATTTATGTACTTTTTACATTTAACAATTAGCACATAAACTTTTTTACACAAAACATGCATACTGGTAGTTTAGATTAGCGGTAATGCCAAACATAGATCTAGATTCATAATTGAAAAATTGTATGCATGCTACTACCAACCATCATCTTTGTATAGTACAAATAGTATTAATAATGTGAAACATACATAAATAATTGTTTGGCCAATTAAGTTAAACAGAGACATGCATTTCTGACAATAGGTTAAATTTCTATTTCAACTAGCAACATTTTAAGACAAAATATGTCCATGTTGAATTAAAGCCACTTTTTAAGCAATTATTACTGACTTATACCTTTGTTTAGCTGAAATGTTGCTTCTACAATCTGTAGTTTTAAGTCTGAGTGATCTTTATTGGTATAATTTTAGTTGTTATTCCATTTTTGTGCTCATAACTTAATTGTCACTAATGTCGTTTGCCTCAGTAAACTACTAACATCTGCTTGATTCACTCTATTTGTCTTGCATTAAAATCAACATAGTTGCTAAATTAGTCACAAAATAAATAAATAGTGATCTATGAACAAGTACCTTTAAACATTATGATTATTATGCTAGGAGTTTCAGCCAATTAAAATATTTTTGTCAATATAATTTTTTTCAAATACACAGCAGACTTGTTTTTGCTTTGAGATTGGTTGTCAATTGCGGGACTTTGTGAAAGCAACGCAATAATGACTGTTTGTCGGGTATAGGACACTGTATGTCTTGTCATTATTTTTGATGCCAAACTGAAGCATTCTTTCTGTGATATATTTTTTACAGTTTGTTTGTTTGTTTTTGAACTTTATAGTTATTTTTTTGTGTCTCATATGATAAACATATTGAGTGGCAGCAATTTGTGAATACAGATTTGTCTATTTTTGTGTTTGTATTTTCATGTAAGATGCTTGAATGATTGTGTTTTTCAAGTCTGTGTTAAGCATTTAAGTGCATTTATTGTTACATGGATTGTTTTATTGTGTTGTTTTGCACTGATTTATATTTTATTTCCTGTTAATTTTCAGTTGTATTTTTTAATACCACCTTTTGGTCTCTTTCCTCTTTTCTATTGGAGAAATTTGAATAGTTCTGTTATGAAGATCCATTGTCCTATGTTTCTGTCTATTGTTTCAAACGGACATCTGCTGCTGTCCCCGCTGCCGCTGCTGCTGTTTGTCATTTACAAGTTTGTCATAGTATTATTTCTGCAGATTAAACATTTCATGAATGTCATCTTTATGTCAGAATATTATTTTTAGGATTTTCATGTAGACAAATTTATCTTAAAGTTGCTGTGATGTGATTTGTCTTCTAGGCCATGTTCTTTATGTAATCAGAAATGTGTATACATTTGATTTATAAAAATAAGGTTGAGCCGATATTAGATCAGTATCATATGAATGAAAAAATGAAGTTATTGCAGGATTTAAGTATTTTTATTTGTTATCACAGACTGAGAGAGCATCGGTCCTTGTTGTTATTATTTTATTTGGTCTATAAATTCATAGGCATGCTTTGTTCCATAGAATGTATATAGCGCTCCATTGTCCGGCAGCCTTGAGAATGCCTGTATCCATACAGATGGTATATATTCCTGAGATAATATTTTAGATAATATGTGTATCCATATTTAATGTCTGACCAAGACTTTAAAATGTGATTTAATGTATGAGTGTGTTTTTTGCAGCATATATTGTCAAGTATTAAATTTCTACTGTTTTCCAAATTGTGCAGGACATACTTTATAATAGATTTATATACAGGTATAGACGTTGTGTGCATTTGAGGCTCTTTGTTATAATTTTATTTTGTAATGTCCAGATGAATTTATTTTGCATATTTTTATTATTTACTGATTAATATTTTATATAATCTATTCTGCTGAAGATTGATATAATAAAGTTTGTTAACTTTCTGAATTTTGGGTTTGTTTTAAAGTTCCTACATTTGCATACAGTAGGGTATGGGGTTGGCAGTATAAGTCTTGAAAAATAAAGTTTATTTACTGCTTGTCCTTTGTTGCCTTCTGTGCCATCAGCAGCACATGGTTATGCTAAAACACTTCAAAGAAAACATTGCAGTGATATAATAATACAAGATCAGCAACTTGCTGAACAAAAACTTAACAGAATGTATGAAATTATTGTGAGAGCACACAATCCATTTTAAAACATTTAAAAATGGGAATATGGCAATACAGAATTTACATCTTAGTGGAAGCATGTAAAAGGTAGTAAAAGATTATCGAACTTAATTGAGATATTATTCAACTTTTATATGGTCCTAAGTGTTGGGTGGGGTTTGAGTTGGTGGATTTGGGAGACTGTCGTATTTTGAAGCTGGAATGTTTTTTGTGCTTTTTTTAGACATTTTTTCTTATCTACAAAGGCATATACAGTATAATCAGTGAAAACCAGACCATTTTTGGACTGATAAAAAATTCCAAGAGAATTCAGAGAGCTATTGAATATAATAAAGAAAAAATGGGACTTGAGAAATTGTCCGATTTTGAGGAAATTCCGGTTTTCAGGGAGTCCGGTTTTCAGGGGTTTTACTGTACGTGGCTTGGAGATGACTTGATGAAAACTACTTGAATCAGAGAGGGATAACAGTTAAATATGGTCTATTCTGAACTATATGAGAAGCAAAAACACATGATTGTCTCCGAATACTTGACTGATTATCAGACTTGAGAAAATTATTGTGTCAATAAATGCGCTGACAAAGTTTAAAGTCAGTTTGTTAGAAAATGTTACTGCAGCTTCAGTGGCTAAGGCTAATTTTGATCTTTACTTTGCAATGAATCATAACAATCTTGTGAAACTTGTTGTGCTTATAAACACTGTAAACAAGTTGAACGAAAATCTGCTGAAAAATCACTCTTATGATTATCAGACAACGAGGGTTTTACAAAAAAGTCTGAGGCAAAGGCATGTAATGTCAATGTATTTATAAGTTCTAAGTATCCCGAATATATTAGTGACATTTTGAAAATGATAAACATGTGTTTCTAGAAAAATATCATAAAGATAAAACTTTATATATATATTTACATATTTTTTTATGTTAAATATTCTTCAAATTGGTATATAAGCATTTATCAGATTCACATATGGAATTAGGTAATCACGTAAATTGATTACATTAAACACTAATGTCTTTGATATGGCATACAATCATTTTGAATTGGAAGACCACTTTCACATGCCTCAGTTCAAGTACTAATGATATTCATGAAAACATGTTTCAAATTACGAAAACATTCAATTAGCTGAACATTCATATTGTATAATAAGGTTATTTGTTTGTTTTATATGACTTATTGTCACTGTGGTTTGACGCCGGTTTTCAACAATTTTTCAGTTATATACGGCGACCGGTTAACCAGTTTCCCTGGACTGTATACTAACCAGTACTAACTTACTCTTCCACAAGGAGCCGACATCTTCTCCACATATGGAGGAAAATCGACATTTTTTGTCAAATTTTCATAGAATGGTATGACTTGCCGCGACCGGGATTCGAAACCTGATCTCCGGGTTACAAGTCCAGTGCACTAACCACTGGACCACGACCACGGTCATAAAGGGTTATATTATGATTATTAATACTCTTACATTCAAAGAGATGTCGAATGTTCGATTTGTTATCATGACATTTTCCATCATTCTTACAACCTGTTGGTATAATGTCCATATTTTATATTTGCCTTTGTGAAGCAATCAAGCAGCTATATATCAATAAACACTTTCATTTAAACACTACATGCTATTGTGCTGTAATGAATAGATATACATGCTGTTTAAAAGGTTTAATACAAAATCAGAAAGTATTAAAATAATTTGGAAAGTTCAACATCCGATAAGAATGTATTGCCATATATTAATCTGTGTAAGCAGACTCTTCCATACGAATTCACATTTTTCACCAATCACTACGGTACAAATATTACATTATATTTGCGTATTGGGAAACAATGAGTAACAAACTGTATGTATCTCCATTCAACATGATTTTGTTACCAATCGCTTAACGCATTGGAAGAGGTACATACAAATGCTCGGTCACATGTGAATCCAATAATATGCTTGTAGTTTTTGCAGATATCTTCCGACGCCTCTTAAGTCTGGTCCCATTTTTTCCTAAGACTTAGGTTATATAATGTACTTCGTTAAGTTACTTTTATTTTTGAGTAGTTCACTTCATACGTAAATTAAAATATTTGTATGAAGTTAAAAGTAACTTTAATTTATTGATCTTAAAACATGAAACATTTTTGTTTTATCTATTGTATGGTGCAAATTATAAGAAAATGCCCCCAAAATTTGATTAAGAATTTAATAAATATATACAGAATTATATTTTGAACCAAATGTCCTAGAATCTCAGGGACAAATGTCAAGGTCAACATTTTTGTTTAAAAGGCTGATACCTCTTTAAATGGTAATGTAACAACTAATGTTCCATGAATGATACAAAAAAGTTAGAATCAAATATTCGGATGTAGAAGATCGTCACTGGTGTTTAACGCCGTTTTTCAACAATTTTTCAGATATATACGAATGTTGAAAAATGGCTTTAAAGCCCTGTGACGATTAGTCGCATAAAAAAAATAAAAACAAATCAAATCCATTAACTCAGTGTAAATGATAATATGTCTAAAACACTTTTATCCTAAAAATCCAGTGAGAATGAGAACATGTACATGTCTATAAAAGTCCCATGAATTCACAGTACGCTTGTTCCTATACATTCATTCTGGTAACTAATAGATACCTATTCCCTTTCATTGATTATATTCTGTATAAGGCCTAAAAGGTTTGTTTCCCGTTACCCAACTGACTCAATATTTTACCTGTCAACTCATACATTTTTATGGCATCCAAATCTTAGTGTTATATTGTAATTTTCACAACTCATTAATATAACAGCACACGTATTCTCATGCAGAGTTGCCGATAAATGTAAAAAAAAACCATAAAATAAAAAATCCCTACCTATCAACCCATATTTTTGGGGCATGTAACTGGAAACAAACTTTTTTTGTTTAGGCCTAACTACTAGGTGGGTGAAGAGTAGTGTGAGATTTTTATGTTTCATGAAACTCTTTTGTGAAAAAAGTAAACACAGAGAACAAAGGATGACCTAGAAAACTTTTTTCTGCATTATTGGTCCATACATTTTTATCTCCCTTTTATAGTCTTCTTTTTGAGTTCCCTCCCTTGCTTACTTATAGGCTATGATAACAAAGGGAGGTAACTCAAAAAGAAAACTAAGGAAAATAGTGGTATAAAAAGTTTTCTAGGTCATCCTTTGTTCTCTTTGTTTACTTTTTTCACACAATGAGATTCTCTTGCTAGTGTTCAATCATGGTGTGAATATATAGGACACACTCAATGATGGAGAACATTTTTTTAGGCAATATTTTGTAGACCTTTTTATAATGCATTTGTCTTGATAATGTACTAGTTGACTGGACATTGTGTTTCTATTGGACATTTAGAATTATGTTGATATACATGTAAAGCTAAATGTGTTGATTTTAAAACTGACAGTTACCATAAAATGAGTTTATAGATAGTGTATTAGCATAGAATCATACCTGAAAGTCATATCAGGAATTGTACACCAGAAAGTCAGTTTACAAAGACATGAATTTTGTATCATGCTTACAAGAATAAAACATAAGATAAAATGTAAATTCATATCATTTATTTATCTAAATACATAAACCCAATGCATTGTATACATGAATGAGCATATTGCCTACAAAGACTTGAGTACCCAAAATTTATACAATAAACATAATTACAACACAATATTGCTGAATATTACAAAACAATCATTACAACACAATACTGTTGTAGATTACAAAACAATCATAACAACACAATACTGTTGTAGATTACAAAACAATCATTACAACACAATACTGCTGTAGATTACAAAACAATCATTACATCACAATACTGTTGTAGATTACAAAACAATCATTACAACACAATACTGCTGTAGATTACAAAACAATCATGAACAGCTGATTTCAGATATCATGCAAATATTACTTTTGATAAATGTTGTATTTTTTAAAAAATAATGAGTTAATAAGTAATAAGCTTATCTGTCCAAAAAAATGGAACAAAACGAAAACTTAACCAATTAGATATTAAAGTACTGAGTCTACCACCTCTATACAACAATTAATACAGGAAAACCTAACTCAGTGACAATCTCAATGTTATGACCACCTCATAATAACAGACACATAACAATTTTCAAACTTTTTCTATTACTTGATAATGAGACATCTCAAAATTAACAGAACTAGTAGTGCTTATAAAACAAAAAATGAAAGCATGCATCATTCATAACCAATAATTAACGGGTTAACTGTTTTGGTAGACAAAAAATGTTGCTAAAAAATAACAACAAAAGATTAGCAAACAACACAACAATTAAGATCGAGCATCTACCAGTTTATGTTGGATCTCATATAACTGTCTCCAAACTTAATAAAGACCAAATAGTACTTATCAGCACAAAGCATTACATTGATTTGTTACATAATAAAAGTCAATAACAACACACCATACTCTGTACCAGCAATCAATCTATACAACATATTAAAACAATAAACAATTTAACCTTTTGCCTCATAAGCATATTTTGGACTCTTCCATATTCAAAGCTTATATACAAAATATCAAGAAAATTGGGTTATTTCTCTCAGACAGAGTGGAAATTACGGATTACAAGCTATGGCTTCTTCTTCCTTGCTTTCAAAAAATGCCTGCTTCAGATGCGGAGAAATGAGGTATTACGAGGCAAAGGGTTAATGAAAAAATCTAGTTTCTGTACAATATTGTGTAAGAAAGTAATTTTTAGATCATGAAAATTTATTTTACGGTAAAATTAGGAGCTCAGACCATTTTTTATTTAACAATACTTCCCTTTGTTTACAACTGAATTTAAACAAAAATCATAATTAAAAAATATATAATTTAGCGCCTTTGCAATAAAAAAATACAAAATTTAAAATCAAACATTTCATATTCTATGTTCAACATATAAAAAATCTAAAATAAATAAAAACACAAATGTTATTAATGATACTGCTAAAAGTAATTAGACAGTAATAATTTGAAATAATAAATTCATAAGACTTGCATTGTTTATCAAATGAGTCCAGCCATCAATGTCTGGTAACAATGTACCTGAGAGATTGTCAATAAAAAATAAAAGAAACAAGTTTGCAGACTGTATGTGGTAAAGCATGGCTCCATTTTGGCAAAAAAATGAAGTTTATATGCAGTCTGGTAATTATTTTTCACTGGGGTTTAACATCACACCAACAACCAGGGTCATTTGGTGACTATCCAACTTTAACAGTAGAGGAAGACCCCAGGCTTAGACCTGGGTAGAACCAACAACCCTCCGTAAACTAGCTCACAGCGGTGAGGGGCTAGTGATCACAAATCAGAATCAATAACCACTCTAAGATGGAGACTCCCTATAATCTAAGAAAAGCAAGGTCTTTTCTGCAAGGAGATTGCATTCTGTTTGCATTCTAGTAAACTCTGTCTATGGATACACTACTATGACAATTATGAAAAGCTTTTTGCAAGAGAGGCTCCACTTCAGAGAAATCTGGATAGCATACACAGAATGAATTCAGCCTAACATAGAGATGACAACAACTATATTCACAATTAGAAGAAAAAAAAACAGTCATATTCACAATATAAGCAAACTACACACATTAAAATGTTCAAAATTCACGCACAGAGCATTATAAGGCTTTTTCATATATAATAAAACATTTTACCTCACAATTTCACTTATCATTCATTCAATTAAGCATACAAAGTGTCACATATTTACATCAAATAAAGCACTTATCTGTAGTTCACACTTCAACTTTGGGGTACCTCATTATTCCAGATAATGTAAGATAATCATGAAGAAATATACATGATTACAGACAGCAATCTACATAAATCTACCGGTTAATAAAATATTCATCCATACAAGTCAGTGTTTGAAGCTGTGAAAATGTTACAGTTCTCTTCTGTTCATACAATAAATAATTCTAAACATTAGAAGACCATGAGGACTTCATACCTAGCTTATTATTGGTGACAAAAGTACAGCAGGTTAAAATCCTTTTCCATAAGTTTTTGAATAATGTTAAAGCTTGGAAAAAAGTCATGTTTAGAGTTGCTTGACCAAAACAATTTGGGTATGTTGGTCAAAAACATCCTTTTTAAACACCTTTTCATAGAAAACTAGGTTCAAATCATCCCCAAACATGTTTGTACTTTAGAATTTGCCTATTCAAACATAAAATTTGGGGCCAAAAACAGAGTTGGTTGGGTAACCGTAAACTTTATTTGACCTGAGTACCTATTGCAAAAGTTACTGCACACAATGGTAAAATGTAGCCATTTACTAAAATAGCGCTCGATAGCCAAAGTAATTTCCCTTAAATGCACAGGATGGAATTATACAACAAATAAATTCATTTTGATAGACAATTTTTCTAGCTATTGATCACTTATTCAAATGCAGTGAACACCAATTGAAAAAGATTGAGAACTGAAAAGATTGAGATTTTATGCAATTAATTTTGTCACAAAATTTACAATTAAGCAGTTTTTAAAACATGCCATCCCCCCACCCCCTCAAGAATTGAATGTGTTTATGTGTTCCTCATTGCATCCTCTACCACATCATTAGATATGGTTCACTAGGGACCTAAACTAGACTGAGACCCCAATCTGTAATATTTTCTGCAGTGGTGCACATCTTACAAAACAAACAGGGAACCTACAATTTTAACTATGATTCATTTTTTTAACACTGTTAGCGAATACAAAACATCTATAGGAGGTAAGCTCAATACTAGCACTGTCATCATGGATATTGATAAATGTTGACAGACATTTCCATAAAATTCTAGCGTCTTGACTAAAATTATGAAAAGCGTACGTGTCCATGAAATTAGATCACCATGACTGTATAAATAGGAATGCCTTGTTCTGAGTCAATAAGAATGTCAAATATTGATCAGGAAATCAATTATTACCATGCCAAAATTATAATGCACTAAACCAGACACTGAGGAGTCAATTGCTAACTAGCATAAGTACAATGAATCACCTTAATAGTAACAAGAAAAATCAAACCACCTTCAATCATAAGCCACAATATTGTTCCAGTGTAGTCTACATATCCAAAGTTTGAACTTCTTTTTAACTTTATACCACTGACTTGTTAGAAAGTAGAAGTGATCAGTCATATATTTATAAAAAAGAACGTCCTAGTGGGTATTCTATAGCTTTGTGTGCTATGGAGGAAGCTGTCTATCCTCCTACTGAAACACAAAAAATTAATTTTTTAATTTGCAATATGCAACAAATCTTCACATGTTTATAAAACAGAAATACAAAGCATAGCTGTCGAAAGTCAGAAACACAGGTATCTATATGTATTTATCCATTGCTTCGAAAGTTTAGGCAATTAAAATATAAGAACAATGCAATGAATAAGTAAATTTATTGATGTGGTGTATTTCGTGTAGCATATGCAGTCCATGTAGCATGTATCTGATCCAACTGGTTGGAAGTGCTGAATTTATGAATGACTAACAAATTTTTGCAAAAAAACCTAAACTAATTAACCCATCAAATAAATCATGTTGTAATACTTAGATCCATATCAAATGAGAGAATAGCAGGCTCCCAGTAAATGAAGTCTTTAACTCACCCTTAGGGGATATGAATCTGCATCTTCTTCACATTACACTTCTGAGGACGACACCCAACATATGGAAATGAAAATTTATGTTCTTATTTCTAACTGAAATAGAGATTTTAAACAATCTAAATCAGGTGTTATCGCAGCAAGCCTAAGTCATTATAATGTGAATTATATTCAATTCAATTCTTCATTGTAATAAATTTATGGCCACAAGTAGAACAATACATTACAATAACATATATATGATGAATGCGATGTTTGGTAAATAATCACATTTAAGTAAAAGCAAAACCAGCAGTTCAGAATTTCAGAAGATACTCAAGGATGCCTGTTACTTATTTTATGGCCGTAGTTACATCCTATAGACACATTCATATCTGTGGATGAAATATTCTACATTTCCATAAAAAGTTACTGTACTTGGGACATTGCTTCCAAACCAGTCTTTCAAAAGTAGAGAATAATTTTGATATGGCATCAACAGTACAAGTAAAAGGCCTTATTAATTGCTGATAAAGCATGAAAAATAATGAAATCAAAGTTGTGTATGAGCCCAGATTCAGTACAGACAAATTACAGCCACACAATATCCAGTTATGTTTTCAAGACAGCATCTAACTCAAACATTTCAGGAGTAATAAAATTACCAAAACTGCAATAATGAAAGTGGCTGTATGAACATCACAAATTAATTATGAACAGCATTAATATTGATAGAACCGGTTTCACACTCAAGTCTTTTACCAAGATGGCAGTACTTAGACTCAAAAATCTTCCTAATGATATAAATTTCAGACATTTACTTGTAACAGCTGACAATAACATCTCTAAAACCACTAATATGATTTTTATAGATGAACAAGGGTAGCAAGACTTTTTATTTGAATAAAAATACTGTCTTAGCCAAGGTATGTATATGAAACAGGCCCCAGTTTAGTTAGTATTTGAAAGTAAACTTGTCTTTATAATAAAACCTTTAATCTGTATACACTAACATTCAATTTTCAGTACTTTTTGTACAATAAATATATGTCAGATACTGTATATAAAGTAACAGAGAAACCTTCCCAAATCAACTAGATTATTACAAAATGAAATTATATGTCATTATAAGATAAAATAAAGTCACTAAGGTGTTTACCAGAAGCAGCTTGTCCCCCAAGAAATCATCAACTTACAACAAATTCCAGGGTAGAAAACTGTAGGACTTGCAAGAAAACTACCAACTCTTAAACTGTAAAACCGAAACAGTAACAAGAAATAATAAACATAAAACAAGACATGAACATCAAAAATCTATAACTACCAAACTGTGTTAATCAATATAATTATCCACTAATTGGATATACAATTATTGTGTTGATGATTTTAATTATCTCAGAGTGTAAGTCAACACAATTATCCTATTAGGTTAAATCAACATCATTATCCTTTTTGAGAAATGGTTTCACAATTCATTCTTCTGTTTCAAGTACATTTGAAAAAAAAAACAACAGTATACCTATCTTTGTCTCCAAAGTTCATCGCATTTACATATTTTTAATATTTTTGTCTTAATGGAACTTTTACTGAGCTTCATTCCATTTTCTGTCTATATTTCATAAATATATATTTCATGGCCAACAAATGTTGTATTCCTATCACAATCTTATTACCCAACACAAGTACCTTCTTTCAATAATTTAGAAATCCTTTTTTTACCAACCTTTCAATTCACCTTGAATGAGTGTGAACATAACAGTGTTCTCTGTGCTATACTGTAGAAGCTACTAACATACTCAGCCAGGAACTACCCTTCCAAGAAAGATTCAACCCTTTCATCCCAGAATACACTCCATGAAGTGGGTCTGCAAGGGTCACCAAGGACTACGTGTCAGTGGTTGGCTTTTAGGTTTTCTCCGATCAATTCAACTTAAACATCAGATAATTGCTTAACTTACAGTCATCTGGAATTTGGTAAGACTTGGTTGTTTAAGAGGTCAAAAGACCTTCTCAACAGGTTACCATACTAGGCACGACTCATAAAATTTATGAATTGGCTGAAAATTTAATTTAGAATATTTTTCAAAATGTTAACTAGAAGCATGTAGCAAAAGAATATGCTACAATAGAGTAACCTCCAAATATCAGACCTTCTGAAAACCATTCTCCATTCATTTTTTGCTTTTACTACACAGATCTTATGTCTACTTACAAAATTTTTCATAAATTTAAGTCAATGTTACATAATTGCACATCTGCAACCAAACATTACAAAATTGTGATAAAAATTAAAAGTGTCATCATTCACCAGTTAGCAGATGACCATCAATTTTGACATGAGTTAGAATCAGAACATGCCAATTAAAGTTATATACATGTGCATTATAATACAATACAATTCAGACCTATGATAAGAACTGTAGCTACAGACTGCAGTATTTATCAACACAAAAGGAGCAGTATTATGAATTTCAACCAACCATCGTACAAAATGTGAAATAAACATTAAAATGTGAAACATGCTTTTAAAACTTTTAATCTAAGAGCTCGTGTTTGTGATGATCAAGTCAATCAAATCATGTCAAACGGACAGAGATGTTATGAATATGCTATTAACTGATAGTCCATCAAACCATTTACTAAATCTTACAATACACAAACATTCTTACTCCAGATGAGGTGTTGAATCTAGGAAGAGCAGATACTTTAAGATTAACACTCACACCTCCAACGCAGCTGTGCTTTTTCTCCTAGCCATGTCACTGAAGTTAAAATTCAATATATATGACATTATTTTTACAATGTTTTTGAATATTATATCCTTATCTAACAAATAGTTGAAAACCAATCTAAATAGAAATGGATCATGCCAAACACAATAGATATATAAATATGACCCTTACAAGCCAGTAATTAAGACTTGATTTAAAATACATGCAGAATTGAGTGAATTGTAAAGTAGATCTGAGTTTTCTAAACAAAAGCGTAATGAATACCATGCAAGTTTTGCTAAATTATGTTAAATTTTGTTAAAAACATGATGAAGTAAGTAATAAAAATGTTTGCATCAAAACACAGAATGTACATAGAAAAACTCACCTCACCTCCATGTCTTAGAGCAATACATCCTTATCTACAACAGTATCAACAACAAAAGCTGTCCTTTTTTGAATTCCTGTTCCCAATAGGATGAACTTTCACATCGTGATACATCATTACTGAGGAGTTTTGAAAGATAAAATTCAATCAATAGCCTTCTTGATTCAGTAACAAATTCTGCAACTAAAAAAGTCAGTAAAACATTTACTTAAAACATCAATAGCCCGCATAACACAAATAAAAGACAAAATCTTTGTTTCAATAAATGATTAACAATTCATGATCTAATCCTGGAGTCATTGTAAGTCTTAACTATACAACAGTACACAATAAGTTTAGTACACACTCTCAGTACATTACACGAAAAATAAAACTAGTAACTGCTTTCTAATTATAAAAATGTATTTCACACAATTTTTTGGAAAGGTGATTTGGTATCCACTTAGGAACTAGGAAATTAATTTATGGAAAACTTGGAGAAAACTAAGAAAAACTTGGAATGTTGAGACATAAGCTAGGAATTATCCACAGGAAATATGTTACCTTTTTTTCTACATAATAGACATGTGTTAACAGAGTTGAGATGTTGATAGAGGTGTATATGAGGGACAACAAACGACAACTCTAGAAATAGATGGATGGAATTCATGTGAAAAATGTTACATATGACGTTTAAACTAAAAACGACAATAAAATTAAAAAAATCAAATACATGTATAAAAAAAACTGTCGGTGAATATGAGTCGTCTGGAGGAAGTTAGGTTCTGTTGTCTTCTGCCATGGTGTAGTAGACAGCAGCTGCATTTCTTCGCATGTTGCTGGTGACATAACATACTGCTTCTTTATTAGGACATATCACTAATCCATCTTCCATTTGTGTCGAACCCCTTGCGGGGACTTAGACAGTCAGCATGTCAAGCCACAAAGAAAGCTAAAAGAGTAGTATAAGACATGTAAATAAGAGATTTTATATACAGTTAAAGGGGGGAAACAGTAAATGGTTAAAAGTTAAAAGTGATCTGGTGTGTGGATTAGGGTGAGATATGGTCAAATTAAAAATAGCTAACAGCCATATAGAACTGGTTCAGTGTTGGCAGGGTGACAATATCTGGCAGTAGGCTGTTCCAATGGAACACAGCCCTAGAGAAGAAGGAGAATTTGTAGTAATCTGTAGAAGCTGGGATTAACCTATAGCTTAAGGCATGTCTAGAAGTTCTTCCTAGTGGGGTAACCTTCAACTGGAATGGCGACTATAACATGAGTTATTTTGTACATCATGGTGATCCTGCAATCAATTCGACGGAGGTCTAGTCGGCGCCAGTTTAGTGAATGCAGCATATCAGTAACACTTGATGTGCGTCCATAACCAGATTTCACCCAGCAGGCAGGTCTTGGGACGGATTCTATTTGTTCAATCTGGGTTTGGTTGTGAGGTTTGAAGAAGCCAAGTGTTTGGTTTGCCTTTTTGGTGGTCTTGTTTATAAGTTAATCCCATGTGAGATCATTTGATATATCCACTCCAATATACCTGGCCGATTACACATAATCAACACATTAATACAACATTATTTGTATCAAGCGATCAGGCTATCTCTATTAATGCATGAATGCCGACAGGGCGCGGCCATCTTGGAAACGCTACTTCCGTTTTACTTTCGATTTTACTCTATTTTGTTTGAAGACGATTTCAGATTGAATATGATGACTTATCACACCATACTAATTTAAATCAGTAGGTAAATGACTAAAGATTTAAAACTTACGAGTCTTTGGTGGTTCGCAGTCGTTTTTAAGTTTGTCCAACTTTCTGAACTGCGTCGCGATTTCGCTTCCAGGCATTGCGTTTCCTGGCTGCATGCAGCAATGAATATTGATTGGTTGTTCCTAGAAGACTAACCAATGAGAAGCCTGTAAACATCACCAAGACGAAAGATAATCGTAACATTTTCAGATGCGCAAAATTTACAGAGTTACTTCCCCTGTGCTTTTCGCTAAGTACTTATGTCTCTTCAGTTACATAGTGTGTAACTGAAGTGTCATTGTACTATATTTTACCGCTAAGTGCGGCTATTTTAGGCCTAATACAACTTTATACACCACCCTTTCAACGGGCTATGCTAAATATCACACCCAGTACATGTACTACACATGTCTCAGACGTACCGGGTAAAATGCTGGTGACCATTGGAGATGATTGCACTAGGCCATATCATTTACAAATATAGTTAAAAATATACTGCTGTCTTCATGTTCGTTCATGATGTAACATGGTGTAACACGAACATGTACATGACACAATATAATTCAATCAATACGATCCTATAATTATTAATCTATATAAAATTTACCGGCAACAAAATTAACTGAGCTGTTGTTCTATTCGGTTGTTGCGAAAATTTCAACATATTAAACTGGACATAAGATTTCGTATCATACCTTTAAAACAACACACAAGTACTTGATTTTTATCACGTTCATTCTCTACATGTCCATTGTCTGCTTCCTCTTACATGTACATCGCTTGCTTCCTCTAACAGAAGAACGCCGCTGCTTCCTCTAGCACGTGTATGACCTCCACCGCTTCCTCTAGCACGTGTATGACCTTCACCGCTTCCTCTAGCATGTGTATGACCTTCACCGCTTCCTCTAGCACGTGTATGACTTCCACTGCTTCCTCTAGCACGTGTATGACCTCCACTGCTTCCTCTAGCACGTGTATGACCTTCACCGCTTCCTCTAGCACGTGTATGACCTCCACTGCTTCCTCTAGCACGTGACCATCGCAGCTTCCATGGCCTCTAACAAATCACCACCACTAATACAGAACGCATTGCTCGAACGATGTGCACATGTACATGTAGAGTTAAAGTTGAATGTTGAATCATGCAGATGATAAACGGAGAACTGCTGAAAATAATACGAAAGGTTGATAAGTACATGTACTTTATGATTACAATACCTTTGATTTAGCTCATCTTTATGTTATATTGTTAAGTAATATAATTTAATGTTCCATGCATTCCTTTCATTTTTGTGGATCCAAAATTTCTTCGGCTGCCACATGGACCCGTTTTTTTTAAAAAAAATCAAACTACCGGTAAATATTTTTTCGTTAGTGTGTCGGCTGAGCAAATGTGTGAGTTCGTGTGTGTGAATATCTAATGGAATGTTTGAACTTAATGTACAATCCAGTCGAAGTAGAGTGTCAATATAATCAGAAACAAATCTTATTCTTTTTTACAGCTATTTAGATCCCGCGTGATAATTTTGACCACAGTCTGTCGATCGCAGTCTCCCCCAGTTTGTAGTAATAGGATTGACAGCCAATCAGCTGGAATCTTAAAATGGGCTGTAACAAACTTACGGTTTGATAATTTAAAGGGGGGGGGCAAACGGGTCTTCAACGAAATAAATCTGGCTGTTTGAAGCGTGTAACTAGAATTCGGTATAGAATCAAAAGCTAAACAAAAATACACCACAACAGAAAGAATTGCTATAGTTCTGATCTGCCTGTATGCACCGACTGAAGTGATTTCAGAAGTCCATTGAAGAAAATACATAAACAAAAATCTGCTGTACGACCCATGATCTTAAAAAGTTCTTTTTCGACATTGTTGGATCGTAAATAAGATAAGTATGAACGTTCCGCGTTTAATCGAAGGCAGAAGTAGCGGACCTGCTATGATAAAATTGTTACATTGTATTTAAAACTCGTAAACTACAGTATACGTGTTAGCTGAAAGGGGTCGTACGCTTAGATGATTTTTTTAGTTTAGGTACTTTTTTTTGTTAATTTTAATGTTTTAAATGAAGTTTATTAACATTGTCACAGGTCCGTTACTACTGCCTTCGTGTTTAATGCTATACTTGGGACCGATTTAGAAATTTGAACTGCCACGGCTACGTCCTAATGTTTATGATGTTTTGAAATAATATCTACGTACATTGAAACGAACAATGCGGTATAAAATATCATTTACACAAATAAAATCCTTGTCATCACATGACCTTCACTGTATGGTAATTGATACTTACACGTTTTTGAAATATATTTGTTCAGTAATGCTACTATACGTATAGTTAACCAATAATGACAGTAACTATTAAACTATTTATGCTGTAAACCATATACTTAAAAATAGCGACACAATTACGCACGTAGCATTACGAAACTAGCCACTGTTTTAAAATCGTTTCTGATGATTCACTGATGCAGGATCGTATTTGGTGTATGTGCGTATGTTTTATGAGGCAATTTTTTTCTTACTTTATTTTTAGTAGTAAGGCGTAAAATAAAATGTTCAAAGTTTACCCCAACACGACCGACCCTATTTTCACTGACCTTAGTTATTCTTGTTTTATGTTCCACCATAATGTCTTATACATTGCAAAGAACAGGCTGATTTTTTGTGTAAATGTTTTCATCTTCTAGAAATGATTATTGCCATTTTAGTAATTCAAAAAGTAAATTTTCATGGCTTTATGGCGTTGCGCACGATATCTGATATCTGCATTAGATCCAAAAACAAAACTTAAAACAAGTTGAGCTTATAAGTAGCTATGCACCAGGAGTGTGGATATTTCGCAAATAAAAAGCATTATTTCGAAAATAGTCTTGGGTATCATACTTCATAGGATAAAGAAAAGACCCGCACGTGACCTGTCCCGATACGGGAGTGTATAAATACCGTTTGTCATTAATGCATGACTGTAACCGTTTTAGCTACTTAAATACTCTTGTTATCGACATAGTTTACTCATTGATTGGACGGATCTAAGAGGTCCTGTGTCATATATAGGACGTGTGTAGAAAACTGGAGATTATTATCGACCTTGTTGCGAAGTATTTGATTTCCTTCTATCGATTATTACTATTTTCAGTAGGACATTTGAAAGAGAACAAGGTTTATAGACACCTTACAGACATAAGGTAGAGACAGTTTATACATTTGCATGTTTTTACAGTGTTACTGAATTTAAATCGAGTTCTACTCTGTTTAATTTTATTTTAAACTTTTAATGTTTTGTTAAGGTTTTGGATCATTGTTGACGAATTGTTTTTCATTCATGATAAAGAATTGCGAAATTTCGAAATACGATTTCGCAACAATTCTAGGCTGCATATTCAACGTAAGCTAAGTGATTTCTTATTTAACGAAATTAAGTATATTAATGATATATTGAGAAGTTATCTTTTCAATTATTTTAACAACAACATTAGAATTTTAAAATGTTTTATTTTCCGTTCGTAACTGAGTGACTGCACCGTCAGAATATGCAGACCGTTTGTAAAAAACCGAAACTGTATCAGCGTAATTACTCATGTATGAACTATTAACCTTGTGAAAATCGGTTTCGCGTATTCATTGTGGTGTGAACTCGGATGCAGACATGCATGGCATGGAAATGCGATCTATTTGAATTAGCTATGATTTATGTATCCCTGCTCAGGCTGTTCAGCGACTCATGTCGAATTGTATTTAAAAACATCATTATGATTAACTAACAATGTATGAAGTGAGGTCACACTGAGGACATTTGCAAGTAACCTCGATTTGTCTTGACTGATTATGTTTTAAAACAACTTAAATCTTTGCGTTCTTCTGTATACGTACATCTGCTATGTATGAAAAACTGACTTCAAATGCATATTAAGTTTATATCATATACATGTACAGTTCACGCACATGATTAAATAAAATGTCTATGTATCCAGACAGAACTTGAATGTTTACTGTTAAAACAAGGCATGCCAATAAAAATGGCTTTCTATGTTTACATGTATTTGAAAAGTTAAAAATTGTGCTCTGTCTATGTGTTTATTTTGGTTTTGATGTTTTCAAATAGATGAATATAGTACGTCTGGTGGACTGCTTACAGTCATTTTGTGACAAAAATCTGTAAATACCACGGTCAATTTTACAACTGACTGACGAATGAAAACTTAATTATGAGTTGCGCTAATCTTTAACAAGTAATTATACGTGTTTTCAACGGCGTACTGTACAATACAATTTAGACAAATAAATTGTATTTCCTTCGGATGAAATAGAATTTTAAGTTTGACCAGCTGACCTGTTGAAACTAAACATTAATCGTCCTGTTAACTTTAGACTATACATGTGATGTAAGTATATGCGTAACTAAACATGTAGTAAATTAATTATCGATTGGCATGCACGTGACTATAATTTCTATTGTTCGGCAATACACAATGGTAATGTTTCTGACCTCTCTGACGGACTGATACTAGGACAATACATTAACAATTCGTCGGGTTATTTTCTACAAACCCGTATGTCATTTTTTCCCATTTTGACAAAATCGCATTTGTAGTTTTGAACTGCAATAATTTTAAGCGAGCTACGGGTTTGTAGAATTGGGATTAACCCTATTTAAGATAGATCTACGAGCAGTTAAAGTAATATCATTATAAAGAGCTCACCAAGACGAAAAGAATGATACCAAAATCTCAATATTGCCAAAAATTGAGGTACGGGTATGCTGAAATAAGCCCACGAAACTGTACGTTTTATGTTTTCTTTACATTAATCTGGAGTTCACTCCCGTTAAGAGGCCGTTGTCTGTGTAGTCTGGTCCCCGTTGACTCTGTCTGCCCTTTGGTGCACGGCATCATGGGACGGGGTCCATGTCCGTGAAGCCGCTCGCTGTGTGATGTGCTGTAAAATATTCAATCTGATTTTAATTTAATACATTATGGCGTGTCCTTGGTTGTCACATACCGGTATGAAGCAGGAACAGTTATTGACTTTTCTTCCCATTCAATACTGTACATCATGATTTAAATCAATGATAAGATTAACACATTAAGTGCGAGTGCTAGAGTCAATAACAGAAAAATAAACTTCTATTGTGTCGTATATTTACCAGGAAAATAAGTAAATAATGCCATACAATTTTATAAAATTCTCAATAAAACTTCGATAGTTCTTATGTTTAATTCCGATTTAATGCACGTACGGTCATAATTTGATACGCAATTTAAACTATCATTTGATATGTGCGTGTTAATTCACGAGAAAATACAACTCGTATTATGCTATAACAGTTAAGTACATGTAATATTAAAATTTTACCAGAAATAACTGCTGTGTACGTCATAATTAAGAGCTTTATATTTCAAATCCTGTTTGTAATGAAACGGTAGATGTCACGATTAGCTGCTGTTTAATTGATTTATAATTTTGTTTATAATTACATTCACAATAAGTGCATGCTTCGCGAGATCACGTGTCAAATTTTAACATTTTCTTAATAAGATTAAATGTTTCATTGTATCAATTTGTTGCATAATTTCACGCTTTGTCATAAACGTCGTTGTACTTCAAAATGTAATAAAACTTATTGCATAACGTTCACATCTTCACTGCTGGAACTTTCGTGTGTATATAAAATTTCTCTGAATAATCTTCACTTAATGCTTACCATGAATGGTAAATTTACATCTTTTACCCAGACACAAAATTATACGCCAGTAATATACTCACGAACACACCATATATTGATATCGATATTCATTCTAGATATAAATGCATATTAGTCCGACTAATAAGACTATTTGTGATTGCCAGACATGTTTTTTTATTTGGCCCCGCTCATAGAGGATGGCCAACTGAAAAGCCGACTTTGTAAGGTTATATTACGTATGCATGCAATGTAATCACAAATCCTTCTAGGGCCTGTCCTTACACGGATAAACAATAGATATTATTATATTAACAATCTGATATTTTGCTGAAAACCCACTGCTTGTTGATGCATTTGTGACTGATACCTATGGTCAGACATTTGGAAATGTGTATTTATAACAGAAATTACGGTCTGCTGGAGTTACTGGACTCTAGTTGTTTCTACAAATTTCTAATAATTATCTGCCTGAAAAAGTCATCTTCGGACGGAAATGAGATTTGTCACTTTGTTACCATATATGGCCAGAATACTCAATTTGCATATCAATTCCTGGTGTGCATAACTTGTTGTTCAATTATGTATGTATATAATCTCATTCATTGCAGTTGGCTATGTACTATTCACTAACTATTCATATATCAAGAGTTCATCAAGCATATCATGTTGATGCAAATGTCGAATGTTGGAATATGATACAACGTTCACATCAGACAACTTTATTTCGTGACTGTTTCCATAAATGGCAAACATGTCAATTACGATATCAAATTGGTAAAACACGTTCTATCAGAAATCGTCATGACTAAGTACACATTTAATCAACACATAACGATGCATTTTTCTCTTTCAAGGTTACAAGCAAGACAGTTGTGAGTTCTAAGAAAACACGATGGGTAAGTTTACTATTACATTATCAGTTCCTTTCTCAGAACGTAAAGTAAAATAAAAATAAAGAAATTTAATATCACGTAATATAACAACTTGAATATATCGAGGACACGGTACATAAAGAAATGCCATGACTACCTCAATGATGATGATAATTATTATGAAGATAATGATGATAATGGTTGTGGGGGTGATGATGATGATGATGATGATAATTATTATGAAATTAGTGATGATAATGGTTGTGGTGGTGATGATGATGATAGTTATTATGAAGATAGTGATGATAATGGTTGTGGTGGTGATGATGATGATAATTATTATGAAATTAGTGATGATAATGGTTGTGGTGGTGATGATGATGATGATAATTATTATGAAGATAGTGATGATAATGGTAGTGGTGGTGATTATTATGATGATGAATTCAACAGTTCATGGATCGATTTGGTGTTTAAGCCAGTGAAGAATCTGTATGTGTTAGCATATGAAGCCAATATCGAAATCGCGTGTGGCCAATATGCAATAATTTATGCATCCTTACCTTATCACATATGTTTCATATGTTATTTTAATGCGAAAGTTATAAATAATGATAATACTAGATCATGTGCGTATGAGTGAAATACCAGTACATTGTGCATTATGTAAGTGAAATATTAGCCCAAATAAAAACAGTGATTCTCGTGTCATTATATACATTGTAAAATGATATAAAAGACATAAAAAGGATAAGTGGTTTCACCAGTACGCTTGTAGTACCTGTTACAAGGATGTTACAAAAGCTTCCGGTTTTCAAATTGCCTTTTTCTCCAGATTACTTTAGATTTATGTTATTTGAATCAGACAGAAAACTAACAGTTTCATACAAATGTATTACATTTGAATATAATTTTCCTTACTTATGATTAGGGTAGTTTATATTTTTGCTGCGAATATTGTTCGTTTCCTTCTCGATTTAAATATAAGTACTTGAAAACGGATGAAAACACTTTAAATTTGATGACTTTCACG
Source organism: Lutraria rhynchaena (assembly GCA_008271625.1). Lineage (NCBI taxonomy): Eukaryota > Metazoa > Mollusca > Bivalvia > Venerida > Mactridae > Lutraria > Lutraria rhynchaena. Next base: position 324,471 of record VIBL01000130.1, read on the forward strand.
TACAGGCTCGTAGCTTGCCTAAAAAAGAAAGTCTGGGCAAAATTCTACGGGGGGTCTGGGGGCATGCTCTCCGGAAAATTTTGAAATTCTAGAACGTCGTAATTGCATTTTACGGCTATTTTGGGAGTATTTTATGACCATTAGGAATGAAAAAAACAACAACACAGTATTAGTTATATAAATGGTCAAAAATACCAATTTTCGATATTTTTTTCATTTTTGGAAATCGAGTCTAGGCAATTGCCTTGTACTGCCTTATAGAAGCTACGCGCCTGACGTAGCCAGAGAATATAACAAACACAGAGAAAGCGAACTTTTGCGTCAAACATCCTTGGAAACTTGTAGGTTATTATTAATTAAGATTTTTGCAACAATTATGTCCCGTACATGTTGTTACTCCTCTTTAATATCAGCAATACCATTAGCACATACAATAAAACCTAAAGTAGCTACCACCTCAATATTACGACCACAATCTTAAAACGACCTCTTATTTTGGGACCAGATTCCATTAACCCTGTAATTCAACTTGATAATGAGACCACCCCATTATTACAACAGATTTTTCGAGTCTGGAAGGTGGTCGTATTATCGAGGTTTTATTGTACATACAGTTTATGAGTACACAGTAAGTCGATGAGAGTCGTTATTTTATATTTCCAGCCTTAAGGAAACAGAAACAGTACGACTGGAAGGATTCCAACTTGGCTTTGTTTGGTTCTGACACTGAAAGACAAGTTAAAAGTAAGAATTACCGCAATTAATGTAAAATAAGCAGCGTTAGTAAATCTTAATTAGGGCCTATTATGTGAAAGCATTTTCTCCTAAAGTCGCTCACTCATTCGCTGAGAATCTCGTCGTGGAAATCAAATGCACCGTGAGGAAAAGCGGTACAGTAAAGCCGGACTCTCTGAAAACCGGGATTCTCAGAAAACCAGACTTTTAGCCAAATCCGGAAAGGGTATGATTTTCAGGGGTTTTACTATAAGTCCGTTCGTTAATCACTATTGTTTTAATTATAAATAATTATGACGAGTTTCATTTCAGTTATTTTTACATGGTTAGTTAGGATTATATTTATAAATTATCTTCTTCGCCTTTAAAATGTCCACGAACGTACTACGAAAATTCTTGTCCCGTATAAAGAATGAATGGTTTACAATTATCGTAAATTCACAAATACAGTAAAACTCCTTATCTCGAGGGGTCATCGTAAAAGACTAAATGCTCGAGATAAACGTGGTGCTCATAATAACGAGGTATTTGTTTGTTGGTTGAAAATTATACTCAACTAATGACCAAACAAAAATTGACAAAACTTTAGAAACTCCTCGAGATAAGTTGGGTGCTCGTGATATCGATGTTCGTAATAACGAACTTTTATTGTGTATTTTCATTCACAGAGGAGTCAGCACAGCAAGAACCGGCATGGAAGAATGCAGGGCAGAAAGTTGGAATTCAGATCTGGAGAATTGTGGTACGCTGGAATGCACGATTATTTCTTTTTAAATGTCCCATATTGCCCTAATATATTAGAACACTCTAATTTCCAGGTTTGAAACATTTCTCCTAATCCTAAAGCAATAAAGCACAACTTATTGCCCACGTGATCTGTAACTGATATTGACGATCATTACTTTTTTGTTAACGACTTAATAAAGTGAATTGAAAATTGAACTCTATTTTTTACAGTATACTTAATGTTTATTTCAATTTCATAAGTTAACTTAGTTGATTAACAAAACGTGGTGGTTTTATAATATTATCTACATAATCTTCGTAGACATTGAGTATACATGTCTCGTTACATTAAAATATAATATTACAGAATTTTAGCCACATAAATAGGATATTGTTTTTTTTGTTTGCAGAAATTCAAGGTAACATCATGGCCGAGAGAAGATTATGGAAAATTCTACGACGGAGATTCATACATCATACTCAACGTAAGTATTAATACATACATCATACTCAACGTAAGTATTAATACATACATCATACTTAACGTAAGTATTAATTCATACATCATACTTAACGTAAGTATTAATACATACATCATACTTAACGTAAGTATTAATACATACATCATACTTAACGTAAGTATTAATTCATACATCATACTTAACGTAAGTATTAATACATACATCATACTCAACGTAAGTATTAATACATACATCAGGGTTTTCATTTCACATTAAAACAGCCTTTTGACTCTTGAAATCAGTAAAAAAAATTATAAAACTCTTGACTCTTGAGAATTTGTACCCAAGGGTCAAATTAATAGTAAAATTAAAAGGAAATTTTGTTGACTGTTCGAATTATCATCATCATTTTTGACCCTCAACTTTTGATATCAAGTGACAACCCTGATACGTACGTGTAACATATATATGTAAGGAGTCCATAAAACTGTTATATAGTTTCACTTATGTTCATAGACATATGATAACACTTTAATACATTGACACTGGATGTAATCATGATTATCTAGGTTACCTCAGGAGACAAAAATAGATTATTGAAATCATGACCTGATCTTATACACAGGATAAAGGCCTTATTTAACAAGATACAGTAAATCGTCGTAGATCAGTTCTACATTTAACATACTATTATACGACAATGTGCACGAAAAAAAACATCATAAATTGCTTTAGTGGAACCAAGGTTATATTGAAACTTAATACGTTCACCAGGAAGACAAATTCAACGTAAAAAATCAATTCAGAGAACTATTATTATTGGAAGGCGATTATCATTTTGAGAGTCTAATTCAGAGATATGTAGAGCGTAGGTAACAATTGACTGCAAACAACTTGAATTCAGATTAGAATGCGTACCACGCGGTATAATAAATAGATAAATACGAAAACATGGTACAGACATGCATTAACTAGCAACTAGGAGATTGTTATTGCGTTCCGTTGAAAACCAAAACTTCTTATTTTCTATCATTCATGATACATAGCCGCGGCCGTGGTCCAGTGGTTAGTGCACTTGACTTGTAACCCGGAGATCCGGGTTCGAATCCCGGTCGCGGCAGGTCATACCCTTCTATGAAAATTTGACAAAAATGTCCATTTTCCTCCATATGTGGAGAAGTTGCTGGGTCCTTGTGGAAGGGTAAGTTAGGACTGGTTAGTATACAGTCCAGGAAAACTGGTTAGGTGAACCGGTCGCCGTATATAACTGAAAAAATGTTGAAAATGGCGTTAAACTCCAATGACAATACGTCACATACAAAAAAGAACAATAAGATAGAAATACGCGTAATTTGTGGATTCGATAGATTCAACTACAATTGAGATGGGTTTTGGTATATGAGTTCAGTTTATAACAGAGCACATTTCATGATTATATCTGATAAAATAAACTTCAACTGCTTATCAAGCAATTTACCTCTAGAGCATGGGAAAATTTGGTCTGAAGATTTTTGGCATATTTTAGCAGTAGGAGCTTTGTAATAGTTTGCCCTTATGGTATTTACATCAAATACACAAATATCACACTTATTTTACAGACATACAAATACGAAGGAACAGAAGAATTGCTATATGACGTCCATTTTTGGATCGGAAAGTACAGTACTCAGGATGAATATGGTACAGCAGCTTACAAGACTGTAGAACTGGATACTTTCCTTGATGACATTCCAATACAACACAGAGAAGTTCAAGGTCACGAATCTGAACTCTTCAGGAGTTACTTTAAAGAAATCACGTAAGTAAACTTTCAATAATGGCGAATGTTGTAACTCATGTCAGGTTAAAACCGAATAAAGTCAAACCTGTGAACAAAGGCCACCTTTGGGAAAGACAAAATATGGCCTTTATTGATAGATGGCCTTTATTCAAAGGTCAGTTTGTACTAAATAATCAATGATGTTTTTAAAGAATGACCTTTGTTCACAGGATGGCCTTTATTCGGAAGTGGTCGTAAACACAGGCTAGACTGTATCTCCGTACAGCAACTTTCAATAACAATTCAGGCCCCTTTCACATTACTATATCATCAGCAGTACACTTATTAGCAGTCAAAAAGTTCTTCAGAGAAATATTTCATGAAATGTGGAAACACAAATATAGAATACTTTGCCACTAAATCTCCCCAAGGTGTAATTGGGTTATCAAACAGTAAGCAGATACTACATGACTTGTGTTACTATCAAGATTAATCCAAACATATTGACGTGGTGTGTGACTAGAAGTCGTTTTATCAGATACAAAAACTATGATGATTGTTGATTGAAATCGGGGTATGATACTCACCAAAGATGATCGCTATCAGGCCACTAAACAACAAAGAATTTCACCAATATTTTATATGTTAACTTTGACCTGTCTAGCTTACTATCACAATTTGATATCTGGTACCAGGTTCGAGGATTCGCATATTTTTATTATATTTTTATCTTAAGTAATACCGTAAATAGAAAAATACGTGTAAGTACATTCAACGAAGGCAATTCTTTTGTGAACTCCTGGGTGTCTTTTCATATATATTCCATAGGGATTGAATGATTGCACCCAGGTTTAAGAAATGGACAAAGAACTTGTACGCTGTGTAAATTTCACAGGAGTTATTTGCATTCAAAATCATTTGTTTCTTTCATTTGATTAACACATTCTTTTAGGTTCTTGGGAAATTATGGGGAAACACTACTGGAACATTGTTTAAATAAACTGTCACAAACTATTTTTATTGATCATAATTTATTTTCTCAAGGAAACGCTTTTTTTTCAAGAATGGTTCTATTCATTTATTTATATATACAGTATAACCCCTGGAAACCGAACCCCTTCAGAACTGATCCAAAAGTCCGATTTTCTGAGAATTCCGGTTTTCAGAGAACAATTGAGTAAAATATGGGACTTGACAAATTGTCCGATATTCAGAGAATTCCGGTTTTCAGGGAGTCCGGTTTTCAGGGATTTTACGGTATTTATTTATGCAATCTCTCGGTTTTGTAAAGGTATTTGGATGGTGGTGCTGACAGTGGATTCAGACATGTTAAACCTGAGGAGTACACTCCACGTCTGCTACATTTCCATGGTGATCGCTATGGTATGAAAGTTAAACAAATACCCAGATGCCGTGATAATCTTGACAACACAGACGTGTATATTCTTGATCTTGGATTGAAACTGTACCAGTGGAATGGTCCTGGTAGCAACAAAGAAGAGAAGATGAAAGTATGTACATTTTTTTGTATTTTAGTATTAGGTCTGCAGTCCATTACGTGTCCTTAGTCCCCCATCGAGTTTTGTTTTATTGCAATTCCTCTTCGTGTGTTGTTGTTTTACACCATCACCCTCATGGTCCCCCGAGGTCCCCCGGGTCCGTGTTAAGCGTCGGGACCTCTCTCGTATTTTTTTAACGCAGGGATTATGAATAAATGTACAATAGAAAGCCCGTAATACATGTTCATGGAGTCTGCCAGCTTCCTGAATGCGAACCTTGTACTGACAAATCTCATTAATACTGACACATAACTTTGCTGCTTTTATAAAATAAATCTGCTCAACATTTCATTCATTTGGATGTAATATGAAGTCAAGAATTTAAAGGATTGTTGTAGATTCGTAGGCATATCACTTGTAATTTATTACGTATAGAAAACCACTGATAAATATCTCATCGTTGCTTCTTCAGGCTTTAAAGTACTTGAAAGACCTACAGAATGACCGTGGAGGTAAATGTAAGACAGAGACACTGGATTATGACCCGAATGATTTAGATGTACGTATTACATTAAATACATAATCTGAACCAAAGTTATTTTAATTGGAATTTGTCAGATTTTCTTTCATACAACAGTAAAACCTCACATAGCGACCACCTCAATATAACGACCTCCTCAATATAACGACCACTTATTTTTGGACCGGCTTTCAATAATTCCCCTATTATTTAACCAGCTCATTATTACAACCAATTTTCGGGTCCAGAAGGTGATCTCAATATCGAGGTTTTGCAGTAGGCCTACTTGTACTTATTTTACCCCAGTTTCTGTTATTTTTTATGGATTTTGTTGACTCCTGTGGTCTGTATATAGCTCTGGTTTTCGAATTGTTAGCATCAACCTGGCGATGTATAGTTATTTTAGTATCGTGCTTACATTTCATGCCCTGTAATATGTCTGAGACAACGGTAATTGAAATCAAAATATACACAAACAGACTCACTTAGCTGTAGAACTATCATACAAAATTAACAACTGCTTTAGTGTAACTACAGAACTAGACAATACCATTATAGAGTGTCTAAAAGAGAAGAGCGAATCTTGCGAATGCGGTGAGTAGGAAACGGGTATAGATAATTCATGCATATGGACAGCTATAAAATGTTATACTATTCCGCTGCTAAAGATATTTAAGTATCTCAGGGATTTTAAAGTTGAAGAAAGTAGAACGTTTAAGTTAAACAAATAATGTTTCTTGCAGAACGAGTTTTATGATGCACTGAATGAAGATAAAGGTGAACTTGAAGAAGATCAAGAACAACAAAAATCTGATAAAACAAAAGAACTTCACAGGTTAGTGGTAGCTCATGGATTTATAATTAAAGCTCTGGTTCCACAACATGACTTTAGCTGTATAAACCGGACGGATGACGATGTAAATTAAATTGTAACTAGTGTTATGTTCCAAACGCATGTATTTGTGTTTATTAAATTCGCTTTCGGTTGCTATTTCCTATGTATGAATTCTAGTTGTTACAAACTGTTCTATTTTGTTAAATCTTTGCTTGCCAGGTTATCTGACGCATCTGGAAAAATGAAGATGACTTTAGAAAAGACTGGAAAAATTGGAAAGAGTGACTTTGATACTAAGGTATGGGCGATTATGTACATATAACTCAGGCATTTTGAAAAAAAACTAGCAAAAGGGCGATTGTTGAATCTGCCCGAATACTCTTACTTGAAATGCCTTATTCTGGTTATAAATTAATTTCTTTTCAAATAAAGTACATTTCTACTTGCAAAATAGTTTCAAATGATGCTACGTAATGTATGAATAGTCATTTAATGCGTATATTTCAGGATGTTTTTATTTTGGACACAACGGATTCTGTGTTTGTTTGGATCGGAAAACAAACGTCCGATTCTGAAAGAAAGAATGCCATGAGTTATGCTCACGTAAGTTTACATTAAAAAAAGTTAAGTTGGTATTACACATATATTTTTACCCTTTTTATTAATTTACGAATAGAACATTAATTTTGAATCAAGACACTTATACAACGAACGCTTCCAACTACGCTTAAAAAGAAACATAACTTTAGACCAAAGTGAGAACTTGCGGACTTTCGAAATCGGTGAAATATTTATTACATAACCCTTTATGTTCCTCCACACATACATACACACAGTCATACTGATGTTCTTTGTCATTATGTATTTGTATAAACATGTATACGATGTATATGTTATATTGTAGAACTATCTTATGAAGACTAACCACCCATTCGTACCCGTCGCTTGCCTTACTGAAGATAGGTCATCAAAGGCCTTTGAATTGGCACTTGCAGCGTAAATACTGAACCTGAACACAAACATTGTTAATGAAAACAATAAAGTATCTGTTTTACGGTGTTACAAATACAGCCTAATGTTTTGTCTCTTCGAATACGTCTCTCCTATGTATTTTACCATTTTGAAACACTTTGATAATTGTGTTAATGGACCAAACCATGGAAACAAAAAGTGCCGTTAAAAGACCAGGCATTATGAACGCAAATTCTTGGAAACATTGTATGATTTGTCACCCTTGACGCCATAATTCGGATGTCTCAATGAGCTGGTGATGACCTGTGACCGTTTCTTATGGATTTCTGTTGAATTCGTCTATGTAGCTATACACACATCTTTGTGGAGGACAAGTAGTAAAACATGACATATGGACTGATAACACATCATGTTGTGTTCAACCAAAGTGTGTTTCTTGTCTTTACATTTATTCAAGTGTATCTTTCTTTGCATGTCAGTTTTAATACTGAAAATTATTCATTTTTCATTTCTATTAATTATAAGAGTGTAGAATATTGTTGTACATATCTGTCTTCACTGGAATAAACTGCTACTCAATTGCCGTGTTCTGAAAATATTTACCCATATATGTATGCATTTACCCAATAAAATACGGGTTTGGAGTTGTTCATATGTTCCTTTACTCTAAATGTATCTTCACAGCGTGTAATCTACTCGCTATGGGATGTTAACCTATCAAAATATATTCAAAGAAGCATAACTCATACTGCACACAAAATCTAGCAAAGTTGTTAGCGTGAAAACGCCCTGTAAAAAGACACACGTATGTATCTGATGTTAAATGCAGTCACACTAAAGAATACAAAGCGAATGTCTTAGTTCAATCATGGGAATATACGGTTATGTGTGTTAAATCGCAACTTTTTGTTGAACCCATTGTTTCACTTCGGTCTCTTAATGGATAGTTTTATCTCGTTATGAACTCTAAGATGGCTGCATGATCTCGGCTGGTTGAAAGTTACCTAATATTTAACTTATTTAATCGAAGAATTTTTTTTGTATTTTTGTATGACACTTATTGTCATAGGGGTTTAACGCCATTTTTCAACAATTTTTCAATTATGCACGGCGACCAGTTCACCTAACAAGTTTTCCTGGACTGTATACTTACCATTACTAACCTACCCTGCCACAAGAAGCCGGCAATTTCTCCATATAGGGAGGAAAATCGACATTTTTGTCAGATTTTCATAGAAGGGTATGACCTACCGCGACTGGGATTCGGACCCGGGTCTCCGGGTTACAAGTCCAGCGCACTAACCACTAGACCACGGTTGAAGAAAATTTAACGTGTGAGATTCGCATAAAGAATCTGGATATGACCCCGTCGTATAGGGAGTAGGCACTACAACTATGCATTACACAGTGTAGCTTCTTCGTAAACTATAAGGGACTTCATTGTGGAAAGTAGACATGGTAACTTACCACTCTAGACTTCGGTGTATTTTTCATGCTATGCCACAATTATACTTATTTACACAAACCAAACGCATCAGGCCAGCCACATAAATATTTGAATTAATTGTATGAAAACGTGATAACAGTTATGTGAATGGATATCATGCCAAATATCTCACTAAGTCAGCATAATATTTTACGTTCAAGAACATTATCCAATAGATGTGCAAGGTTATTTAAATGTATGTCCTATCACCCTGAAAACAATAATTCTAGAATGTTTTAATACTCACTGTTTTATCCGCCAGTTTCAATTAAAAGTATTGTTTGTTGTTGTAGAGCTTTGCCTAAAATAGATATTTCCACATTGAAACAGAGTTGAGGGCTGAATTAATGCCAAATGAAGCTATTACATTATTTATAAACATTGTCTGGTAATTGTCAAATAGTTGGTTTAACTGCTTCATGGGCGTATCTAGACAATACTTGAATTCAAATTATACCACTAAAGGGATTAATTCTAGTCATTCAAGTACACGTACATGTATGTATAATATGTTTACAGGGACTTCCTTGGCATAATGCTAATGCTTGGATCTTAATTAGTTCTTAATACATTTATGTAGGTATTTGAAGTTACTATCTTGACTTTGTTATGACTCATATTACAACACAGCATATAGATAGAAAAAAATCTATGTTTAAAAATGACCACAAATCTCTGATACAACCTTTCAAGGAACCCCGTGTTTCTGTCCAAGAAACAGCAATGGTAAGCTTTGAAGACCTACCTGCTACACCCCATAAGAGCATATGTTTGGAAACAACAACGCATATATTTAGTCAGACTATTGTTATTTGGTGGTGTAACATTTGAACAAAGGTGGAAAGTGCGTTATATCACTGTTTAAAAGAAAGATAATACGAGGTATTAATTTTAAACAATAATGTTACTGCAACTCTTTACAAATGTGAAGTAATTCGTACCTAGACGTTCTATAACGGCGTCTATTACGTATCGTTATTTTATCAAAATGATACATAATTATTTCTGCTTAAAGTTTTCGACAAAGACTATTCGTTTCGAGTATATTTCATGCTGAACTTTTTAATACACATACTACATGTGTATAAATGTTCTTTAAATATATTCATCCATTTACTGATATTTATAAAAATTAGATTCTATCAGCGAGGACTTTCAGACAGGTGGACTTAGTTGGGACAACACTGCAGTCCAACCATGGGTAAGTGAATATCTCAATTTACGTAATTCCCAATTAACTTAATTGGATATATTCTGAATTTCATAATGAGACAAATGATTATATAATCATTAGCTATTTGTTTAATTTCACATTTTTTTATTCTAAAATTCAGATAAGAGATATACAAAAATAAAAAATAACCGTTAACTCCCACGAGAATGACGTGCTGTCCGACTTGAATTATTCGCACGAAAATATAGTGGGGTTAGGGATAAAAAAATTGTTTGTTATATGCTCATTAAAGATAGGTTAGTTAATTAGGGGATTGTTTTACTTTTTTTATTATTCTTGAAAGCCACCGTTGAGATTATTCTTGTGCGGAAAGACAAAAAAGTGAGACAGTGGACGTTTCCTTCCTCGAGTCTAGGGTCGGGGGAAAATTAGGGTAGGTCGGGCAACCAGAAACAAACGTTTTTTTAACGTCTTACAACTATTCAGAGTCATTCATAGCATAAAGACCATATACATTGTAAATTATTGTACAGTTTTATCGTTTGAACAAGCAGTATCCAACTTTATTTGCTTATTTTACTTATCTATTTATTAATTTATTATTTATTTATCTATTATTTACACTAATCGTCGTATAAGTGTAATGTTTTCTGTACAAATCAACAACACTTACTATGGTTGAATTATTCATCTATTTTCTCAGTATATTCCTGAAATTTCGGCACTGAAAGAAAAATAAACAAATTAATTGACAATAAGTGAAAAATACAGTTTCAAATATTAAACAAAAAATATATCAAATAAAATGAAAGAATTAAATAAGAACAAAATCATGCACCTTGAGTTTGGTTCAAATGTTTTCTCGAGATGCCATGAATATAACGTGGCTCGTCTTACAGGCGGACCTAGACTCATTTTGGATGCATTCGTTAAGCGTAAAAAAATGTTTGCTCCTAGTTACCCGACATAACCTAGTTTTCTCCATGAACTTAGACTTTTTATTACTCTTTTATTACCTTTCGGCACAGCGACTTCCAAGAAAATAAAATAAATGCAAACAAATCCTGACCTACCTATCCTATTTTTCAATGAGCATGTAACCAGAAACAAACAATTTTTTACTGAAAGTCCAATCACGACTTACTTTTTCGCTGTAAAAACTTTCTTTTAATATAAACATCATATTTTTATATACCGTAAGTTGCGAGACTGACAATGCGGCCCCAACCACTCGTTCCATAAAAATTTAAAATCAATCGAAAATCCGCGCCAGAGTCAAAAGTAAATAAAATGTAGACTTGATTGACTTTTACGTATTAGGTACGTACGTGTAAAGTAATAATCTTGTTTCTCCAAATCAGTTTCATTATTTTGTTTCTGAATAGATATCACTCTAAATAATTATGGTGTGAATGAGCAAGGAGGATATTGCATAACATTATATAATGTCGGTCTCGTGGAGAATGTATTTACGGACTTTCACCTTACACTTCAGCTCTGGTTAGTCAGAAACAATATGCATGGAAAGATTCCAATGTTGCTGGATTTGGTTCAAATACAGAGAGACTTGTAAAAAGTAAGATGTATTTGAAAGTAAATATACGTAATTATTGTCTTATATTCTTTGAATGTGAATTGATCCAAACAATTAATTATCTAACTTATCAATGTTGTTATTTGTCATCGACTTTTCCGTACAGAAACCCATTTAAGGCGTGGATTTAATGGCGATGTTAGAAAAATATCTGTTCATATGTACTTTAGAGACCTATTGATTTACAATAACGCTAAACTACGTCCGGACATGTTTCAACTAGAAAATCAACCAGCCATGTAATGTATAAATTGTTGGTTTTAAGTTCACTGTAGAAGGATAAAGCGCCTACCTATAGGGTCAATTACCAACATAATCACTGGGTTCAGTTTTACAGTCGCCACTGAAGGACTGGAAGATACATGTATAATAGAAATCTAAGACCTCAAAGACACCGATAAACTGTCTTCTATTAACTACTTTTTTATTAGTACGTTGTATCTTAATTTTAATTCTCAGTTATGAAAACAGTTATATTGAATAACAGTTATAAAACCAAAAATTGAATAATAGTAATAAAACAGTTCAAGTCTAGCGAGTAATGAATTGAATCATTGTGGAACTTGTTAATGTTATAAACTATGCTTATGTTGTTGTTGTTTCAGGGGAATCTGCTGCACAAGAACCAGCATGGAAAAATGCTGGAATGAAACCTGGACTTCAAATATGGAGGATTGTGGTAGGCTTTCATTGTACTAGAGACCATTATATGCGGCATGTTCTCAGATTGTACCAAATGTTGCGCTATATTATGTTAATAAAGCAATTATCATAAATAAAGGATTCATAGAAAAAATATACACACGCAAGAAAAAAAAAATCTAACATATAACTACGCTGTAAATGATATAATAAAATCAGATATATATGAACTTGTACACAATTTATCTATACAGAATTTCAAGGTGACTAGATGGCCACAGGATGAATATGGGAAATTCTATGACGGGGATTCGTACATTATCCTGAATGTAAGTAGACGCTAATTTTTACTTGTCTCTAGAGTTTTAATTACCGTGCCATTATGACCAAAACGTCAACCGTTTTCAATACGCATGGATGTGTAGGAATATGTAGTCTAGTCACAACCAGCCCGCCAAATGTACTCTTTTGGTAAAGCGAATGAATATAACCTGGTTTATCGAGAGGTCACTGATTCGAACATTAATGATTGTTCCAGGAATCTGGATTAAAAATACACATGCACAGCAACTTTTGATTAACACATAGCAAAGGAGAAGTCGTCAGCAGATGCTTGACTGGTAGGTAGAAGAGCATGTTAATTATACGCTAATGTAACACATACATGACCGTGTGTTGTTCTGTCAACTGATTCCCGTAGGTGACTGAGGTACGGCTACTGAGTGGTCGTAAGCCCACACCAAAAACACTGAAAATTTTATGGTTTGCATATTAGGTCGTATTACTAACATTATGATAATTTTACTTCATCTAGACATATGTTAGATTGGGGTCTGAACAACTGTTATATGACGTCCATTTTTGGATCGGAAAGTACAGTACTCAGGATGAATATGGTACAGCAGCTTACAAGACAGTAGAACTGGATACTTTCCTTGATGATATTCCAATACAACACCGAGAAGTTCAAGGTCACGAATCTGAACTATTCAGGAGCTACTTTAAAGCAATTACGTAAGTTTGTTACTCTAATAGTTCACTTTACCTTAATTTTAATCCAGAATTCAAAATGTTATTCTTGTTTACATTACCTTCTTGGGCGCAGCCATTTTGTTTTTGTATCACTACCTTCTATTGGTCAGTCTTAAACTGGTTCATCCAATCAATGAGTTTCATATTTCATAGGTCATGTGACCATAATTTTTTATATACATATATGGCTTCACAAATTGAATTCAATTAGCTAAACAAACTCAAAACTCTCGATTAGATGGGATGCTGGCTGTGATTGGTCAGTACCATAGAAGCTCAATGCTTATACCATTTTTAAGCATTACTGCTTTAATATTAATTTCACTTTTACATGAATGTGACTATTTTGAGTTAGCTCACTTTTTATACCATATTATAAACTTAATTTAATTAATATTTTGTTGTTTCAAAATATCCAAAATAAATATTAAGAAAGAATGAACAAAACATATATTTTAATCGAGAATGCTAATTTCTAGCATAATTATATGATTATAATATGAAATAATGTAAACAATTGTGATAAATATTCCAATACTATTTTGAATTATCTATGAGATGATGCACTCCAGGATTCTGAAAGGCGGTGCCGACAGTGGATTCAGACACGTTAAACCTGAGGAGTACACTCCACGTCTGCTACATTTCCATGGTGATCGTCATGGTGTGACGGTAAAGGAAATACCCAGATGCCGTGATAACCTTGACAACACGGATGTCTATATCATGGACTTAGGTTTAAAACTTATTCAATGGAATGGTTCTGGCAGTAATAAGGAAGAGAAAATAAAGGTGACTTGTTCAATGGTCTTCCTAATTCTTTGTTAACTTATGATACTGGATAAATACTTTATTTCTATGTTATCTTTAAGTATATAAAGTCATATTTCTGTGTTTACCATGTGTATGAGTTGGTGTATTTAATTAAAATTAATAAAATGAGCCCATTTACAGACACATCTAAGTTCAAATAGCAGTTTTTCAACTTAAAAGGCTTGCTATTGTTGATAGTAATAGGGATCGATTTTCAGCTGCTGAAAGTAACTTAACTATGATGTGCATCTATCTTGTAGATTCTATGAAATAGGTGTGTGGTATTTAAAAGGAACATACCTCTGATTACATTATGTGTTAAGTCTATAAATATTTTCAGGCTTTGATATACTTGAAGGAGTTACAATCAGAAAGGGGAGGTAAATGTAGGACTGAAACACTGGATGAAGATCCTTATGATAAAAGAGTATGTTACAGAATTTTGGGCCTTCACTTTGGAAATGTCTTTTTTATATTTAAATTACACTTGAATCATGAAATTATTAATTTGTCTGAGCTGAATTTGTCCCAGCTATTCATTGATATATTTAGTGGAATAGCTAGACAGAGAATGACAGACATTACTAACATTGTTAGTACTGGTTACATGCCTTAAATGAACTTCCAGGAAAGCTGGCGGGGTAAATTTACCTGCCCCAAATATGACTCACCATTACCATCTGCTGCAATAAAACAACCACTCTAACAAAACTTATTTAGAATGGATTAAATACCCACAATGATATAAACTAACACTATGGTAAATAGTACAGTATCTTATTATCCTAGACAACAGAGTACATGAAGCCATTGCTTAAAATCACATACTTAAGGTCAGCTGTCTCTGATGTTTCACTATTAAGGTCGACTCGCTATTAAGGCCCAATTCATGTCGGTCCGGAGGGTAACCTTTATAGCGGAACTTTACTGTAATATTATCTATTAGAATTAGACAAAGGAAGGTTTAAAACATCTAGCACTCAGGAACAAATGCTCTCGGTGACAAAGTCTGAGTGATCCGAATTCTTTCAATGTTCTATTTATAAAAACAACATAAATAGAACATTTAAAGAACATTCGGATCACTCGGACATTGTCAGTGAGAGCCTATGCTCAGGAATGGCAGGAATAGTTCATTTGAAGTTACTGTTCATTCTGATGTAAAAGGCTCGTGCTTTAAAACATGTTTTTATTGTTATGCATCAGCAAGAACCTTGATAATTAATCTTGATTAAGCTAGTAAAATAGTCATGTTTAAGGTGATGGGGCCAAATCATAGTAAATTGGTCAGAAAACATTTTTTGTAATCTCTCATCTGAGTACCATTAACTTCTGAAGACAAAACCCTCCGAAAACCAGAAACTTCCAAAAATGGAACAAGTTTCTCGGTCCCAATTTTTTCCTTCTAATTTTAATACACTCCATACTTCTGTGAAAGACATTTTGTGAGAATATGTGGTATGATTCATATTTGTATTTTGGATTTGCCATTAGAAACTTTATGGTTGGTGCCAAAAATAATGTCACTCTGATAACACAAATATTTTTCATGTCTTAAAAAGTCTATGAATACTGCTTCTCTTCCCAAATGATATAGAAGTGTCCTGTTTTACAGAATGATTTTTACAAAGCACTGACTGATAGCAAAGAAGAAATGGATGATCAAACTGAAGTAGATTCTTCTAACAGGACAAAAGAACTTTATCGGTTTGTTGAAATTCCTGTATATAGAAATAAATATTTCCTTGCATTAATGCAGAATGACCCCCTCTCTAATATGTTTCACCTTGAAGTACTAAAACATTTTATTTAATCATACCATTATAAGCAACAGATATATTAAGTACTTATAATATTTCTGTGGTATTGTAGAACTTGTATTTATTGATAATTTTAGGATCTTGTATTGCTATCTTACAATATGATATTTGCAGACTTTCTGATGAATCTGGAGATATGACTATGACATTGGAGAAGACAGGTCAAGTTCAACTGAAGGACTTCGATAGCAATGTAAGCTGTATACAAAAATATATCCATGTATATGTATATCAATGTTTAGCTGCAAAGACTGGCAAAAAACTATAATTTTGTATTGGCTTTTTAATTTTTCTTTTTTCCCACTGAAATAATGTCATTGCAAATTAAAAATATAGCAACCACTTTTCAATGACAAATTTGCATATTGCTAATTCTGAAGAAAATTTTATCCACATACCTTAATGTAAATGCATCTTTAGTCCTACAATACTGATGTCATCATTGCTTGCAGAGGCATATACCTCAGTTTTCACTAGACATCAAAAGTTGAGGGTCAAAAATGACCCTTGGCTGATGATAATTCGAAGAGTCTACAAAACTTCCTTCAAATTTTATTGTAGATTTGACACTTCAGTACAAATTCTCAAGAGTCAAAAGCTTTATTTTACTGATTTCAAGGGTCAAAATACTATTTTAAGGGTCAAATGAAAGCCCTGTACCTTTGTCGTTCTCATGCTGTTCAGACAAGTTTGGTTGAAAAGCAGACCCTTTATGAGATGAAAACTAAACTAAAACATTGAAAAACTTTTGGACAGGAAAAATATTTTAGGTAACAGATAAACAACTTCAAGAACAAAAGGCTTAACACTGTTGCAGCACAATTTCCATCAGTACTCTTATTATCATCGTTACTTTCAGGATGTTTTTATTTTGGATACAAAGGATTCAGTGTTTGTCTGGATCGGAATGGAGACCTCGAGGACAGAACGACAAAATGCCATGAGTTATGCCCATGTAAGTTTGTATTCTATGTTTCTAGCAAATAGCAACAAATACAAATTATTTCCAAAAGAAAGATAATAATGAAATATTCATTATTATTCTGAACAGCATCTTACAAACCGCATAGGTAAAAAGTTGGTAGAAACTTTTCTAAATCGACCTCTAAATTTGCCATGCTCTTTCTGTATTGTTTATAAGTTATTTATCAAGTCTTGGGGCCATTGGAAAAGCAATGCAAAACTTTCTTTTATCTTAAGAATACGATTAATTGTATTATTTTGTTTTTACTGCAGAACTATCTGATGACGACTGACCATCCATTGGTACCAATTTCATGTCTGTCTGAAAATTCTCCTTCAAAGGCATTCCAGCTAGCCTTAGCTGCTTAAGGTGATTTGAATAAAACTACAGCAATTATATTATTACATTCAAGAATTAGTAACAATCTGGCGTCAGTTGTTATTGTCTTCTTATATGGTGTATATTGTATCAACACTGCTTATCTACTTTACTGATATTGATACGGACAATATAATTAATAAGATATTAAATTTTGTTACAACAGACTTTTAAAGAAGTGATGTGTGATTTTTTAGGCTACATTGCTGATAATAAAATCTGTTCCTAAAATAGCATGTTGATTATTAAGCACCATGCTCATTGATTGATTTAATGTCATAGGTACACATGTGTAGTATTTATTATGAAGACACCCGCATATTGTGGTATTGTGTTGTGAAAACAGTTTTGCACCCATTGTTAAGGAAATAAACGTAACTATAAGAAAAAGCTTGTTTTCTCATAGGAAGCTTGATCTTAAGTTAAACCTCATTCAAGTTACAAATATATGACATTTTATACATACACTCAAAGCTTTGAGCAAATACCATCAAAGAGAAAGAACAAATATGACCTTTATGTACTGTAAGCATTTGTTCAAATGTTGATTATTGTATATATTCATTATATCAATCAGCATGTGCTTAAAATTGGCCTTAGTTCACAGGTGACTTTGTACACAGATATGGCTGTATATCTGCGTTCTCAAAATGCAAGATCATCATGAAGATGTTGGATTAAGCAGTATAATTTAACAATAGCATGGGTGAAAGTTGAAAATTTAAAAAAAAAATGGAAATCTTAACCCCAGTGCCACAGAAACAAAAAACAGTTGGATCCAGACCTGGAAAAACTGGAGGTTCCGGAAAATTCCAGAAAACTTTTAACCATGCAATAGTCTTTAAACTTGGTATATTGTATGTTCATGAAATTGTGTTTGTTTTGCTGAACAAGTAAAAATAACACAGACATTGTTCCCATGTACTGTTTAATTCAGTAATCTACCTGTCATGCTAACAGATGTAAAACAAAGGATACGTAATATATAAGAAATATATTTGTGTGTGAGAGTAAAAACCACAGGACGGATGTATCCACTAACAATGATAAACAAAATACATATATTCACTGGCATACAATATCAAATATTCATCACAAACCAATTAAAACAAAATAAACCAAAATATTTATTGTCATCACATCGTCTTGGTTTACATGTTAAGTTCAAATCATGTATGACATATTTCAAAGACTGTTACTAAAGCCTTTACTGCAATAAATCAATAAGTCAGAAAAGAAAATACAAAACTGCAGTTTTTCCATTGTGGTCAATATATTTGATAAGCAGCTTAAACTGAACATTTGGATAATTTTTTTTTAAATAAAATTATATAAATTGATTTTGTAAGACAAATAAAAAGCTTCATCAAATTGATTAACCTTTTAATTAAGGACCGTGTAAGATATCTTTAAAATTGAGAAACATCTACCATGAAAAATAAAACTTATTTCAAGGAATGCATTTTGATGTCACTAAATTAATAAAATAAAATGCTATATGATTGTAACATGACTGTAACATGTTTGAAACATGATTGTAAAAGAAAATGTGATAAAGTATAACAATGAACTAACATATAAAGAAATTCATACGACCATAGAATTAAATATTGTAAAACGTTACCACACCAACAGATTTTCTTGCTCCTAACACGAACTTATATAGATGTGAGTTTGTTGACCAGTGGTACAATGTAAATTCGTATCAGCTTTTTAACTGGCAAACACAATATATCAATACTGAAATTACAGATTCACAATGTAAAACAATTTACAAGTCACAGCAAGGAGTATTGGATTGATTCAGTATAGGTACAGCTTAGATACATTTTGGACAAACTGAACAATATTATCACTAATACAATATAATAAATAACAGTTGATAAAAAAATATTCTGTATACTTCGTACATAATTATACTTGATTTATAACATTTAAAAACAAAAATTGAAGTGATATAAAATAATGTTCTATACATGGCCACCAGAGTGAAAAAAAATTAATCAACAAAACCTGTAAATAAAAATGTAAATACCAGTAAATTCGTGTAAATACATGTGAAACTCATATAAATATCAGTAAATACATGTGAATTCATGTAAATTTATGTAAATACATGTGCACTCATGTAAATACCTGTAAATACATGCAAACTCATATAAATACATGTAGAGTCATGTCAATTCATGTAAAAATAGCTAAAGTAAGGCAAGAACAATACTAAGGTAGGTCTGATATGTTTAGTGTTTTATCACAGTTGCTAAGAGATATTTCTGAATACAGAAACTTGAAGAATAATGCTAATTCCTTGGTATTTTAACCTGTTTCTCACTTAAGATAATTGGTTCCTGCATAAGGTTAGTTGTTGCTTTCTGCAGAAATAGACAACTTTGTCAGTAAAGGAAATAAATCTGTTACTTCATAGTAAATTGAAAGTGTGAACAAATGTTATTTGTTTTATGTGACTTATTGTCACTGGGGTTTAACATCGTTTTTCAACAATTTTTCAGTTATATACAGCGAGCGGTTCACTTAACCAGTTTTCCTGGACTGTATACTAACCATTACTTACTTACCCTTCCACAAGGAACCAGCAACTTCTCCACATATGCAGGAAAATAGACATTTTTGACAAATTT
Organism: Lutraria rhynchaena; assembly: GCA_008271625.1. Taxonomy (NCBI): domain Eukaryota; kingdom Metazoa; phylum Mollusca; class Bivalvia; order Venerida; family Mactridae; genus Lutraria; species Lutraria rhynchaena. The sequence goes on from VIBL01000130.1 coordinate 344,520, forward strand.
TCATAGAATGGTATGACCTGCTGCAACCTGGATTCAAACCCGGATCTCCAGGTTACAAGTCCAGCGCACCAACCACTGGACCACGGCTGCGGCTCGAACAATTGTAAAAGCACTAGATCATTATTCTATAAATAATATGAATTTATATATAAAATTATTTTAAGATAAATAATGGTAGTTGTTATATTGGTATTTTGCTTTATTAATAATAAATAATCTTAAGTTTTATGGTTCATTCATTCCAAACAGAAAAATGAGTTTCCATCTAAATCCTCCAAGTTTTTGTATCAAGAACATATAGGCACATGGAACAAAAATAAATTAAATGAAAACAATACAATAATAATGTAAGGAATACATATGTAAATATAGTATAACTGAGTAAACATATCAGAGCACTGTCAATCAAAGACATTCACAAATTAAAATTTTCATTTTGTTTGTCAATAGTAAACAAAATTTTACCATTCAAGCTTTCCACCATTTTTACTTCACGAATTTTTTAGCAAACTAATAAGATCAAGTCATGTAGAAACAAAGTGACAAATGTACATGTATCTTGTTACTACAAGACAATCACTGTTTCTTAATTGGCATGAAATGGTAATATTTTGAGATGGCAGATCAAATGATATCATGAAAATTGATAAATTACAAATTATCAGAGTTAATTAATCACAGAATTAAAATGATGATTTCACAATATAGACAAAACTGAGATATTTAAATTCATAATGGAAAATTAAATTATTTTACTTAATGTACATCGATTTAAATGTCAATGTTCCAGCCATTAACATGTGAAGTCTAAAATTGTGAGGTATTCAAAAAAAATCAGTGAAGACATCCTTGAAAAAATTGTTGGTTTCCGATTATGAGATTGATTCCTTAAAAAAATCCCTTGACCCAAGCTTTTTGCCAATTTATGACAAGAAAATCTTTTCATTTTTATTCCACTTTTTTGTATCAGTACAAGCATATAATGTTAATAAAAATGCCTGCTTACCTGCCTATCCACTGTTAAAAGTTTGGGTTGCATAACCTAAAAACCAACATTTTTTAAAAATGGCCTGTGTGAGTAGAAATGATGGATTCATTATCAGAATATCTTCAAACAAAGAATTAATGCAACAAATTAGCATATGAAAAATATAAGAATGCATCAATATGTGATATAGTATCAAATGTGTCACCTGCATTAAGAACAGTGCACAGTGATGATTTTTGGGTTAAATAATTGAAATTTAATGATAAATAATTTTTTTTATAATTTTCTCTGTATGGAAACAAAAATAAATATACACAATATTTTCCACAGATGTTTTAAATTGCTGAAAACACCCGTTTGGTCAAAATAACATATCTTTAAATAAATATTTAAACAATAAATAGAATGAGACAATGAAGCAAGCAAATACGAAACTCAACAGTTGAGAGAACTATCTATAGATCAGTTTATGATAAATTATATACAAATTATCAGAGAAAACTCAAAGAGCAACCACTTCAATTTCATGACCACCTTGTTATAAGAACTACTTAGTTTTGGACCAGCTTTCAATACCTCCCCAATAGTTCAACTTGATAATGAGGTCACCTCATAATTGACTGATTTTTCTGGTCCAAAAGGTGGTCACATTAGAGGTTCTACTGTATTAAAAAAATATTTTTCAAAGTATAAGGAAAATTTTATACAACAGGATGAAATAGATCTTGTATAAAGCAAAGAAATTGATAACAAATATTCCATTTAAATTCATCAATTACAGTTCCAATCTTCGTTTGAATAAGATTTGGTCCAATTTTCCAATCTAATAGGTCCAATCCTATACAGCTAAAACAACTTTGTACAGACTTCAACAAAAAATACGATCTAAGTCTATTTGAAACAATATCAAGCCTGACATTTCATCAGACTAAATAGACATATAGAAAACAGGATATCAAAGATCTATTCTAAGCACTGTAAAATAACTAAAATAAATCCAAACCAATGATGTGAAGGTCAGGAAATCAAGTACCAGACTTCTGATTGGTTGATTGTGGTGCCAGACTTCTGATTGGTTGATTGTGGTACCAGACTTTTGATTGGTTGATTGTTGTACCAAATTTATGACTGGTTAATTGTGATACCAGAATTCTGATTGGCTGTTTGTGGTTCCAGACTTCTGATTGGTTGTTTGTGGTTCCAGACTTCTGATTGGTTGGTTGTGGTTACTTGGGGCTAAATAATTAATGATAATGTCACATACATTTTTATGCATCTATAATGGGACTCCTTTTTCAAGTGTATAAAACCATGGATTACTTTCATAATTTTATAGATAAATCAAATCATTCTCCCATATGTTCTTTATTCATGTTTCTTTGCACTTTTTTTCCCTTTTTCTTTAGTCGTTGTTCGAATATCATTTCTTTTGATCTGTTGTTTCTTTAATTTTCTTAATCATCACTTGATAATTTTTTATAATTGGTTATTCCATTATTCTGTACTACAAAAAAAACTGTAAAGTGAACATAATAAAATATTCCTGTCTGTCTAATAATTGTTCCTATAGCTACAATTTGTACCAAGTTTTTTAAATTTTGATTGACCTAGTTTTCCATAATAATTTAAAACTAAGTTTGATCAAAACTGACATAAATCAAGTAACGAAAAAAAGGCCAAATTCATCTAAAATGTCAAAATCAATCATAAGAATGATAAGGCAGCTATGAATATGAAAATAAATCAAATGACACATGAAACTATACTATCACAGTCAGGATGAGTAATTACAAAATGTTCACATGATATAAATGGTGTGTAATGCCACAACATCAGCTACAAATAATTCAGTCTCTTAATGAGAGAAAATATACATGACTATACATTCACATATACACGTGTGTTAATTTTTCAATTCATTCAGCTCTGTAAGAAACATAATGTAGCCTAATTGTATGAATGCAAATGGTAAACTCATAGTAAATGGTAATACATCATAGTATGTGTGCATTAAAGGTAATGTTTCAAGCAGGTTGCTTCCCTTTGGTAATGTTTTGTTTAGCTTGACCCAAAGTGACTTGTCTAGCATTGCTTCCAAACGTGAGTGTGCTGACACTCTCAGCGAAGTTGTATGCATCAGGACTTGCGTTCACGAACAAACAAGCCTAAAAAATAGAAAAAACATTGTTTTTGGTAAACAATAATCAACATAATTAAATTATTTTTACAACAATGTTTTTTGGCAATATCCAATTAAATTCAAGTTCGTGAAATATTATTCAACCAATCAATTCAAAACAGAAGATCCAACATTTCAGAAATATTTTAATCAAAACTGGGTCACAGATTAGAAATTTTTAAATCAATTTCGCAGAAACATCATTAAACGAGAAATAACCAAATGAGTTTTATTGTGTTTATTAAAAACCTCAAAAACAACAATCTCCCAAAACATTTCTTAACCAAAACAAATAAACCATTTAAATGCTAAATTTTTTGCACAGTTACATTTTGTATCTGGTCAGCAAATGAAATAAATGTAAGACAGATATTCAGGATGCTGACAGTTGGTGACAGTTCCATCAAACAACAACAACTCAGAAGAAATAAATGTAAGCAGGAAACCCCTACATCATATGATTAACAAAAAATACAGTGAAACCTCACCTAGCAATCACCTCAATATTATGACAACTTTATTATAGTGACCACTAATTTTCAGATATATTTTTCAAATATTTCCTTATGGTCGTGATAATGTGATTGCATCATTATCAAGATGGAATATGCAGGAAAATACTGAAAAGAAGTTGCCATAATATTGAGATGGTGGGTATAGGAGGTTTACTTTATTTTGTCAAAAAGGTGGTTTTGATATTAAAATTTTACTGTGAATGAGTACAAAATGTATCATTTACCTTTGCATCACCTCCGAGAGAAGGTTGTAATATCTGGGTAAGTTTAGAGTTCCTGTATGGTACATGAAGCTGACTACTACGTAATGCTGTGAATACCTGAAATTAAAATTAATCTGGTGATGAACAATGTCATAATTCAAAACTAAAACTGATTCACAGAACAATTTTTTTTTCGCTGGGTTTAATACTGACTTTCAACAATTTTTCAATTATATACGGCGACCGGTTCACCTAACCAGTTTTCCTGGACTGTATACTAACCAGTGCTAATTTACCCTTCCACAAGGAACCAGCAACTTCTCCACATATAGGGAAAATTGACATTTTTGTCGAATTTTCATTCTGCCGCACCTGGTATTTGAACCTGGATCACCGGGTTACGAGTCCAGCGCAATAACTACATGGACCATGGTCGTGGCCTTTCACATAACAAGCTAAACTACAAGATAACAAGCTACATCATTTAAATATTTTATTTGCATCTTAATGCAAAAATAAATTTAGTATAGTATATGCTAATGGAAACTAACATAAAAGAAATTTTTCTTGTCAGCATATGAAATGGGTAGTACATAAGCCAACTATGAACTTTTTCACTTGAGAAACCACACAAGTAGTAATGATGTGCAATATCTAAAGTTATAGGTCATACCTGGCCGAGAGCAGACAGTGATTTGTTGATGGCAGCTGCTTCTACAAGACGTTGACCTTCAGCTTCTGTTTTCGATATTCTCTCAGACCCGGCTAAATCACACAGAACTAGTGATCCACGGCTTATTGCACCAGTCACTTTATCTCTACCTTCCACATTTAACATCAATACAAGATGGGACCGAGAACTGGAATGGTAGAGATCAGAATTAAATCTAAATCAATCTATCTATTGTGTCACTGAAGTATTAATAGAAAATATTGTTAACAGTCTGAAGTGAATGCTGTATAAAACCATTTCGCAATACAGAAATTTTCAAAAATAATTTTCAAAGCAGAACATGAACAATGTCTATATTTCTCATAATTAATGAAGCAATATATGCCTAAGTCAGTTGCTTTTCAATGAACACAGTGCAACCTCTCAAAATAACACCCATTTGGGAGAAGCATAATTATGTTGTTGTTGAGAGGTTGTTGCTCTAGAAAGGTTAAATTTATAGTTAAAAAATCATCCTGTTGTTGAACGGAGGTAGTTGCGCAAGAGTGGAGAGGTTGCACTGTGCTTGTTAATTATCGAAGCCAATTTTATATTGTAATGCTAAATAATTCAAACCTGGTAGAATTCATTTTAGTTGATGCAACAGATCTGTTCTTGTCCCCCATGGCCATCACCTTTTTGACATCATCTAGATTTTTTATTGGATATTCAATCAAACCTGGAATCTGTACCTTATTTCCGGCAGTTCTTAATTCTAACGTTTTAGCATCATTTGTCAACAAGTCTTGAATTGTTTCATTGTAAATCTCCACCAAGGATACCTGGATAACAAAGGGTAGGAAAAGTTAGAACAGTGGGTGAGAACTATGAGAACTACATACAGTCAAACCTATGTTTGTGGTCACCTCCAAGTATAAACCACCCTGTGAATAAAGGCCATTCTTTGAAAAATTGTCGCTGATCATTTAGAACATACTGACCTCCAAATTAAGGCCATCTGTCAATAAAAGCTACATTTTGTCTTTCCAAACAGTGGCCTTTTTTCACAGGGTTGACTGTACTTGTATGTATAACATTATGACGTATAGCATACCACAAGACATTTACACATATACTGTTGTTCTGTACTTGTACACAATATTGTATGAACATGTCAGGGGCTGGAGGCCTATATATTGCTAGTAAACTATTTGATTTGCATGACAAATTTTCACAATGTAGTACATTTGTTGCACAGTACATGCTCAGGGTTAAAGGCCTCCAAGTTTAAATCTAATAGTTGGTATTTTAGTGTTTCTGAATTAATATGGTGAAACAAAGAATAATCTTGCTGATATTTTATTCTTACAGCATAATTCACCTAAATATACATTATAACAACAAACTGCAATATGTTCTCAACTAAAATATATTGACAATGAAACTAAGATTTAGCGGTGGCCCCTGTGTTTGAGTGGTTATTGTCTCTATCTCTTGTACCTTCAAAATATGAAAGGAACTTTTAGAATAAATTTTGATCAAGTCACCCTAAACCTGACCAATATTTTTTCTAGCTTGATCAAATATATATTTGCAAAAAACTCTCTATACTACAATAAAACAATGATGTATAAAATGTATGTACATACCTTCATATTATACTCCATTGTTTCAGTTCTATCAGAACAGACCTGGAACAATTCTTTCATAGCTCTGTAATTACAACAATTTCATTGATATTCTCTGACATATGTTAAAAATGCTTTGAAGTCGTTGACACAATTAGTAATCTATAAATCAAAAAGGATATGTTCCCCGTAAAATAAGAAAATAAAATTAATGAAAACCAGGCTTCTCGAAACTGCTAGAATACTTGCCTGACATTTGGTCAGGCAAAAAAAGAATTTCTGTCTGACCAAATGAAAATTTGTCTGACTGAATATATTATAGACAAGTGATAAATACTGTAAATCATGCCTGACTGCCGGACATCAGGTCCGGGACTCATTGAAAAGTTATTGAACCTGCTCAAAATTTGCCAGACATGTCCGACGGTCCGGCAACTTTCGGGAAGCCTGACACATTATCGATCAATGCTGAATTGTTATCATTATTTGACAAAGTCTTTCAATCATACTGGAAAAAGTTAAATGCTGATGAAGTAATGAAATTACGATGTACAGTAAGACTTTGATATTGAGACCAGCTTCTGGACCCAAAAAATCAAATTCAAATGATGAGGTAGTGTCATTTTTTAATTGAATTATAGGGGAGTAATTGAAAGCCATTCAAAAAATAAGTGGTTGTTATAACCAGGTGGTTGTTATATTGTGGTGCAATGCTGCAATGTGTCGTTTTACTGTATAACTGTGTAAACAGATCATGTTTAAAATGTAATGATATTAAATAAAACATTTACCTGATGTTGATGCCAGGATTAGACTCTGGTCCCATCATTGTGAACGTCTTACCACTGCCTGTCTGTCCGTAGGCCAGTAAGCATACATTGTAACCATCAACGCAGGAAGTAATGATTGGCCTAGTATCCTCAAATACCTAGAATTAATATACTACCACGTGATTTTATCCCCAGATGATTTTTCACAAGTGCAGACAGTCCATCTATGCAAAATAACTGATCAGGGTTACATCCACCTATACAATACTGAGCAAAAAGTTATTTTGAAAAAGAGGAGATTTATTCTATAATCAAAATATACATAGATCATTAGATAACTGTAAACAGTTATAATGGTAAACCACCAGCAACAATCTTTACCGAGCATGAATATAATCATACATTTTGTATTACCATATGTTTGCTTTCGCTAGAAAAAAATTAGCTATGTTTTGGTTTATTCGACCAAAACGATCAGGGTGGGTTGGTCAGAAAAAACTTCTTTTCTGTTTTTCTCATGTCTGAACATACCTTTTGTAAGAATATGAGGCATGATTCATCTCCACATACATTCATTCTCTCAATTTTACCATTACGAAACTTCAGGGGTGGCACCAAAAAATAGGTTCAATCAGGTAACCATAAACACGGCTATTTTTTTCTGACATTAAACATATTTAATGTAGTATTCTAACACTAGACATGATATTATGGTACAAACCTGTTCTTGAGTAGAGTTGGGTTCAAACACTTTGTCAAAGGAAAATATTTTCTTGCCCTGCTGAGGATGCTGCACCACAATATCTTGGTCACTTGGGAATCTCATGCAACATTCAGCTCTGTCATCTTTACGTACACGACAGAATACTCGAATATTGCCACGCAATTCTTGAAGCTATGAGTAACAACATACATGTATATAAATAAACAGTCATAAAACAGTAAATGAATAATCTTAAAACAGTGAATTAATAATCTTAAAACAGTAAATGAATAATCTTAAAACAGTGAATTAATAAACTTTAAATAGTGATCAAATAATCTTAAAACAGTAAATGAATAATCTTAAAACAGTGAATTAATAAACTTTAAATAGTGATCAAATAATCTTAAAACAGTAAATGAATAATCTTAAAACAGTGAATTAATAAACTTTAAATAGTGATCAAATAATCTTAAAACAGTAAATGAATAATCTTAAAACAGTGAATTAATAAACTTTAAACAGTGATCAAATAATCTTAAAATGGTGAATGAATGAACTTAATACTTCAAATGCTCTAAATATTGTTTCATCGTAAAGTATGGTTTTATCTTTTCAGCAACATACAAATTTTTCATAATTAGTTTATAATTCATGCTGAAGTCAAAAATTTGATATCATGAGAGAGTAAATAAACTAATTATAGATGATCAATAATTCTTATCATAAATTTAAGCTGAGGCCAATTAAAAAAATATACAGTATTTCTGTCAATAAAGATGTAGTTTCACAAATGAAATTATAGTAACCTGTACACACACTGCATTACATTCTGCTGTACATGGATATAGTAATTAAAGGGAAACAATCCAATAGTTGATACTAACATGATCTTTAAAGGGAGGCTACCAATGTTATTGCAGTAAGATGAATTTTTAGAAATACTATTGAAGACTGCCAAAATTAAACTTAAAATGAGTGTAGCAGTATAAATAATGTACTTGATACCTGAACATACCTGGTTATACAAAAGCTTCCTCTGTAGAGCTTCCTTCCTGTATAAAGCTCGTACTTCCTCAATCTCATCCTGGGTACCTTTCTCTGAACGTTTCAACTGCTTAATGGCTGGTGCAAGCTAAGTATGTGAATGTAAAATATTAGTGATAATTCTGCCAATCCTATCCAGGGTTTCTATATAACTAATAAAATGTAACACTACATAAGAATAAATCATAACACATGTGAATTGTAATGTTTCTTTCATTCTTCGTGTACATAGGACAATGTTGACACCATTTTATATAATGTATACAAATTAGTGGGTATTATTCTTTTAATCAAACTACGCATGTCTCCCATTCAAGAACAATTATTTAGAGAGAAAAAAGCAAAAGGGAGTTTTTGAGCTCCTCTAATACAATTAAAGTTCAAAAGTCAGGTAGTGGACAACTCCTTGTACTGTTGACTATATGTGCAAAAATACCTTGGATAATATCCAGATGAAAAATAAGAATAAGACCGAATGATACAAAGATAACTGATATGGACAATAGTCCTCCCTTTGTTGAGGAGGAGACATTAAAATTCTATACAAATGAGCTACATACCTTCTCCAGCATGTGTTTCATATCTCCCATGTAACGTTCGACATCCATCTTAACTCTTGTATGAGCTTTACGTAGTTCCTTGGCATTAGCGTTGAGATCCAGAACATCATCTGGGTTAACAACTTCACCAGTTTTCTGTGGCTGAAATCAAACATAAGATATATATATAGAAATAAATTGAAATTAGAAGTGTAACATTTACTCATTGTTTGACATGAACATCACTGGATAAATAAGTAGGACTTATGATTATTACTATCAGGTACAAGAAATTACTACAGTTTTAGTGCTTTTATCAAGTCTCTTTAAGAGAGACATTCAATAGGTAATGATCAAACCGGCCTTCATTATGTAATATTTGACTAAAAACTTTACGTGCAATAATCACTGAAATGACCAAACTCGTAATGAATGAATGAATGAATGAATGAATGAATGAATGAATGAATGAATGAATGAATGAATGAATGAATGAATGAATGAATGAATTAAACCAAATTAAAGAATTAAAATAAAATTATTTGATTACTTAGATTAATTTCAGATTTAGAAAAAGAATTTGAAAACAATATCTTTGAAACATATCCAAAACATTGAACTTAATCCCTGTATCCCATATACTAAAGCATGCATTAATTATATCATGCTTCATTCAATGTGAAACCATTTGTTGTTGTTGTTCATTCTGTTTCGACAGGTTGCGTTACAATTAATAACATTGATAGTATAATTATATAATAATATACAGTATTAATACCAAATAATTGATTCAAAATGCTGAATTTGTGACAACTTAGTATTCAAGATTAATGTCCAGTAGATAAAAAATTAGGTGAACAATATTATTTCAGTTGACCATTATCAAATTATCAGCATTGTTTTAATTAGAGCATGCTTGGTTTGTTTGATTTAATAGTAAATATTACACGAATATTTTGTATTGAACATATTAATAATGTGTATGTCATAAAAGTAGATTTACAAAAATGTTAGGTTATATCAAAGAGATAAATGTTTGGAGCATAGTAAAACCTCAAATAGCGACTACTTTGTTAAAACTCCCTTATAATCCAACTTGATAATGGGACTACATCATTATTACCACCAATTTTTTTGGGTCCTGAAGGTGGTCTTATTATCGAGGTTTTATTGTGGTGACAAAAATTCTACCATCAGATATAAGATCATAATCTTAGCCTTGAGTAACTGAGTTAACCTTAGCCTGCGTGACTGTTGGTGAAATGTTCTTATACATGCTTATGTATATTTTCGATTATTTCACATCTATTCTTCATGCACTGTCAGATTAATCATGCTTCAGTTTTACCTCTATTTCTTTAACAACCTCCTTAATTACTTCAACTACTTTCACTTCCACTTTAGAACCATCCTTTTTGACATCTTTTTTATCTTTCTTACCATCCTTTTTAGACCTTTTCTCCTCTTTTTTGTCATCAGATTTTGTATCTTTCTTTTCCTCCTCCTCCTCAGCAATTGCTTCCATATTGGAAGACTTTAAATTCACATTTTTATTATTTTATAATAACCAAAATGTTTACTTTTTGCAGTACTTTTAGAAAAATGTTTAAAAAACACTATGTTTTCAAAATACTCATTAACAAAAGTCAGAACTAAGTCACTTATATCAATTCAGATAACAGTTCCATCACTTCTTAAGTTTTGTACAAAATCAGTGCCTTAAAACAAATCATTCATATCAAGATAAATAACTTCATCAAGCCAAAACTCATTTGAACACAGCTGATTTTCAAATTGAAACAATCCAGACATAGTACCTTTAATCAATTACATTTCAACAACAAACAGGCACACATAAAGATAAATACAAGAACAGCACTTTTTCAGACACTTACCGTTTTACTTGCAACAGCCCCACCAACTGCTCCTCCTTTAGTCACTTTACCAGGTTTCTGTCCCGCTTTTACCATTCTAGAGAAGGGTCTAGCAGATACTGGCCGTCCACCTGTCACAGCAGATAAGTGAGCTTCTGTTTCTTTTGATTCAGCTTCCAGCTCACTGAATTTGTTCATTTGTTCCTCAAGCTGTGTTATAAGAGTATTGAGATTTCATATGTCAAGTTATTAACAATACTTATATAATTATCCTATATCTATGCCACAGATTTCTTTTCTTTGGGGGTTTAACGTCACACCACCCAGGGTCATTTGATGACTTTTCCAGCTTTAACAGTGGAAGAAGGCCCCTGGAGTACACCTAGGTAGAACCACTGACATTCTGTAAGCTAGCTGGACAGCTTCCTCACACGTGAAATTTGGTCCCTGATGGGATTCAGACCCACAGCATATAGCAATAAAAGCATATAGTATAAAACCTTAAATACTTTTTGGAACTGAATATAACATTTGCTATTTTATTTTATATCAACACTTGAAGTTTAAAATCCGTACCGTATAATGTACATCTGATAGAAAACATATACATGTATTTATGATTATCTATGAATAAAAGTAACTTACATTTCTCTCAGCCTCCTCCCTGCTAAGAATCTCCTTCTGTAGCTGGGATTCCTACAATTATCATAGATTTATTATTATATAAACTATCACGGTGTTTGTACAACATACCAAAATAAAAGTTGATTTGTTACAACGATTTGAGTTTTTATGTTCAAGTAACTGTAGACAATTAAAGATTTCCACATCTTCAAGTAAACATACATAAGACAATTTTGAAAGGAAACCAAACATGTAATAGCCTTGATCTGTAAAGAATTATAACCACATCTTTATTTAAAATTAACGTAAACTAACAGAGTTGTCTCCCTTCTTATATACTACACAGTAGAACAGGAGAACTGATACGTACAAGATGTTTAACTCTCTTCTCCAGGTCCAGAATTCTTGCTTCTTTCTCCATCAACACTTTGTTTTCTTTGGAGGTTTTTGGTGCCTTCATCCATTCTGTAAACACAGAGTATCAAACATAGAATGATGTCAATATTGAATGGATTAAATGGCATAGTTTTATTATAGACTGGTAGACACAATTGGTCAACAATTTTTCAGTTAAACATTGCGACTGGTTCACATATCCAGTTTTCCTAGATTGTATACAAACCAGTACTAGCTTGCCCTTCCACACAGAGCTGGCAATTTCTCCACATGTGGAGAAAAATCGACATTTTTGTCAAATTTTCATAGAAAATTATGACCAGCCTCAAACGGGATTTGAACCCTGATTGCTGGGTTACAAGTCCAGTGCACTAACCACTGGACTATGGTCGAAGACACTAGAGCAATATTAATCTGTGACTCAAGCCAAAAGATTTTCAGCAGGTCATATGACTGTCAATATTTTCTGTGAATGTTATTTTTACATTATACATAACACTGGTATCATTAATCAGAACTAGAAACTTACCATCCTTTTCTAGATGTAGATATATAGATATACATTCATCAGGATCATAGTTACAGGCACGTAACAATGATAAAATATCGTGTCTATCTCCCCAGGTGGGTACTGCTTCCTGTAATATACATGCACATGATACAATCAGACATTGTTGAAACTCGATCATTAATTGGAAAGAAAAGATTTAGCAAAATAAATTTACAGGATTAGTGGCATCCATTTTGGAAAATAAATGGCAGGTCCTCAGCAAACGCAATAGCAATGCTCTAAAATATTATAGTGCAAAGTGGATCCCTCTATCAAAATGTAAACCATTTTTCACCATAGTGCCTTGTTAAGTGGAAGAATACATGAATACGTAATAAAATATTTAAAAAAATTTAGATTAATTGTTACTTACTTAAGTGGAAGAAATCAGTTCGATGTAGGTGTGAAATGAATTTTTGATGTGAGCAAGTTGTTAAAGTTAATACTTAATGTTATAATTTTGAATATTTATCTAACCAGTATATGAAGAAAAATTTTTGAGCCCTTCAAAACACTTAAAAAAATCTTAATGAAAAGTGCCTAGAATGCTGTTCCCTTATTCTTCACGTCCCATATTTTGTCAACCACTCCCATAAAGTCAAAAATATTTCCTTAAATAGTAAATGTAAAATATCAGAACAAACCTCAACTTGATCCACCAAACTTTTAACCATGTTGTGGTGTAACTCCCAGCCAACAGGCATACGAACCCAAGACCCTGTATCCCTGTCAAAATACATGTGTACATTGTGCTTTTTCTGAAATAAAGATAATACAACATTATAGACATTAAAAAAAGGAGGGAGAGAACAGAGTTATGTTTCTGTTACATAACTAAACTGATTGACTGACCTTTCAATGCTAACATGAAGAACTCATGACAGACTAACAATGTCAACATATATGATGCATTATCGAATGTTTTGATCACAGAATTCCAGCACACCAAATGCAGAATAATTTGGTGTTGGTAAGAAAACGTGTTGGTGAGAAGACGTAATCTTCAGGTTATTATGGACTTTGAAAGCAACACAAAACTTTATCTTAATGTAGTAATATTTTATGTTGAGTGAGGTTAATTCAATTTTAACATCAAATTTTACATGCTCCACCATGCCAACAATCAAGTTTCAACAATGCTTTTGGTCATTTAACTTTAAAAGAGTCATCGATACATCAGTCATAGAGAGACCCTGTATTACGAGACTCCCTGTTTTAATTGTGACCATCTTCTCAAAGTCCCTTGGACAGTCACATAAAACAGGTTTGACTGTGGTAGCAAATAACTCGCTAACAATGCACCTTACACATAAATTGAATAATTTCAGCACACCTTAAAAACTGGTTCACAATAGTCCACAAGAGGGCAAGAAAAATTATAACAAGTCATTTTCTTAAGTTATCTCTTGATTACGAGTCTTAACCCTTTGCCTCATAAGAATATTTTGGACTTTTCCAAATTCAAAGCTAAAATTGGGTTATTTCTCTCCAGCAGAGTGGAAAACATTGTGGCAAAAGAAGCCATTACTCTTACAAGCAATTGCTTCTTATGCCACGCTGTTTTCAAAAGTCGTCTGCTTCAGATGATGTAATATGAGACAAAGGGTTAAGGTCAAAGTATAGAAGGGTTCAATAGATTTCTTTACAACATTGACCTTACGTAGCAAAAAAAAAAAACACTAGACATTGGAAGCAAAGTAGATCTTCACCTGTTTTTGTTAAGACAAGAAAAATCATTTACTACTTCATGACATGAAGGTAATACAACAAATCTATAGTATCAGTTTGCTAACCAGATGACTGGTAATGGAGAAATCATTGTCAAAGCTATAAGATATTCCATTTATCCCTTTGCCTCATAAGCATATTTTGGACTCTTCAAAATTCAAAGCTAATGTATAAAACATCAATTTATTTAAGAAAATTGGGTTATTTCTCAAAACATTGTAATGAAAGAAGCCATTACTCATTACAAGCAATGGTTTCTTTTGCGTCATCTGCTTCAGGCGCAGGGAAATGCAGTATAATTAAACAAAGGGTTATACAAGCAGTTGTAATACATTAAACAGAATGCTAATATGATTTTCTATCCATGAATGAGTCAACAATTTATTAGCCATTGAAGAATAATGCTTTACAGAATAATGCCTGACAGATATATTATAATGAAAAGAGGTTAAAAACAAGGACTAGTAGCGGATATTTATCTGGGTGGTACTAAATGGCACAAGTTAGTTAAAATTGTTTGTTTAGAATAGTCTAACATGTTCTAATGCTTAGTCCTACAAGAAACAAGAACTTACAATCATTTGTGTAATCAATACAGAAAATTGAACAGTTATGTCACAGGAATGTATCAACAATAATCTGTAAATACGGGTTAAAGTAGTTCAAATTACAAATATATCATGCGTTAAAAAAACTTCAGTTTAACACTAGTTGTATGACCTATCAATTAAGAAACGGCAAAGTAAGTGATACACTTAATAATCTACCCATGGTAACCAACATAATATTGTGTTATTTCATAATGGACAGCTCTGAACAATGATACTCCTGAGATAATTTACATGATCCTCAGTACAGGAAACTCCTACATGAACCAATTAATGACTTATACTTTATAAAGTTGAGTCAGATATTTATACTGCATATTTGAATTGATTTAGAACAACCATTTACATGAATGCTATTTGATCAATATAATTCAAAATTTATCTAAAGACGACTTCATGAAAAAATTAGAATATTTAGGATAGGTCAGGAATGACTTCTAGCTGATTCTAGTTTCATCAAAAGTACATAGAGATATGGGACTGATATAATTCAGAACATAACCTGAGCTTAACCTTTATCATTCCACATTAATCACTTTAATTGGTTTTACTAGATATGTGCATTTATAAAAGATGTACTGACTGAGTGTAATGATATTTATGATATGATTTTGCGTGTTGATCTGATAAACTCCAATTGATTCAGTCAAGTTTGCTTGAAATGATGTAAAAAGACTGGTAAAGTAATCAACATGATGATTATTAAATTGAAATAGGATAAGTGCCAATTTATCATACACAAAATGTCACTTTTTGTACTATCCATGTTCAACTTGTATGTACTAACTAATGTGTTATTTACTTGACTTACGTTAAATGGTGTAATATTAATGAGAACTAATTCAAGTATTCATAAAGACATGAAAGTATGCAAGAGAAAAGGATTAGATTTTCATTCATTTTTACATGCTCACACTTTACCTAAACCTAAAGGTCACTATCCCCCCAAACTACATTAGTACTTTCCTAAATTTTCTAATGATTATTATCAGGAATGATGACAAAGTTGTAGTTGGTGGACATGTTTTTTGCATTTTTTTCTGTTATTTGGTGACTGTTCCACTGGAGGAAGACTCCAGACATACACTTGATTAGAACCAATGACCTTCCATAAAAAGGCTGGACAGCTTCTTCAAATGTAAAATTTTGGTTGTAAGTGGGATTCGAACTCATGGCAGTGAGGGTCAAGGATTGTTAGTCAGAGACCATACCCAATCAACCACAGAGACCCCATGTATTTTGTATTAACAAGCAAATTTCGCATAACTAGTATTCCAGGTGAATGTCTGCAGTCATATATGTACATTATTAACTATAATGCTACTAGAACGTTGTTATCAAAACATCCCATCTCATGCATGTTGAAAGTTACCTGATTTTGTTCCCATGCAGTAAAGATATGGAGATCAAACAAATACAAATCAATAAATCAATGGTTTTAATGAAAACCAGTCAACAAATGAATTATTTACAATCAATACGCTGAATGTCTTCAATTAATAACTCAATATATGTGCAGGCAAACATTACTTTGATACAATCATAACACACACTTGTCGAAGTTAAGCAGTTTCACTGTGTGGTAATTATTTGTAGCAGCTCTAAAATGAAGTGTGCGGCAATGCCAACTGTTAGCATACCTACATATCTTAGAATGGTCAGCATCTATATAACAGGGACATGACAGAGGTTGCTGTGAGAGGGGAGGAAACACAGAACAATGTTTTCAAAGCCAGAATAAGACCAGAGGTCAATTGATTCAATAACTAGGGTCATTAAGTGACTTTTACAGTGGAGGAGTACCCATGGCTTTCCCGTGGGTAGAACCATCAACCTTATATAAGCTAGCTGGATAGGTTCCTCACAAGTGAAATTTGATCCTGGAAGGGATTCCAACTTACAGCAGTGAGAAGCAAGAGATTACTAATCACAGACCATAACCACTTGACCATGCAGGCCCCTTGTATTTTGTTTTAACAAGAAAAGGTTGAACAAATAGCAATCAGAGTGAATGTTTACCGTGATATAATGTACATTATTAACTATGATACATCTTGACCAGAAGTCATTTAGCAAACATAATTATTACACAGATATGAATATCAGTAATTTTACTCACAATCACAATGCATCAACATTAATTTTGTCCCACAAGCACTTGAGCAGAATGGTCATTCCCCAATTACAGATTCACACATCATTAGGAGCTATCATTTACTAGAATTTCAATCTTTTCTTACATACCAGAGAACTAAGAATTCTATCTGGTATACAATGAGGTTCAATATATCTGGTTGATAGAACTTTGATACAATGAAGTTTTCACAAATTAAGGAATGTTATTGTGTGGAAATCACTGATTGATTCCAACAACTGCATCTTGATTTTTCTTGTGTTAACCAAACAAGAATTTAGGAGCATCAATTAGCACAATATTTAAAGTATAATGTATCACTTCAAGCAAAGGAATTCCTCATAGTCTATCTAATCAAATTTCATGACTTAATGATTCACTGATCAATAAGATTTATACCCACAGAAATTTATGAGGTGAATACAATTATAACCTCACAAATAGAGCACATAATTAATTATTTAATTAACATGAATTTACACAGCACTCATTGTAAGATTTCTAGTGATAAAAACATTGTTGCATGAATTCAAGAGTTTTGAAACAAATCTATTGTAACAACTCCTTTTTCTAAAACTGAATTACTCTACTTTTACAATATACACTGAAATATCATGTTGGCGATCAGTAATTTCAAAAGTGAGATTATGTCCATACGAATTGATGATATCAATATTTTTTCATTTTTTTCAGCAATTAATGGCTTTTGAATAAAAAACATCAACAAAAACATCTTTTAATATAAAAATATCAACAAGATACATGTTCAACTGTAGTAAGACTGGTAGTGTGGAGAATAGCAGACCAATTACTGTATATTTCTATATTTCTGCAAGTACAAAATATTTTAAGATTTCGAATTGGTGGGTTCTAGAACTGGCATTTTCATTGCCAACTGCCAAAATAAACCAATGTCCTGCTTCCAAGAATAAATAATGTGATTTTTGATCCCAAGTTTGCATTCCTTTGACCAAATACTTAGCAGTAATCATTATTAGTGATGTATTATGTTGGCGTGGTCTAGATTTGGCGTTCTGATGCCAATGCACCCATGCACGAACATTGCCAAGAACAAAACGGGTGTCAATATTACAACATAAACAGTATATGATGATTAAACGTGAATTATAAATATAAGCATTCGATAAAGCAAATGACATAAAAGAAATCTGCTGGTTAAGATTTAATGCCTTTAAAACTGGGACAAGTAATTCACATTTCTGTACATGTAGCTGTGCAAGTGATCAAAGATAATCAATTGTACTGTTTTCATACAGTCATATAGTTCAACAACTGTACACCTCTGGGCTGGTATAAATCATTAAATACTATTCAAAATGATATTGGAAATATTGAGTACATTATCACAATTGTACAAAGTCCCACTGTAATATTGACCCAACACCTGAAGCTCTCTGAACAAGTCTCAGAAGTTTGTTTGATTGTGAGTGACAAAATATACTGTTCAAAAAAAATAACCTGGATTGAGATATGGTTTTTCATTTCAACCATGATGATTTAGAATCGTATACAACACCATAAAACTCATTGCTTATCAGGTAAATATAGTAAATGCGGCAACTAATACTTCACAAGCACAAAGCCGGGGCCTCATGCAAGTTAAACAGTCATTTTAGGGGCCTCAGTAAGTCGAGTGGTTATGGTCTCTGAGTTGTAATCACCTGCCTATCACAACTGTTATTTTGAATTCTAACTGGGACAAACTTTTACATGTGATGAATCTGTCCAGCTAGCTTACGGTCAATAGTTCTACTCAGGTGTAAACCTGTTTTTTTCTCTACTGTCAAAATTGGAAAGTCGCAAATGACCCTGGATGTTGGTGTAACATTACACATCGGTTATAGAAATTTTAAAATTAACAGTCATTTTAAGTTATACTGGTATATAAAGGAGCTAATACGTACATAAAATATATATGTTGGTACTCGGCCTTTGGTTGGATGCATAAGAAAGCCTTCTCTGTCATCATTACCACCTCCTCCGCTTGAGCCTCCTTGACTACGACCTTGTGACCTTGATGTGGATTGGCTTTGACTTGCTCCACCCACTTGGTCATTCCTTCCTTGATCCTAAGGAAATAAATTTAATGTGAGATTTTCATTATCAACAGTATATCATATTTGCTCATAAATAATGAAACTAGAACCTCTTTGATTTTCCATAGAATGCAAATAACATTTATGGTTTGTCATTAAATCAAAAAACCTTACAGAAAGATTTTGATCATGAATGAAACTCATGTTCATATTTCTTATTAAAAAACACTAAAATTGACATTTTTGTTCATAACTGCACTTGTTGTACACATCATTAAGGGTTTATTCCAATTATTACATTAAAGCCGCATTCAAATATAAATCAAAGACACAGTCAAGGCATATATCAAAGACACAGTCAAGGCATATATCAAAGACACAGTTTAGGATAAATTAAAAACACAGTCAAGGCATATATCAAAGACACAGTCAAGGCATATACCCAAACAGACTGTCTGCTGCCCAAATAGAGTTTAACATTATGTTAAATGCAATTTAATGTGTGACTGTTATGATACAAAATAATAATTGATTTAAAAAAAGAATAATTTACAATCAATTAACACATTTAACTGACTTAAATTATGCAGGAGAGATAAAAAAAATACATGACATATTTGTGGCATGAATGAAAATCAGTTGGCGAAATTTATCATTTCATATCAGAAAAATGTACAAACATGGCAGGTGGAAAGGAAATAGGGAGGCTGTAAATGGTATTCAAAATATTATTGATAGCCAGCAAAATTAATTGTTTCTCATTCTATTCTGCCATTTATCACACAAATCAATATTTCCCACTGAATAAAACTACTGCTTAGGAAATCAACCTGTCCTGGAACGTGAGAAATTGTTCTAAAAACAATTGTAACTACAGTGAAACCTCACATTGCGATAACCTCAATATTACAACCACCTTGCTATAACAACCACTTATTTTCAGATTGGCTTACAATAACTCCCCTATAATTCTACTTGATAATTGGACTGCCGTGTTATTATGGCTGATTGTTTGGGTCCCAAAGGTGGTTTTAATATTGAAGTTTAACTGTACTTTACTATGCATAAAAGTGAATCTATGAAACTAGTATGGAGTTTACGACCAAATCTTATATTTAAAAAATAAATCTGCACATGATGACAGCCTTAAGTACAAAACTTATTTTCGTTGCAAGAATTTGGAATTAAGCGATAATCACACATTACGTTCTCATTGAAAAATACAAAATAAAAAAAATTCCAGGTGTAGAATTCTTGAATAACTGAAATAATGACAAGAACTTAATACATAATATCGCCATTAATATAATATATCATACATTAAGGACTACATTACAACAAATACAGTATAACTCCTCTTATACAGACAGTTACAGTTCTTCATAAAATTTTGCTTAAATATAATGGGGTGTCTTTAAATTAAATTAGGATTTTGGCCCAAATTTTGAATGGGAAATATTAAATCCTCATTAAAAGTTTAAAAGTGTCCCACATGACTATATTCTGGAGTTATACTGTAACTCAGTAAAAAAATATAGTAAGTTGATATTAAAATGTTTTGTTCTGTTCTGTTTTGATAAAACGTTTAGAAAAAGTCTTTTATTCTAAAAATTTATCAATTAATGGCAAATCAGTACAAAGTGATCACCTTTATAATGAAAGTGATATTAAACCATGATAATGTGAACATTTAACTTTCAACTCAGGGTTAAACATTCAAAAACCAATTAACACAATCATTCATTTAATTATGAAACAGACACTGACTTTAGTTGGTGCTTAATTAATAATATTTAAACACAACTAGAAACACTTCATACAGTCACTTTGTAAACAAACATTCCAGAGCTTGATAAATCTATTCGTCCACTTGTAATTACAAGAAGAAATTGATTCAGGACGAATTGAAATTGCTGAAGAACTAGTTAAAATTCTTAGCTGGTTGTCTTGCAGGAAAATTGTCGAGCCCTGCATTCCAACATATTTTTATGCTTATAAGTATATTACGTACACATACATCTTGATATGAGAATAAAATCACAGAAATGTTCTGACAGAATAAATTAAAACATGAATACATGGTACGGTAAGTAATTGAAGTTAATCATTAGATATATTGACAAGACAAGTGAATGTTGGAGAATTATAAACAAAGGATTACAATATTTGGAATGTATTTTGACCAGTAAACACACAACTATGCAAATAGAAAACAAAATTGTCATGTTGAATCAGGAGGGCTTTACAAGCTGAGTTCTTCTATTTATTTGATAAGTCTTCTTATAATTATTATTATATAAGTATTATAATTAAGTTTGCGTGGATGGATTTAAAGAGATTTCCAGAGTATATAGACTATCAGGTCTCTAATAAATATACAGGTTGTAGCCTGCCATATTTTCCTGGGTTTACAACCAAAACTAAAATCATGTCAGTCAAACCCTCATGAAGAACATTAAAACATAAAAAGCCAGGTTTGAGCTCAAACCATAGGCTTTGCAACAGTGGCCATAGCAGGGGGCCTCTGTGATTAAGCAGTAATAGTCTCTGACTAATAATCACTAGCCCCTCACTGGGACCCGCTTAAGGGGAGGATAAATTTTGCATGTGGGGAAACTGTCCAGCCAGCTTATAGAAAGCCAGTGTTTGTACCAAGGTGTGCACTTCTTTTTCTTCCTTTTACATTAAAGCTGGAAAAGTCATCAATGACCATAGCTGTTGGTGCAATATAAAATTCCTGAATGGCCACATGGAGGAAAGCTGTGAAAGTTTACCTTTGTTTATGGAGCACAAAGATACACAATTATTAAGCAAAATACATTCCAAATGATCATAACCAATGTACACAAACATATGACAGTATTCAGGGTACATACATTGGTCTCGGTTTCACCAGATTCCTGTCCCAAACAAAATAATGAACACTAAGATTTATTCCTGAACATAATAAGACCTTATTACCATAATCATATTTGTTCACTTTCATAATGGTGTAAACATTATTACCTAAATTAAACTTGAACTCGATAATCTAATCAAATCAATGACTTTAACAAAAACTTACAATCTTACAAGATAAATATAAGTTACCATATTATTAAAATAAAAAGGTAAATATTGAAGAAACAGGGATTTCCCTGATGCAGGTTTCTTGCGTCCCTGATGCGATATTCAGCCGAGGGACTCGCATTGAGAGTGACCATCACATACTTGAGAACCCGTCCGACTCGGAATTTGCCATTGGCATTTTCTGTGTGAAGCATATTTGTCAAGGTTTAGATTTATACTTAACATCAATAAATGCTGTACAAATATAAATTATGTATCTAAAATTTGTCAGCATTATATGGCAAAAACTTGCTTGTTGCAGTAGCTGTTGTGATATAGGGGTCAACTTTAAGAAATATTACTTTTCAAGTCTAAACACTGCATTGCCACAATACATAAATGTCATTTATAAGAATTTCATAGTACAAGCATAGACATCATGTACATTAGATCATGTCGCCATATATAACTGAAAAATTGTTGAAAAACGACATTAAACCCTAGTGACAATATGTCACATAGAAACAAACAAATAAACAGTACATCATTTATAATCATACTTACAGCATTGTCATCTTTCAGTATGGTGTTTGTCACAAGTAATCCTTCATTATACCAGCGCTTTGGAAATGGTTGCCATTCCTGAAAAATGTTTGAAACATTCTAAAACTCTATTCACAGTCAAAGCAGAAAAAATTCGATTGATAGACTAAATATGGTGTATATGGGGGACCTCTGTAACCCATTAGTTCAATTAAAAAAATTGTTATACTTCAAAATTTACAACACATAATCCGGTGATTGGGAAAGAAATTTTCTTAATGGGACAATGACCCTTTCAGATGCAAAATCAATGTGACATTTTGAAAACCAATGTGACATTTTCATGTGGCGATAACTGAGTAGCAATTAAAACAGTTTTCATTAATAAGTGTCTATCTACTAGGCACTTGTTACATAAACAAGCTAGCGTAAAGCGTCAGATGATGCAGAGCAGCAGTATTTACATCGTACTCACTCCATTTTGTACACAAAAGGATCAAAACATGTGAATGTGCCACGGGTGTATCAGATGCCAAAGACAATGAGACACTTTAAATTTTAATGCAACTATGGTGCATAGCACATGCCTTTCCTGATCACTGGTTATCAAAAGAGGCCAAATAAAAATTGACTTGTAAACATGACGCACTTTATTCAATGATCGTTGACTTTAGTTGGTGGTCTGAATGCAATGTTTGAGCTTGGAGTGATGTGAAATGTAAATAAAATAGAAACTATCATCAAGCCAGTGAAGGTCTGTATTGGTCCCAATGCTTAATTAGCAGGATTAGCTTTGTCAGTAGCATTCTGTGTTAGAGGATCATACATTTATGTTATAACTGCAGGGTTTTTCCCTTTTACAACAGGAGTTGTTTATAAGCATCTTCCCCTCAGGAAAAATATTTAAAATCAAGCACTTAAAATCCCCTAAATTTCAGTTTACTTCAAATTTTTCTTCCCCTTTTTGCAAAAATACGGTGTTATTTTTTCCCTAAATTTAAGAAAAAGGTCCCTTCCCCTATCGGTGAAAAAAGCCATGAACTGTATTTTTAAGAGTCCAAATTCTGATTACATCTTCATGCTGTATAGGTTCAGATGAAAACAAATTATGGATGTTTTAATCACAAATAGATTCATCTATTTTGAGAATCAGTTTCAGAATTTCATGTACGTAATAAAGTTAACATAAATTATTTGTAAGCAAAATGGAAGAACAGAATGGCCTATCATATTATCTAATTACAATATATTGAATTATTTATTTTCACATCGTATCTTATATTGTTAGAAAACAATTTTATCATCTAAAAAGACAGTCCTTTATTTGTACTGTTTAGCATTACAGAAACTGTTTACAGTGAAACGACAAACAACCCACATCATGCATTCTTTCCAGTATTTACTTGATCTAAATTTGAATTTAAATAATGGTAAAAAGTGTTGACATGTAAATTTTTAATGATCTTATTATCAATAAAATCTCACTGGTAGAACAAATTACAAAGATATTCAGCATTTATATCCCAGGAAAAAGTTAAAAAATATATGTTTTCTGTCCCCAACAATTTTATGGTCAAAACATTTAAGTGAGCAAGTTGAGCATCTTAATAGGATTGTCAAAACTTTATTGATCTACAGGACATGAATCTATTTGTTTCACTGACACCAAACAAAGTGTTTTTTTTATTAATAAAGGTGGGTACGTTATTAATAAAATCCTAAACCTTCTTACAGTGGCAGGATTTTACATTTGTAGGAAACTTTTTAGGGACAATCAAAAACGCCAGTCCTTATGTATACTGAGAAGTGTGTAGTAAAGAGCATGAAACTGTCAAATGTCCAATCATTAAGAGCTTCAAATTCCTTGACAACTGTACAACAAGTGCCAATGATAAACAACAGTAAAACCTAACATCGCAACCACTACAATATTACGACCAC
Organism: Lutraria rhynchaena; assembly: GCA_008271625.1. NCBI lineage: Eukaryota > Metazoa > Mollusca > Bivalvia > Venerida > Mactridae > Lutraria > Lutraria rhynchaena. Next base: position 369,247 of record VIBL01000130.1, read on the forward strand.
CGTGTTATAACGACCAGTTACTCTCAGACCTGCATTCAATAACTTTCCTATAATTCAACTTAATAATGAGACCACTTCATTATTTCGACCGATTTTTCAGGTCTTGAAAGTGGTCTTATAATCAAAGTTTTACTGTATAGATTCACTCAGCAGGCTTTGACATAAGAAAAACTTCTCAGCAAGAATTCAATCATATAAAGAAGAAATTTCAATTAAGAAAGTGTTTACTGGTTTTCTGTAATTTTATGACAAACTGTAATTAACAACCTTGTAAAATGAGATGATTCTGAGGTCTCAGTACTCGAAGAATTGAGAAAAAGCGTTATTGGACATAAAATGAACATGCGACATTACCCTGATTGCCTGTTTCAGTAATAAAATAAAAATAAAATGCTGTGAAAGTTATTTTATATCTCGATCGAGTCAGAACCGATGAAAGAGAATGTTCAGTACTTGGACTTAGCTTGTGTTGAATTAAAATTGGGCCAAATTGGTTTTATCATTCCTGTGAGAGTGGTTTGAATTGATAAAACAGTAAATTTAAAAGCACTGTAAGTTGTTCAATGAGATAATTTATTGTAAAGAAGTAGACCATTGCTCTCACGTTGAGTGGACAGATCAGGAGTGATATACCAGTTACCAACAAATTGTAAACAATTGAAAATATTTTATCGAACAGTTTATATTCATACAAATTGATGCCATGTTTGATGGTTAATCAATCAATCCAATAAATGGAACTTTTTTTATTAGCTTAATCACACAACGTAACACATAACACATAACGTAACACAAGTATGGGTGCAAAGTGCATATTTTAATAAGGGACTAAAGGTCAATATTTATGCAAAATTAAGTGGATTGCATTATTCACAAGTTACTGTCAAAAAATACAATGACACATTATTTAATTCAAGTCATTAAAAACGTAAGCAGACAATTATAAAAACCATGTTATCAAAGAGTTATTAAACAGATTATTTCCACATAATACTTCATAAAGCTTTTTACTGTACCATTAACTTCTTGTTATGATCATAAAAACATGCACTCACTTCACATGTAATCTTATAACAATCACATCAATATCGGAATTTCAATTCATGAAGTACATGCAATTTAATTTTTAATTAGGTTTAACGATTCTCTGCCTGTAATGTATTATATGTTCTAAATATAATGCTTCATCAATTTGAGCTCTGTTGTAAAGACAAGTGAAATAAGGAACTAGTTAGTGAGTTCTTTTCAATTACCCAACAAATGGACAAGCAATTCATGTAAGAAGATTACGTTTTTGGGTTCTTGTTTAACATTTCAGCACATAATTCACGAAATAAGCAGACCAAATGAACACTCAAACAAATCTGAGAGGTTTGACAAACAGACACACACATAGTCAAGATATATGGACCATTTAAACCGACATGCTGATGGCAGATCAAACTATGACCTGAATTACTTTCTCATTCATCACAAGTCGAACAGCTGTGCCAGAGTCAAACCAATGGGGTGGGTGGGTGGGTTAAAGACATAGCTATATGCAACCTGGTTCAACTATCATGCTATATCACTGAATAAAATATGACAATATGCCAATGTACAGAAAAATTACAATTTTGTTTATTGAAGTTGCACCGTGTTCTGGGCTCTTTAACCACCCTCAACTGCATATTTGTCCCACAAGTCTCAAGTCAGGAATTACGTGCTAAACTCCACATTTCATTTGTGTTAGAGTTGTTGCCATTTGTCAGAAGCTAAGAATTTCATGCCTAATATTTGCCACATGTTTTTCATGTTAATATCATAGCAATGTTAAGATAAATGTGCACAGTTGACTGAAAGATATTTGATTTTTGATTAAAAACAAAATTTCATTCAATAATGTAAGAGTGGAATGTGAAACCAGTATCATTTCATACAGCTCAAGGAATGTGTTTGGAAAATAAAACATCTCAGTTTTCATTTTGTCACCTAGATGTGAATGTTATTTATAGGCTGTCCATGAGAAGAGGTAAAGTTCCAAACAACTTGGGACTAACCTGTAAACAAAGACACTTTGAATAAGACATAATGTGGCCTTTATTGACAGTTGGCCTTTATTTGGAAGTCAGTTTGCTCTAAATAATCAGAGTCAGTTTTTCAAAGAATGGCCTTCATTCATAGGGTGGTCTTTATAGGGAGGTCACCGCAAACACAGGTTTGATGGTACCACATGGGTGGGTAACTAATTATAACATTGACATAAATGATTTTTCTAATGACAAGATAGATTTATGGCTTAAATGGATTTATGGCTTAAATGCAGAGACAGTTACAGTAAAATGATATAAATTCATGAAAATTATTAACAGAGACACATAATCCTTACCTACACAGCTGTCCAATACAATCATTGCTTATATTAAGATAAATTTTAGACTTGTGGCAGAATTTTTAGTACTTACAATGAAACAAATGTCTAATTCAAAAATGCTGGACAAGCATGGAAAGTCTTCAAATCTTAAAGCAAATAGCTCCAATAGGAACAATAATGTTCATCTCAGAAAAAAATGTTTCACATCAGATACATAACAACTTTGAATGTTGAATTTCAGTCTAAATTAGAGCCTAAAATCACATGGCACCAATAAACTGCAGTTACAGTACACCACTAAATTGTGATAACACACCACTAAATTGTGGTTACACATCACTAAATTATAGTCATGCACCACTAAATTATGACTGCAGGGCTATTTTCATAGGGGTCTTTTTCTTAAATTTGGAGTAAAACAACACAGTATTTTTGATAAAAGGGGAAAAAAACTTGATGTAAACTGAAGTTCAGGGAAAACTGCATGATTTTAAAGATTTTACCTGCAGGGAAGATGCCATAAACAGCCCCTGCTAATGAAAGAAAAATCATTGGGTTATATGCTTGTCAGAATGATAAAATATACGACATACCTTGGATCCCCAATCATCCAAATAAAATCGCATTCCACTCTGGTAGATACACTGGAACTCCTTACCACTTCTATGATAGAAGGTCTCGAATACCAAATCATCTTCTTTCTGTAATATAAACAGTGTTCACATTCATACTTTACATATAATGATAGACAACTCTTACTGGATAAAAATAATAACATTTTTATCATTCAACCTCTCAAACAAGTTAAACAAGGCTGTACCTGTGTATATACAAAGAATTAATGTTACCATCTTATTATACTGACATATCTGACACAATAATTATTAAGTGTTTTCAAATTAATTTTCAAGAGCTGCTATCTTATATATTCATTATTAAAATGTAAAGGGAAGTAACTATGACAAAAAACATGTTTAGTAAATCATCACCCGTAACTCCTACATTTCTAAAAACCTTGTGGTACTATACAGATACAGTTTGTTATTAAAAAATACTACAAACAATGCTAAATAATGAAAATGAAAACAAATGCGAATTCCCACAAGATTAAGGGTTAAAAAAGCATGCCCCCTGAAAATGTATACTTTATATTATTAAACAAATAAATTATGTTACTGAGTTAACTATGTGTAGCAACAAAGTGCACTGGGCAATTGTCATAGTACAAGAATTTATGATAACTTTTTTTTGTTAAACCATGTGACACCATCATGAACTGACCAATGATAACGTTAAAAAAATATCATAGAGATATGACACCATGAATTATTCAATCTAAGTATTTTACTGGCCTGTCTACAGTCAGGCCAAACATTTTAAAGACAGGAAACAAAAATTACTAATATGTGGCCTAATATTTGTTGAAATTAACATAGTTTAGCATACACAACTGAAAAACAAGAAGACATATAAATTGTTAGTAATTTTCGATTGAAAGTTGACTTCAATCCAAAACATCCGCATGTAGAAACACAATGCCCAAAAAAATAAGAAAGACAAGCTGAAATATTGAACCAACAATGAGATACATGTATGTAATGGTTATCATTGATGGATGAATAAAAAAGTGAAGTATGATGCTGTCGTGAACTAACAATTACAACTACTACTACCAGTGGTTCCAAATGAATAATAGGTGAAAGAAATGAACCCAAATGTCACATGATATTGATAAAAGGATATTGAAAATACCTGCAGTAGGCTACCTTTTTTATGAATCACTTATTTGATGACAAATAAAAGCTATTCATTATTTGGAAGATTAGCGAATTTGAAAAATATGCGTTCTAAACTAAAGTTTTCAACAAATTTTAAATACCAGATATTGACATAATAACAAATCAATCTTAGGCTGAACAGCGCAAAAGCACACTATAAAATACATGTACTATAACTAGAGTTACATAATATATATATAGTCTTAATTAAGCACCATCAAGCACATATATATTTTCCTAATTGATTCTCAACATGAAATTCAATAATAATCATAATAAGACAATTAAATTAACCAGTTATAGGATATTATATAATCAATAATTTTAGCATGTCATTATGGTATTATGATAAAAGGCAGATCTACATGTAGTAGGTAGAATGATATACCTGGTTTTGTAAAACTGTTCTTTTTATGTTTGTTGACATTGATAGACATTTAATGGTATAAATGAATCTGGTACAATTTTTAAATATTTTGACACCATTCAAAGTTTACAGTGACACTTCAACACTAAATAGAGTCAGTATCAATAAACATTCAACTTTATCTAAAAAAAATTAGAAATATCAATTTAGAAGAGTATTCATATTTAAATTTAGAAGATATAACGAGAAATAAACAAAATATTGCTATTTGAGTGAAATTTTTAGTCGCAACAATGATTTGTTTTGAAATTTTGGGGAAGGGTTTGGGTCCAGTCAAACTGGGAAAAAATGCACTGTGTGATGCCAAAATTGGGAATTCTTAGGTCAGGAATTGGGAAAAAATGTCTTTATTTGCTATTGGGAAGGGTCTGTTTACCAGACCCAAACAAAGAAATAAAAAAATCACTGCACAATGTTATTCTATCAATACCCTGGGTTTTATCACAATGAACAGTAAATTTTGAATATATTTACTGTACATTTTAATTTTATATAACCAGAATATCAACAAAGTGGGATTTAGATAAAACTTATAGAGACACTACAGTGATGAACACAATGTTTGACCAAACAATGATTGAAAGGTGTATGTATTCAATAGCTCTTGTAGTTTTTCAAATCTTTTAAGAGTATATAAATATATACAAATTATCTGCACAAATATAAAAATGCATAAACCATATAATGTAATGTGTGGTGACAGGCAAGATTTAAATGGTTATTAGAACCTCAGTATTCAGGTTATGTTAATAAAGATTACAGCATTATACTGGTAATTATGTAAGTATTATTTTAAACCTTTGCCTCATAAGCATATTTTGGACTCTTCCAAATTCCAACTTATTTAAGAAAATTGGGTAATTTCTCCCTGACAGAGTGGAAAAAAAAGTGGCAAAAAAGCCATTTCTCATTACAAGCAATGGCCACAATCTTTTGCCACAGTGTTTCCAAAAGTTGTCTAATTCAAATGTCCGGAAACGTGGTATTATGAGGCAAAGGGTTAAAAACAAACCTATTACTTTACTTCGATTGGCTTGCCTTAATAGGGAGTGCGACTAAGTTGCATGATCAGTAGTTTCCATTTTTAATCATCTGCATATTTTTATTACTGGATATTTACACTTCTGAATAATACTAATTTAATATAAAGACGATGACTTGTTCAACAGAAAGTGGTATAATTAGACAAATTTGACAATATACTGGTGTTACATTATATGAATAAAAATACACAGATTAGGAGGTTAGAAGTTGTAATACAGTCTTTTATTATAGGTGTGTAGTATAATGCTATTATATTATACTGTGACCTCGATCAGCTTAATATACAAACAAAACTATTTTAGTATTGTACGAAATCAAAACTTGATAAAAGACCTCTCACCATTTTAATTAAATGTAAATAATTCACTATGATATATGAGTGACTGCAAATGAATATCGCACAGTTCTATAATGAGTCTCAGATGTCTTACTTTAATAAGGCAGAATCCTAATATCATATTTCATCAATAATCAAGTGAATTGTTAACATTTTCAGAGGTACATTGACAAATGAATGAACGAAGACACTACAACATAGCAAGATTAATCTATAAATCAACTTAAAAACAAAAAACATATAAATACATATAAAATCTACACATGGCTGATCTGTAGAAACCATACAATGGTTAAAGACATTCACCAAAAATTGTTTTAATTAATGGCTATAATGCTTCATTCTTCAAAATGTTAAATAATAACCTTCTAGCTATAGTAGACCTCTAGACCGATACATGTGACACACTTTACCAGTTACCTTACGTCAATATACTCGTAACTCTAGTTTTGTAATCCTAAGATTTGAATTTAACAAAAAGCATTACAGAAAAACTCTAGACAATAAGTCAGGTATACTAAACAGGAAATTTATTAAAATTAAGATGATTAAAATGAAGGTATCAATCTCATGTTCGATTAAGCGTTCAAAATAAATGATCATGGGGACAAACCAAAGAAGTAACGCAACATTAGAGAATACTTAATATTTATATCATACTTATTTGTCTTTATTCGGAGGTTAATAATAGCTTCTATATATTACTAGATGCGTACTTAGTGACACATATACACATAATAGGCTTTATTGAAAGGTAGTGGTGAATTCAAGCTTGACAGTGTTCAATGTACACTGTATTTTCATTTCCTATTTCAATCCTATGAAATAATGAAAATATGTATAAAAATCAATGTTTATAATAGCTTGTTCCATTTTTGCCTCAATCAATCAATCAGGATAGTTGACACACCATGGCAAGCAATCTGATATTACATATAACAATAAAAAGAACTGACGTTAAAAATCTAGTAAGAATAAATCATACAAATAGATAAAAATATTTTTAGGGAATTCAGCTACAAAATAATTAAAGCTTTAGAATATAAATGCATAAAGAAGAACAAACATTTTAAGTCTTCAAAGCAGACTATTATTTGCAGTTGCTTAGTTTTATAAATTATTTGGTATTGTTACAGAAAGTTAAAAAATGCTGAAAAAGTTCCCAGGCTCCATTAAACTGACAATATTTACGTAAGAATTATATTTCTGGACAAAAAATATAAAGCTGAAAGAAGCTCTGCCTGTAACCTACTAACCCTATACTTTAGGGATGTTAGCGGAAACCAGCTATTTATTATTTTTGGCCTAATTATTAATGAGAGAAAGATGAAATAGGTTAAAAATATTTGTTTGTTTGACTTGGGTCACCTAACCAGTTTTCCTGGACTGTATACTAATCAGTACTAACTTACCCTTCCAACCCGGCAACTTCTCAACATATGGAGGAAAATTGACATTTTTGTCAAATTTTCATAAAAGGGTATGACCTGCTGCGACTGGGATTCTAACCCCAATCTCTGGTTTACAAGTCCAGAGCACTAACCACTGAACCACGGTCATGGTTGGTTAAAAATATATGCACAAGTTATTAATGATTAGTGTGAAAAGGCCAAGTGAATTCTGACCTCTGACTGCTTCTATACACAATGAAACATTGTATAATCCCATTAAATAGTTTAAGAATGTCTACAAACTGACCTCTGTATATGGATTAGCAGAAAAGTCCTTCAAAATGACCAACAATAAGATAAGTCTGGCCTTGTTAAAAAAGTAAACTGGCAAAAAAGAATATTGGACTAAACCTTTTTTAAAACATGATTAGATATCTGTGCATTGTAAACATGTACAGACATTTTGGAGTTATATTTACATGTATATATACATTTCAGTCAGAATATGTCATTATAAAAATAAACTATCACGAAATTATTATGACGAAAAATTATAAATATTTGGATAAATAGAATAATGTACATAAAAACGACTAACGTTGATCACTGTACATAATGCTCAAATGAAATGTTAAAACATAAATGGTTATAAAAATTATCATGATTATTCCCCTTTCAAAAAATAAAATGAAGCAATTACTACGATCAAACGCAAAACAATGACAATCAAGTACATAGTTACACATACATGCACATATCACGACATATACAACCAAACAATAATAACAATTACCCAGTCCCAAAACCCAAACAACTGCAAGCATTATGGTTCATCAAACTACAAATTACTACAAATATGTTAGGCAGACATTATCAAGACAAACAGTATTGTCTCCTTGGAGTGAATTATGCTCCCCAGAATTGGACACTTAATTACACCTTCAAGAAGTGGAATAGTTCAGTTTTATTCTTAATTTTCTCAAACAGTTTAATTGCTTCAATATTCCATCCAAAAGAAAAGAAAAAAAAACACAGAACATTATGCTCCAATTCTGGAGAAAGTACAAAATATATTAATATGCATGCACTCATAGAAATACCATTGAAAGTGATGTTTTTGCTCTTAGCATACTAGCTGTAGGTTGATTCTTGTCTGACTTGCGAGTGCCAGTATTTTGACTGATTTGTTGACCGGTATGGTCCCACTCATCCTTATCTTGTTGCTGATCATCAATACTGTCATCATCACCTTTATCATAGCTAATATTATCCGAATCATAATCGATACTCAAATCATCTTCCATTTGTTTATGGACTGGTGTATTATTTGGCTTTGGTCTACCATCTCTTCCATCTTGTTTTGCACCAATACCATTACTAGCACCAGCATTTTTATAGTTTATATCATTAGCAGCACCTCCGTTCTTGCCAGCAACTGGTCTACCAGGTTTATCGTTGGTCTTCTGTAGTTCTCTAGCCTTTTTGCCATCAGTTTCACCTTTTTCTGCCTTATTATCAACTGTTCTCTTATCTGCAGCTACTTTACCAGCAGGAGTGGGCTTGGTATTGTCTCCATAGTCTGCTTCATAGCTCGGAGCAGTTTTACTCTGATTTCTCTGTTGACTACCACCTAGACCAGCTGTGACTTGGTTAGCTTGTTTATTTGTGACTGATGTCCCAAGTGCCCTCTTTTTGTTCATCTTTATATATATATATATATTTAAATAAAAAGAATAAATTACAAAAAAATATCAAAAATCTGAAAATAAGGAGAAAAATAAACTTTCTACATCACTAATAAGATACATTTAGTTGTTTGTTTACCTTGGTGCAACAGCATAATGTAATTCAGTGTTTTTTTTCCATTTTGAGAGAAGGGGGGTCACTGCTTATTGGTTGGGGAAAATAAGTGAGCAGACGAGCAAAATGGAGAATAGCCCCAAATGGGTTGTAATTTGGATTTTTTTCAGAGGATGGTGGGGGAAACGTGAATATTTTTTGGGGAAAAAATATATTCCAGAAAGTGGGGAACGGGGCCAAATTTTGCTGATTAATTCAAGGAAAAAACACTGTAATTACAACTTTATGAAATAATGCAAAATGTATATAGAAAAAGTCAAAACAGCAGAATATATTTAATGATTCTCTGCTGTGGTGTGAAGGTAATCCTACCTTTTTATAATATATCATCTGAATAAAAAATAATAATTGAGTTTAAATTAAAATTAAAGAAAAAACATACAATAATAATAAATGTTATCACAAGCATGACGGTGTTATTTGAAAATATCAATTTAACAACCATGCATTAAACAGACATTGCTTAGGTTAAGAAAAAATAGAATATCAACACTGTTTTACGATAAATATTATTTCCATAATATTAAATGCAATAGAATACATATTCAATTAGTATCAACAATCAGAGAATTGGTGAGTAATTGAAACATTACGTCAACAAAATTATGAAAAACAAAAAATTATTATATAACTGTAAGTGTAACAGGTGAATAACGTGAGATTTTGTTATACCAAAACCTTCATAACAATGATATAAAGACAATAAAAACATAACAAGACCATAGACATTTCCTGGTACATATCAAAATATGTATGCAAGCATATGAATCAAATATTTAAAACAGTTGAAAGATTGTCAATGATCCAAGTCAGTGTCAAAGGCCTCAGACAGATAATGTGATAATTCTTAAACAAATGTATATTTTATTATATAAAACCTGCACTACAACTAAGATATAAATTATTCTTTTAGTTTTATTTTCCAACACACATCAAAGATAATTAAACCATACTCAAAAGAACACATAATAAAAAATTAAATCTGTTAACCAGGAAATGCTAACAAAAGAATATTAACACAGACAAACATAAAATTTTGTGGGCTGCAAAGCAGCAGATGTATATATAATGATTTAAGTTAAACACTAGATGATGCATATATCAAATAATTACCATAAATGAAGTCGAGTCAAACAAATTGATTAATTAATTACCATACAAGAAATCAAACAGGTGTATAAATACAGAACAGAACAGTTCTGGTGTACAAATATATCAATAATTAACAGTCAGCCAATCAGATCTGAGCAATGAACCTGTAGACACAGAGTACTTTAATATTCAATGATATTATCATTATTATATAAAATCATGCATGAAACATTAAGCAGTAGTATATAAAATAAACTTTTAGAAAAACAGACAACTGCATAGAGACAATCTCATTGCACCATGTTATTCTTGAAAGAAATTAAAACACAGTTTCTAACCCTACCAAATTTGGTAACCAGACACAGTATCATTGATCAATAAGCAGCACACAGTTATTTAAAGACTTGTACCCGGCTTTCTGGTCCCACAGAACCTTCTGAAGCTTTGGCATCATCGTTAGCCTGTTCTGATTCTTCCTGTACAACATTCAATTTACCGGCAGGTCTTTTCCTCTCAACTATCTGATTAACAACAATGCACAAATCTTCATAATAACTTATCTTAAATATTCTTGAATAAATGATATAGAAAGGCAATTTTATAAAAAAAATATAAGCTAGACCAACAAAATCATAGTGGATTTGATTAATATTGGTACACATGACAGAACCTGTTTGAAATGAAACATTTCAATGCAATTACCAGGCTAATACTTATACATTACAATAAGGTAAAGATATGTCAAGTACTTGAAGGGGAAATTGTCATTCAGTGTCAGACTCCTAAAGGCGCCCCTAAGTAACGTATCCTAACTGGCTGCAAATAGGATTTTTATATTTATATTTTATATTATATTTATTTACTTTGGCTTTTACTGGTAAGGTATAAAGCCCGTTTTCGTGCCGCAAACATAAGGACACACATTCACCACAGTGCATGAGCAATGTGCTATTACAACATGCTATGTTGCATTTCCTGATAGTTGAATATTACAGCTTTCCGTAGAAATTTTTCTATAAAATGAAAAGGACCCATAATTCTAAACCAGAACCCTAGCATAACACCACTGAGTCCCACTGGAACCCCTTGTGCTGCAAACCCAAAATGCAGACAAGCGTGATGCAAAATTTTTAATTTATATTTTCTTCTGAATGAAATTACCTAAATTATCAGACCTTAATTCATTCAGCTTGAATGGGAGACTTTTAAAGCAATAATAGCCTGGTAAAAGCCTTGAAAACATACAGTTTTACAAATGATGTGACAAAATAAAACAAATACATTAAAAATAAATCAAACAATGGTGAATGACAATCAGTACTCTACAAAGTAAATATATATGAAAGATTAGTGTACATGTATGAACATTGGGTATGTGATAATTTGATGTTTTCAGGAGTCAGTAAATATATTAATACTAGTCAGATAAAGCATTAATCAAATACTGATATTGATATTACATAATTTATTGTTTTGAAGGTTTGTTAACTAATAAAGACAAAGAGCATTATTCAAAATAAGGCACAAAAATGCAGGGTGTTTTTTTTTGCTTTTTTTTGTAAAGATAAATATAACAAAGCAACATAATATTGCAGTGATTGACTCTTTTGTCTCCCTTTTTAGTGTACAGATATGAGAATAAAGAGCTCCAGAAAAAATTATCACACATCCAGTTTTATAAGTACCGTCACTTAATATCACAAAATAACAAAATATGTGTATAACATGCATACATGTACATTTGGTTATACATTTATATTTTTTGTGAATACATATCACATATATATGAGGAGGACAATACAATAGTTAACAATAAATTGATTCATACATTCAAACCCTCCATTAACTCATGAAGATTTCCAGATGATATCTGACCCTGTAAAAGGAAATATATCAATTAGGCAATTAATCCTGTGAGTGTATTTTTTGAAGGCTTTAACAGCCTCATGTACTAACCCCATAATAAAGTCTGTAACTGTTGATTTATGATAAGCATCTACATCACACAGTTAAATTTTCTTTTTTTTCCTCTAAAAAATTGTAAGAAAATCAGTAGATCTCAATTACATTAATAATGTACAGAATTATATCTGTTACAATAAAACAGATTATTGTTGGTTGGTTGGTATACAGTCAAACCTGTGAACAAAGGCCACTCTTGGGAAAGACAAAAGGTGGGCTGTATTAACAGGTGGCCAGTTTGTATTCCAAAGAATGGCCTTTGTTCACACGCTGGTCTTCATTCAGAGGTGGCTGCAATCACACATTTGACTGTAGATGACTACAAGTCTGATTTATAGTTGTCAGCTCCATCTGTCAGCATGATGAGATTTTCAAGAGGGATGTTACTAATTTTTTAAAAGTAATTTTAATCACAATTTACCTAGTTCACAAGTTCAGACCTAGATCGAACATACCAACATCGGTTTAATGAAAAACATGATGCAAAAATGCAATATCAATAAAGGGCATTCATGAACTAAATTTGCTAATCTTTTCTTTATTGGGGGAATTATAGAATTCAATACATTAAGCTTAAGATAGAAATAACATCAGTAAAAATCAATTACTTATTTGATGTAGTTTGTAGAATGTTTGAGTACATTTTTAGAACTTATGAAGCCACATGAAATGAATGTTTCATCAATTTATCTAAGGATTACATGTAACAGTTGATTAGGCTAAATATTTGTACTGAATACATTTTTGTATCAACATAGTTTTAGAGCAATAGAAATTTATTGGCAAAAATATAATACATACACAGTGAGCATGTTAAAAATCTTTAAAAAAAATAGTCAAACATACTAATATAATTAGAAGGATTTAAAACAAGACCTTCATGTATCTGATCATAAAATCAGAGCATTATCTGTAATGATACTGCTTGCTGAAATTATGACCTTATCATAAATTAACAGTGGCAGCCTGAGCCACCAATCATAACATTTACTCAACTCCATTTGTCATCCATTCTTACAGAAAGAATGCTTGGGTAAACCAATGAAAAGACAGACAATTTGGGTAAACCAACGAAAAGACAGAAATATTGTTTGAGTAAACCAATGAAAAGACAGAAAGATAGTTTGAGTTAACCAATGAAAAGACAGACAATTTGGGTAAACCAATGAAAAGACAGAAAGATAGTTTGAGTAAACCAATGAAAAGACAGAAAGACAATTTGAGTAAACCAATGAAAAAAACAGAAAGAATAATTGGGTTAACCAATGAAAAAACAGAAAGAACATTTGGGTTAACCAATGAAAAAAGAGAAAGAATGTTTGAGTAAACCAATGAAAAGTTGAATGGTCAGAACATCAAGTGCCAGTATTCCTGAGGATACATATTGGTAGGTACATTTTGTCAGCCAAGTTAAGTATTACAATAACTCAGCTAATATGGCATATAATCATAGCTATGTACATTAGTGACTCACTCATTGTTAGTTTTAACCTTGGAATAACAACCTTTTACTTATCTATGATTCATGACACAAATAATGCAACTAAGTTTGAATTCCAACTAGAAATTCATTGAACATCAAAAGGAAAGATATAGAATGCATCAATAAGTGATTATAAATAAGTATTTATAAACTATACTGAAATGTAACATGTTGAACACCCTGGTAACAGACAAACACGTACCATCAATATTATTGCTGTTATGTAATAAGTTTTACATGATGGCTGTTGTTGGGTTTGTACCATTTTTTTTACATAATTCTTAAAAAACTAGAGGTTTCTTCAAGACAAGAATTATATGGTGTTCACATTGATAAAAGGTTAGTAAAATTATGAGAGAAGTTCCGAAAACAAATAACATTCATACAGACAGAAGACCAACTCCTCATGAGCACACAGTTTGTCAGCTTATTTCTACAACCTCATAGCTCAATTTTTGGCAATACTGAGATTTTGGTATCATTTATTTCCTTCCTAATGAGCCCTTCACAATGATCATACATACCTGCTTGTAGATCTATCCTAACTAGGGTTAATCTCAATTCCACAACCTGTAACTCACTAAAAGTTATTGCAGTTCAAAACCTCAAATGTGATTTTCTCAAAATGGAAAAAATGGCATACAGGTTTGTAGAAATAACCCGACAAGCTGTTGCCTTAACCAAAGACCTACCAGCAACCTGGTGATACCATTCTAATATTCTATTGCAGCAAATACTAAACATAAGTGACACCAAGCATACATAATTTATTCATTGAATACAATAATGGCACTGGTGAGTTTTATTTCACAAATTCTTCATTTAAATGTTGAGTTATTGTTTTTAACACAATTTTTGGATGCATTGAACACAGTTAGCTGATTATTGTAATATTTATGGTGAATTACAAGTAACTGTTTTTCTTTTAATAGGGTGAAGGCCATAGGTCAGGGAGTGTGCTTAAGAGGGTATGATGTAGTAGTTTCAGGAAAATAAATGTATTAAGTAAAAAATTTTCTTTTCACTGGATCTAATGCCTTTTATCAACAATTTTTCAGTTACATATGGCGGCCAGTTCACCTAACCAGTTTTCCTGGGCTGTATGCTAACCAGTACTAACTTACCCTTCCACAAGGAGCCGACAATTTCTCCACAAATGGAGGAAAATCTACATTTTTGTCGAATAAGTAATAATATACCCATTGAAATACAGAACTTGGATGTTACATGATGTACAGTTAATTCAATTTAGTTGTTATTGGAATGTCATTATTTCATCTTAATGTGAATTAAAGAGCTTGTGAAAGCTTCAAGTTAGGTATAAATTATCATAGAGTGTCCATTAAGTCTGAGATTTAAACATAGTATTATTACGTATAAGCATATTCAAAAACAGGACTTTGTATAATTTTGGCAAAACTTTATACACCAATTTTAATATACAAGTATCTAATTGTTCTTATGCTAAATATACCTTCAAAAGTATGAGCATGTTAGAAAATATTATATAAATTCCAAAGTCTTCATATCGGAATCACAAAAAAAAGCAATTGACACATTATCTATGACATGATCATTCTAATTCCTAGCTGAAAAACAAGAGAAAATTATAAATGATTGCATGTCACACTAAGTTTCACAGATAAATTATAGATATGATCTAATACCACACAGACATAATAAGTAGTCCAATGAAAGGCAGTGTACATAAAACAGGTGACATACATAGGTAATAGCTGCACAAATTGTTGTCATTTTTGAGTTTTATTAACAAATGGAACATTTACCTTGAAGATTTTTGTTAAAAAAAACACTTAAATACCAAGTGACCTAATCTTCTCATGTGGTTTTCTATCAACAATTTATAATGCAATGTTTATAAAACAATCAACTTAACATATTACCAGACAATTTTTTTTCCAAAAATGCATTGCTCATGCCTAAGACTATGAGTACATATACTAAAATAAGTAAGTAACTTTTATGTTTGATATTTGTTTTTTTATTAACAAGAAACTAAAGAGAACTCAAGTATCAAATTTAGAGTAAAAAATATTTTGTATAATATTTTACTCATCAACAACTACAGGTTAATGTTGTAGAAACCAAATGTTGACAAATATCAAATTAAAAAAACAAAATAATAGAATGACAATTTCTAAACACCACAAGCACTATATATTCTAAGGGCTACCAATATATTAAACATTTGAAAACACATTACAACAATATAATTATTTAAGCAATGTTTTGAACTTTGAGAAAGGCAATCTTATTAGAACACAAGTAAATAAGAGAAGGGACAACATAAATTTAAGTTTTTGACATAATGCACATTTCAACCATACTAAGCACACAATTTCTGTTTAGCTGGGTCATAGGGAATTGCATGAAAAACAATTAGCTGCAATATTAACTTTCTTGGAAAGTCTAAATGAAATCATAATTGTGCCATGGAAATCAGAGAATCAATGTGATAGTGTCAGGTTCATAATAGAGTTTTTAGTCTTATAAGAATACGACTGGTCTATCATAAGAATGATTAGCCAATTGAATTAATTATGTGTTATAATGTAAGTTTAATTGACCAATCACAAGAAGTGTTACATAAGAATATTTTCACACAGTGATATTAGACCAATTATCAATTAAGACAACGGTTTACAGTAAGAGTATTAAACCTCAGAAATAGACCAATCAAAGATTGTTATATCAGAAATAGTGTGTTTATATATTCGATCCAGACAATAATGTCAAGAACAAAAAAGAAAAAAGTATTTTGGGGGTTTTACACCCATTTTCAACAATATTACAGTTGAATAATGCAGAATGAAAAAATCTGATTAGTTGCACTATAGTATACAGTAAATGTTACTATATTGAAATTGTAGTGAAAGCATAAGGCATCTAAAATACAGGACAATTTTGAAGTACTACAACAACATACAGTCTAACATTCAAAAGAGCCATAACTTTTCCGGTGCTTCTTGACAAAAGCTGGACTATGCTTGTATGTAGGAAGATTGTAAGAAGAATGAGGGAGCTTTGTGCACTATTTTCTACGGGACAAACATCATTCATATAGAAGTTTTGTGTGTATTTTTAATGGTAAGAAGCATGCATGCGTTATTCAATCACCAACAACAGTCAACACCAATATGTACCTGTTGTGCCGGCATGTTTGTAGATTTTTGTTGTGATTGAGACTGAAAACATACAATATTTTACTAATGATATAAATGTCGATAAACATTCACATAAACGTACAGTTAATATACTAATTTATTCATTAACAACTAGCCTATAAGACACTATAGTACTATCTGGGTAAGTGAAATCTATGACAAGGCAGGATCATTTTCTAACACATCAACTATCTTCTAAACATCAGTCCAGCATGATGCACTGATGCCAATACAATAACACAAAAATAATTGTGATTGTATGAATAAAATTCTCACTTATTTTTATTATGTAATCGCATGACTAGAATTGATTTCTTTTAACCAATCAGATCCAGTTACGTAAAAGATTTTTGACAGGGCATAATGGCTAAATAACATGCAAGATAAGTAAATAAAGCCAAAGAGCCTTTAACACTGTCAGAAACCTCTTTATTACTATTTGGTATTCTTACATGCCATAAAACTCTTTTGAATGACAAAGAATAACAATGAAAGCCTTATTTGGCAATTGAATAAAAATTTATTTATCTACAAAGAAGGAAACACTCCATTTAGACTCAGGTAACCATGAATGTTCATTTGGTAATAAATCATGACATCATAAATATGAGATAACAGGAAGTATTGACGATAATTCACCAAACAATCAAACAGGAAGTTAACATTAAATTTAAATGTACCTAGAAAATGTACGTAAGTTAAGAAGAAAAGTTAAAATACTTAGAAATTTAATTGATAACAAAGATAGAAAGCATATTAATATCCTGTTAGACAGACATAAGAATGAAAAAAAAACTTAATTCTATCTTAAATGAAAAGATTTGTTAAGTTCCGATTGATATATCTGATATTGGCATTTAAAACACACACATTGCAAAATTGTCACTATTTTCACAGCCAAAGACAGTAAAAATGATATGCAATAGTTTGCAAGCACACATTTAACATGTTAACTTCCGGACCATCTAACCAGTGCAAATCTGTTCCGTGTCTGCACGTGTTTTTTTATAGTAAAAATTAATCCCACAACATACTATTCAGAGATGTAAGATAAATGGAGAGATACTTACACTACATGCGTATGTAATCTATCCCTTATGTTCTTTTGTCAATTTTTTTTATATAGATGGAACATAAATCAAATAATATAACATCATATTTATGTCTTCATACTTATTTATATATTAAAAATATAATTTTGTGGATTGTTATAATACACAGATTGTACAGATAGGATTTCAGAAGATGATTTAGTTTCAGCATCTGACAAACTTATGTACATTTATCATGCAAATGTGCATTAAAAACTTCTGAATTATATTTATATGGGAGCAGAATCTACGACAAACTACGATATAATATCCTAACTCCTTTGTGGAGTCTTGGCAAAAATTTTCAATTATAAATCAGTTACATGTAGACTAGTCATAACAGTATAGATATTACAAAGCTGACATTGCTGATGATGCATATATTATTAATAACTACAATTATTGTACAGAAAAACAAGAGTCTGAAATAGAATGTCATGAAAATTTTTATGGCGCCAAATATATCAAATAAAAGAACATGCCGAAAGTGAATGTCGATAATAAATCAATATTAGAAGTTCATAATGGTTCTTTTTTAACCCCAGGTCATAAATTATGAATACATGTATTCTGATCTAAACATCTATGAGAAGAAACTTACATTAAACACAAGACCTGAGAGTCAATTTAATTTAAAGAGATCCTAACTTCATTATTGATAAGTAGAAAGGTACATACATTAACCATATTTGCCGAATGACACAGATTTGAAATTTATATATGAATAGAAGATATGAATTTACGATACCATAAATATCAGGATCAAATTTTTTCAATTAGTCATAAAATTAGCATACAGAAATTGTACGTTCTCAATGGACATATATTAAAATTAACATGTCTTTAAACAGTACATTCACCTCTCAACTTTATGCAGTTCATTTTGTCATGGTCTGCATTCATGTCTTCTTTTTTTCTTTGGTAGGTATTGATTGTGTGTAAACTTAACCTGTATTGTACATGGTGATATTTATATCTAATTACCTGTTCAAACGTAACAAATACATAGGTAATACAATAGAACAATATGAGATTATATCCGAACAGTAGGTAATCTATGTCACGGGGTACTTATAGCTCGTATGTTATGGACGTCCACAGTAGTAACAGTAAAAATATTGGCAGATCTGACAACGTGGGTCAAAATATAATCTGACTACCAGAAAGTAATTTATTTCAAAATAATTAAACTTATATCATGATAAACCAGACCTAGGATTGTATGCTCACGATCTTTTATAAAAATAGATCATTAATTTAACACTAAAAATTTGAAATAATTATAAATCACAAAATAGTGTGGCATCAGTTCTGTAAGAAATAAAATGTCATTCAAAACAATACAGCAGGCGATAATTATATGATTATATACAGGTGGAATTTGTTAAAATTTAAACTATGCAAGTCATTTTATTTTCAACATTAAAGCCAACGTAGTCATCTGGATTAGGCATATTTAATAACAAATCTCAGTGGGTCTCATGATTTAAGAATGATCTTAGATTTACAGTATTTGTCTCAACTATTTCATGCACTTGAAATACATCAAACGTGTGCGGAAGTTGAAAGCTACAGGTAGGGGCTAGTAATTACAAGTCAGAAACCATAACCACTTTTGACATATGATGGAGGCCCCTAAATTTACCTCTAACAAATGTATATTGTCACAGAGTGTATCTTATGAATACATCAATTGTAACGCAATAAAAATATGCAACTGGCGCATTTTTTCAGGAATTAATTTGTACCAACCCATTGGTTTTTATATGTATTGGATCAACAAACATATTTCTTTAGAATTTAGGGTAATCACTAATTTGAGTTCATTTATTGCCATAAAATGAAATTTATTGAGGTAAGAACTCAAAGTGAGTTTTTATGAGACACAATAATCAACAATATGTTATCATCATATTGACTTATAAATAAATTTCTTCATGAGAACATATTGCAGTTTTTAATCTTTTGTCAAAATTAATAGGTCAAGATTTTTTGACATTAAGAAAAGCAATTAATAATCAATTAAGCAAATATTTCGTATGAACAACTTGACTCAATATATGGAAATTTTAAATCAAAGATAAAGTAAGACCGAGTTTCTTAATTATTTTTATTTTTGAAAAGTTTTGAAGAAGTTAAAATGGTGAGGGACAATATTAAGATGGATTTTCCTAAGAAGGGGACATTCAGAGACATACAAATGTATTATAGTATAAGCCTATTCATCCTACAGTGGGAACCCTCTCAACCAGTTCCTTATTAAACCCTCTAAATCAGCCAAGTGTTCTGGTCCCAACTTTTACAATGTAATTCAAAAATCCCCTCAAAACTGGCATCCCCTCTAAACTGACCAAATGACCTAGTCCCTGGCTTGGCCGGTTTAGAGGGGTTCCACTGTAATGAAAACTTCACCAGGCACTTGGCCTAGACTTTGATAGTTAGGTTCGAGGACTCATTATCATTATGGGGTCTCTGTCTTACATGTCTTGCACTCAGGGAAATCTATGGCCTTTTTATAAGTTTACACAATACTTGAAATGTGAAATTGAATGTAGAAATAGTTACAAGTTTTATTTATCTATCACTCTAATTCAGCTAATTAAAGTTAACAAATTATGCATTATAAACACATTAGCCATTTAATGTATTAATCTTAGAATGACAGAAATTAAGCTATGAAAAAAGTGTTTAAATAACCTTTGTAAGGACAGGATTGATTAATATAAGTTGGAATATAAATTAATCAGTGTAATTATGTCATACATAGGAAACTATGATATAAGATACATGTACAATTTAGGTAATTTTGGGGAACATTTAATAGTCAATATTTTTACTTCCTTCTGATCTAGATTACAAGTTGGTCAAATTGGTAAGAACATGAGTCCAGAAAAAATTATGCTTGTTTACAGTTACCCGACTGACCCTAATTTTTGGTATTGACCCCAAAGTTTCTTACGACAAAATCCAAAGTATCGAAACATTTGGCAATGAATTATTCCTCGGATTCTCACAAAAGGTGTTTAGGAAAAATCATTAGAAGTTTTTTGATCTACCCACCAAAAATGTTTTGGTCAAGTAACGATAAACATGACTATTTTTTTTCAAGCCTTATACTAACTTTACAAGACACTATCTACATTCAAATATGGTGGTAAATTGTCTGGATGAAACTAGACCTTTGATGTCTGATTATGAGTTGGAATAGATGGGAACTGATCAGATCTTTTGAACTAACCAGTCTAAGTTATAGATTCATTATCATATTCAATATGATAAACTATTGTTTTATATTATGAAAATGACCAGATAAATGCACGAAATAATAAAGTTTGAAATTAAAAATAGAAGTAAGTTTAATTGACATGAATTCAATTACTAATCCACAATGGACTTCATCAATTACAATGCAAATACAC
Source organism: Lutraria rhynchaena (assembly GCA_008271625.1). Classification (NCBI taxonomy): domain Eukaryota; kingdom Metazoa; phylum Mollusca; class Bivalvia; order Venerida; family Mactridae; genus Lutraria; species Lutraria rhynchaena. The sequence goes on from VIBL01000130.1 coordinate 390,669, forward strand.
CGGGTTTCATGAAAGATAAATAAATCTTATTATGTGTATTATCTAAGCAAATGACCAAACTAATAACATTACCTTTCTCCCATTAGCTGCAGCTCCTTGTCTGTTACTTGTCGGCTGCTGTTGCCTGGACGATCTCTCACTAGTACTGCCTGAAGCACCAGGGTCCTGCCCTCGAGGGGTTCTTGTAGAGCCCTGGTTAGAGGTTGCGCCTGTTTGACGTTGCTGTTGTTGCCTGGACCGCGGGGTGGAACCCCCTTGGTTGGCGATCTGAACTTCTTCGAACTGACGATTTCTCTTTGGGGCTTGTTTTGGTGTTGTACGAGCAGTAGGTGGAGCAGACTGTGTCTCAGTAGGTGGCTTGGATGAACCGCTTCCCATTCTACCTGACCTTTAAGCCTACATGATTGACACTGAAAAAATAATCCTTCACTTGGTCACTGATATTTAAAAACATTGAAGTAAAAATATACCTAGCTATACCTGAAGTATTGTTTAATAGTAGGCATTTAATAAAAAAAATTCAATTTATTTTTTATGGACACTGTATTTTAAGCACCATTTCTTCATTAGAATCAGTCAGCAGAAACCTTGTTTTCCAACAAAAGCTTCATAAGCTCATGGCAGTAAATTGTTGATCAAAACTGAGTCTAGACATTTATTTCTTTTTTACACTGAGGTTTAACGTCACATCAACAGGTAGGGTCATTTTGTGACTCTTGCAGCTTTATCAGTGGAGGAGGACACATGGCTTACACAAAGTGTCTGTCAGCTGGCTCCAAGAGAGCTTCCTAACACTTGAAATTAAGACCTGTGTGGGGTTTGAACTCAGTGGTGATGGGTTATGAATACTAGTCAGAGACCATAGCCACTCGACCGCATAGGCTCCTCAGCCAACTATTAGTAAATGTTTTGTGAGTCAGACACACAGCAAATGGAAAAATAAAATACATTCACAAGTGGATACATAAATTTAACATTGAATTCCTTATTCTACAGCCAGTAATGTAGGCACCAGTAAATGCTCGTAAACTGCACATGTACCCACAAACTGACATATCCTTGATTAGCCTAGATAAGTGTTTTTGAAATTTAACTTCTCATGTCTATGGTGCCAAAACTAATTGACAAAGTTCACAGAAGGCTTAACCTAATAAATACTGCTCAATATTTATGTGATGATAAATTGTTCCTACAAGAGAAAATCATTGTATACATATTTTAATGCAGTATACATGTAACTCAAAAGTGAATGAGTCACGCAAAATGTATATAATCATATAATATTAACATTTGATTCTGTTTTAATACAATACAGTAAAACATGGTTATAGTGGACTCAGATACAGCACAGATTCGAATACAGAGAAATGCTTACTCCCTCCCATACAATATAACTGCTTGGGTTCCCCGGAATTCAATTTGTGTTCTGTATTTAAAAATAAGGAAACATTCAATTCAGGTCTGTGAATAATATTATGAACAAGCAAAAGCTATGAAAACACAGAACCTCATGTGACAATGAATATGCATGTATAGTTTAATACATCCATAGTTAGATACAAGTAGAGTCAAATACAAAACATAGTTCAACACAAGTTTTAACTAAATGTTTACTAAATGTTTTATTAGGCCTGGGGAATGGTACATCCACTGTCTCACTTTTTTTACCATTTCATATAAAAATTACTCAACAGCAGATATCAAGAATAATAGAAAAAATGGTCTTAAGATATCTTATTTTTTATCTCTAAATATTGGAACACTTTAAATTTTGCTGTTAAAAGCTTTAAGGCAGAGGTAAAAAATAGAGTCTCTTGGGTAACAAAAACATGAATTCTTTTCTGACTTCATTAAGGCCTAGAAAAGGGTTTGTTCCCAGTTATCAACTGAAAATTATGGCTGCTGACTCATAAATTTTTATGGCGTCAAAATAGAAGCGCTAAATTCTAATTTCCACGACTCATTAATATTGTAGTGTACATATTCCCATACAGTGTTGTTGATATATGTAAAAAAAAATTCAGAAAAAAAGTCCCTATCTACTAACCCATATTTTTGTGGGCATGTAACCAGAAACAAACCTTTTTTAGGCCTAAATAATATTCATACAAATGTATAGTGTATAATATTATGTATGTACACCAGTACATTGCCAAATTATTGTCACTGCATGTCAAACTTGCAGACACGGTATTAAAATGAGTAATGAAGTTACAATGAATTTACTAATTGGTAGACTGGTTTATAATTTAGATCTGTGATAACAGATTCATGATGTCTCTGAGTGCTGGATTGCATATTTGAACAGATATCTATCAGTAAGGTATGTCTGCATGCCCTCAGTGCTTCTAAATTAAAGTATGGTATGCTGCATGTACATGTTTAATATTGAATATCAATGAGTTTTGGCAAGAATACATTATTGTGGTCTGACCTACCTCAGGTATGATCCTATAGTTAAGTCTGACCTACCTCAGGTAAGATCCAATGGTTAAGTCTGATCTACCTCAGGTAAGATCCAATGGTTAAGTCTGACCTACCTCAGGCACGAACTTAAAGTTAAGTCTGACCTACCTCAGGTATGATCTTATAATTACATCTGACCAGGGACTCTATATTACATGAAATGTAGGATCCCTGGTCTGACCTACCTCAGGTATGATCCTACAGTTAAGTCTGACCTACCTCAGGTATAATCTTATTGATGGATCAAACCTATCTCAGGTAAGATCCTATTGAAGGTTTCAACCTTCCTCAGGTATGATCCTATTGAAGGTTTCAACCTACCTCAGGTATGATCCTATTGAAGGTTTCAACCTACCTCAGGTATGATCCTATTGAAACAGTGAATCTACCTCAAGCGACAAACTGAATAATTTTATATCTTAAAAGCGCATAATAAATTAATATATTACGCCTGTACACAAATATATTAAACTGAACAGCTGAGTATTTTATTGTAATCAATGGTCTGTATTCTATTCTAAGAAGTATATAAGTCATGTATGTATACATTTACTGCTTCTGTGTTAAACATGCTTTAATAAAAAATAAATCAGCAAAAATAATTATTCCAACTAATAGAAAGATTAACAGAAATATTGCATCACACGTGCATGTATTTTAATACATAAAAGTGAAAAATACCTTTTCATGTATCTATCCAAAATGAACAAATCTATTGGAAACTTAATCCAAGAGCATAAGTATCTAAATATTTAACAGAAATTATACCACTTAAAGGGTGAATTTATGTACTCCAATAATCGTCAATAACTCTCCAATATTGTACGTTCACTGCCAAATAATTTACTTCGGAAGCGAGTTAATACTGTACCACGGTCCAAGATACAGTGAGAACTATTAAATAATACTTATTTAACTTTCGGTTGAATAAATACCAGTAAACTGGCAAAACTTTACATTCCTGTCACACAGTAAAATGATCAATACACGTTTCAATACCAATTACTAGCTATGACGTAGGATTCGACTTATCCGATAGCTTTTTCAATACTAAATTTGAATAGACACTAATATCATCGATACATGTATAATAATGCTTATGATTTCAGTCGTCACAATCCATACTGTCTGTCATGTAGCGGACTTCACGGGAACGTTTAAAGTTGCTTAGTGGACCGTGCGATCGAAATAATAGTGTGTACATGTATTGTATACACATTGATTATCCTGATTTCAGTTTAAACGAACTTAACAGTAAGATTACCGTTAGTTTCTCTCAGAAATTAAACTTAAATAATTTGGTGTTAACCTGGAGGTGCGGATAACTGGAGCAAATTATGATTACAGGGATTACTGAAGTATAAATAAAAGTTATTTAAAGGCGTTGATAAGCTTGCTATGTTCTCAATACCCCATTTAGGACTATGTAAACGAACGTGGTTCATCGCAGCGCGACATCGATCTATACCTGTCGCTGCCTAGCAAATATGTAAACATTTAATCACAAATAACCTTTCAGTAAGACCGAACGTCAAAATGACTTGAGTCAACCGTACATGGTTGTTAGCTGTTTATTCTCATGTCTACAGGACGTATAGTTAATCTGGCGTAGCATTGAACAGCAGACGACACAGAACAAAACAGTGCTGTTGCCTTCATCACACCAGAGAATTTAATAAAATCAACGTTAACATCTCAAGTGTTTCTTCAGATTTATTTTCAAACATACATCGCTTTTCTTGATTAGTTGAACTCTGGCATTCCATACGAAACTCACTCAATGACGAATTAAAACTGGTGATGTATGCAGGAAAATCAGACGTACTGAGAGTACAGACAGGAGAAGGGAAGATTAAGACGAACATGACGCACAAAATTCACTTAATGAACTGGAAATGAATTGCAAACGGAGGAGAAGCTTTTTCAAACAGAGTCATCATGTTCAATGACACATAGCAACAAAATGGCTTAGGTCATAGAAGCCGTCAGTGTAGACAAACACGAATATGTTTAAATAACTTAATTAGCACTTACCGAATTGGTAATTCTAGACTGCTGCATGCACCACACCATGACCTAGTGTGGACGAGCAGTGTGGCAAAGTAATTGATGGCTTCAGCTATCAATCAAACTATGGATGGTTTCACTGTATCTTTTTACAACTGAAACGCTACCGTACTTTCTGTGAATGAGAACCCATGCAAGAGATACCATTGCAGTTTGTTAACTCAGGTCCTTTGTTCATTAGCTTACTCTAATTTTCAGCAATCCATTGCTGTTTCACCAGCTTTGTTACATTCTCTAGGAATGATTTCAACAGTCCAATCAAATGCACTGCTTTTACATACGTCAATTTGCTCAACATAGATATATATGTAGAGTACCGTCCCTGGCAAATATAAGTAAATATACCAAAAGCATGGTAAATAGAATAGACAACCATTTCCAGAAACTGCGCTTATTGAGTACATCAAGCTCCCTTTGTTTTTAACACACAAGAGGACGTTAATCGATATAGAACAAATAAGGCGTCACATCATACGTTGGAATACAAGTTAACCGGTGATTTTTCAAAACACCAGACAACAGTCTTCCTTTTTGCCGAAACTCCAACCTTCTCCAACTTTTGAATAGATCCACTATCTTTCTATATTTTGTACCTTGATTGGAAATAAACTGTCTTAGTGTTTTATTATTCTGTAGGTTACCTCCCTTTGACCATTAATATCAACTTTCAAAGAGAAACAGAATATGGCTCTCAAAGAGGTTAAAAATTAAGTTCGGTCGCATTAGCTTTTTTGATAATTTGAGGCGGCTTTAAATTAATTTTTATCAAGAAGTTAACATTTCACAACGGTTTCTGCACGCACGAGTTTGCGTAATTATTTAAGTGGACACCTAGGTGTTGTCACCTACCTGCAAGCGTAACCATCCTTACATCACAGGTTGGGACAGAAAAGTCACGACCTTTGACCTTCGGATCAACAATACCGATTTTTACAAATGATCTAACCAGACAGGGTTGGCGTGTCCAAAATGAGCAGTACTTAACCATTTATTGCAAGAAGACTGAATTATTTGATACTAACCATTCTTTGTCAGACCTTACTCAATGAAACTGGGGTAATTATGATGTCTTTAGAATCTTATCTCGTGTTGCGTTCTAATAATTGTGTTTTGCTTCGGCAGCGGGTTTCTCTTGCTGTGATTGTAGTGGCTGTTTTGTTAGCATGTCCGACGCTACTTAAGCAAGTTCTTAGGTATTATTGTGTATTCACTGTTACTGGATGAGAAGATGTCTGGACGAACTACGTGAGTCAACAAGTCCAGCAGTGCAAAATGTCAAATGACAAGGTCATGATGGGTTAACATCCGTGTGAAGCGCATATTTCTCCTCAGTAATTTGGATAGAGATATATTAATCAAGATCCTGTTTCTTCTACCAACATTTCGCTCACTATGTTGACTTTTGTGAACGAGATATCAGGGCATGTTGGTGCCGATATGTGACCCAGAAGCACCGGTTTCGGTGATGTGGGCTCCGTTTTGGGTTTGTTTTTTGACATTAAAGCACTTGTTTTTTACCTCGTCTTCCTAGACAACAAATCTAATAACAAGACGACAAGTGTGAGTATACATTGTTTTGTGAATCCAATATGGGAGTTTGAAATTAAACAACACAGTAAAATAAATCATGTAAATTGTATCAGAGGAGTGAGTTTCGTATTGTACAGCTTTGATTTTAACTACAACAACATCAAGTAGAGGTAAAGGCCTAAATTATTTTCTTTGTATCGTTTTTTTCAGGCATCATCCATAGTGTAGTGAGTCAGAATATCATTTTGATCCCTTTATTGAACTGTGATATTTGATATATGTACTGAAAGAACAATACATTTACAAACGTATTAATAATGAGCCATCATGAATAATGCATGCAGCAGGTTGAATCTTTTTTTTCAACCAACAGTTTTGAACAGTGGCCATGTATTTTGTATAATAATGTCTATGCAGTAAGGGTATAGAAAAAACAATGGTTGTTATGATTCATCAAATCCTTAAGCAATATGTTAAAGAAATAAAAACAACATTTTTCAAAGATATAGAGTTTATTTGTATCACAGTTTGGCAGCAACGGGGTGAAAGGAAATAAGAATATACTGTAAGTTACCATGGATACATACAGTGGTGGTTAGTAACCATAGCACCAACCAATCAGTGACAAAGTATCACAAGTCATGTGATATGGACGGAATGTTTCTTCAAGCTTCTTTTCAATTTTGATCATTCATTTTTTTCTCTTTGAGATATCCTTGTTTTACCTCCAATCACAGCCAATGTTTTTTTTTAAAAAAATAGAAGTTTTTCTTATGTAATTAACATAGAATAAAAGTATATTCTGCTTTGACTAATAGCGTATTAGAACCTTGTATACATACAAGCAAGTTGGAGAAATGCTTCCAAAGGTAATAAATATATAGTTAAAAGCACTTAAAATGCATTGAGAATAACAACAGTGTATAAAGATATGAAAGTACAGCAATTATAATCTTTCAACATTCAGCAAATTTGTGAGATAACATACAGTAAACCCCCTCAAGACTGAACTCCCTGAGAACTGGAATTCTTCGTAAATCAGACAATTTATGAAGTCTTATATTTTCTCTCTTATAATCAATAGTTTTCTAAAAACCAGAATTCTCTGAAAACCGGACTATTGACCCAGTCTGAAAGGGGTCCAGTTTTCAGGGGTTATACCATACATTGCACTATGTTTTTACTGAACAGATACCTGTGATAGAAGGTAAAATGGTCATAAATGATCGAAATTAAAAGTCCATCTCATAACTTCTACCAGTCTGTCACATATGTATATACTATATAAATAATCAGGAATGTATTTGACAAAACACTGGTATAAATAGACAACAATGGAAATACAACATGAATATCGTACAGCAACAGTAATAACACAATACTATACAATGTCAGAATGTAGATTTAAAAAAAAAACGAAAACAAAAAATCAAAAATTTACTTAAAATACACAGCCTAGTAAAAATTCTATTCGTGACATAATTCAAACTTATGGAGTTTGAAAACTGAGGCAGCTGATTTAAGTAACAATGGGAGTTCATAATTTTCTTCTATGGTATTCATTGTGTTACAAATGTCACCAGTAACAATGACTTCATTACCAACATTAAGAATAAAGCATTTTTTTCCGCCTTATATACAGAGGAAGAAATGGCTTTGTGACGTGCTCTATTACATTATCACAGCTCTTCTTATATCATTATCAGTGGTTTTATTCTGTTCTTCCAATGCTTAATGCACATGAATGTCTTATGTGCATCTTATTTGAAGATGTTACTAATGTTTATTGTTAAGTCTCAAGAACACTGGGTGTCTTTTATATGGATAGATAACACATCCAATACGTCAATACTGAGAAAAAGTGCATTTTTACGTCAAGAGAAACAAAATGCAACCAACGATAGTTCCTTGTTCATTTACATAAAAATATTGTAAAGCAAACAATTAATTACAATAAATTATACAGATGATACTTAGAATACTATAAAAATGAAAAAAACTAAATAGGTAATAATAGATAAAAGCAATAAGCTGAATTTGGCTGCTGTGAAAGTGAATAACACTTGAATAACTGGTAGAAAATAGTTATTTATAAAATATATAACAATAAGTCAATACAACTATAGCAATATAGCTTGCATGTATGTATGAAGTATATATCTATGGCATGACAGAATTATAAAAACCTCTCAATAAACAGTTGTATATACAGTAATAACGATTTGTGCTGTATACGCATTGGCTTGGATTGTTTAATACATGTATATTGCTTCTATTATAAAAATTAAATCCTAGTTCAGTTTCAATGTTAAGTGCAGAAAAAATCCTGGTTCCCACTAACCACTTTTCCTGCCAACCCACGACTTGTTTCAGTTAATTTTTTCTCGCTGATATTTTCATTCTCATATAAATGGTATTCCTGAACTAAAAAATACATTTGAAAAAAAATTCTGCTAGTTTACAGGCCTTAAATATTGATAGATTTTGGCAGAAAGCAGGTATTTATTTTTTTGGCCTAAAAGATAAATGTAAAACAATAAATGCTAATGTATAGCAAATGTACATTGTAGACAGAACTAGATGTATATTAATAATTTAGCACAACAACAGGATAAAATTACAGGTAATAACAACAACTTTAACAACATGATAGTAAAACAAGTTAAAATAATACTTTCATATTATACTTGTATCACAGACAACTATACAATGAACATGGTAAATATCTGACAAAAATATGTATTGGTACATCATACAACACAGTGTACAGATAGTAACAAGAATAATGAGAACACTAGAACAAATGAACAAACGAACAAACCGCATGTTCCTTCAGAGCCACAAGCTCCTTTCTCTTGGGTGTAACCAACAGCTAGGGTCATTTGGTGACTTTCAGTTTTAACAGTGGAGGAAGGCTCCATTCAACTTATAGTGGTCAGGGGCTAGTGATTTCTAGTCGGAGACCATAACCACTCAACCAGAGGCCCCCAAATGAAACACAACAGGCTTATTATTAATACATGTCTACATGACGTATTATGTAAAACAATGTGCTGTCAATCTTAATACACTTTTTAATTTCATAAATATAGAATTTACGTAAAAGCAATCTCAGATTTCAGATTCAGCAGAGCACAATCAGTAAAAAAAAAGAAAAATCAAGGTAATATTCAGAACTGATTCAATAATATTTCTTTAAAATGCATTATTCATTTTAACTGTTTTATACTGGCCCCTGTAGAAGCTTCCGTCATCTGGGATTTGAATTCAACATTAAAAATACATTATAAATTCTAAAACAAGCGGATAAATATTATCTTACGAAATAACTAGAATATGAATCAATGTTCATCTGAAAGTTATTGTGTTCTATGTGAATATTATCATAATGTTCTAGAAATTTAAAATTCAACCAGAGTCTGAAAACAGACATAAAATAATGCTTGGATCGCTGCACATATACTCCCACTAAGGCTGTATGTTGTAGGGAACATCAAGACGTGAATTTTTATTTCCACAGTTCAGCTTTACCGAGGAACATCATACGATAAATTCGATGAATAGGAGAATTTAGAACCTAGTCGAGATTTCATCACCATACAAAGTCATGTGTTTGCATGTTAAAGACAATAATTTTCTATTTCTAGTTTTAATGATAACATTTGTCTTAGGAATGAAATTTACAAAGTGAAAATTCTCTTATTTGAAACCAATGTCATAAAGTCGAGTTTGCCACAGCAGCATTTATTCCAAGTCTGCGAATGCTTTAGCAATGCAAAAATTTGCTTCATACAGAAAATTCAGTTAACTAGATGAAATTTAACATATATAATTGAACAACCAGAAAGGTTCATCAAAAAGATATATAAATATATGTCCTTCAAAGAAATATTTGCGAGTTTTCTGTCATATTGTGCTAGTATTTCTACACCACAGGGATGTGTGACCACATCTTTATCCTCCCGAGATTAAAATCTCCCTCGCCAGCTGTTGCTACTTGTTTCTTGTATTCCACGAGGGCATGCATACTTAATGGTTGCCAGTTGCTGGTGTAATTCTTCAGAAGTTCATTCCGTGTCGCCTGGGGAGCAGAATATCTCAAGGAAACATCTGAAACATATCCATATAATGTGATTTGACTTCAACAGACTGATTTGCAATCAGAAAGTGAAAACTTTTCTAAAATAGAAGTGGATTATAAAGGGTCAATTTATGCATTCAAAACAAGCAATTTCAAAACAAACAATTTTGAAACAAGCAATTTTGAAACAAACAATTTTGAAACAAGCAATTTCAAGGTACAAGTAAAAAGACTAAAGCAATATAAACATAGAATGACCTATAGAGTGTGATTGTTACGTTTTACAATGAATGATATCATTTATTTATCATTACAAACATACACATGCTATCATTGCTAATTACAATTTATGATTCTGCCAGATACAATCATCATATAAAAACATTTCTTCCAAGATTTAAGTTTACATAGTCACTCTTCAGGCATAAACTTTGAATATAAAAGACATTACAAACTTGCAAAAATCCATAAAAAACTGATTTGGAGCAAGAAAATTATCTTACAAAATGTTATCATTGTCTGAAACATGAACTTCTCCAATATGACAAACTTTTTACGAGAAAATCAAGATTTAAGAGTCAAGGTTTGCTACACATGGAACGCATAATCAATGAAAATTCCCAGAGAGCAAGATAATTTCAATTGAAAATATTCATCTGATGTTGCATTTGTCAAAATAAACTTTCAATACAACCAGAGAGTAAGCTGAATTCACAGAGAATTTGTTTAAATATGCCCTGGACAAGTAGGTTAAGAACCTGTTTTTAAGGATAATAATTTATAACACACATTTAAGTCATTCATCAATTGCCTGTTTCTAAATAAACCACAATATCCATGGCAATGAACAATCTATATCAGAGAAACAACGACACGAGTATTTAAAGTTGAAGTTTTATCTATATAAACAAATTAGTTTAACATTTACATCTTTTATACTTGAGTTATAAGATGGGCAGCAACAGTTTTTTACAAAAATGGAAATTTTAAGTAATTTAAACAGGCCAGATTACATCAAGATGTTTGTCAATTGATTAATAAGTACATGTACAGCGCAACCTCCCCAAAGCAACACCCTTTGGTAGAAGCAAAATTATGTTGTTGTTGAGAGGTTGTTGCTCTAGAGGTTAAATTAATAGTTAAATCGTACAGTGGGAAAAATCACACTGTTTTTGAAGGAAGGTTGTTGCACAAGAGAGGGCCACAATGGAAAGGTTGCACTGTATTACTTATATTATACTTCATATCATTTCCTTATTTGATAGTATTTTTTACCTGTTAAACCACAAAGATACAGGTAAGTTCATTCATGTAGTGTTATCAGTATCTAATAAAGAAACTAATCAGTGTTTTACAGTATCTTATCTACATAAGGGCTAAGTGAAAAACTGCACTATTTATTTATTAGGAAATATCTTAAATGTTAATACTTTAAAATGCATCATTCTACAATGGCTTCCAAACCTATGTATTTATTGCTTGAGTGTGATGAGATCATGGCTTGTTTGAATCCCTCCCAAGTCTGCTGAGAAAGCCAGTAATAGTCTTTACTTTAAGATGGTCTGATAGTTACGTTAAAGGGGTCAGACCAATCTACTACACAACCATCCACTAAAGAAATGGCTACCACCAATAGTAACCTTAAAGAGGTCATAACAATCCACTTGGCAACCATTTCACTTCAAAGAAAGGCGAGAACAAAGATAATGATTCAGGATAGTGAAGAAAAACTTTTTGGGAATTGTTCTGATAAAGGTAAGCTGATCCTCATTCATTAATTACATTTAAAAGCCATCCATGAATAAAAGTAGGATTTGATATCTGTGATACTTGAGGTCACGTGTCCCAACCAGTGTTATTTTGAGCCGCGATGGTGCACTGGACTTGTACCCCAGTGATCTGGGTTCAAATTTCAGTCATGGCAGTTCATACACTTCCTTGAAAATTTGACAAAAATGTCGATTTTCCTCCATATGTGAAGTTGCCAGCTTTTTGTGGAAGGGCTAGTTAGTACTGGTTAGTATACAGCCCAGGAAAACTGGTCAGGTGAACCAGCTGTTGTTTATAAATACACTGTATATAGATGAAAAATTGTTGAAAAACTGTGTTAAACCCAGTGAAAAAGTGTTATTTGAACACAACACTTTTTGTACACAGATAAATTGATTCTCCATTTCAAGACAATTCCTCTTCAGTTCATATCAGTCTAACAATGTGTCACCATCATCTAACACAACCATCCATCACCATACTGATAGTTTATCTTATTTAACTTAGCCAGTAAAGTAATTATAGCGGGTGACTTATAAAATACTACAGTTTCTATTTGCACACTTAGATATGTCATAATTACACCACTAGTTTGACAAAAGTACCTTCATATGGAAGAGTAAAGATATAACAGATGTGCCTATGAAACATGTAATTGTCTTATACAAGAAAATAAAGACAAACGATAACTACACTCTATGGATTTTCGTTACAAAAGGCAATAAATTTTAAAAGAAAATTACACAGGGTAATAGTCAATGGAAATATCTATTGTCAGACGAAAACCATATACTGTCTATATTATGTTTCCCCATCAGAATAACAGGCAAACATGAAATGAAACAAAAGATGTATACAGCAATGAATAGAGAACAAATCAAACAATAATTTTTGCTCACCGAGACATATTTATAAAGAAGATATTGGGGATGATAAAATATCAGTAAACCATCTGATACAAAAAATACTTGATATCAAATATATATATGTACGTCTTTGTTCAGCTCTGTATACAATAAGAAACTGGCTGTTATCAGACATAGGAATGTATTAACTGACACAAGATTCAACTGGAAACATTTGTCAATATGATTATGCGAAACTTTATCATAACAAACTGAGCCTTCCATCACTGACTTTAGGAATAAGATGGAAGTAAGATGTGAAGGAAAAGTCACATTTACAGAATTTCATCATATAGAGACTTATTAGTACAACACCATGGAATTGTACAAACCAAAACACAGTCATTCCACCAAAGTTTGTTCACATAAAACTACAACATTTGTCATTGCCTAAGTGTTCAATTTGTGTAAGGATGAAGTGTATTTTCCAAGAATGAAACAGAAATGTGGTCAATTATTAAAGGTGAACTATGTCAGGCTAATTGCTCTCATACAACATGATTGAATGTATTCCCTTTGAAACAATAAACTCCGGAAAGGATTAATAATTCAACACTCCAGGGGGAACGTCGCTAAAGCTTCTCTTCTAGGGAACCAATCAGAATTAGATGCCAAGTTATTTATAGTGAGTTCTATTAATAGAGGACCAATCTGTATTAGATGCCAAGTTATTTATAGCAAGATCTATTAATAGAGGATCAATCAGAATTAGATGCCAAGTTATTTATAGTGAGTTCTATTAATAGAGGACCAATCAGAATTAGATGCCAAGTTATTTATAGCAAGATCTATTAAAAGAGAACCAATCAGAATCAGACACTAAGTTATTTATAGTGAGGTCCTGGAATTTGTGTCATCTCTATAAAATTTTACACAATGTAATTTTAGATGGTAGACATTAAATTCATTAAATAACAAAAACTATGTCCTGTTGCAGTGTTCTTTTTTCATCAGAGGTATTAAATGAATGCAGCACCTTTAAAACTGTGAAACATGCAGAATACTTGAACTTTATTTTTTCCACAATCAATTCTTAATGATTATCTTTTCTGATTAACAGAACAAGAACTTTAAGAATACAATTTTTCTATGCATTTCTTGATTATCACATAATTATTTGTCCTGTGTTTAGTCAAGACTGTACAACCAGGATATAAATAGCATAGAACATTTAAATCAGGACCATTCCAGAACACTGTTGAGATCGCTATAGCAACATGTGTGTACATTGAGATAAGTTCAAAGAACTGGTTCACCATAAATAAACCATGGAAAGCCTTAAGCCTTTTGTAGAAGCCGTTTTTCCTGAGACACATAAAGTCTTGTAATAAATAGGCTTTTTGATGTGTATTTAATTCTGTATTCCACTAAGATCATTTATGACTGGAGATTTGAAATCGATATGCTATGCTCAGTTAATGTAGAGCAGGCATACAACAATAATGTGAAAGTTTGATGTAGTTAGTTCATTAAAAAACATTTCCTTTAAACTCGATTCCGAAATGCCATTTAAGTGCATGATGGTTTTTATGAACGAGCTAACAAACAAAAGCAAATATCAAGCAGACAAAATATGATGGGTAATCTGTAGATACCACTAGCTGATATTTTGTGTTCTAAATAAAGTTTTCTTCAATCAGAATTTCCAGAGCCTAAGCCTTGCAATAGAACTGCGTCATTTTCACGTTATAGTATTTACGATATTATGCGCTTGATATTAAAACAATGAGCCTTCTATTAAAACAGACTGTTTCCTTTTAAATTCCTTATCTTAAGAAAAGTATAGTCTTTCAATCTGATTCAATCAAACAATGACTATGTTTTATTTTAATATGTACGAATAAGACAGGCAAAAACATTTATACGTATAAACCACTGAGACAAGCACACAAATCTCCATAGATATTCTACACAAAACATGTAATTTGCACACTTTCAGATAGATTTGGCATTTTACATTTAAATTTCACAAGCTGTATTTATGAATCTTAATACTTGGTTTGAATGTGATCAAGAAAGTAATGTAAAAATAGTCTACATCCTTTATATTTGTAAGACAATATGAACAATAATAAAAACAGCAGAGCTTTCATGGCACACAACTGCATCTTCAAGCCACACCTTTAAAAAAAGATACACAAATTATTTTTTCAGGCCATTTAAACATAAACTCTCACTGTCAGATGTAGAAAATATACATACTAGATTTGGCAGCATCAGGGGTCACAGAGATAAGCCCACCAAGCGCTGAATATGATTTCGGCACATCTCCCTTGTAAGGTCTGGGGATATCTTTGTTCTCACGCTCTCCCTTGTATTTCTCAGAAAACATTCCTTTAACTGTTGTATCTTTCTCCGACAGGAACAGATATTTCTGTTTGGGTTGATACTGAGGTCGTCTGGACATCATCATAATAAGATCATCATCCATTGATTGGGTTATTTGTGGCTTTACAATGTCATCTTCATCTTCTTCTGGAATAGTGTTTCTGTATCTCCGGTTGGCCAACCATATGGTATAGTCAGGTTGGGTACTCTCCTGAAATAAAGGGGAAATAGTTAGATGAGAAGTGGTGTGTTTGTGTACTCTCTTGAATTAAGGAAGAAATAATTAGAAATGGTGTGGTTGTGTACTCTCCTGAAATAAAGGACAAATAGTTACAATGAAGAATAATGTGTTTGTGTACTCTCCTGAAATAAAGGAGAAATAGTTACAATGAAAAATGGTGCGTTTGTGTACTCTCTTGAATTAAGGGAAAAATAGTTACAATGAAGAATAATGTGTTTGTGTACTCTCCTGCAATAAAGGAGAAATACTTCCAGTGAGAAATGTTGGATTGTGTATTCTTTTGCAAGGAAGAAGAAATAAATTCCTCAGCTTTTTGTGGTTTTGTCTGCATGGATATATTCCAGAAATAAGGGAAATCTAGTATAGTAATGTCCTCCTAAGGATATTCATTGGCTATATCTTTTATCATGCCCCAATTATGGACATTTTTCTTAATTTCCTGCAGATAATTTTTATCATTCATAATTAGAAATAAATGAGTTATTATTGATAAAATGAGCATTATGAAAATGTTGCACTTAGATACAAGAATAACATTTCAATTAAACCACAGCAATTAATTGTCTCTCCAATGAGAATTGGTCTAAATATGAGACAATCCATCATAACAATGGCACGCTTCCATTTTTACTTAATCAGTCATTCAGAGATCAGGCAGATGCATCCATCACTCAACATGAAAGGTTCATCCTGACAATGTTATCAATAAACTTTTATTTTACATCAGTGTTTCTGTGCTCAAAGATGCATATTTTAGCCTGTGCGTGAGATATGAATATACGTCAATGTTAATAATAGTTTTAGCTGATTTGTCAAAAACTGCAACTCTTCATGACACAGCAAAAATTTGAATTCAATACTTTTAGGTATAAAATGTAAAATTGTATCCATGTGTAATTAAACCATTGTAAATAACACCAGTACTAAAATATCACTTTTCTACAAAGATTTCCAAGGAGGTACCTAATACTGTTCAATAACCAGCAAATAGTACAGTTTTTTTTAAACTATAACCATGAATTGTAACACTTGTATTTTCATTCCATAACTCTGCATAAGTGAGTATGTTAAAATTTTATGTAGCTAAAATGTATCTCTGGGTGTTTGCTTCCGTGTTTATAATACCGATTACATGTTTTTACACAGGTCTTTATGGAAGTTCCCGAAGATGTGATAGTATGTCTCCATAATTGCCACAGAACTACAATCCACTATGAATCATGAGTCTGAGGTAAAACCTAAAACCTCCAAATGAACAATTACTAATCATAAAACAAGAGTAAGTTACTTATGGAAACATACTTCAGAATGTCTCCCATTGGACAGTTACTCATCATAATACGTGAGTTGGTTACTTACGGAATCCATATCTTGCCACGATGGAAGGTATTGATCAATGGAGTCAGTACGCTCATGAAATTCTGGTAGTGGGTTATTGAATGTTAAAACCTCGGTTCTGTCTTGGTTGGAAACCGATGCTCTGTACATGAGATCTGACTTGTGACGCATTTTGTGAACTCTTTGTACTTTGCGGTTGTCAAGGAGACGAGGCATCTCAGGTAACTAATACAAACAAAGAATGGAGTTAATATCTTAAACGAGTCATTATATTAAAACACTGATAGTATTATACTCATTGACACAAACCAACCACAATAGATATAAGGCTACTGTAAAACTTCACAAATTATCTGTGAATGATACAAGATTTAATAAAAGAGCATGTTCAATACTATTCAATTGCAGCTCTTCAATAAAGAGACAAATTTTCTATGGCCTATACTTAATAAATACAAGAAAAGAATAATAACGAAAATTTATTTCATTGTCTGCCATTTTCTGATACATTAAACTAAGCAGACAAAAGAATTTAATACATTTGTGATATTTCTTATGGCCTGTTGATATAGAAATATATAACGGATATACAGACATAATATGATCAGGTGAACAAATGGTTTTATTGCGTCTCAAAATTGCTACAGGCAGTTAAACCAACTGTGCTTTCTGTTCACAGACACAATGTTATACTTAAAATAAATAAGTAAAAACAAATGACGCCCAGAATAAAATAACAGACGAGACTGTAAGCAAGGAAATAATTGTGTTGTAGTAAAAGGAAGTTGGAGTAACGTATAACAAATTGCAGAATCCGCAAAAATAAAACAGAAAATATGTAGTTTGTGTTCAATCCAGTAGCAACATTTCAATCTGTCAATGTTCCACAGGACGAGCAGTACAATCAACAAGCTCAATCACAAGGATGCATATTGTAATTAAATGTGGGCACTTATTGAATTTTGATGAAATATTCTCAAATTGCCCCAAAAACACAGCTACTTGTTGGCATCTTGAGCTCATCCTTTGAGTTTACCGGGTGGGCAAGGCATATAGGCATACACATTTAATACACAAAGTCAAGGTTGTGACCTTAGAAAATGCACAAAGTCATAGAAAGTACATAAATAGAATAACTATAGTTAATTACGCAGGATTAAAAAGAGAAAATTAATCGCAATAAAATCAAAACTAAAACCATGCGATAAAAAAACTAAACTAAAATCTACTAACATCGTCTTCTGTGCAGAACATTCTCTGTACTGGGATTTTACTTTTCTTCAATGACTGACGTGCAAAAGATCCATACGCTTCCTGTAAACACAACCATGTACTCCAAAATTGTTTGTGTCGAATCGAAGAGCGATTAAACCTTCAAAATCTTAGCACAATGAAAGACTTAGTAAAAACAGGCCATAAAATCCACCAACCATGGCTATGTTTATATTAGATATAAATTGAAATGAAAATTAAACTAGAGAAGAATAAAAAGCTAATCTAGTAAATCAAACTAACTCCTGCCACCATATTTGTTTAAACAAGATATTCGCCAATGACAAGTAGAAAAGTAAAAGATAAAAATTTAAACTTGACAGACTATCAGCAGAGTAAAATGTTAGTTAGCAGCTTCTGAAAAGTAACGGTCTCCTGTGAGCAAAGGCCAAACTTTGGAATACATTTAATGATATAATGCATCAAATATGATAAATGAATTAAGGCCAATCGTGAGCATCAAGGGCATTTTTCTTCTCTCCCTTTGCTGACTTTTGTTCACAGGTATGTCAGAATCTCAAAATCTTTATGAGGCAAATACCTTTAAGTCATCTGGTATAAGTGCATCTTCTTTCAACAATCTCTGACTTGAGTCATGTCTTAATGTTTGCCAGAGGGCTTCAGCGCCTGCACGACCTGAAATACACCAAGTTTAACCAATGAAACTCAGTCAAAAGCACACATGGTCAAAATTGTCAGAATATGTTCTGATTAATCTACAATTTGAATTAATGAAAACCACTTTATCAAACCAATCAAACAAAAGGGAATTTTTAAAAAAAAATATTATGGCATGCCTAAAGTATAAGGTATAACACAAGATTGTATCAGAATATTTCAGCATTCAAAAATAATTTCATTAATCAATAGCAAAAAATAAACAGTAGTATATTGACATCTATGAACGTTTATTGAACTTAAAATAATGGCAGTACATGGATGTGTAATCATAGAACAAAAATAATACTGTAACAAACACAGATAGAACATCTTACATCTTTGTTTCCATGGTTACCAAGATAAATAAATACACGCACACACACATATATATATATATAACATAGAACAGTTTTAAAACTGACAACTAAAGTCAGGAAAATATTAATATCAAAATTCACACACATGAGATTCTAAAATCATTCTAAAATATTCAATTTCTGTCTAAGAAGGCATAAAACAAAACAGAAATCTGAATATGTTATTGTAAGCAAAATACATCTCTAGGAATAATATGTATTCCTCCAATAAAAGTACAAAGCAATTATGAGGAAACAAAATGAAAACAATTACATACAATTGATCACCAATTATGTATTTTAGCATCTTAAAGTTAAGAATAAAAAAGTTATTCAAAACTAGAACATTGTATAATATACAGGACATGGAAAGCATTGTACTTCAGGATGGGAATACAAATATAAAGAATAGGTTTGGTAAAACATGCAAAATATGGGACTACTATACCATATACACAAGATTGTACCATACTGGGATAGGGGAGGGGCTAACACACTTTAACCATAAATATCAACATGTTATCATTATACTTAAATAATCCTGATTGGAGAATTGAGTATATGCACTCCTTTAAAACACTGCACTAATTTTTTTTTTCAGCAACATTTCTTCACTTATATTCCGATCATGAATCTGAATAGCTGGTACAAACTAATTACAGAAATTGTCTCCATCAACGAGGGCAGTGGTTTTGTAATCAACATGAAAATCCAGGTAACATTAAATATAACAATCACAAGGATTCTGTAACAATCAGAAACACTACTGATTGTAAATTACATCTTTTATTTTCAGCTTGAAGATTAAGGCTTCAACAATGGAATACAAAACTCTTACAGGCTTTGCTAAAACTAACAATAATTTTACTGAAGTCATGCAGAGTGACTTTGTTTGAACTAGACGTATGTATTTTAGAACAGGTATACCTTAATATGGACTTTCTGTATTTTATGAAATAAATGTTTCTAGGTTCTATATGACTAACCTTTCAAGCACATTACACTGACTTTCATTGGAGTCCTTTACAATAGTAAACTAAGATATACTTTTCGTAAGTGATTTTTCACAAAATTTGAAAAATTTGAATGCCTGGGTGGAAGTTGAAAATTTTCAAAACACTGGAAATCTTAACCTTGGTGCCATGGAAGCAAACAAGAACAGTAGAGTCCGGACCTGGGAAAAATGGGAGGTTATGAAAAATTTCAGAAAACTTTTGACCATGTGAATGAAGGATGAACTTTAAAGGAATGACTGTCGCACATAGCAACAACACAATGGAGACCAGGATTTTGGTTGTTAACAAAGGCGCTTGTCTCACTGAAACTAAACATGTCTGCATAACACTATCATAATATACGCTTATGAGCTTGTACAGTGAGCCAAGTCCTAATGGTTATAACAATAAAAATATTATCATGGGTAGACACTGTTAAAGAAGAGTGCTGAGATTTTTTTTAAAAAAATGGAGAATCCTGCAATATAAACTATAATCCTGATAGTTCCATTGTAAAAACATATTTACACTTCAGTCAGTTTTTTTTGTCTTTCAAGGCGAATAATGTTTCTATTCTTGTTTCACACTGGAAGCACAGATTGTAGAAACATCATTTGATGTGCAAGTTACATCAAATAGCAAGTTATCTTAAATCAATAATTTGATAATTATAACTGAAAGTGGCAAAAACTTCAAACTTCTGATTCTAAAAGTTGAATTACGTAACATTTGTCAAACAAAATTTATATATAAGACAACAGTTACTGTATTCATGAAAATATCAGGATGATAACATATAAATCATACATACATAGATGTGCAGTTTCTGTGCGGTAGAAAAAAGACAAATATGTCAACCTGTAGATATCACAGACATAACAGACAAAGGTTTCAACATTACAGAAGAAATAATAACTTTTTCAAATTGCAAAGTTATTTACAGGAAAAACAACAAAAACTGCACATATTAATGAAATGGGTAAAACTTCTGGATATAAGACAAACTCCTTATAATTATGTGCACAAAAAGCAATGGGGGGAGGTCACGCACTGTTTGGAAGGTCAAAGGTCACAAGACAAGATAGAATACAGTACCCTCTCCCGGTTCATCCCCATAACTTTCAAAAAGTCGATCCACTTAAAAGAAGAACAAAATAATCAATACATAAAATGACAAAAGAAGACGCGATATAATTCTCCAAAGCAAAGAAAATCATTCAAGGAAATAATATTGTCTCCTCACAACACAAAATGTCAGGGTACAAATTAAACAAATATTTTATATGGTAAACACTTTTATGTTCATAACAATCATTCAACAACTAAAGTGTTTTTAGAAAAACAAACAAGCCTGCTGCAAGAATAGCTTTTTTTTAAACCTTACAGTTTTTTTTGCAATTGGCATTGTTCTTGCAAAGTTCAATAATACACATAATTTGTAACGAAAAAAATTTGACAATAAAAGCACTAATTTTCATTAACAAAAATCTTTGTTATTCACAGATTATAATCTAACAAATGTCTCTATCTCATAAAATAAAAGATTCGAATCAACTAACAAATGTACTTTAACTTGCATTATAGTGAATTCTAAGAAAACGAGAAGCATTGTACCGTACTGAAAGAAATCTTGACACAAAAGATAAAAGAAGTTCTGTAAGGCTAATGAAAAAACTGGTTGTGTGTATGGTTATTTTTTACCAAAAATTATATGGTAGGTAGAGCAAAAACCTTTCCTTATTTTTTTCTAATCGTATCTTCTGTATTCCCGTTGTACGCAGATATTTTCGAACATGAGGATTGGCCCCAAAAAATAGGGTTGGTCACATAACCTTAAACACTACTATTTTTTTCTCGCCTAATCATCAATGAGGTGAAGAGAATTAGCCTGTGAGATATTGCAGCAAGTGTTACCATAAATGATTATATAATCAGACAGTCACAGACAGCACTGTCCTTGTATTGTCTACTCTATGTCGTTATATTTAGATCACATGACCTATACATCTAACAACTTATTCAGCGAATTTTGTACGAGCTAAAAAACGCCTAGTACAAGTAACTGGAACAATTTCCACACTTTCATACTTTCACACATACATCACATTATCATAAGTCCCATGTGAACATTAATTTCATTAAGTAATATGTATGTAAAAACCAAATAGAGAGAGGTTAGCACCTGCTCATATAAGATTTCAATGTGTCTACAGACATTATGGTGTAAATTTATATTACTTAAAACAAATGTCAACCAGAAACCGTGCACAACAGCAGTGTGAACAAATGCAGACAAATGAATTTCTGAGACATGATATTACACAAATCTTACCTCCTTGTCGTCGAAGCTTGGGATGCGTTTTCTTCTCCAGGGTTTTCGTTTCAATTTTTGGATGAAGAAAATAGTCTGCCCCCTTACCATATAACTTATACAACTGTTGTTCATGCCAGGCTAAATCTGAAACCAAATCAAAGGATCAATTACTGAAGTGCTTTCCATCAAAATCTCATTCATAATCAAACTAGGAATATAATTGTAAACTTGGGAATCATTGAAACAATGCGCTGATATTTACTCGTCCATTCAAGTTTATGATATCACATCACAATTTCATGGCAAGTTAATTTGTTATTATTTTACCAATCCTTAGATTATGATATTTTAGTATGCTACAAATATAAGACTCATGACTTTGTGCTTCACTTGATATTTCAAGAATACAGTCAGTATCAAGTTAGATGATAATAATACATTTATTCATGGCAATAATTTTGAGGATATTTCATATTTGATAAAAGTATCATCCAAATATCACTAAACTAAAAACACTCATTTGATGAGGTTCATTTATACACGAACATGGATGTTAATAGATGAGTAAAAAGCTAAGGTATTTAGAAGACACTGAAAAATAAGCATTAAATCAAGAAATCAATGGTCTTCACTGATTTGTATGTTCTGTGCTTAAATAAAGCAATTAATGATTTTCAGATTGACACAATCATGTAATGATGGAACAAACACAATTTTGTAAGAAATTTTTGTTTCCATGGTAACTATGACATACATTCTCAGATCTACACAATTACTGAACATGCAGGAACTGGTTAGCAAAATACTTACTGGGGTCTTCATTTATTTATTTTTAATGTTTACACAAGCGCATGTGAGTTTAACAACATATATAATTCTTAAAAACACAACTCACTGTAATATTAGACTTAAAGTCAGAAAAAAATAAGACAAAATCAAAAAGTGATGAGTTTTTAATTGGTTTGACGTTTTTTATTGTGTAAATATACTGATTCTCCAATTGAAATTTAAATTGTAGCATTGTTTACTGGAAAGCCACATAATTATAAGTCTCTTCTTTTATGTTTTTTTTCCACCTGGTTTAATGCTGTTTTTCAACATATTTTCAGTTATACATGTATAAAGCAGCCAGTTCAATCAATCGACCGATCGATTGACCGACCGACCGACCAACTGACCAATCAATCGATCGATCAATCAATCAGCAATCAATCAGTGTCAATAAATCAATCAATTTGTTTGCTACAAGGCCTCTGACTGATGCAAAAGCATAATTTATTATTGAACATACATATTCCTGATGTATGATATGTCTACATTATGCATATACATGTGCATGCATTTTCAGGTTTCAGATTATTCTATCACATTCATCTTCACTCACTTCAGCTGACACCCATCTGGTAATATACAGTTAATCAAATGTTCATAAACTCTGATAAAATAATATCTTATATAATCATGGCCTAATTTTCTATCATAATTGTAAATCATACTGATGACACATTATTTAAGAGAAAAAATATACAAATACCCTTCTTCAGCTATATTACATGACCTGGTAAAATATGAACAAAGTATTTATATGTACTTTAAGAAATAGGTCATAAGTTTTTTATATATAACTTCAAATGAAAACAATGAGTTCCCTCAGAAGATTTTTTCTAGTCTTGTAAATTGGATCCAGTTAAAATTTACTAGAAAGGGAGACAACTCTGTAGGTTCTTGGTCTATGCATGTCCATTCATCTCATAGTTATGAACTATAGTACAGTAAAACCCCAAATAGCGACCACCTCAATACTAAAACAACCATGTTTAAATGACTACTTATTTTTGAACAGGCTGTCAATAACTCCCCTACACTTCAACCTTGATATTGAGAACACCTCATAATTACAACCAATTTTATTGGATCCCAAAAGGTGGTCTCATTATTAAGGTTTTACTGTACATTGTAATAGAAAGTTTGATTAACCTCACAGTGCTTGCTTTGCCAACATTTTTAGTTCTGTTTTCAAGCTCCAGGAATCTCTACCCAGCTGCATATTTTGTAAATGTAGGCTATCTTGTAATGCTTTAAATCACTTTAATCATATTCTCTAGGTGGTTTATCATGTTCTGGGTAAGGACATTAAACAGTCAAATAGATGGCAAGACAGTCAAAGCAATGCCTATTTCTATTTTATGTAATATATAACAAATAATATTTCAGGGAAAATCACAGATTAAAAAGCAAAAAACATGCGTGCAAAATGTTTGAAAGACAATTCCATCTTTCCTGGATATATTATGACATGTTTAGACGATTAATGATTTCTCTCAAACTCAGACAAAAAAATTAATTATAGTTATATAATCTTCTCAATTACAAAGGTTCTTTGCAATTCCTGGCTTCAAAAGTGCAATGGTGTCAAAAGTGCAAGATATTTTCAAACTGTCTACAAAGTATTCTCTTATGAAACACACAGTCCGAATGCTAATTTTGAATTAGGCCCAAAAAAAGTTTCCGGTTACCCGACCGACCCATCTTATACCTACCAACTCAAAAGTTTTTATGGCATCCAAATCTTAGTGCTGTATGGTAATTTTCACAACAGTGTTGCCGATATATGCAAATAAAAACGTAAAAGAAAAAAATCCTGACCTACCAACCCATATTGTTTTGGGTATGTAACCGGAAACAAACCTTTTTTTTGTTTAGGCCTTATTTGACACACCATCTCTTATATCATTCAAGTTTAGAGTAAACATATCTCCAACTATCCTTAAACGCCTAAAACCAGACAGAGAAAAATGTTTAAGAGTTGACAAAATCCTGAAGGGACTTCAGTTTCATTTTTCTACAGACTATGTCATAAATAGACCTGGTTTTAAATCAGACTTGTGAAACTATATATATATGAGTAATGTTTAATGTTCAATGGTGTTTTATGGCGTATTAGTGGCCATGTAGCGCATATTTAAATAAAGGTAAAGGAAATAAGTTTAAAACATGGAAAAAGATAATGAGTTAATAAGAATGAAGTATAACTGTATACATGAGTAACCACATGCTTTGTGTTCATGTCATGAATATTGTTCTTTGATCTTCTTCAAGAAGCAAAATACCTGATGATCAAAGTGACAGACGTTTTTTATCAAATTGTAATATTAATACCATACTACATTGTATTTTTAATGTCGCAACAACATCCCAAGTCATTTGGTGACTTTGGAGTAACGTGGACCAATGACGTCTGTTAGCTAGCTGTTCCTGGGAAGATTTGAACTCACAGTGGTGAGGGGCTAGTGATTAATAATCAGAGACCATAACCACTCAACCATAGGGGGGGTGGGGTGCTGATATTGATGTTAAGTTTGTATTTCAACAAGATATTACATATGATAAACCATGGTGTCGATTGTGTTTCGTACACTAAGTGTTTTTTAAGAGTGTCAGTTTTGTGTATTTGTGAACTGTTGTCCTTATAAAAAGCTGCCCATTGTCTGTGAAATTACATTCTTTTCAGCATTTTGGGAACATGACCCAACCCCCAGAATTGTAATGAATATTTGAACTGCAGTAATTTAATTTTTTTTTTCTCATGTGAATTGAGAATTTTTGCCCTAGCAATTGGGAAAAAAAACATACTTTGTGCCATTGGGAATGTGACTAAACATCGGTCATCAAAACAGACCCTCCTCTCCAAAAAAAACCCTGTATTATAATTAGTGCATTTGTCTACTTTGTTTAATGTGTAATTGGCCTCATCATCATCTTCACACACACTATGATGGTATGTTGGTCAACTGGTCAACACTTTCCAGAATAACATAAAGTATAATACCATAAAACCCACACATAGCAACCAGCTCAATATTATGATCACCTTGTTAAAACAAGTACTTATTTTTGGATCGGCTTTCAATAACTCCTCTATACTTTAACTTGAAAATGAGACAACTTCATTATTATAACTGATTTTTTGGTCCCTATATGTGGTCTCATTGTCGAGGTTCTACTGTAGTGCATAATTATTGTCAGATAGATATATAAGCCTATGAATCCATGAGTCTTATATCCTTAACATTTCAGCTTAGTTCTGTGCATACGAAACTTGCCATTTAAGTAACATTTCATATACTTGGGATCCATTTAAGTCAGACACCACATTCTACATTAAGCTCGCATGCATAATTGAATAATTCACTTGAACAATAACTTGTAGAATATTATGTATGAATGATTATGTGTCCCAAAAGCTCAAATCTCTTTTGAAACACCAATATCATTATGACAGAATTTCCTTTCATAATAATATTATTCAAAATATTGCATAATTCATAGCACTAATGACTGTTACTTTCGTGTTGTAATACCACTATATTAAATAATTGAAAGCATAGTTATAATTATCTATGCCAACAATTTCTATTACCTTGAATAATTAATTAGTTAGAAAGATAGCGGTCTCGGTTCATTGTGGAAACTATTAAATTTTGTTCCCTAGCAATACAAGAGACAATAAATCAGTCAAAGCATAGAATCTATACATTCATAATTGAGCATGCATCATTATAATACAGAGTAAGTTTGTTACCTTTTAGCTGCAAACAGTCAACTCTTAACTGGTTCATAATTGAATTTAGCATTAGAATTGATTTCATACAATTAAAATATAAACATAATACTGTGCTTATTTAAAGTATCTGCTCTGAATGCTACTCAAAAATGGTGCTGTTGTAAAAATAGTATTGTCCAATTATCATAACTTCTGTGAGAGTTACTCTAGGTACTTCAATTTATTTTATAACACATTTTGTAAGAGTTATTGACCTTGTTGAAAAATAGCAAAAACATATTAATTTATGAAAATATTGCATGGTGAGCTGTATTTTTCTGAATTAAATAAGATTGGTACTGTGTCGAAAAATGGGCTACTCCAATAGACTTCAATGTTAGAAGGGACAATAATTACTGTAATAATTATAATTGTAATTATCATAACATGAGACTGTCAATTGAAAGTAGGAACAAATATTTGGACTACATGTACATGCAAACCATAACTGAAAAAGCTAAGCAAGCAAAAAAAGTTCACACTTTAATATTCTTACTTTTAGGTGACTCCTGTTGTTCTTCGTCAGTGTCGTCTTCACCAAGATCAGGTGTTGGAGCAACAGCCGGTAGTGTCATCTTGAATGGGTTGCTACGACGACCAGGTGTAGTTGGGGTCGTGGGGGATTTTGTAGGAGATTGTGGTGCTGTAGGAGGGGACTGGGATGCGCTTTCATTTTTGGTTTTGGATTTGAACTTCTTCTCTTCTCGATGGGCTTTTCTATCATCCTCTGAAAGTAGAAACAAATTAAAATGTAATTACTTGTTATGAATTTTTACTAGTTGATAACTAACGGGAATACAGTCCAGGAAAATGGTTAGGTGAACTGGCAGTTGTATATAACTGAAAAAATATTGAAAATGGTGATAAACCCAGTGAAAAAAATAACCATTGGAATTAATGTATGGGTTATTTCAGTGCAGGCTAATTTATAATGCCTTAATTGAGAGAACACTGAAATAATCAATGGGAAGATCTGTTACAATAGTCAATTATTATAAACACAGATAATTAGTGTTCTGTGAATTTTTAGCAACAGATATGTTGCCATCATGCGTACACATGCTTCAACACAACATACATGACATGAATAATTTGATTTCTATGTCCTATAATGTTGACCTATTCCAAGTACTCATTCACCAATTCTGATTTTAAACATAATTGTGCCAAAACCAGTGTCCTTATTCAACATAATTATAATATTCATTGTTAGAACATTGAATGTGATTTTCTTTAGGCAGATTTTAAAAGCTTTGCTAATCAAATCGTGATGATCAACTCAGTAAGTGCTTTAATTTCTTACATACATTAT
Source organism: Lutraria rhynchaena (assembly GCA_008271625.1). NCBI lineage: Eukaryota > Metazoa > Mollusca > Bivalvia > Venerida > Mactridae > Lutraria > Lutraria rhynchaena. The sequence continues at coordinate 418,907 of VIBL01000130.1, forward strand.
TCTTCGAAAATATTATCTGATGTATTTTCAGTTCTAATCCAAACTATATGGAAGTTTTCAGTTGTTTCATTAGCACAGTATGAATGTTAATTGTTTTAATATGAGATACAGTAAAACTTCATTATTACAAGCATCGATATCACAAGCACTCAACTTGTCTCAAAGAGTTTTTGAAGTCCCATCAATTTTTGTTCTGAATCGTGAATAGTTTTCAGCCAACAAACAAATACCTCATTATTACTAGCACCACTTTTATCTCGAGCGGTTAGTCTTTTCTGATGACTCCATGAGATAATGAGGTTTTACTGTACTTTAAAGGGAGATCCATAATATAGAATCTTAATTCATTCAATCCTTACAGTTTGAGAAGAGTTGATTTCTATATAAACATCATCAAAGGTGAAAAATAACAACATACATAACACAAAGTGTTAACTAATGAGCTGACAAGTGACCATCATACGCAAATGTTCAATATCTGCAGGTCATACCCTTCTATGAAAATTTGACAAAAATGTCGATTTTCCTCCATATGTGGAGAAATTGCCGGCCTCTTGTGGAAGGGTAAGTTAGTACTGATTAGTATACAGTCCAGGAAAACTGTTTAGGTGAACCGATCATCGTATATAACTGAAAAATTGTTGAGAAATGGTGTTAAACCCCAATGACAATGTCACATAAAAACAAAACAAATATTCAATATGCAAACATCTGAATGAGAGCAAAACAATGAATGACAAGACTAACAGGCTTAAATGTTTACACAAGTACTGTTTATGAATTTCATTTTTCTTTTCTTTACTTTTCATTTGGGGTTTCACATCACACCAACAGCTGGGATCATTTGGCCACTTTTCCAGCTTTGCCAGTTGAGGAAGACCTCAATCAAACACCTAGGTAGTACCTTCGTCCTTATGTAAGCTAGCTGGAGAGCTAAGAGTAATATGGCCTATAGAAAGAAATCATTAGAAATTTACTTCGAAAATATCGTATGATTAACTCCTTAATTTCATTTTATAATTATCCATTTTTATACGTTTTTACATTCAACCACATTATAGAAATTAGGTTACTTCAAGGCTGACTACTGTCAGAACAAGGGAGATAAAAAAGGAAGACCAATTGAAGAAAATATTTTTATACCCTGCCCTGTTTCCATAATAAATATGTAATTGAACATTTTCATTTTTAAAACATAAACAAATAGAATCTTACAACACAGTTGATAATAATATTAAGGAGAATATAGCTCTATTTACGCAGCAAATACCTTCAGATATGGTATGTAATCCGTTAACATCCATTTTCATAATGTTTCGAGTCTAATATTTCAGGTAATTATACATATACAACATCAACTTTACACTGAACATTGAAAATATTCATCTTTTAATTAAATCTCCAAAATCACTGAATTACATGCATTTATCTTTGTAAGTTTGATAATATTTCCCTGGTACGGAGTATCAATATCTTTATACATTTTATTTGTAATGATTGGAAGTTTATAAATTCTCTAATCGTTTCATTGTATCTAAGATTAACAACTTGTACAAAAACATACATGTAAGTTATTACATTGAAATAATCCAGTAACTTGTAATACGGCTTCTTGGCGACTTTGTGGAAACACAGATTAGACTTGATGTAATAATTTTGGTATTATACCACGTGATATTCAAAATATAAGCTTACATTAATGAATTTATATCCAATACAAGGTCAGGAATGATTAAATACAATATCTAAGTAGTTAAATTACCACAGAATTCGTTGAACTTAAAAATTAATCAACTAAAATATTTCTTCAACTTAAGTATTTTTTTTTAAGATTATAACTGATAGTTAATTTGGGGTGACTGGGGAAGTACGAAATAGTGGACAAAACTTTCAAGAAATAAAGCAATTAATGAATGTATAAAATTCAAGATTGTAAAAGATACAGGTTAACTGAATTTTAGTTAATTTGTATTTAAATATAGTAGAGATACAAGTATATAATGAAAACATCACCGCTGTATACATTACGTAAAGCATTTGCTAATGAAATATGCATGTTCCCTTAGAAACGCTGCACTTAGATTAATTAATCATAACTCAGTATGACATCTGTAATCTTCCCGTGAAAATGCAGTGAAGGAAATTGCACAGTAATTTCTGATCAATATCAACAAAAAAATGGCGAAATGATTGCGATTTCATGTTCCAATACTAGTGGGGTTATCGCAAACTTCACAATCAGTGCAGGTGGGATTTTTTTACTAAAAAAGCAAACAGCCATTTAGTGCACTTTGTCAATGACTTGTGAATATAAATGTAAGATAAATTCCAAAATCAACAACTTTTTAATATCATTTCAATATCATTTTAACACCATATCAATATTACAGTTTGTTCATACAGCCAAGTAATTAATTAGTTAATAATTAACCATTCAGTTACATAAAAGTTTTTATTTGATCACCTGTATCCAACTACTAGAATGAAAAATGTGCCATAATTAATAATTACCAGGTAACAAATTATGGGTAATTGATATGAAAGATCATCTGATCAATATGGTAACAGTTTGATTGTTGGATGCGACATATATGAAAATATAAAACATGGAGAAACATAAAAAGTGACTTGAATGCAAAACCACTTCAATGTTACTTGAAGTTAAATTGTAAATTTATCAACAAACTTCTACTTGGTAATTCATCCACAGACAATCTTTTATGTATTTGAGAAAATCTTGCATAAAACAGAATACTAAATTTCTAACCTCTAATCACATTGGATGAGAAATAAGCTACGATATAAAAGAAAACATTTTAATATAAAATATGTAATATCCATGCATAAAACATGCAATAATCTAAAATAATAGAATTTGATATCATTATTAAGTGTCTTAAAAAGTAGGCCATTTCAATGTCTCCTAATTTTTAGATAAAACTTAATGTGAACGCAGGTGGCAACTAGTGCAAAATTTAAAAAAGAGCTCCATAGAGTGGTGCCAATGCTCGTTTGTTTTAAATCATTCTATTTAATAGGCAATTTTGATCAAAATTTTAAGTTTAAAAGGGGCATAACTCCAAAAACATAGCTTTCAGAATAATGCCCCTTGTCTTGTAACTGCACCTTTTCATGGTAATCAAGTACTCAAAGTGTCATGTTGATATCTTTAAAAGTATTTGGGTAATGGGCTACATTAATGTTCTTGCACAACAATGCTGCAACGATAAAAATAGCTTGACTTTTTCTTCGAAACAGACAAGCTAAATAATCAATGACAAATTAGTTTGGCATCTGTGGTTGAGCAGTTATGGTCTCTGACTCAAAATCACTTATAAGCCTCCAACCACCAAATGTTTGAATCCCAACCAAATCAGACAAATTTCTCATGTGAGGAACCTTCCCAGCTAGCTTATTGAGGAAAAGTGGTTCCAAACAGGCGTATGCCTGGGTTTTTCCACCACTGTTCAAGCTGGAAAAGTAGACTTTCAAATGACTTTTGCTGCAATGTTAAACTCCAGTGAAAATATGTTTATAAGTGACTGAGTTCATGGTTACCAGAACCAGATCTTAATTTTCTAGATGTTAGATACAATGGATATACCATACAGTACCTTCATTGTAAATGGGACATTTAGAAAAGCATCCTGATTTGTGCAATCGTTAAAGACTTCACTTTTCCTTCAAACCTAATATAGTCATATTGCGTACTTAGTTTATGTTGAGAACAAACAATAAAATAAACAGATCCTCTTCCAACAAATTGTACTCCATTTTGAAGAGTATTTTGTGGGTGGGGTTATTTATTCATGATTATAGAAATTGAATGTTGAGTAATGTGTGTTTACATACCCAGGGACTGTTTGCAGATTTGCTGTAGTTCTTCTTGTTTCGCCAGTTTCTTCGCACGCTTGGCCTCTTTTTTCTGAAAATAATAGAAGATTTTTACAGGTACATTCAGTGACAAGAAGAAATATTATGGTTTGTTATGATGGTGATTACAAATATGAGTCAAGTCTGTACGGAGAGACCATTGTATAAAAGTGTCTTATAATGTCTGAAATCTACACAGTATTTTAGAATCTTTAAGACCCTGATTTGTGAACCTTGTCTTTTATTTGCCTCCATTTCCAACTATTATAGAGAAAATTGTGTGTCATAAAACTCCCATGATCTACATGTAGAGTAAAAGTCACATGGTTTACATTGTGGTACAAGTCACATGATCTATAGTGAGGTAGGAGTCACACAATTTACAGTATGGTAGAAGTCACATGATCTACTACAGTGTGGTAGAAGTCACATGATCTACTACAGTGTGGTAGAAGTCACATGATCTACTACAGTGTGGTAGAAGTCACATGATCTACTACAGTGTGGTAGAAGTCACATGATCTACAGTGTGGTAGATACCACATGATCTACAGTGTGGTAGAAGTCACATGATCTGCAGTGTGGTAGAAGTCACATGATCTACATTGTGGTAAAAGTTACATTAGAAAAGGAAATGTAAGAAACTTTCAAAATGCGTTCATAAAAAGCCAGTGCATGTTCTAAGTCATTGCTGCAGAACATTTTACCAATAACAGAAAAAAAAAAACTTATTTAAGTAACAAGGACAAGAAAGTAAGAGGAATCAATAATGAAATGACAGAAAATAACAAAAGACAAAAATACAGCAATTATATCAATGTTTCATGTAAGGTTTTGATATTTTGTATGACAAGTGTAATTATAAACAGAAGTGGAAATGTTTGAATAATAGCAATGTCAATATGATTATTGAATGGTATTGTTCTACAGTGAAAACACTGGAATACCTAAAAGAAAGGTTTGCAGTCATCTGAGGCAAAAAAAATACAATCAAAGGCTGCATTCTGAACATGAACAGACAATTTGCTCTAAAGAACAATAAGTTAGAAGAAAAGAAAAATAAGTTTGTAGTAAAAGAAAAAAAAACAATAGCAATGGCCATAAAATTTCACAGTAATTATAATTAAACAAAAGCTTAAAAAATGTAAAGATGAATGAGAAAAGATAACACTAGAATGTATTTGTAAGTAAGTAATAAGACTATTATAAACATACCATGATAATTTCCCACTTATTTGAACAATTAGTCCAGTGTCTCTGGTATAGACAGTACGAAATACTATACATCCATTATCCTTATTGTGTTTGGTAATGATTTACAGTTTTAAACAATAAACTGTGATTATAATCTTTCCACTATTGTAGAATTCAAAAAAACCTTTTCATGCGTAAGAGGAATAAAAACTCAACTTATAGAAATATTTAACATATTTATGATCTTATTGTAATGACCCTGATTATTCATACATGTCTGTCAAACAGATATCAGACCTCGGTCAAAGTAAATAACACCTTTGCGATATGTCTTTAGAACCTGAAGTGTGCCACTTGAAACAGACGATACTTCAAATTAAGGACTCCATATTGACATGATTGATAAAGACTTCAAACATACGTAAATATGAAAGTTCAGCTCAAAAAAAAAGAAACAACGCTTAAAAAATCTGCATCATACTAAATCTCATCTGTATATGTATTGATTCAAAACAATCTCGGAGCAACTATAAAACATTATGCAAAGCAAACATTAGCAATTAATTGGCAAACAAACTTCAACAAGAGGTTTTCAAACATGTATTTTATCTCGTTCATAATTCTTTGTGATATCTTGTTGATTGAAAGACATAAAACAGATTCAGAGTTATCATCGAGGACAATCACTAAAAAATACACATAAGCTAAGTTTCAATATACATTAACTCTCCCTAATGAGCATACTTTTGACTCTTCCGAATTTAAAGCTGATGTACAAAACATCAATTTAATTAAGAAAATTCAGTTATTTCTCTCTGACGCACACTGGAAAATATTGTGGCAAAAGGAGCCATTTCTCATTATAGGCAATGGCTTCTTTTGCCACAATGTTTTCAAAAGTCACCTGCTTCAGGCGTAGGGTGAAATGCGGTACTACAAGGCAGAAACTTCCTGTATAAAGTTAACACATATTGTGAATTGTGTAGATGGTGAAATTTACAGGTTATTTGAAACACTTAATAAATATAAAGTGTGGTACCTCGTAAAATTGTTAAATGTAATGCATCACATGCAGAGAAATTCAAACTCACAACCTCCATTATGAAGAGTCCTAAGACCAGTATTACAACAATATCAATTTAGGATTACCATTAGTGACATAACTGATTTATTTGTGCTATCATGACTCATCAGGGTTTCTGATAATTTGTTTAACAGTAAAAGTGTAAGACAGATAACCTTTATTTAATATACATTATCAAAATTTATTACATGCCTTGTATCTAGCATAGTTTTCATTCCACATTTTGCTCAACAGTAGCACAGATGTACAAATATTTCATTAAAAACAAGTTTCCCAGCTACACAAAAGGAAAATCGGTTCATCATGTTCAATTCCATTACGTTAGTTTTTTATCAATATCTTATATGAAAGTATAACAGACAAAATAAATTACTCAAAGCAGAAGTAATTATATTATTTATTAGTCTGCCAAACATTTCAAAGAGAATCCCAGTTTGCTTTATCATGTTGTTGTACGGAACAAGTTTTTTTTTCTTTAACCTATTGATTTAAATGATTAATTACATTTCCACAGCGCTGCCTGAATGCAGCAACAAGGGAGAACTTGTTGAATTCTATCGGAATTATATCTCATGAGAAATACAGATAACAAGGACTCATGGAAATATTGCTACACAATCTTGGTAATATGTTACCATTGATGGAATGAGGTTACAGCATCATGGAGTCTCTGAAAAAAGTTAGGCCAGTTCGCATGACCTTAATACACATTACAGGAATGTCTGCTACTAAGTGTGATGCAAAGAACATACCCAAAAACCTAATTTGTTGAGCTACACATTCTCATCTATTTTCAATTCATCAGAGTTAAACCACTTTCAACACTTTGTTATCAATTTTATAATGTAGCATTCACATAAACATACAGATACAACTTAAGCCTCAATTCAAATAATAATCTTTCTTACAAACATGAAGTATTTCGTTTACCATGCTCCAAATAAAATTAAGCCATTGAGTCAGTCGATCGTCCGAGCCTAGGGGCTTATTCTGAACAACATACATGCCATAACACGTTCAACGTAGTTAATACATGGAAGCTATTTACAATAGTCCGGGAAGGAAATAATCAATTCTTTCCAATAAAATATTGACAGTATAACTGATATGCTCACAGAATATATGAAGTTCTAAAAGTGAATATGAAATACAGAGCCTGGGATGCAAGGCTGGGACTGCCATAATGTGATTGGTACAATTAAGTAAATAAGTCGTTCATTCACTTAGGTCAATAAATACAGGGATAGTCCCGTGCCATAAAAGTCCCACAGTGCACTTGGCTTACTTAAAATGTTTAATAATGCTTACTGTGGGCAAAATATGCGAAGTCGTTCACCTAAAACTGATCAGAGGCTATATATAGTGTGGAACTAATTCAACTGACGTTAAAAGACATGTCAAGCTAATGTATACAGTATATTTCCAGAATAAAAAGCTAACATCAAGCCTTGAATAGAGGAAGACAACATTAACAATAAACAACAATAACCATCATTATCATGACATTTTACAATGCAAACCTTTTCTCAAATATAAAATTAATGGCCAAAATATTGAAATTACATTTATGAATCAATGTTTCAGGAAGCACGCAAAATACAAATGAAACTCCGACATATATGAAAATATCAGTCTCTTCTTGTATCATGGTAAAATCACATTAAAAAAACTTAAGTCATTCAATACAAATTTCAGTATCTGACTGACACTGTTTTAACTTGTTACTCCAGGTTAAAATCTAGTTATATTCTTCAATATTTTGAATTCTCTTCCACCATAATATCAACCTCCAGCAAAACGCCCTCTTGTTTGATGTTCCATACAGAAAATCTGATTTCAAATGGTGCTAGAAAACATATAAAACTCTATTCACCAAAGAAAACCAGGAGTTCTGACATGTATTATACCATCAATCCTATCCATGGTCTATACTGTGTTTCATAAATAAGTCAATTAGAGTTGTCTCCCTTGCACAAATTTTCACAGTCATAAATATTCATGTACAGACAGGAATGTTCAGCTTTTTTCAGTGAACTTAACAATTAAGCCAACATAAAGCTGATTACCTGCCTGATAATTCACCTTTCATTGTTTGTATTATAAGAAAGCTTTCAAGCTTAATACAGCAAATCAGTATATTGAAGTTAAGTTAACTATACTCATTCACTTGTTATTACAACCTTAGCACTGTTGTCCACTGAAGCATGTCTTTATATTTTTGTTCTTACATGACTCTTCATGCCAAAGAATAAAACATTGCCGTGTAACCTATATATCATACAGAAAACTGACAGCACGTATTGAACGTACATTTAAGGCAGCTTGTTTCAAGCATAAACAGAACTGCACTGAACTAAACATTGATCAGAAAATAGGAATCTATGACTATGTTTGTTAAGGAACACAAGTAAATGTTTGACAAACATAAAAAAAGGGGGTGCTATCATACTTGAAAACACGTCAGAACTATAAGTAGTGTTCACACCCTGTTTCATGTACATGTAGTTGATTACAAACAAAAATAATCAGTGGCAAGGCAGACTAATATACCGGTAAATGACCCATTTCAATGCATTAAGTCCGTACATGACTTCCACAGCATAACTATTTGTATTTATATTTCATTAACACCATCATTATTTTTTACATCAATGCAATGCTATCATCACTCACAGACAGTCATGTTTCATTCCTGGATATCAAAGCATGATATTATATGAAATTTTAAGCCTGTGGCTTCATGCTATCAAGTCATAAATCAGGACAATGACACAACACAATCTGATCAGATATCCTTACAATGTACAGTTACATGCCAACATGTAGAAACTAGAATTGTTCACATGTATGACAGCTTGCTGGAAAAGATTATAGTAGAAACAGATTAACACCAGCAAATCAATACAGGAATTTTTAGCAAAGCATTCTGGGAATTAAGATAAAAATGGAGTAAAAATACTGCATCAGGGATGTTCTCAAATATAAAAAATACTGCATCAGGGATGTTCTCAAATATAAAAAATACTGCATCAGGGATGTTCTCAAAAGTAAAAAATACTGCATCAGGGATGTGCTCAAATATAAAAAATTACTGCATCAGGGATGTTCTCAAATATGAAAATTACTGCATCAGGGATGTGCTCAAATATAAAAATTACTGCATCAGGGATGTTCTCAAATATAAAAATTACTACATCAGGGATGTGCTCAAATATAAAAATTTCTGTATCAGGGATGTTCTCAAATATAAAAAATTACTGCATCAGGGATGTTCTCAAATATAAAAATTACTGCATCAGGGATGTTCTCAAATATAAAAAATTACTGCATCAGGGATGTTCTCAAATATAAAAAAAATACTGCATCAGGGATGTTCTCAAATATAAAACAAAAATACTGCATCAGGGATGTTCTCAAATACAAAAATTACTGCATCAGGGATGTTCTCAAATATAAAAAATACTGCATCAGGGATGTGCTCAAATATAAAAAATACTGCATCAGGGATGTTCTCAAATATAAAAAATTACTGCATCAGGGATGTTCTCAAATATAAAAAATACTGCATCAGGGATGTGCTCAAATATAAAAAATACTGCAACAGGGATGTGCACAAATATAAAAAATACTGCATCAGGGATGTTCTCAAAAGTATAAAATACTGCATCAGGGATGTTCTCAAATATAAAAATTACTGCATCAGGGATGTGCTCAAAAGGCGGTATTAACATGTCAAGATATTTACCAGGCTAATAGCTTCAACAGACAAAATATCCTGGCATTTTTTTCTGGCATACAGATACAGACAGATATGCATTGAATATCTTTATTGGTTTCACACAGAATTTCATCATATGAAGAAAGATGCATGTTTGGAAAGCAAAACTGGAATAATTCGACAAAATGAGAAGAGAATTGAGTGTATTTGTGATGAAACTTTTTCTTCACAATTCACAGCACTAACATATGTATGACAATATTGTTCTCAGTTGTTTCTTTTGGCATGTTGTTATTAGTGGGTATCCTGCATGTTGATTAGAAGGTTTGAGGTCTGCGAGGTTGAAAATGATGAGACTATTTTTGGGGTCCTCTTTACACCATATACCTTTTTGTAAACTATAAATCTGAGTCAATAGTGTACCAGTAAATCAGTGTTACCAGGCAATAAAACATGTACACTACATCAAAAACATCAGCTGCAGTTTAAATGTTAGACATAGCTACTAATTCGAACAATATTCTGTTCTCAATGACATTGTACTTGCACTAATTGAACAAACAAAATAAATATCTGCATGACCCACTGGATGAGTGCCGCAAAATATTATCAATACTTGTGTTTGAACTTAAATTAAGTAAACAACAGAAACAATAAGCAAACATTTATAGCACTTATTGTCATATCATTCAGAGAATGCTTTGTATAGAAAATACAGCAAAATGTTAAAATTGTCATCTCAGGTGTGGTAGCTAGAATAACATTCTATGTTCAAGCAAGATAGCACCTACAACCATATGTTAAATGAAGTAAACGATAAGCTTTAAACTACAATTTGCATAACATAATTCCAGTAATCCAGAATTGTTACAACAAAAAATGAGAGACTACACTACCATCCATCATTGGAAAATGTAACAAAGCCAGGAACATTCATTAAACTACGTATAAAACCAGTTAGATTTATACAGACACTACATTAATGGGTTTTTTGTCTCCCTCCCTGCAAGCTGCATGCAAATGTGCTTAAATATTAATTGGAAGCACAATGTTACAGTAAATGTATTACTTGTAGTTTATTTCTAGGAAATTATGATTTATCACATTTCATTGAGTTAATTAAGTGAAGTTACAATCTTCAAGCATGTTTTTTGTCCAACAATTTCTTGGGAGAATTGTTACATATACAACATAAGATCTGATACTTCAAGTGGACCCTTAAGGGGACTCCACTCCAGATTTATTCAAGGGTAATACTGACAGAACTAATCTTTAAAACTTGTCTTTCTAAACAGAATGTAACAGACAGTATATTTTAGCACCAGAGATTTTTTTCCACAGACAGGAGAAATCATTCATCATGAACACGTTGATAACTATCTGAAGTTTCACTGTGCCTCTTTCTGATAGACTATTCCTGATAAGGAATATGGAATGGACAGAACAACTCACACATTGCTTGATTTATTTTCTATTTGATTAAGTTGGGCAGTTATTGAGGCATAAAAAGGTCACATCACCTCGTTTCATCTCCTTGTACATTACCCAGCAAGCACCTGCTCTAATACTGCATAAATCATGGTTGTGAATTATCCAGGACAGTATGAGATAATTGCAGAACTTTGGTGGTGAACATTAATCAATGAAAAACACAATCTATGGAGTGTCATTCAATATTAGAGTACTGATTGAATAACCAGTTGATATTCATCTGGATTCAGTCAGTGAAGATGTAAGCATATTGGAAAAAGGGCTTTTATAAAGTTGTACTAAGCTTTCCCATGAGATGTGATTATAGTAAATCAAATTCTATGAATAAACTTGAAAACTTCTCATTAGACTCAGATATATTCTGATAAATATTCTAGCATTGAAATCATAAATGATAAGACTATTTCCAGCCATTCAGTACTTTGATAATAGTCAAAACAGCAACTGATTCCCTCCTCCTCACAGTAATTAAGCATGAGAAGGGGTACTGTAGTATGACTTGTATTTTCAGTTAATCATGTCACAGAAGACTGTCACAAATTACTCTTAATTCACAATGTCAACAACCAGACCTTGCTATGATCAACTTAATACAACATGATTGTAAATCTTGTCAAAGATATTGTATGGTCATCAAAATATGACCTTGCCTCAAGGTACTTCAACACAATAGTTGAAATGTCCATATTTAGTAATAACAAAAATTTGATTAAGATTTAAAACATTTTAGCAGGCAATTAAAACCTTTATAGAACACAGGTCATGAATGTTGTAATGGTCTTATATCTGCTTTGAATATGCCATGTACAAATTGTCACACAATTCCAGTTTAAGCACAAAAATCACTTGACAAATTGTCACACGATTCCAGTTTAAGCACAAAAATTACATGACAAATAACTCCAGCTTTTAAGCTAAACCCAGTGTCAGTAGATTATCAATACCTCAGAAGTAAAAACAATTCTCATTGTAGAACAATGATACAGAGAACCATTCAGTAACAGATGTGCAAACAACGCTGTAAGTAAAGCAGCAATAATCAATTCTACAGGTAAATTGTTTTGTGTTGCTCAGATGTGCAATCACAATCATGTATTTTTTTCTCTGTGGTTTAAACATCGCACCAACAGCCAGGGACATTCGGCAACTTTTCCAGCTTTAATAATGGTGGAAGACCCCCCCCCGGTATATGCCAGGGTGTAACAACTGACTTTAGGTAAGCTAGCTGGATAACTTCTCACAGGTGAAATTTTTCTGGTCCTGGATAGCAGCAGCAGTAAAGGGATAGCAATTACAAGTCAGCACCCTATCCACTCAACCAAGAAGGCCACTTACATAATGGTGAGCCATGAGATTTAATGTTCATTATCACATGACACCTTATATGGCTTCCACTCTAAAAACTGGATCAACCAATAAGATTGTATCAATTTATCTGACAAATGAACATCGAAGTATCATACATATTTCATGGCCATACATTATAGCACTTATATTATCAGAGAAGTTAGGTAACTCTGGGTCATAAAATATTGGTACCAAATATGACCAGCTGACAGGTATTGAACAAAACATGGCTACATCTGTTGTATTCTCCTATCAATATTGTTTAATAGATAACAAACCGCTAAATTATAAATAAGATTCTTCATTAATTATTCAAAGAAAGAATTCATTACTTACAGAATATTAGATGACATACAATGACAGGGAAACTCCATAAAACTAGCATCAAATGAGAAAATGTTACATTATTCAACTTTGTTACAATGTATTGTGGTTTTAAGAAGAAATTAACCCAGAAAATTTGTGGCTTTTCTATCTCACATATATCATGAAAAAAAAATCCACAAAACCTATTAGCACACATTTCATACCGAAGGTACGGTTCTTCTGACAAAAAACAGCTCCGAATGTATTATGACACTATGACGTTTCTGTGAATGTCAAAGCCTCAGAAAATGACTTTAAGGCAAATTAATCCTTAAGAAGTCAAATAAAATTAAACCAAGAAGAATAAAGTTAATGACAGTTGAAGGTATCTAACACAAATATGTCTTCCAGCAACAAGTTTCTAAAATTAAATTGCTGCATTATAACATACTGGTAGCATGTAATTAGAACATTCCCTTAGAACTACCTAAAGGTATCCAAGAAGAAAAGGAAAATATTTGGAGAACAGTAAGTCCTGCACAGGAAGTCATTCACTGCAAGTTACCAGGCAACAATGGCATTAATGTTCCTTTTATGACTGTTTATAATATCATTTCTTTCATAATAAATTCAAAGACTTTTTAATTTTACGATGTTAATTGAGAAATGAATCGTATGTGTATTTTTCTTCCACAATAGTCTGATATTCAATCCTAAAATCTGTTTATATTTAAGATGAGTAGTGAAGAAACACAACGTCACTTGTCAAGGTCTGACTGACCAACACCTCTGACAGCAGAATGAGTATATCCCATACTCCATTCAAAGTTGGTATTACGAGTACTGCAGCACAAGAGTAAAATAGTATCACTAATCTAAAGTGATCATCCTTGACAGAAATCTGCCACCAAGAGGCACTGATTTCAAATGGTGCTAGAAAATAAGACATAAAAATACTCCATCCACCATAAGAAGTCAGTGCTCTAGATGGCCAAACATTCCTTCTCTCACAGTCTCACCTGTTTAATCCCATGGGCAACTAGATTTTCTTAATACATTTAAACATCCTGATAGGTCTGTATGCCAGATCAAGAAGCAATAACTACAGCTAGCATTTAATCCGACCATAATCCATTCATTGCTGCACTAAAATCTTCGATGGCTTAAGGTACCTGATTCGGTCAATTCATCTCTTGTGCAGCTACTTTGGCAGTATCAGGATTACTTGCTATGCACAGTGTTGTGTGTGGTTTGGATTCATTCCTCAATCAGTCCATTTTATGTTTTCAACCATATCCATGTTTATTGAATGTTTTTTTTACACCATCAGAGATCTTCATGGTGAGGCCATCCAGTATATTATGAATGCTACTTTTTATGTAGTGACTTCTCACTTCTATACACTATGTACATATACTGTTATATAATCATTGTCTTCTAATTCTAGAGTCACTTCTTCCGATCCTTCTGATTCTTCTGGTAGTTCTGTCCGACATGATAATACCTAATCTTATATCTTTAACTTTCATTAGAACTTGTCTACAATAGGTTGTATGTTCCAAAATGTCCACATTCTTCCTTAATGTTATTTTCCACAACAGCATCCTTTACTATCTTCTGTTTTATAATTAACAAGAATCTTTAGTCAGATATAAATTTGAATAGAGGATACATTATTGTTGTACATTTTTATTAGGCCAAGCTGAAGTATATGACTGGTGTAGTTAATATAATGTTTCAGTGGAACTTTACAATTAACAGTCACAGGTGGCAATAACGCTAAGTTACATGAAAATTAATAATAATATGGGAAACTCATTCTTACATAGTTCCGTCGAGGATTTGTTATTTTCCATCTTAACACGTGACTTTCTTAAACAGCTATGCTCTATGATTCTACATCAAATTCAGTAATATTCGAATTATGAGTCAATTTCTGGAACAAAAGGTCGTAGACCAAACACGGAACTCAAACAAATGTTTGCACTTTCTCAATCATGAGACAAACATATTGATCTTACTTTTTATAGCGACTTAAATTTGGTTTGAACATTAGTGCACTAAAATGATAGAATCAAGTTATTACGAATTATTTTTTACATAAGCTAGAATCTTAGGCAATTTTGCCACTTTCTGTGGTTTCAATTGTTGAGGGGTTCAGACAATAATGTCACCCAGATGAATGTTTGCCACAAAGTGATAATGAAACTCTTATCATTTTAATAATAAGAGCATGCATTTGAATCAATAGTTTTGTTCTGACTTTTATGTTTACTACACTAGTGTTATTCTAGAACTGTCAATAACGTACAATGTCCTCCATATATAACAAACAGTTACAGCAATAACAACACAAAGTGAATATTTGAACAATAACTGTGAAGAAATCCAGAACAATTCATTTGCCAAGCGTTTTTTCTTCCAATTTATATTACAAACATGAACACAAATGATGTTTCAAACATATACTATTATAACTCAACTAGCAATATTTAATGGTCATTGCTCTAAGTAGTCAAAATATTTGACAAAATATTACATAAACAAAATAAAAGGTCCATGCTTTTTACAGGTGATAATCTAAAAAGTGAAAACAAATATTTCAATCTAACTTGTTCGGCTTAGCTTTACCTCAGTACCACTAGCAAGAAACAAAATAAATGTCAAATTATGTCAGACAGGAAATATTGAGACAATTTAAATTGTAGCTTTATTTGGAAATATTTCGTAAAAATTATAAGCAAAAAGCCAAGTATTTGGTTAAACTTTCCTCTGTAAAAATTTCTACCACAAAATACCTTAAACATGGGAAACTTGAATTTGACAACTATCTGTATTTCCTGTTAAAAGTCCAGTCGACAGAATAACATAGAACAATAATAATGATAAAAACATTTACTTTACCTGACATAATTGTGCAAAAATAAAGTTCTCCCCCTCCAAATACCTCAACCACTTTTATCTTACTTTTTTTCACAAGACTAGAAATTGCTTAATTATGTCCAAATTACTCAGTAATTATATTCTGAAGAAACTTCATAATCCCTTATAAAAGAACTGAATATTAACTGTGAAAGTACATGCAATGACATGACACAAAGAATTCTAAAGGATTTAGATTTTTGATTTTTTACTTCAATTACTGTTTGTGTCTAAGATTTAAAATATGAACAAACATAATAAGACTATTTCCAACCCAGAACACAAAAATCCTAATTCGACCCCTGGGTTACACTCGTTTAACAATACACGAAGACATTCAACTTAATTTTTACTGTAATCCGATAGAATTCCTTGCAAAATTAAGACCACTTATTGCAAAACCAATACGGAAACACACCAGATCGCAATACATAAATAATAATCTATTGTACAAATACTGTACAGAGGTTAAAGGTAGCGGAATTGACCTTCAGAAGGCAATGTAAAACCACAAATAATCTAAACTTGAAAATGTGACGATATCATGATTATTCTTTGTCAAATTTTAAGTAGGAAAAATTCTAAAAATATAAAGATCATAATGATAATTATTTGCATTTAAAATAAAGTTTATGCTTTCACAAGATGTTTTTCAAGTTATAAGAAATTGTAAGAAGACCACCAGTAGAATATAGTATATATTTACACACACTATGCTTTATTTGCAAAAAATATGTAAACAAATGTGGAACGAAGGTATATCTTTACAACAAAGCAGAAACACTGAGCATCATATATGTATACAGGTTGAAATTACAACAATATTTGTACATGTAAAGTGCTAGAGCTGCAGATTCCTTAAAACATTCGTATATTATTACGATGATCTTTGCCAATTAACAGACACAGGCATCAATATTAAACCATACAATGTGTTCAACTATAAATCATTTGAAAATTCTGAAGATAATTACCTGCAAGAATAATTGTACGAGCAATTATTGAACCTTAGAATAATGATATCTGCTAATTATATGATATAATCCCGTCTATAATGATTAAACAATTTTTTAGTTTCAATTCAAAAAACAAGCAGCACCTAATAATTCATTATGAGAATAAATCAACACCAAAGCTGCATTACCTTGATAACCATGTATTTCCAAGTGGTATCTTATCAGTTCAGTTCTGTGCAAAATGTATAAGCCCAAATATAGAAAAAATCCTGAGTATAATTTCTGCTCCCCGCTGTATAATTCTTGCTCCCTGCTGATATCACACTGACAAGGTATTGAGACAAGCAAGGAACATATTACTATAGATCTACAATCACTTGTATTGATTCTCTGTATACAACATGTCCATACTCTAGTAGGGTGAATGCTTTCCCTCAGATCTTACTCCAAGCATAATCAATAAATATTGACCATAGAATAACGGGGGAGTTTTCTAGCTTCAATTAACTGTTATACAAACCTGGATGCTGATATTGTTTTTTTTGTTACGACTTGCTAGAGTGCGCTAGTTTAGAAGTTTAGTGGAATACAGATATAGGCAATAGTTTGGTGTTGGAACAACATCAATAGATATTATACAGTACCAAATGCTGCCTTATATGTAAACAAAGGTTGAACATAGCTTGATTCATACAAACGATTCTGAAGAAAAATGCGTACTTTATAAAGATGTTAAAAAATCACATTTGAATGTTGAACATAATGTTAGATTATAATAACTAAAATTCATTTCATCAGGACTTATAATTACACATGCATGCACTCATCATAACTGTAAGTCAATTGGTCCAATTGTTGTAGTACACTGTACCCATTTATTCACACTTCAGTATCAGTATATGAAAATTGCATATTCAACTTACCGCGACACACATATATTCATAAAACCAATTGCACTCGAATTCCAGCATAAGAAAATTAAAAATTAATAATGAACTAGACAACGTTTTAATCTTAAATGTCTGGAAAACAATTTGCAAAAGATGTTTTGTTACTGGCCGTAAAAAACCTATAAATAAGAATGTATCTCCTATTGCCGATCATGCTAGCCAAATAAATGTAGATCACATTTATTGGCATAAGACTTTCAGACCAAGAGCTGGTTTACAGATTATAAGATATACAGCTAAACCTCAATTAGCAGCTACTGTAATATTACAACCACCTTGTTATAACGACCGCTTATTTTCGGAGCAGCCTTCATTAACTCCCCATTCAACATGATAATAAAACAGTCTCATAATTCTGACCGACTTTTTCCGGTTACAAAGGTGGTCTCATTATGGAGGTTTTACTGTGCAGATGGTTTCAAAGTTGAAAGTCGGTTTTTATTGAATTTGCGAATATCTTAATTGAATTTTGTGCTTTGCTGCAGTGTGACAAAATCACTCCATTATAACCGCTCTATTGTACGTAACTTAGAGAAAATGACAATAGGAAACTAATGTGCAAGATCATGTTCACATGAGGTACAATACGATGTGTCACATCTGCTTACAGAACATGGTGTAATTTGTTGATGATATCAGGAATAATACTATTGATTACCTTCACAGACATTATTCTATCACAGAAGCAAAATATCCAACAAAAATAACAATTATTCAATTGTTTTCCAAATGTAATTATTGCATATTGTGTTACCACATAATTATACTATATTAATCAATTTAGTACCACAATCTATGTCAGAATTCTTGTAAAGGAATATCTGCTGCCAATAGAATATAGCGATATTATATTCCAGTACTACCATAGTCATGTGACCTAAAGTCATGTGACTTGAAGTCATGTGACTTAAAGTCATGTGACAATGACAGGAATATTAGTACACTGTACTCAGGTTTAATAAAGTACTATACCAAATTTTTGCGCACACTGATTCATTAATACATATATAAACCTCCGTAATGAATGGTGAGAAAGTAATTATTTGAAATAATAAGAAACATAATATCATTTCTAAAACGATTAACTATGACAACAAGTTCTAGATATTATAAGTACTGAATAATTCACAGTATTCACTTAGGAAGTCTTCTGTTGCCTACTCTCCAGACATTCTTATTGCTCTCCAAAACACCATTCTGTTGCATTACAAGATAGACAATATAGTTTGTGTTACAACGTAATATACATTTTATCACACTATGTCAGTATATAGTAAATAATTTCAATATGGAAATCTACACCATGTCGTTCTACTAGATAGCAGACATTCGCAGACCAAGATTACTACACAGTTGAGCTACATTGTCGATGTAAAAGAATGACAGAAACGCTACCTCCTGACAATTACTGTGATGACTACAACCAGACTTATAGTTCATTCTATAAATTAATCTATCTTGTCATTTTTTATTTCCAATGAACAATATTGTTATATTCACCAGCTCCTAATTCTCAATGAGCTGGAAACCCCAAAGGAAGCCTGGATGCTGATTATGTATAGTGTATGGAAACAATGTGTGCTGTCAGATAATAAAGATAGTGTCTGCGTTACAGTCCATTGAATGCCATGTAAAAACTTATTCATAGATAAAATAGTGTTACCTAAAATAATGCTACACAATTTAGAGGAAATTTATTAGAAAGATGTCTTTTGCCATAAATACAGCAGCCCTATTTATGAGGAAGTCATGAATAGAATAGAACATGACCAGCTTGAAGTCACAACAGTCAATGTAGAAGCTTAATGGCATTGATATCTATGTGATTATCAAATTGGCTAATTCTTGGAAAATAAAAATAAACAATATTTTTTAGGCAATTAAGCATACTGTATAAGTTAGTTTTCTTAAGGAGTCATGACAGATGAAACGCTCATTATAAAACAGGTGCTTGTAATAACAAGGTTTTCATTTGTTGGCTCAAAATTAACTTAACATGCTTTGTATAATGAGCATTGATGAGTTTATTTACAATAAGAATACAAAGTTAAATGCATATTCTGATTAAGTCACAGATGAATATACAATGTTTATAGATTTCAAAATTGTGTTATTGATCATGGCATTTTCACATTTTAATACAGGGCTCAACAAATTTTTTCAGGCTACTCATCCTGCAGGACAACCACCAAAGAATTTTAACTAGTTTTACAGCAATTTCAACTCGTACTTAAGTCAATTTCTATTTGTAATTTCGAGCAGATGAGAGGATTTGTCGAGTTCTCTAATGTACACAATATCATGTCTGAAAATCCTGTTGATATCATGCAGTGAAATGTCATAGTTATACCATATAAAAGTCACTTTGTTATGCCAAGTATGCATGTGTCATGAAGAATAATAAAATCATTAATATTCATACATGTTGATTATGTAAACATACCACAGAAACAGTAATTCCATAAAACACATCAACATGCAAGTTTATTTCTCATTGTATGAGGTGCCAAAGTTATACTTCACAGCCCTCAAGATATTTCAGGTGAATTAGCATTAGAACAAAATCAAGGAACCAGTGTTATGCTCCAGATATCAAGATAATTATGCTTGCAATAGACAGGTAAAATTATATACAGCTAAGAGCAGAAATGACAGGGTTTTAAAATCTCTTAAAGATAGGGCATGTACTTGTTATATCCAAGCTCATGATAACAAGGTTTTACTGTAAGTGTAAACGAAAGGTTATAAATCAATTAATGGCATTACAAAACAAGCAACACAAGCGACCTGATCAGACTAAAAATGCATCATCGTAAACAGAACAAACTGTCATAGAGGATAGCAGTGACATTGCACTGTATTGCTAGTATGTGTCCCCAGTATGTATCCAAATATGGGCATTCTAAGGGTAATAGCATTTAAAAAGAGCACAGATATAGCGTAACCAATTCCTAACTGACTGGAAGGTCGGTGTTTCTACACAGGTGTAGACCCAGTCTAGGGTCTCTCTCCAAAGGAAAAGCTAGAAGAATTGCCAAATGACTCTGGCTGATGGTGTGACATAAAACCCCAGTGAAAAAAGTACTTAGGAATCTTAGCATTAAAGTGTTAATTCTTTAAGAATTTGTCGCCCAAAAAAGACCTTTTTTTCTAATTGGGAACACAAGCAATATGAAGAGAATAAATTACTTCATTCAGTTACTGGTAGTTTTATGAAACAAATACTGAGAAAATGATTCATAACCACTCATTCCCTAGGGATCATTACTGGGATAGCTGCATCTATATTTAAAGTTATACCATAAGCTGTCTTGCATTAGCAAAATCCATACTGCCGAAGCCGACTTACTATTTCCATATTCTACATTATGGGACACCAAGTTCAATCAATGGAGAACAACAGGCAATTCATTCATATTGCATAGAGTTTAGCTATACAAAATTTTTCCATTAAAATCCGTTGTTTGCATTCGCAATGGCAAAGTAAACAGTTTAGCAACAAATTTCTATAAACTAGAGAGCAACACGGTTTTGAGTGGGTTGTTCAATGTACAGCATGGAACAGGGGCCTAATGTATGATTAATTATTTTGTAAAATCCATATATTCTCACAATACCATCCAAACATCAATGTATGATTCAATATTTCACTCTGTTTGATCATCATGGTCAGGGTCATCAAAAGGCTTTCATGTAGTAAAAACAAACCTTTGGGTAAGCTAGATTACAGCAAAAAACGTCTATTGTATAATTTCCAATATTAAAACAAAGTATTAACAGATCGTTTTAGAGCTATTAAACATGAATGAGGTTTCATTTCGAGTATTTTGCAAACTCAGATCACAGAACCGATCTGGTATGATACAGAGGTTTCACTTCAAGCATTTAGTAGATTCAGTTCACAGAACTGATCAAGAATGATACAGAAAACAAATTAATCAATAAGAAGCGTTATTCTAGATAGAATAATTGCTCTACTCAGCTCAACAGATGAGCTACATTTCCAAATATATCACAACTAGCAAATAAAAATGCAATTTTGAGGTATAAAAAAATTACAGCCTCGCAGAAAGTGTTTTTTTATTCTGACAACAAACTTCATGAAATCAAAAATATTGAAATATCTTGATGATACACTCAGGGTGAACTTCATAAAGTTTGGTAATGAAATAATGAGTTTCAAGGGGGTTACTGCAATTAATTGCTGACAATGATGGACAAACACATCATAGTATGATTTTTAAACAAGTGGATCACAACAAACTTCCTTAAATAGAATTTGCCAGACTCTCCTCTTGAAAAAGTGGATCATAACAAATTTCCTTAAATAGAATTTGTAAGATTCTCCTTTTTAAAAGAAGAAAATTGCACGAATTATATCGCTAACTTTGAGAAAATATTATATGACACATAATATTTCTTACAGAATTCTTATAATAACAAACATATCACAATATAGATGTAACACAGATAATCACCATGGTGAATTCAGGGACACAAAACATTCATATAAACATCAAGTCGATACAGCTTAAGCAAGCACTAGTAGACACACTTATACCCGAACACAATAAGGAACAGCTGCAGTTTACAGTCATGAACAGAAGCCTAATGAGCATTGATGATCTTTGGGAAGGCAACAGTTTATAAAACGTACGACACAAATACAAGCAAGGAATGTTCACTAGAAGGAAATTCAGTTAACTTATTAGACTTTATTCAGGAGAAATACAAATAGACTCGATGACACTTATGTACTACAGCAGAAATTCAACATGTTCTACTATAAGATGATACAGTAAGACATTGCATCAATGAAATTTATGATAAAGGAAATATTATTAAGTTGGACTTAAGAATGCCTTGGGGACATACTTCAACAGTTGTTTGTGTACCAAACAATTAAATACTCCAATGTTGAAATAAATGAAACTTAAGTGGCTTACATCATTCGTATCTATGATCACACCAGCAGCATGCATACACAAATCACAAAACTAGATAGATGGAAAAATCATACATAGTGATCCATGGATGATGCATACACACTTTGCTTTTTTACATTACCAGTGAGACCTAAACAAATTTTCATAATCCCCGTCTATCTTGTCAAGTAACACACACTGTTTGTTTGTTTTTACGTGACCTATTATCATCGCAGTTTAATGCTGTTTTTCAACAATTTTTCAGTTCTATAAGGTGACTGGTTCACCTAAACAGTTTTCCTGGACTGTATACTAACCAGTACTAACTTACCCTTCCACAAGGAGCCAGCAACTTCTCCACATATGGAGGAAAATCAACATTTTTGTCAAATTTTCTTAAAAGGGTACGACCTGCCGCAACTGGGATTTGAACCCGTATCGCCGGGTTACAAGTCGAGCGCACTAAGCACTGGACCACAGCCATGGAAACCCAGGAAGAAATTGCCAAAATATTAGGTTAATACAAGCTACAAAAAGGCTTTCCTAGTCTATAGAATAAAACACATTCGAACTTCAAGTATGAATCAGACAAACCTCATTTTCTATGGCAATTTGCTGTTGTCTTCTTTCTTCTGCGTATTCATCTTGTTTGCGTATGAGGGCTTGCTGTAGCGCACATTTCTCCCTAAGAGCATCATGGTCTTCCTGTCTGACTTCCTGTTTAGCTTGGTCCCATTTATCTGACAGTTCTTCATAACGCTATAAGTAGAAGCAAATACTTTAATAGTAAAATAAGGATCTGAATCTATACATCTGGTTAGTCCGAAACATTATTAACAGAAGAGAAATACTTCCGTAAGGATCTCGATCTATAGATACAGTTATTCCATATGCTATAAATAGAAACAAAATACTCCGAAGGGATCTCAATATAATAATTCTTAATATACCATAAATTGTCTGATTGTATACTTACAGCTTACTTGCTTTTTGACGTAAAAATGTACTGGCTACGTAAATTATAAACATCATGTGGAGTAACAACTAAATTATTTATTTATGGTTCGAAAAATATCATAAAAAGGCATATATCATAAGGCATTGTCAATTTCATCCACACAACAATGGATTTGTCATGGCACTTGCACATCAAATTACACATATACTATGTACACAAGCAGTGTTAAAATAGTTTTTAATAAAAAAACATGTTTTTTAGGTATGAATGAATGAACAAGCAACTACACATTTTACAATGAATACTTGAACATTTTTTAGATGGACAGTGATATCATATGGGGATACAGAGTCTACTCCAGTGTAAATAAAAAGATAGAATTACTCAAATTATCCGCATTCAAATAATTCTATTTTTACTCAACATACATTAGAATATGATACTTTAAGTTAGTCAGATCATGTGTAACATGTAAAGTAACACCGACACATAAAAAACTATACACATTATGACATCACATTTCAAATACCATATAAACCATTTTCATATTATTTAAATTTTTTGAGTTACTACCAAGTTCTGAAAATTTCAGTATGTTTATCAAACAAGTAATAAGGGAATTCAAACGCTAATAATATTTGACGTTTTCAACCATACATTTCTTTTAATTTCCCCATGGAATTTAAAAACACATTTTGGTTACTTGGCTGCAGGACATTGCGCTGCTATCATGGAGGGAAAATTTATCTGTTTCATTTCATCTCATATTGAATGTCAAAAACTATAATAGAAAGAGGATATTGCCAGATACATAATGTGAAGTTAAAGGAACAGACCAGTTAAGTTGGTTTGGCATAGATAGTTGATAAAGTCTTAATCATTTGTAGCTATATATTTGTAGCTATATATTTGTAGCTGTATATTTACTCTTGTGAAGAGTATTTCTTGTATATGTTTCATAAGTGCTGTTTTATAAGCGATTTTTCCTGCCTAACATTAACCATTTCCAAACGCCGGCAGAGTGAAATTGCAACCATTATTTTAATGTGTAGACCAAAGGGGGCTAGTATATAGTTGGGATAATGATTTTGGGTCTATAATATGTCATAAATGTGGTTATGGCTCTAGTGGCCATTTTTTACCCAAATTCACCATGATATGCAATCCTAACAACATACTAGCCCCTGTGGTGTACACCATAAAAACAGCAAAAAATTAAATATATATTTATTTATTTATATTTATTTATTTATTTATTTATTTATTTATACATACAGTCAATGAAACATTTGTCTAAATCATGAAGAGAAATCTAAAAATAAAAACCAGTACAAGCAACGCTTCTTCCAATCTGACATTAATTATTTTGCCACATTCCATTTATACAAAAGATTCCACTTGACATTAGTGGATAATAAAACTCATTGTAAGAATCGTAACTCATTGTAAGACTTTCAATATTTACATAAGATCTACAAACATAATAAAACACATTGACCAATACATATGTACATATATCTCCACCTGTGAGCCATAATTGGTCTATGTTCAAAAACAAAATCACCAGACGCAATTATGGATTGACTTTGTGACATCTTGCAAGTAGCCTAACTGACCATGCCACTATAAAATCTAGCTCTGATATAATAAGGCTATATGAATGCATTTTTATTGTTTGGTTAACATCCATCAACAAAACTGCGCCAAAAGAAAATCAACAAATATCAATCAAAAAAAAGATATATATAAAAGTAATATTTTTCACCTTTTGCATGCACCAGAATTTGATTAAGAAATAGTGACCAATGGGCTAGCCGTGTACCTAGTTTGGGTGACTATAAATAGATTGTGCCAATATCCAAGTCAGAAGACTTAATAATCTGAACCAGTGGTTAGCTGCCATTTGGGGTGACCTAATACAGATCATGCCATATTTGACCCTATCATTAGAAAACGTAATTTTGAAAAAATATCTATGACTGAAATAAGCAATTTTTAAATCTTTTCAATGATAACCTAAATATAGGCTTATAAAGTAATGCCTAGTGCTACATGATTAAACCAAGTCTCAGTTAACTTTTTTTAGCCTGGATAAGCTATTCTTAAATGATTAAATCTCAATCCATAAAAAATCAAACAGAAAAGCTGAGCTGAACATTCTTTAACCCTTCTTTCCCTCATAAGCATAATTGGACTCCTCCAAATTCAAAGTAAATATACAGAATGTCAATTCATTAAAGAAAATTGGGTAACTTCTCTCTGACTGAGCGGAAAACATTGTGGCAAAAGAAGCCACTGCCCATTACAAGCAATGGTTTCTTTTGCAACAATGCTTTCAAAGTCATCTGCTTCAGATGCGGGGAAATGAGGTTTTGTGAGGGAAAGGGTTAAACAACCAATTCATCGAACTTATGCGCCACAGCCAAACTTAAACTAAAACCAGTCTATCTTCATAAGTAGCTAAAACTGAATCATTGACTACTTCATTGGCTGTTGTTATGTATATGCCATATTGTTCAGAAAATGAAGGCAGTTCCTCAGGACAAGCTGTATTCACCAAACAAGCCCTCCCTAAAAAAACCTAGATGGTTAGTTTATAGCAAAGTTAGCCTGCTATGAACTGTGGATGTTTTTTATGACTGGCATTTCCATGAATTTGTTTTTAAGGTCTATTTAATACTTGAATCGTTAAAAGATTTGCATTACATATGTCAAAACACTTATACATGGGTAAAAGTTGAAATTTTTAAAAAAGACAACAGAAATCTTTAATTTGGTGCCATGGATACAATAAAACCCAGTAGGGTCCAGACCCGGGAAAAATCGGATGTTCCGGAAAATTCCAGAAAACCTTTAACCATGCTTATAAGAATAAAGTGTAGTATAGTAAATGGGCTGAGAGTAGAACTGTAAAGAGTGTCTGAATACTATGATAATGTAATTTAAACCTGGAGAAAATGATACCATATCAATATCAAGAATGATTCATTCTGGTCCAGAAGGTGGTCATCATATTGAAGTTTTACTTTATTTATTTGTTACTCATGTATGTTCTAACCAACCATGACGTTATTGTACGGAAATAAAGAGACATACATTGAGAATAATGCCTTGGAATAAGAATTTAATTGCCATTAAAACTGTCTTGTATTAATTTGTTCTAAATGGACAAACCAATAAATGGATGTATAAGTGTTTGAGTCATTATTTGATATATAAAATAGTCATTTAAACACACTTGGTAGATTCGGTGAATTAATAAATGTCTTATAATATTATATGCACACCTTTCTGTTTGTCTGAGCAGAGATTGGCACATACAGTCAAAATATGTCTAGATTTGAAACTGCAAGGTAAATATTAAATTTATCCCTGCATTTCTACCAATGCAAAACAATTAGAAAAGAATGACAGACATTAATAGATAAATCTTAGTCTTACATTGTTATAGCTAGAAACTGTTTCTTAATTTGATCAAGTCTAACTAAACACAGCCACAGAGGAACTTAATCAATGAAATAAAGGACACAAAAACACATAATCTGAAAACACAACCATTTGTTGTATGATCAAGATAATAGACTAACGTATCTTAATTATACAAGTTTAACTCTTTGTCTCATAAGCATTATAACTTTGTACTCTTCCAAATTCAAAGCAAATATATAAAACATCACTTTATTTAAGACAAATAGGTTATTTCTCTCTGACCAAGTGGAACACATGCAATGGCTTCTTTTGCAATAATGTTTTCAAAAGTCGTCTGCTTCAGATGCAGGGAAATGCGGTATTTCAAGGCAAAGGGTTAAAAATATAATTTATAGTCTTAACAATACTAAGCATAGGCATAAAATCTGTCAAATATTATCAATTCATTCATGGTTATGAGTTTTATCTTAATTGGGGCTTTATATCACATCAAAAGCTGGGATTATTTGGCAAAATGTCTTGTTTTGATGACGGAGGATGACTACAGATTTAAACCTGGATAGAACCACTAACCTATCGCAAGCAAGTTGGGCAGCTTCCTCACATATGAAATTCGGTACTGGTTTGGATTCAAACTCACAGGGGCTAGTGATAACTAGTCTAATACTACAACCGCTCGACCACAGAGGCTCCTTATGATTAAAAAGCTTCAATTCATCGTAATAAAAACAAGTGCATCATATTTCATAAAACATCCTTTCTCTGTCTACATGAATGAAAGTTGAAATTTTCAAAAATCTTTACCTCAGAACCGTGGAAACAATAAAAACTAATAAGATCGGGACCAGGGAAAAACCAGAAGTTCCGGAAAATTCCAGAAAAATTCTAACCATGTGTGTATGAAAGAAATTTATAAAAGCAAAAAGTTTTCTTTAAGAAAAATGTTCTGTATAACACAAAATCACACTCTCAGCATCTTGAAAAAATTGTAATTCCTAAGGGACTATAAAACAGAATAAAAAATCTAATTGTTCGAATAATTCAAGTTGTATTGTCACCAGAACCAGCCTAGATCTCGAGTCAATATCCAACTGGGGCAATGAGAATAATCAAGCATGTAGTGAGTCAATTGAGAATCATGCTTGTACTTAAAGTAGGTCAATGTTATTTAATGAGAGTAACAGTGCGTGTCAAGGTTTAATGTGTTTTCTAAAATTCTTAATGACATAAACTAATGATTCATGTGAAATGATACAAGAATGAGAATGTATGGAAAACATGGTTTCATCCTAATCTTGTAAATGATCAAACAACATTTTCCATGTAATACGACTGGCAGTTCATGTCAAGCAAAGAGAAATTGTTGTTCTAAAACTATCTGACTCTTGTCCAAAATATGTTCCAAAGGCAATCATACTATAATTCAGCATCATGGATTAGCTGTCAACACTTACAGTAAGAGAGTCACTATTTCCATTAGTGTTGAGACCTATTCCAGTTCACTCAAAGTAATCAAACTTTCAGAACTAAACAGACCAATGTATACTGTGTACATAATTAGGTCAACATCACAATTATTTGATCATTTTCCTTTTTAAACACTTCTAATATCATACCTTCATTAAGCAACAAATAAAAGCAGAAAAGTAACAGACAGTGAGATGACTGGTTAAATGTTACACCAGAACAAAAAGAGCAAAGAAAGACACAGTAAATAACGACCATGTACATCACATCACAACAATATATGGAGAAACAACAAAAATTGACAAAAACTTGGCACGATATTACAATCCCAGACAGTATTTAGAGAGGAACTGAAAGCATCCAAAACAGCAACAGACAGTAAAGCAATTAGAAACGATAAACTATAAATAGACCACGGAAAAACGAACCAGAGAGAAGAAAACAAATCATCGGAATGACACTACGGCTTGATATATAGCTTGGGACAAGAAATAAAAACAGGCTTGATCCATTTTAGGCTGTCAAGTCTCTCAACAATGTCTGTACAAATTGCGTTATTTTTAACAACCAATCACAGTATCACAATAATTCAGAGCCCTGGTATGGATATTAGTTCATTGACCTATAATAGATGAACTTCCTTATAAAGAAGCTGGTTTAATTCTTACACACATGATATGATAAACAAGGATGAAGACAAACGCTGTGTTGAATATAAAATACTCCTTTCAGAAAAATCTCTCTGCTGTGAGACATTAGCATTACATGAAAATTTTCTTTTCAACAGTAAACTGTAATCATGGTGAAACTTCTCTCAATTTCATTGTGCATTGATTTCTATTGTTTCAGCCATTTAAGATGAGTTTCCTTCCGAATTTGCAGCAACAAATGAATTTTTAGGCATAAATATTATTCCAAGAACATTGTAAATTTGTTTCCACTCACTTATTTCAGTCAGCATTAACTAATCAATGCTCAGAAATCAAATGTCTTAACACTCATCTGATTGGTTGTTCTTACATGAACTCACAAAATTGACCAATCGTGAAGGTGCTTTCAGAGACTCATCTCCAAGATCAGATTTGACTTCGGCGCATTTTCTACCCAAACTAACGAGAAACAAGCCAGTTCAACCATGTTGGTGAAGGATGCAGGAAGCTTAGGCAAAACTAACTACTGTAGCACATTAGAAACACATACTGACCCTTCAGGTATTGAAACTGAGGCATAACAATCTAAGTCCAGATATCGAAGAGATTAATAAGTCACATGTCACTTGTGACATAATGACTGAAAAAAAAAACATTCTAGTCATTCAAAGTAGTGACTTAAAGTAGTATAAAGACACTAAAATCTCTTGTACGATCAGTTCAAGCATTTCTGTACTACTAAAATACCTTTTTTGTCATTATCACCATATACAATGCTTCTGGATGATCCAATGTCTTCATTGTATGCATTGTGATGAACATTAAGCATTAAAATCAGATTACAAGAATAATGTTCTAACAATGAGCCAGGTGTAAAATAAAGATATCAAATTATCAAATAATTCAATTTAAGCTGTTGAAATTCCATGTACTTGATTCCAAATCAACATTCTCAATAATTTGCTCAATGTTTAATCACTAATTTCGAATGGCAAGAAGTGCCAAGAAATGCAATGTAAAGACCTACTTTTTTAATTATCTGATTGGTGATTTCACTAATTATGGAGTAAAATTACACCCCGGAGAATGCATAATTCTGGTTTTTTCTTTATAACTAGGTTTATTCAACCATTTTCCTAAATAGAAATTGTAACATCTAACTTGGACAATTCTGGATGCCACAGATAATTTAATATTATAAATAAATTGTTTACAGATGTTTACTCCAAGATAAGCCATGAAGTTTCTCGATTCATCAGAACATTATAACTCCAAGATTAATTATTCAAAGAAGATTCATGCAAGCATCGAATGAATGCTTCAACAAAGAAGATATACGATCTGCGTATAAAAGGCATGAAATAAACAATGATTACACCGAGACTCATAGAGTTGCATTAAGTAAGCTAGCCCCATTAAGTACAAGATAGTTGCAACTTTTTCTTATACAAATTGAATTATATTATAGAGTGATAAAGGGAATATCAGATACTAATAGTTCATGGACGAGTTTTAGCTGAATCATGGTGAGCTTAAGTATACCAAATCAATAAAACACTTAAGTGATGTCTATAAGTTTATAGAATATCAGCCAGAAAAATGCAACATTCACATTACAGTGCTAACTGCTATGTTGATACAGTTTCCAGTATTAAAGCACAAGTTGGCTATTTGTCAACAGTAGAAGAACATATTCTTGACTACAGACTCTGGAATTTTCAATCAATCAAGCATCCCATTTTGGGATGTTCTCATAAAAATTCTCTTTTCTGTGTGGTGGAGTGCCTTTATCCCAGTTATACACAGTGGGAATCAAGTTTTGACTGATGCTGCAAGTTCCATCAATATTTGACAGTTTGTGGAGGTTATAGTATAGATAAAATAATGAATTATGCATGCTTTATGTTGAATGGAGACCCTGTTTTATGGATGAAGAATTCAGTTATAGCAAAATCAACTAGCACCTAATTATTGAAGTGTTTGTTCTTTTTGCATCAATATGTATTGACATGAAAGTATCCACTACTCACAATAGAAAAGAAAGGCTAATTTATTGTATGTTTTATAAGCAAGCTGTATGAAGCATTTTGGTTTTTACATGAAGAAATCTATAAAGATGATAAAAAGTTGAAAATTACGACCTAAATCAACTGTTCTAACATGAAAGACTATTAGCATTGAGGAGAATGAAGAACTTGAATTAGAAGAAGACTTGAAAGAAAAACACACAAAACATGTAGGTGTGCAGATAGAAAGAATTAAATTCAGTTTTCAACCATGTAATCTCAGACTTTAGCAATTATCTCCAAATTAGCAACCACCTCCAAGAAGTTGTTCATTTATAATGTACACAATTTAAGCCATCTAACCTTCTCAGATAACTGTTGCATCAAACATTTCAAACCATTTGACTGGAAATGAATTCTGACCCAAACTTTCCATGACAAATAACTAAAAATTGACCTACTGATGTATTTTGTCTTCCACTATTGGGTGACTCAGAATGTTGGTGTTTCAGACATGGCATTGGGTTATTTCTACAAACACATACATCATTTTTCTCATTTTGAGAAAATTGCATTTTAAGTATTGAACCGCAATACCTGTAAGCGAGTTAAGGGTTTGTGGAATTGGGATTAACCTCATTTAGGACAGATCTACAAGCAGGTAAGTATTATCATCGGAAAGACCTCATCGAGACAAAAAAGTGATACCAAAATATCAATTTTGCCAAAAATTGAGTTACAGGGTTGTAGATGTAATTGCAAGTATCAGTCTTAGCTCGAGTTGTATGGTCAGATGCACAGAATTAATCATAACACAAACCATTACAAGATAACTAGCGTAAACATATTTGAGGAACACGTGAAAAACCTAGTCATAAAATAAATATACCTACCTTTCGTCTATCAACTCTTATTTTTGGACTAGATGCTTAAGCATGCATCGTATCCATCTATATTTATTTGTTTCTTATTGATGTACATTACATGCAGTATAATTTATAACAATTTTTTAAACAACTCCATATCATAATATCTCCCTGTGCATATTTATATCCAAACATAATAGTCACCAAACGTTATGTTACATCTATATCAAGATTAAATCTTCCTAAGCTGACAGAATTTTCATGTAAAGTAAATCTAAAAAATAATCATCAATATAAAAATAGTTCTGAATATAAATAACCAATTGTACACACTTGCATATACAATACCCGTGTCCCCTCAACCATTAATTCAAATAAACTTAAACCAAGTCCCCTTTATAAATTTGTGTTTCATCTCATTCATTAATCCATACACCCGAGCTGCCATAAGATATAGTTGTCCAAATACCCACCAATTTAAGAATAGAGTTAGAGCAAAAATGTAATTGTATACTTGTATGTAGAGGCCATGTTTTGAGTAATATTGTCATGCAACATTGAAACATCATACCAAATGGTTAATTAACCATAAAATATAGTAGTTTTATAGCTGTATTTGAAGATAATAATACCCATTTGAAAAAAACAGGTAGGTCATGTATACTTGACGTTTATCCAAATATATGTATATACATTGTAGTGTCATAAAATAGCACAATATAAATGTTCATTGCATGTATCGTAACCATTCCCTGAAAATTTTCAGTCGCTATGACATTATAATATTCTTAAAACATTGCTCTTGCCAAGCATGTCCCCGTTATGCCGAACTTTTATTTCCCGCAATAGATTTGTATTAAATATTTAGCTCTATGTTAGATATGTATGTTCACTGAAATAACTGAGTTGAATTAATTCGCATTTCATAAATGATTCTGTTAAACTGAATGATTCATTAGTAAGATAATAAATAAACGACTGACGTGTGTGCACATTCATTATGACCATCAGTTGTGACAGACAGAAGCAGCAATGAGATGCAAAATCAACATTTTATTGACTATTAAAAAACATGACTACAAATTGAAAAGTAGAAAGAAATTTATAAAACTGCATTTAAAAAGCCATTAAAATACAGTAAGGCTAGAAAAACTACAATTTTTCATTGCTGGACCAAAAAAAAAACAGAGTAAGTTGATCATCAAACTTTTCTATTTTTTTTTAATATACCTTTCATAATTTGGAGGTATGAATCATCCCAAAATATTTTTATACTTTGGGTTTTGCTGTTAAAAACCTTAGGGTCGGTGCCAAAAAAAAGAGTTTGAGGTCGGGTAACTGAAAACACAACTGTATTTTTCCAGCCTAAGTCATAATGGAAATGAATAATATTTTAGTGTGTGTACGGAGTGGCCTGATATTATTCGCATGAAGTAATTTCAAATATATTTCTGATATTTACCTAATAAATTCATGAATTCCCTTAAAATTGTATATATTAAAATTATTTATGGATAATTTATTAAACAACACATTTACTTTAATGCAGCAACAGCTAAGTGGTAATGATGCCAAACACATAACATGCTGATACAATTATAACACTGAAATCATTTAAATGCTGAAATAGGTTCTTGCAAACAAATTATAGTACATTTTACTCCCCTCCCCCAAAAAAGAAACATTAAATAGATCCTAAAATGGTCCCAACAATTGTTTGAAATATAAAACAGCTTATTAAAAAACATTAACATATTTTTCCAGATCATATGCAATGCTAAGACAAAACGCTACTGAAAAAGATGGGCAATCTTAATAACTACATTACCACAACCATAAATCAGCATTTTAAATAACATGAATTGAGCAGTAACTGAAATTACCTTATACGTCAATTATCCACGCTGCAATAAAATCTCTCATGGTTCATCTAGGGTACCGTGTTTTGTCCACCTGAGTGGTGATTTCACTGTATTTACCATTTTACCTTCAGTATTTTTGCTGAATAGCAACAGTTATACTGAATTATGAAAATGACCGGGAACCAATCACGATACCTGACAAATACAGAGTAAATTTATCTCCAGATCTATGGTTAAAATCGTTAAAACCTTGCGACACTCCAATACTGTACAATTTGCAAACAATTATAAAGCAGTCAATTGGATCAACGAGCTACTCTTGACTATTATTCTTACGGCTTAAATTACCTTAAAAAATTGATCAAGTGAAAAGTCTCAGCCTATTACCAATATTTTTTTGGAGACACAAATTTTGAATGCAAGGCCATTTGAAACACAGGAATCCTAACGGAGTATCAAAATTACCTCTTTTCATTTCTAAATAAATGACCCTTAAAACTGTCTCCTTTAAAAATTGAGTTAAATAGCTGAACCCTTAATTCTTTAGCAATTATCAATACATATCTTAGAATCTATATTGTTTGACATTGATTAGGAGAACATGTGACACTGAACTGCTAAATATGGCATTAATCCTCAGCATGTTGTTCACCATAAAAGGTTAGATTACAACCAGTACCCTCGTGCAATTTAACAAAAAGGGTTATCTGTATGTCACTGTAACACAGCAATAGTACTTCAGACTAAATAAACCCTTACTCTAATCTCAGTATATGACATGTCTCTAATATGTGACAATGACCTCTGTTTGCATGTAAACCCAAAAAGCAAGATTAAAAAACAGAGTCAGAGTCAAATTTATACAGAACACAGAAAAAAAGACCATGAGCGATGATACAATTAGAGTGATGATTGTATCCTTGGCGCTAATCAAGTTGACGCATCTTTGATTGTCTGGAATTGAGAACAAACTTGGTGCATGTGAGCCATGGTGCATCAAACAAGATATGATTAAACTTACAGGGTAACGTTTTTAATTAAGTGTCAGGTGTATGTTTCTGGAAGTGTCGACAATGTCACTCCAGGTGCCAGGTTGATGATGTCACATGACTTGTTGGTTCAGATATCATTTTAAGGTACCAAGTTCATAGTGTATGAAATGTTTTGCTAATTATTGTCAGCAAGTGACACAACAGTGTCTCACAGACAGAGTAATTGATTGACATTTAGTACAAACATGATCCAGAATAACAATTTCTTTTCACTGGGGTTTAACATTGCACCAACAGCCAGGGTCATTTGGCAACTTTTCCAGTTTCTATAAGGGTTAGCATTAGCATTAACAGTGGAGGAGAACATCCTGTGTAGACCTAGATAAAACCACCGACCTTCTGTAAGCTTACTAGACAGCTTCCTCACATGTGAAATTTGCTTAGTCCCAAGTGGGATTCAAACTCACAACAATGAGGGGTTAGGGATCACAAGTCAGAGACTATATAACCTTTACCACAGAGGCTTCCCCAGATAAACAAAATGCATTATGAGCTCATTAGAAATATCTGCTGACATCCAGCATTATGTGCTCCACTTGTCGTGATGATTTGTGACAATTTCTTGCATTACAAAATAATTTTTGTGAAAGTGGATCATTAACCTTGCATAGGCTTTCTGTCTTAGATTCAAAACTTGAGAACAGAAAAAGAAATATAATAAGGAAAATTCTGATGATAATGACATCTTTTTTTGGTTATAAGATCGGGCTATAAGCTTGAAATGAGGAAGATATTGTATGCATTTTGAATTGTATGAGCTAAGTTACCCATCAATTAACATGTTAAGCAAAGATCTTTACAATCCGTTTCAGAAAAAATTCAATATAATGCATACAGAGGCAGTGTAACAAACGATCTAAGATAAAGAGGACTCTTTGTAACGTTGACAATTCAATAAAGGATGATTATTCGTTTGTGACTTCAGTTTACAATACGCTGAAGAAAATTTGGTAGTTTGTGTTGTGACAGCATGAAAATGATACACCTATAATTCTTACAATCAGTGTATTTTACTTCAGTCAGAACAAAAAAATGGTGTAAATATAACAATCTGTAACTACATTGGTTCTGTCAGAAATTATAGCAAAAAAAAATTTGTGAACTTGCTGTCACCATGACAATAAAATCATAAAAACTGTATAAATAGAGAATAAACAACATTAAAGGTTGAACAAAGTATCACAGAAATATAATTTAGAAATAATAGTATTAAGCCCATACCAATTTAGTCTTCATACATTCTCTATTTCAAACAATAAAAGGCTTACATAATATGCTTCATATATTTGCTGATAATATTGACAAAGTAATCAAATTGGTAATTAAGAGAAATGAGTCATTACCCACAATTAATATATGGACAATAACTGACATATAAAA
Source organism: Lutraria rhynchaena (assembly GCA_008271625.1). Lineage (NCBI taxonomy): Eukaryota > Metazoa > Mollusca > Bivalvia > Venerida > Mactridae > Lutraria > Lutraria rhynchaena. The sequence continues at coordinate 455,343 of VIBL01000130.1, forward strand.
CTGATCAGATATAAACCCATACAAAACAGATATATATAGAATTTGTTTGTTTGCTTGTGTGTGCGTGTTTGCTTGCTTGTTTGTTTGTGTGTTTGTTTGTTTGTTTGTTTGTTTGTTCAGGATAAAAAAAAACAAATATTTCACTTCAAACTTTTGATTTATGTGTTTTGCATCTAATAGTTATGTATACAATGGGCATAAAAACACATGATTTAAGGGTTATGCGTCCACATTCTGGTAAGCCTTAAAATGTATACAATGTGTTCTCTGATCAAGAAACTGCAATTCATCAAGAATAATAGTTTTTGCTTGTAAAGCTGGGAAATGATGATAGCAGTAGTATAATACCCTTGAACGTAATATGTACTTAGGTACAATACACACTTGTCATGCAATATCACCCATAAAGTACACTAACAAATACTTCCATGGAATGATATTAAAGCTTATTTCTACAACATCAAAAGGATCAAGTATTACAATGCAATTAACCGAAGTAGAAGAACTAAAAGGAAACTTAATTACACTGTTGGTTAATTATTTCTAGCTCAGAGTCCCAAAGGATCAACATGGATATAGATTCGGAAAACACACATAGGTTAAAGACCATTTCTGACAAAGATATTTCTTTGGCCAATTATTGCCACTGACTTCCCATGGGAGCCGTGATGTTGACTTTCTGTGTTATTCTATTGATGGCTGGTTTATTTCTGCTCCCAAAGCCTCCTGATATTGGATATTACATGTATACTTCCTAGTTAGTTATACTATCATTTTTAGGCACATACACGAATAAGTGGATATAACATCAAACTAAGATTTATCTGCCAGTTTTGAAAAGTCCAAACATCATTGATAATTGCATAACTGGCCAAGAAAAATTCAAATTTACACAGCACATCCATTTAATCTGGAGGCAGGGACTGTTATTTAATGGACTGTTAGGGACTCTTGACAAGACACAATCAAGTTTATTCAGGACAATACCTTCGCAAAATGCAGTTCATGCTTTAATGAGCATTTCTAGCCAATCCGGAAATGTTCATGAACAGCTCTTGATTATTTCTTATATATGGTTCATGAACTTTTATACATGAACTGGTCTAAAAATGTGTTCATGACCACTTAATGAATGGATGTGTAACATATTAAAATTCATCAACAGTCCTAGATCTGCCTTTGCAAAATTAAGTACATGATTTCTTGAACACTTCAAACCAATCAACAACTGTTCATGAACAACTATTGATGAGCTTTTTCAATTGCTTTTCATCCATCAACATTAGCCTTGTAACTGCACTGACATCTCAAGAAAGATCATTATCTGATGATTGCTTTATGATTGAGTCATCGATACTGACATACAAAATATTCATGAACTATTCAAGGACATTGAGTTCAATGAACTATACATATAAAGTTTGATTAACTAGATCTTAAATATTTGAAGAACCTTTCTAAAAATTTCATGATAGCTGAATGAGACAATTCACTTACATGATAAAAAGTTCATGAATTATTCATGAACAACAAGTTCAAGAACAAGTCACCAACTGTTCTTAAAATGATGTGTTCAAATGGTTCATGAACTGATGAAAATCTGTGAAGATTTCAGGCACAGAGTATTTTTGAAAGGTTCATGAATTAGATTCTTTGTTAATTCATGAACTGATATTTTCAAGAACCATTGTCTCATTTAGCAATCATAATTTTTTCATGATTTTTTCATGAATTGTAGATATGAACAATCCATTAGCAAATCATGAATAATTCATGAACTGTAATGAGTTATTTAACATAGGTAAGACTAAAGATAACTCTTCTTATGTTTTATGTCTTCCAGCTCTGATTCAAACATCATGTAGGGAAGTGGATTGCAGGGAGTGGGTTGTTACTTAACTGGTTGGCGGGGCATTGGTTAGGTAAACTGTGCAATGGATAACACAAATTCCTACGGACTGATAAATTTAAACCAAATTCAACAAATAAATAAATCAGCAGAAATAATTTGGCTTCAAATTAAACCTAACAAAGAAAAGTTCATACAAACAATAACATTCATCAAAATCAATATATTTTTGCAGAAGCTATATCGGTCTTATTATTAACTTATTTTTCTGAATCTAATGGTGAAAAATGATACACATGTGGCAATCACTTAATAAGAATGATGCCACTGAATTGAAGCAGATTTTTTCATTAATTCACATTCACTGAATCGGAATGACCTCCATCCCTTAATGTAAAGAGAATTACATTCCTAATATGGTTCTCTTTGAAATGGATGGAGAATTAATAATCATCAGATTACATAAACCAACTAGGAGAACAGAGACACAATAACCAGGATATATTACTCTAATAACTTCCACACTGGAACATAACGATTACGACCTGAATTTGCACTTGCGCAAGTGAAAAATAATCTCGAGTTCCAAGCGTTGTCACTCATGAACCACAAGTACTTTTCTCTATTATAATTCATTCTGGCTGCTTAGAAATCATAATTTCTGGTGTTATAACATACAAGCTTTTTCCCCAAATGGATAAATCATGATTTGCAAAACTGAATCTGATTAAAAAGTCACTATTAACGTGTATGAATGTAACATAAGTCAAACCTGTGTTTGTGGCCACCCCCGATTAAAAACCACCCCATAAATAAAGGCCATTCTTTTGAAAAATCATCACTGATTATATAAAATGATTGACCTCTGAATGTAAGCCATCTGTCAATAAAGACTGCATTTTGTCTTTCCTGGAGGTGGCCTTTGTTCAAAGGTTTGACTATATTTCAGATGTATGTATTCCAGAAAACGATAAGCATCTATGACATAGTTATGCAACTAGGATGTTGAAAGTGAAGTTGGTTTGTTACATACTGTGAACCCCTCTATCAAACCAATTAAACAGACCACCCTGGCCAAGTGGTTATTATTTCTGACTTGTGATTACAAGCCCCTCACTGCAGTGAGTTTGAAACCCATCCAGGACAAGACAAACTCTGCCTGTAAGGAAATGTCCAGCAAGCATACGGAAGGTTGGTGGTTCTTTAATCCAGGTGTAGGCCTGGGTCTTTCTCCACTGTTAAAGCTTTAAAGTTGCCTGTTACCCTGGCTTTTGGTGTGATCGTAAATTTCATCGACAAAATACTCCAACAAAAAACAATTAAAACAATTAAGTTCAGCTAGCACAGCAGTGTTACATACAAACAAAACATAATAACACCAACCTTGCCTCATTTCAAATCTATTCAACAGAAAAAGGTATCATGTATACAAACACATAGACAACAGAAATTTCATACAGGAGTATCGATCTTTCTTAAATTTTACAGGGAAAGTAATTCCAGAAGTGATATAAAAACAATTCTATCTGTGTTCAACACTGGTACAAATTCTTTCTAAATCAAGCATATCAACTTATTTGTTATATATTTTTTCCAGAGTCTGTCAGTCTGTGGTTGCTGTCAGAATAGCAAGAATAACTAGATTATGTCATGCCAAAAATTGTTAAATTAGACGGAAAATATGATTAATTTCATTTTCAAGGAAAATAAGGATGCAGTTTCATATCTTGCAGATAAATAATATTTATTTTGTCACAGATTTTGCAATACGTAATATTTATTTTAGTAGTCTAATTTGAAAATATGAGGTTTGGACAAATGGCTGAACTATATCTAAGACAAACACATACTTAGAAGCATTAAGCACAGAATATCTGATGCAATGTGAATGATCAGAATAACCACAAAAAATCAAAAGATTCAAAGTGTTGCATTATGTAGGAGGTAAAATATGCTAAAAAAAAACCAAATAAAAAGTCCAAAACTTTTTTGATGGCGTCACAGCAATGCCGTCAGTAGCACAACAAAATCTAACAAAATATTTTACACATTTCTCCTGGGCAAAATCTCAATATGGTGCAGTTGGAATTCAATTTTCAAATCTCATTTAAGAATAATGTGGCCCTAAATCAACTTAACGCAAAATCTTTGATTTCTACAATACTTGTATACTTATTTACCAGACATTCATGAAGTATTTATATAGGACCCGAATGATAAATAACTCAGCAAAAAGACACCTTAAAAATCTTCTCTGTGACTGACATCAGAGACTTAACAATTCTTCTAAGAGTCCATTCCCTCTGAAATATGTATCCATTTGATTTATGTCACATTAACAATACCTTTCAATTTGTGACACCATTCTCCTCTTTGTCCCATCTCTATCTTGTTTTGTGACACCATTCTCCTCTTTGTCCCATCTCTATCTTGTTTTGTGGCACCATTCTCCTCTTTGCCCCATCTCTATCTTGTTTTGTGGCACCATTCTCCTCTTTGCCCCATCTCTATCTTGTTTTGTGGCACCATTCTCCTCTTTGTCCCATCTCTATCTTGTTTTGTGACACCATTCTCCTCTTTGTCCCATCTCTATCTTGTTTTGTGGCACCATTCTCCTCTTTGTCCCATCTCTATCTTGTTTTGTGGCACCATTCTCCTCTTTGTCCCATCTCTATCTTGTTTTGTGGCACCATTCTCTTCTTTGTCCCATCTCTATCTTGTTTTGTGGCACCATTCTCCTCTTTGTCCCATCTCTATCTTGTTTTGTGGCACCATTCTCTTCTTTGTCCCATCTCTATCTTGTTTTGCGACACCATTCTCCTCTTTGTCCCATCTCTATCTTGTTTTGAGGCACCATTCTCCTGTTTGTCCCATCTCTATCTTGTTTTGTGGCACCATTCTCTTCTTTGTCCCATCTCTATCTTGTTTTGAGACACCATTCTTCTCTTTGTCCCATCTCTATCTTGTTTTGTGACACCATTCTTCTCCATTATTTTATTACCTCAATCTCCCTTGTTTTGCTATGTGACACCATTCTTCTCTAAGTCAAAACCAAGAGTTGTTTTGTGACACCAATATTCCTAGTGTTGTTTTATGACATCATTCTCCTCTGTGTCCCAACGAACTGTTGTTTTGTGATACCAATCTCTTTTGTGTTGTTCTGTGACCCCATTTTCTCTGTGTCCCACCAATGTGTTGTTTCGAGACATCATTCTTCTCGGTGTCCCTCTTTTATGCTGTTTTGCAACACAATTTTTGTGTGAGACAGTCCCACGCTTGTATTGTTTTGTAATATCATTTTCTTCAGCATCCCTCACTAGTGTTGTTTTGAATGGTGTTTCCCATAGTTCCAATCATACGCCATGGGATCCAAGCAACATATATTGTGTATATAGCATTAGGCTGTTTCACTTCTTAATTTTAAATAACATTTTCATTCATGAAAAAGAGATTTCAATAATATATTACATTCTTACTATTTATAACATGCATAATATTATAAGGAATTATCAAGCATTGTTCTCTACATGGTAAATATACAACAATAATTGAATTGCGTTCTGTAGGAGAAAAAAGCATCACCAAACTCATTTAGCGTTCTCACATAAACATAAAGATATCGCATAATTTACTTTGCAAGGAGAAAAAAGCATCACCTTGGGTATGCCGCAACTAACCATAGCTTCCCTTGACTCATGTAAAATATGCCATTAATATTAATCAAGACAGATTTATGGTAGTCAGTCCTTCAGCAGCATTGAGCCCATGGGAGAACATTGATTGCTTGTTTCTGTGTAAGTCTTAACAGCTTACCAGAATATGAAACCATTTTGTCTATAAATTACAAAAACGAGTGAATAGTATTTAAATAACAAAGAATCGCGTTAGTATCAAAGAAATGGGTAAAAACTGTTTGCACATGCCTTAATTTTAAATCCATTGGAATTCTTGATAATTATGGGAACAAGTTGCTTAATGTGGTTTATAGCTAACTGATACTAATTGAATCCCCAGTATGAATTGTTCTGAAATTGTAGATAATCAAATATAATCAAAATTGTGTTTATTGTGATGAATGTTTCAGAGCAATTCAATAATGTTTCAGAATGGTAGTAAGACTAGAACAGTAACTAGCACAATTATTATATAGCAATACATATCAAACAACTAACTCGGAGATGTGCTTGTATCTCAGATTAATTTTATTTGAAACGTATATATATATATTGTGCTCTACTTCATGAAAACAATTATACACAAATATGCTTGAAATTGAAGATTTATTGTTCAGGTTTACATGCAATGAGACCTAGAGAAAATGGTGAATAGAATATTTTCGGCAGTCAAGTTTATAGAGAAAAAGCCTTCAGTGCTTACACTCATCCCTTCTGGCATGAAGAAGCAATAAGTAAATATTTAAGTAAGTCAATAAGCTTAAAACAATTATTACTTAATCAGAACCCCTGCCAAATGCAGCCAGGGGTATTTCACACGTGAAATTGTCTGGTCATGGGTGAGATCCGAATACACAGCAATGACGGGCTAATGATTACAAGTCATAGATCATAACCACTCAACCACAGAGGTCATTCTGTACCAGGATACACATCAGGATACGTAAGTGTGAAATAGCACAGGATGCATGCTTATTCCAAACAAAAAATAAATCTACTAAATATGGAATATATTGGAAAAAAGCATACACATTTATATTTAAGTCTTTGACAAAATCTCAGACTGTGACAATATAAAGCTATTGTGCCACAATTACGATTTGACAATGATGAAAACATTCTTAAAATAGATAAAGGTATATCCTTAAATGGGTTAATAATTGAAGCATATGCTTTCCTCTATGGAAATTTAGATCTAAACAAAATATGATGTTTATGTTGGAATCCCCTTGTCTTATAGTATCTCCATTAGTGATTTGATTTATACAGTTAGAATCCTGAACTATTTACATTGTATATACATCTCAAACAGAACTACACATTGAACTTGATTTTGTAACCTACACTTGTATGTTTTTATACAAACCAATGTTAACAAGCCTAATCATATGTTTGACATTTTGTATTTTTCTAAATCATGAATTTATGTTAACCTGTGCTGAAATAACTGCATGAACTTTAACCTTGCGCATCTGTGGTTTGGTATTTAGAATGCTTTGCTTCAATTTGTATCCATCAATGTTTCGCAATATTCTATGTATGTCAATGCCAACACTCTAACATCACTGAGGAAGGTTTCCTAAAGAAGCTAATTAACAAAGAGGAAAAAAACTATTGTCTTATTTCAGGGATCAATAATTTCAAGTATGTTGTAACCAGACACTAACGGTATCACTACTTTTCATAGAGATGTTTCCTTCTAAAGTCATCTCATATCTATCAACAGTGATGTTTAGTTGTTTGGTGCACTGCAGTGACAAGTGCACGTGTCCTGAAGAGATATACACAACTATTAAGCGATGGTGGGGCAAAAAATTTCCAGTTTAGAAAATGTGAAATTTTTCAACGTTTATTCCAATGTCAGCATGCATGCATCCACGCATGCACATCCACATGCATATATATTGCAATCGGTGTCATCAACCCATGATATTCATTTTTACCATTAAATCCATGCTTTATAGGCCATAAAATGAGTTACAGTGAAAGACAGAAGTTATGTTTGTGAATGAAAATATGCTCCAACAATCTGCAGAACAGATTAAACTAGTGACATTAATGATTTTTTTGAAGTTCAATGTTCGTTGTAATTTCTTCTTCTTTTAAAAAAATGTTTTGTACTTGGTTTGTCTGAATTTTAAGGAAGATATGAAATAAGAGTCTGCCATGACAATTTAGAATTCAAAAGACATGATTCCCATGTGAAATTATGTTACTTTTATGAATCTGTTATACACACATGTGAAATTACGTTACTTTTATGAATCTGTTATACACACATGTGAAATTATGTTACTTTTATGAATCTGTTATACACACATGTGAAATTATGTTACTTTTATGAATCTGTTATACACACATGTGAAATTATGTTACTTTTATGAATCTGTTATACACACATGTGAAATTATGTTACTTTTATGAATCTGTTATACACACATGTGAAATTACGTTACTTTTATGAATCTGTTATACACACATGTGAAATTATGTTACTTTTATGAATCTGTTATACACACATGTGAAATTATGTTACTTTTATGAATCTGTTATACACACATGTGAAATTACGTTACTTTTATGAATCTGTTATACACACATGTGAAATTATGTTACTTTTATGAATCTGTTATACACACATGTGAAATTATGTTACTTTTATGAATCTGTTATACACACATGTGAAATTATGTTACTTTTATGAATCTGTTATACACACATGTGAAATTACGTTACTTTTATGAATCTGTTATACACACATGTGAAATTATGTTACTTTTATGAATCTGTTATACACACATGTGAAATTATGTTACTTTTATGAATCTGTTATACACACATGTAAAATTACAGCAAATTTACAAGAAAAATATTAACATCAGTTCTGTAACTAAGCTGATAATGTAGGTAACAAGAATTAATAATCCATTAACCAAAAATTCACTTTTTGATTCTGAACAATGTACAAAATGCACAAGTCAACTGGGAAGAATAAGATAAATTAAAGTCATACATACATTTTCACAAAAAAATGCAAAATGGCTGCCTGAAATTCATCGCAACAATTATTTAAGTTCAAAGTTGTAATCCCAAGTCATAACAATACTAAGTATTGGTGCCAAATTTGTCAAATACTTTCAATTTATTAATGATCATGCATTGTTTTTTCAATGGGGTTTAACATTGCATCAACAGCCAAGGATATTTGGAAACTTTTCCAGCTTTAATGGTGGAGGAAGACACAACATGTACTATCTGGATAGAGCAACCAACCCTCCATAAGCTGGAACATAACTGGACAGCCCCCTCACATGTGAAATTTGTCTGGTTGCGGGTGGGATTCAAACTCACAGGGGTGAGGGACTTATGATTACTAGTCAAAAGCCAAAACCACTCAACAATGGTATCCCTCCCCTAGTCAAAAAAGAAAAGGTGGACAAAATATGCACAGGTATAATTGCATAGTTTAAAATAAATCCTTAAATGTGTTAGTATCAGATTCTTTGGTCAATTAAAGAGCTACAGGTGAACAAAGGAAGTATATGCTCTTTAGTGTAATAATAACAATTGAGAAAGAATTGTCTTTGACAAAAATGTGAGTAAACTCAAATACAAACATGATTTATTACTGTACCACCTCTGACCGTAGTACATACAATTTGTAAGTTAAGTGAGCACTTTAACAAAAAAGGCACAATTAACACATGAGGGTCAATTAAGAGTTGTTAGTCTTTGTAGGACAGAACTGACTGCTTGTTGAAACATATAATATCATATTTTTTGTACAAACATATTAGCAGCAATAATAGCAGTAGTGAAAGAATTTGTAGTATATACAGTCAAATCTGTGCTTGCCGCCAACCCTGAACAAAGGCCATTCTTTGACAATTTGTCACTAATCATTTAGAACAAACAGGCTTCTGAAAAAAGGTCATCTGTCAGTAAAAGTCACATTTTGTCTTTTCCAAGGCTGGCCTTTGTTCACAGGTGTGACTCAGTGTATACATCCTGATTGAAATCTTCGAAATTTCAGGTAATAATGCAAATTTCACTATAACAAGATAAAGTGATAAGTTTACTACATGATCAAGCTGTAGTCAATTTCTAGAGGAAACATATGTTTTGAATTAAATATTCATGGCTTTTAACAAATTTGAGAACATCTCTCCATAAATAGCAAGTGCTGAGACTATAAATACAGTCCAATTATAGAAACATTATCAGGACGATAAGTGAGACAGGTTACACTATGATAAAATCAATGACTTTCTTCTAATTAAAGTGTGCCCAAGCTTACAAGGTGAATAATCTACAATCACTGGTCATGTATTTTAAGGCAACCTCTAAGTGCACAACACCAATCAACATAATGATTTCCTGATAACTAGCAATAATCAAATTAGTAAAGGACTTCAATGTTTAGTTTGTTTGTGTTGATTTTAATATCATTTTTCAAAAGATAATTGACGAACCAGTAATAACCAGGTACCTGGCATTCAGTAAACACCACAGGATGTGAAAAGGGTGGGGGACACTATTGACCTTGACGCCAATACATCACTGAGACAAAAATGTGACACAACAAAGTTTCATATTAGGACCCCCTGATTATCAATCCTATGCTCTACCATCTGAGCAAAATTGTCCATCGGTCTTAGATAACTAAATCAGCTCATGGTTGATATAAATTTTGCTCTAAAACAACATTATATAAATCACCAATTTGTTAATGGTACATTCAGAAAGTATGTTACACTTTCGGAAACAACTTGAATTCATCCAAGTATATACAAGCTATTAACGCAAACTCTCAAAGAAAGCCAATCGTAGTCTTTAAATACACAGCCAACACAAAATCATTATTCAACAACAATAAATTGCACCCAGCAACAGTGAACAGTTGCATGCAATGAGAAACAACAAATCTATTCCTTACATACCAAACGAGATCAGCAAACAATAGGTAGTACTAAATACATATATAAAACAATCTTGATTGGTATAATTGATTAGTATGATTGATTGGTATAATTGATTAGTATGATTGATTGGTATAATTGATTGGTATGATTGTTCATTATGATTAATTGTTATAACTGGTTAGTATAATTGATTAATATAATTGATTGGTATGATTGATAAGTACAATTGATTAGTATAATTGATTAGTATAATTGATTGGTATTATTGATTAGCATGATTGATTGGTAATTGATTTGTATGATTGATAAGTATGATTGATTAGTATAATTGATTGGTATGATTGAATTGATGTGATTGATAAGTACAATTGATTAGTATAATTGATTGGTATTATTGATTAGCATGATTGATTGGTAATTGATTTGTATGATTGATAAGTATGATTGATTAGTATAATTGATTGGTATGATTGAATTGATGTGATTGATAAGTACAATTGATTAGTATAATTGATTGGTATTATTGATTAGCATGATTGATTGGTAATTGATTTGTATGATTGATAAGTATGATTGATTAGTATAATTGATTGGTATGATTGAATTGATGTGATTGATAAGTACAATTGATTAGTATAATTGATTGGTATTATTGATTAGCATGATTGATTGGTAATTGATTTGTATGATTGATAAGTATGATTGATTAGTATAATTGATTGGCATGATTGATTGGTATAATTGATTCTGATTGTATGATTGATTGGTATGGTTGATTGGTATAATTGATTAGTATAATTGATTGGTATTATTGATTAGTATGATTGATTGGTATGATTGATTGGTATTATTGATTAGTATGATTGATTGGTATGATTGATTAGTATAATTGATTGGTATTATTGATTGGTATGATTGATTGGTATAATTGATTGGTTTCAATGATTGGTTTTATTGATTGGTACTGATTGATTTCATTTTTTTATCTTAGCATCTGTCTAGTGGGGAATTTTCTATCAGTTTATGAATTCATTTTGATTAAATTCTTATGGAACTAATCCAGAGTGATCTCCCTTGAGGCATACAAACAAGTGTATGTTTTCAGCTGGCACGATATCTCTTTGACACTCACTAATTGTATTATTTAATGGATTATACATCATTCAAGAACAGTTTTTTTGCAAACCTGAAGGATTAAACATGATGTCCGTCACAATTTGCATCAATGATACAGTTTCCGAATTACATTTTATACCATAATAATTTTTGTTCATCAAACATTTGTTTTTGATCTAGTGGTGATTATGTAAAAGCATAACAACTTTACAAACATAAAAGTTAATAAGAAAGGCACATGTTTGGCTCAATATCCACAATAAAAAAAAATTGTGGTTGCTTATAATTGCTTGCACTAAATTTTGTTACACACAGCTAAATTCCCAATGCTCACAAAATGTACTCCTTCATTGAACATATTGCTGCTATGGCTGCAAAGACACTTAAAAAAATGAAAGATATAAAAACCATTAAGGAACCATTTTTATGAAAACATAAAAAAATCTTTAAATTCTCCTTTTATTGGGGTAAAGGATAACATACATCAGTAGTGGCACTCGACTTTGCTTTAGCAATGGTACAATATTACTGAAATGCTGAAACAACTGAGAGCATAAAAGTCACTGAGCCATGCTGCAATAAAAATGAAATAAATTAAGTTGAAAGCATTTCTGTGTATAGTATGCCAAAATGGATGATTATCCAATAGTTTTCTGGTTTTATTGTTTTTAAATGAAACAAACCATTATTTTCCTGACTCGTTTAAAATTCGGCATTCACATAACAATTCAATGTATCACAAAGCCAGCTGTTACGTTTTAAGGAAAATGCTATGGAAATATAACAAGGACAAAATGCAGGTTTATCATGAAGTATGACATGATAACATTGAATAAATATTCAACATTATGGAAAATATGGTTTGGGGGAGCTGCTTCCATTGTCCTGCACCAACATGGGAATAAACATCGTACACTCAAAGTGAATAAACATACATTCATATAAAAAAAGTGTAATGAGGCTCTATGGTCAAGTGGTTATGGTCACTCACTTGTAATCACCAGCCCCTCACTTTTGTAAGTTTGAATCCCGAGCGGAACCAAATTCACGTGTAAGGAAGCTGTCCAGCTAGCATATGGAAGGTCAGTGGTTCTACCCAGGTGTAAGCCTGGGTTTTCCTCCACTGTTACAGATGGAAAGTCACCAAATGACCCAGGTTGTTGTTGTAACTTTAAACTCCAGTGAAAAAAAAACAGTGTGATTACTACAGTGCAACCTCTCCACAACAACACCATTTCGGATAAGCAAATTTATGTTGTTGTTGAGAGGTTGTTGCTCTGTTGAGTTAAAATAATAGTTAAATTTTACAGTGGGAAAAGATTATGCTGTTGTTGAAGGGAGGTTGTTGCTCAAGAGAGGGCTGCTCTGGAGAGGTTGCACCACATATCCATGCAAACAACATGACAGGCATTATTTGGGCAACAATTATTCTCAGAAGGAACCATTGCACGTATAATGAAACAGTTTCACCTCAATGAAGACTATGAATAAAACTGGATGGAATACCTGATTACAGTATAAGCCTGAATCAAAAACAGAGCTGGTCCTGCACGCCATACCACAGGAAACAGAAACTCTCCATTAAATCAAACAAACAACAGACGAGAACAATCAATGCGTGAAGTAGAGTCCCCAAAGTGCTATTCAAGGACAAATTTCATCTTAACATTTCTTCACAGTTCTGTGATGGTGTTTATTTTTTCTTGAAACACCAACAAACACCCACATATAACACTCAGTATCGGAATCTTTATAAAATCTCTCAACTTAGCATGCAAATTTAATGAATGAAACCAATAGAAAAATATGAGAAATCTTAAGCCTGAAGTTTCACACCAAGTTTTTGTCTTATAATCACCATTAGAGGCAACTCTTGATATTAGAATGCTGTGGTATATAGAGAGCATTGGATGACTTGAAAAATATTTCAATACGATGGTTAATACAGTGAAACCTCTCCAAAGCAACACCCTTTGGGCGAAGCAAAATTAGATGTTGTTATTGAGAGGTTGTTGCTCTAGAGAGGTCAAATTAATAGTTAAATCATACAGTGGGAAAAAATCATGCTGATGCTGAAGGGAGGTTTTTGCTCAAGAGAGGGTCGCTCTGGAGAGGTTGCAATGTACATGAATTACACCTAGGATTTTATAAACTTTCACAATAATCAAGGAAAATAACAAGTATTTTAAAGAACTAATTTATACAGATCATGTAAATGATGTAACGTTTGTCAAGGTAAGAATACATTACAATATGCTCCAATTAGTGATGTACTTGCAGCTCTAAACAGATATACAGTTATGAAGAGGCTTGATCTATATGCAGCATTTTTTAAAGATGGGGTTTAATTTAATTTGTCAAATACTGTCAATTCATTTATTCTTCTTTGTGGGGTTTAACATCACACCAACAGCCAGGGACAATTGGCAGTCCAGTTTTTGTAAGGATGTTGTTGAACAGTTAAATCACAAAAGTCAAAAATACCACAGGAATGTTCTAACAATTTTGCTCTTTTTGAATTTTCACATCTTTTTGTTTACAATTACATAGATAGATTGTGATATATAAACAGTATTACTCCGATGATTCACTTGTTTATCAATTTTACATAACCATGACATCATCCATCCTTTCTTGCTATAATTATAGCAAGTTGGCAATGTTATGACATCTTTTAGACATCTGGGTTTGCCAACTTCACCAGTAATTAAAAGAGGCAATTTGTCATTCTCACTCATAGTACAACATACCAAGGCGGTAATTCTCTCATTTCAGCACTTGCAACTTGACAGTCAACGACTTTAAATTCTGACGTTTTATCAAAGAGAATTTTTTAGAATGTGCCTGTCATATCAGTATTATAAATTTCATCAGCATGGTGTTGTTTTGTAAGGACTTGTAATTTACTGAACTGTTCATATAAAAACAAACACTTTTTCACACTTAGGCGTTTCTTGACCAAATGATCACTTGTTTACAATGACAGTTGTCAAAATGACAGGTAAGTAAAATCAATTATTCCTAACAAGGTGTGAAAACCGCACACAGTCATTCTCATCTTATTATAGTGTCATTACAGATGTAGGGACTTAAATTTCATTACAAATTTTCGCATTCTTCAGAGTTTGGCTTTTCAAAATTTTCACATACAACGTGTATCGAAATAGAAGGAAATTTACCAGGGCTGAACGATTTAACATTTATAGCATTTTGAATTTTCACACTTAGAACTTTGGAATTCAGCTGTATCATTACCTATATTTCAAGCCCTGATATTACACCTATGGTACACCAAGCACAAGCATCATAATGTAAGATGCACCAGGACATACAACCATAATCATCTACACAGTGGCAATCATCTACACAGTGACATACAGTGTAATCTCTCCAAAGCAACACCCTTAGGGAGAAGCAAAATTATGTTGTTGTTGAGAGGTTGCTGCTCTAGAGATGTTAAATTGATTTAAATCATACAGAGGGAAAGAATTATGCTGTTGTTGAAGGAAGATTGTGTCTCGAGAGAGCCACTCTGGAGAGGTTGCACTGTACAACCATATGGCAATTATCCATACAGGGACTTACAACCATTTAAGGACGCATGCACTCAGTACTTCAGATGTACATTATGTAGACAAATGGTAGGACAAATTTCTCATTCAACATAAAAGATTTTTTATCAGATGCAGTACAAAACATAAAATCTGTATTTAACCAACACGGACATTAATACGCCATTTGTTTATGCCAAAAGAGAGATATTCCCCCATCTTTTCTGTATCATAAACAAGGATCAGAGAAAACTCAAGACAACCATAGTATTATTTTATTGACTAACAGAGCAAATAATAGCATTAATATATCTTACACATGGTCAATTTCAATACAAAAGACATTGTTCATAACAGTAATTCCTCATGTAAGATACCATTGCCCCAGTGATATGCATAATAAGCGGAATACTGCTTCAATATGCAATACATCAGCAGATAACTTCATTTGTTCTTTATTCTATTACTGTTACTGCTCATTACACTGAACATTAGAAATAATACATTAGCAGATAGTTTTATATTACCTATAACAAAACACAATTGTCATACATGAATAGATTAATCAATACAAAATGTTTTCAGGATTGGGAAACTGTACGTTGTTCATTTCAGCCCGCCTGGATGGCTCAATCAGTAAGGTGCAGAATTGGACCCTAAGAGTCCTGCATCAAGTCTCAGGCAAAATAAATGTTTATTTGTCATAACTGACAAAAAATATAACATCCTTTGTCACTGGTATTCACATATTCAGGAAAAGTAGGCAGTCACATGCATACTGAAGGGAAACAGGTATGTACAGGTCAGTTACCAAGAAGCAAAGTTCAAGTCTGCTCTCTCTCTCTAAGCATAGACAATTGTTTGTTTTTATGTGACATTGTCGCTGGGTTTAACACAGTTATTCAATACTATCTCAGTTATGCATCACCTAATCAGTTTTCATGGACTGCATGTATACTTACCATTACTAACTTACCCTTCCACAAGGAGCTGGCAACTTCTCCACATATGGAGGCGAATCAACGTTTTTGTCAAAATTTCATGAAAGGGAATAAACTGCCACAACATGAATTTGAACCCAGACTGGTGGGTTTCAATTCCAGTGTACTAACCACTCAACCACGGTCGTGACCGAGCATAGCTGAAGTATGACGGATAAACAGTATAAACAAACAAACAATCAGGCAGGTTGTTAAGATTACTTGTAAGAATCATGTTAGTTCAATCATGGATATGATTGTCAATGTGAAAGGCTGAACAGCAAGTGGCATTTCCTCGGAATCTTTTTTTCATGTGCGTGGGAGGCTTTGAATTGTAAATGTGACCATTATCGTACATCGTCCTTTTTACTTTCGAATCATATGTTAAATAACAGAAAACCAGAAAATAAACTAGCAGACATAAAACTTTCATTGCATAATGCACCATTGGGAGACGATTGGCAGGGAAAGGCATTGTATAAATCAAATTGTCACAATATCCCTCGCAATCACAGATATTGTCAATCTTGTAAAAGTATCGATTAGTGACACATTCATAATGATCAATGGCCTGTTTGTGCTGAAGCTATAATTAAAACATTTTGTATTAAAAGCAGAGTTCTGGGAGAATCAGAATTACAACACTGAGTGTGCAGTTTCTGATGAATTTAATGTAAACACCAGTACTACAGTGGAAACCCTCTAAACCAGTTCCTCTATAAACTGGTTTACCCTCTAAATCAGCTCAATGTTCTGGCCCTGACTTCATTAATATCATTAAAAATTCCCTCTAAACTGGCATCCCCTCTAAACCAACCAAATGACCTGATCCGGAGCTTGACAAGTTTAGAGGGGTTCCACAGTACAACACATAACACATTCTATGAAAAATATTTGGTAGAAATTGTGGTAGTTTTGAAAAGTTGTGAGTACTGGAAGTTAAGATTA
This sequence comes from Lutraria rhynchaena, assembly GCA_008271625.1. Taxonomy (NCBI): domain Eukaryota; kingdom Metazoa; phylum Mollusca; class Bivalvia; order Venerida; family Mactridae; genus Lutraria; species Lutraria rhynchaena. The sequence continues at coordinate 472,383 of VIBL01000130.1, forward strand.
CTTCTATTATAGGACAGAAATAACAAGCTGGGATATTGCTTATAAGGGACAGTGTTTGTAGAAGCATTGTAAATTAATACAGGACCATTACAGCTAAAGACTGGAGATACAAAATCATCACTTGATTACTAGTATGATGATATTTTTTTTGACATTATTGCACAATCATTGCACAACAATTACCTTCACCAAACATGCTGCACTAACATGCACAAATCTTTAACCTTGACAAAAAAGTCCTTATGAAATTCAGGAAAAACATCACTTCCAAAACAAAAGAAACATCAATTGAAAGCAGACCGACATTGAGGAAGTTATAAACAGGATAGATGAAAATTGAAAATTAGAATCTAAAATTAAACTTTTATTTTTAGACTCAGACAGCGGATAAAGAATTCAATGTTCAAGGACTGTTGGAAGTATTTTTAAGTCCATTAATAATTGTTGTGGACATTTCAATTTCATAAGAATTGTCCTTACGTAAAGATGATCATTCGTTGATCACACTTACACACACACAGGCTTCACAGGGCTATACTTTTAAACTACAGTGAAACCTGAGTTTGCATCCACCTCCAAATAAAGACCTTCCTGTAAATAAAGGCCATTCTTTGAAAACACATCACTAATTATTAAGACCAAATTGACCTCTGACTAAAGGCAACCTGTCAATAAAGACCACATGTTGTTTTTCCCAATGATGATCATGAAAGCACAAAATGACTTAAGCATGATTTTGAATGTCAATATCTAAGCAGTTTTGTCTTTAAGGGTAGAACATAGTCATGTTTAGCTACATTATTATTTTTGTGGCCTAATTCGATAATAGCTGAACATAGTGCAACAGATCCTGGCAAGTAAGGCCATCCTTAAAAAAATGTTGGTTTATAGTCGTGTGACCCCCCCAACAGTAGGTAAGTAGGTAGGCATTTTGTCAACATCATGTACTGAAAGCAAAAATCTGGAATATAGAGAAATAAAAAATTGTCAAAATAATTAAAATTTTTCTGGGTTCAGGGGGATTTTGAATGAGTTGGTCATAAAACTGCAAACCAACAATTCCTTTAAAGATGGCCTAAATATAAATGGATGCTTTAAAAAATAGTTTCCTCGCTTATTGTTGGTGACCATTATCCCCTGGTTTAGCTGTAAAACACCGTCATTAATATATCAATAACGTTACAAAGACCAGCAGATTCAGTTTAACATTTACAGTAATTGAAATATGTATTCTGTGAAGTCAACCACTGGCCCTGGATTTATAAATAATTGATGATACTCTCTAAGAGGATGATACAGTATGATTTGTCTGTCAATATCCATCATTAAGTATGTCCTATGATATAATCTACAACTGAATTTATATTACAATAAATGATCATATTCAATGTAAGTTAAGCATAAAATGTGTACTTAAAAAGCTACTGTTTAATTAATATTTAATTGGATGATAGAAAATGATAGCAGATACATTTTAAAGTTAAAACTTGAGGTTATTGTACTGGAATATTGATCTAGTTTAAATTAACTTTGTAACAATTATTCAGACTGGTTTTTAATACCATGACTAAAAGACATACTGACAGAACTCAGTATCATGCAATTTTCTCTTTCTTGTCATGATGTACAATCATAACAACTTTGCTTATTATTGTAGGTCCATTCATAAATGCTGGACAAATCCACACATTAGGCTAGAAAAAACTTAGTTTATTATTATGTGACTGAAACAAGTAAGTAAAAAATCTGCTCTAACTTTCTAATAACCTTTCGTGAGAATACGAGGCACGATTCATTCTGAAGTATTTTCGCGCTTTGTTTTGGCTCAAAGGTCACATATATTTGTATCAAAACCATGGTGCCACACGATTAGTAAATCCTGTATAATGATTAATTGATCATCATATATATACACAATCTTAAATTTTTATCTCAAAACTTGATTAATGTCAAATATGGGAGAACATTTGTATTATCAACTTTCAGGAAATATCCACACCCATAATGTAACAAAACAATACCATCAATTTTCATTGGTATACCATTAAAGTGAAGTCTCCATATTGCTTATCATCACCTTGATTTTCCCCAGGGATAAAATTCCTTCAAGGAAAGATACTCTCCTTTATGTCTTCAAGAAAAAAATGTAAAACTTTGGAAAATTACTGTAGAAAACCCATACACAGTTATGTGATGTAAGATAAAAAAAGTGTTAATTCAGTCTTGCAGGCAATTGAAGCACTTGATTAAAAAGAAGTGAAGAAGTCTCTAGCGTGTAAATTCAATAAAATATACGTAAGATATTAATGCCAATGGCCAAAACAAGTGTCATAAAATGTTCCAGAAGGCAACTTTATGTCTAAACATTCTCAGAACCTGGACTTTGTAAATTGGAATGTAGTTAAGACATATAACCAGCCAAGGATATATATCTACATTAAGCATACAACATGTTGCTAAAGACTTTGTGTTGGTTTGGAATTTCCCACCAGTACCATTACTCTACACCAAAATAACAAGCCCCTATGTAAAAAAAATTGAGAATAGTCTGTAAGCTTAATTCTCAATTTCATTATAAAAATTTTTATATTTGATAAGATATAAGTGTTAATGTTTAAGTACAAATTGGGATTGATGCTGACAGAATAATGTAAAACTTGCAGTATCATTGTCTTATCATAATTAACTTAAGAAAGATAATAAATGAGATGTGAGCTCAAAAACTGATCTCATGTTTAACAACCTCACTCCCAAATCACACATCAACATATCATTCAAGCATTCAACAGACTGGTTCACTGTCATGCGGTAAAATTTTAAGTAATTCTAAGTAAAGAACTTAAAGAGAGAACTACCAGTCAAAAATACAGTAATCATAAACTTAGATGATTTAAGAACTGTTATACTGAACAAGCTTACAAGTCAATTATGCAAGAATGTTCAATTTAAAAAGATCAATGATATCCCAAACTTTCTAACAAAGTTAACTAAGCACCAACCAAACCTAAATTAATAAGTAACTGCCTGAACACAGTCAAAAGAGTAATGGCAGAGAAGAAACTGGCATGATCATACATTATTATATAAATCCCTGAAATACATGTGTAAGCATAGGTAAACAACATCAATAAAATTTAATCATGAATGTAACTGAAGTTGTTCCAGCAGTATCTAAATTTCCTTCAGTATGAAGAGTCTGACTGCATGAAGTTGTTCCAGCAGTATCTAAATTTTCCTTCAGTATGAAGAGTCTACGTGATTTGACAGTATGAATTAGAAAGGTTTATGGAACTCAAGGTCCAAATAATTCTAGGAAAGAATTCATGCCATTCATTAACCAAGAATAATATTTACCAATTCTGTCCAATAATATTTGAAGGTCATTTATGATCTGTTGATTTATCATACTAAAATCATACAAAATCCCCTGGAGAGTTTTTGAACATTAACTACAATGAAACATCAAAGATCAATGTAACCTTATTTTGCCTTGTTTCAATAAAACATTACAATCAATCATTCGGTAGTTTTGCCATCAGGAGTATTCATTGTAAATTCTTTTTGACACACAGTCAACAAGTCTTTTGAATTGCATGTAGCTGAATTGTTATTCTTTCATATTTGTTGAAGGTACTTAAAATGAAAGTTAAAGAGTCATTGTGCATTCATAAGCAATTGGATAAACATTGAAGTTTACAAAGGCAAACTTTGCATTAATGTGAAAGCCATTCTAATGATTAAAACATTAAAAAATCGAAATTACATTCAAACACTACACTTTGTTAAGAAATTGCATCCTGCCATATATGCGGCAAAACTACTTGAATTAATAGATACTGTTTTAAAATATGTCAGAAAATGCAATAATTTAGATGACACCATGAAATAAGTGATATTTTGGAGTAAATGTCAAAGAACTAATGAAGAAGTTACTGATGGTAACAACATTATATCAAACAGCTTTGATGAATGATCAAGTCCTTGTTTTGTGAATACAGTCCTTCATTTGGAACTTATTAAATGAATTATTTTACACTAAGCATTTTTTTCACCTGGTTTAATGCCTTTTTTTGTCAACAATTTTTCAGTTATATGAGGTGGCCAGTTCACCTAACCAGTTTTCCTGGACTGTATACTAACCAGTACTAGCTTAGCCTTCCACAAGGAGCTGGCAAATTTTCATAGAAGGGTATGACCTGCCATGGCTCAGATTTGAATACGGATTGCTGGTTTACAAGTCCAACACACTAACCACTGTACTACGGTCATGTCTGCACAATTGTTATGAATAACTTTGTACAATGTGTTCATCAACTAACAAACCACCCATATAATGCAAGCAAGTGTATGTAACAGCTACTGTCTTTTAGTGCAATATTACCTTTTGCAGTTAAAACACACTACACAAATTTTGTCATGCTATGCTTTCCACTGAACAGCAATTAGTAAACATCTACTCTGAGGTAAATTGCATTTGGATTTTTTTAGCAGTTTCTTGATTTGAGATATTGAAAAGATGAAGTAGAGATTTATTTTTCTTTCATTCAGAGTGAAGGCCATGGCCATGGTCCAGTGGTTAGTGTGCTGGACTTGTAACCCAGAGATCCGGGTTCGAATCCCAGTCGCAGCAGGTCATACCCTTCTATGAAAATCTGACAAAAATGTTATTTTTGCCAATATGTGGAGAAGCTGCCGGCTCCTTGTGGAAGGGTAAGTTAATTAATACTGGTTAGTATACAGTCCAAGAAAACTGGTTAGGTGAACCAGTTGCTGTATATAACTGGAAAATTGTTGAAAAACGGCGTTAATCCCAAGTGACAATAAGTCACATAAAAACCAAAAAAACAACCATTTAGAGAGATTTGTAAGATCTGGTATTATACTAACTGATATGGCAGGCTTCTCAAAACTGCTGGAATACTTGCCTGACATTTGGTCAGGCAAAGATAGAATTTTTGTCGGACCAAATGAAAATTTGTCTAACCGAATATATTATAGTGATATTATATAAGTGATAAATGCCATAAATTGTGCCCGACTGCTGGACATCTGTTCCAGAACTTGCCACAAAGTTATTTGACCTGCTTGAAATTTGCCTGACATGTCCAACAACCTTGGGGAAGCCTAATATGAACAAACACAAAGGCTGTGCATATTTGAACTCAGGGGTTGAACAATGAACAAATGTTTTTTTCAATAACAGTTTTAGTTATTTATACAGCAGCCATTAGTAGAAGTATGATTTACATGTATGTTATTCTCTCAAAACTAAATTATCAGTGAACATATTTATAACCTGTCAATGTTGTTTAAAAAAAAAACACTGCGTAAGAACTGGAAGCACACAGTGTACATATACTCAAAATAAAAGATGAGAGTCAATTAGTGGAGTCTACTTAAATCTCTCTATATTGTACTCACACAGCAATAAATCACCGAAGAAAGAAATCCAGCTACATTAAAGGTATTTCATATTCTCTCAGATGTCTCCCTCAATAATTTAGTAGTTGGTCCTCATTGACTAATTAATCAAATCAATATAATTATACAGGTATATAAGTTAATTATTAATGACGGAAATCTAATAAGATTCTCTACATTCGCACAAAACACTGGTTTACTACTTTAACATAATCTGTCAATATTCAGATGGTGAGGGAAATTTGAGACTATAATGGTGGCTGATGGGGAAATGCTTAACTTGGCTTTATTGTTTCAAGTGATCTATTTTAAGGCAGAAGCTCTGTACTGCTCATAGAATTAATGTAGCTGTTAGTCATACAATGGTAACTTAATCCTTAATATTCAATTTTAAATCTGAGAAGATCTAAAATTGTTATCATGAAAATATCATTTATTTGCTACAAAAATCTCTACCAGTGCTCAGGTCAGAGTTCCAAATTGCACGTCACAACATATTATGCACTTGATTCTGTTCAATTCTTTATAAAACTGACATTCACCAAACCAATGCTCCTGCCCAGTATACAAATCAGTACTAACAAAATGATTCTTGACTTACAGCAATTAAAGGCAACTTCCATGAATAAGACATTCAAAAGAAATGAAATTTTGTGTAAGACCAGATTGACATGTAGAAGTATTTTTCTATTGCGGGTCCCAAACCTGTGACATCATGAACATCAGTTCCAGCTTCCATCAACTTAGCTAAATTTTCTACGGAAGTATTACATACTTATTTCAGGCAATAACCGTGGTCCAGTGGTTGGTATGCTCGACTTATAACCTGGAGACCCCGGTTCGAATCTCGGTCAGGGCAGGTCATACCCTTCTACAAAAATTTGACAAAAATGTTCATTTTCCTCCAAATGTAGAGAGTTGCCAGCTTCTTGTGGAAGGATAAGCTAGTACTGGTTAGTACACAGTTAAACTGATTAGGTGAACCGGTTGCCGTATATAACTGAAAAATTGTTGAAAAATGGCATTAAACCCCAGTGACAATATGTCACATAAAAACAAAGACTAACAAAACATACTCATTTAACACTTAGTTTTCCAAACTTGCTGTTCCTGAATTTCACACCAGAATGTGATGGACAAATTAATGTAGGGACATCATAAAACATGCCTACAGACAATTTACCCAGGTACGTTCCATTAAGAATAACATTACATACCATTAAAACAATCAGACATCATTAATAGGTATACCTCCTCCTTAAATTTCAGTTCCGAAATCAAACATTGTTTAGATTTTCTGGATTTGAGATAATGACATAGAAGTCAATGATTTGAATCCATTAGAGTTATTTAAGCATTCAAACTTCTCTGAAGTATTGACTGCAAGAGATTTGGCTGAAGTGATGGAAGTCCCAACAGGCATACTATAAAGGAATAGTTTAAATAAAAAGGCAAAAACGAAATACTCAGTAAAAGCCTAGGATTAAATTCCTTAATCAATTTTTAGAAGTTGTCAGTAGGAGTTGTAGTTATGTTGCCATGGTAGAAAACAGAAAATTACTGCATTACATCTAGACAGAAATGTATTCTTTGCTTAAGGTTTTTATAAGCTCGTCTGGCAACATTTTATAAATAGATTTCTGAAAATGTTCTATCAAACAATAAGAAACCATGCCATACCATTGACATTCATGCACTTTTTATAATAAATCCCAGATATTTACAGCTACTTGATATTTTCCTTGCAGTACAACTTTTCAGTACAAATTTAAAGTTGCCTTAAAGGATGAGGATGCAAGTCCTCATCTAATGTAAACATCACAAGGGTAACCACAAGGTATGCCTCATACACCGAGTTAGTGACATCATCACACTCAGATACACAAATGTCATCACACACAGTTAGTGGTGTCATCACACACAGAGTCACTGATGTCATCAAACACAGTTAGTGATGTCATCACGCAGAGAGTCACTGATGTCATCAAACACAGTTAGTGATGTCATCACACACAGAGTCACTGATGTCTTTACACACAGAGTCACAAATGTCATCATATCAGTCCAGCCTTTACTGTTTGTGTTGATGGGTTAGGTTTCTTAGTCTTAACACACTACTTAATTCTCTTTTAATTTCATACAGATTACGGCATACATTATTAATAACATAATTTTAACAATCATATTCACACAGACAGCTAAACATTGTGGTAGACATCAACACGAATGCTGTCTGAAGAATATTCAAAATTGGTCCAAATCTTAAAAAGGTCAGGCATTAAACACATGTAAGTTTGAAGGAGTGAAGAAATTCTTAACTACATTTTCCAGAATGTGTACAATAAAGTGCACAGTATGACACAAAGGGTATTGATACCAAGTTTATAAGGAAGCATGCAGGATAAAGTCGAGTGTACAAGGCAGCATGTAGAATGATGCCAATAAGGCAGTGTGCACAATGACACCAAATGAACAAGATGGCATCAAGTGTACAAAGGAGTGTGTAGTATGACACCAAATGAACAAGATGGCATCAAGTGTACAAGGGAGTGTGTGGTATGACACCAAATGAACAAGTGGGCTTGCAGTATGGGTATGGCCTTAAGTGTACAAGGTAGTATGAAGTATAACACCAAATATACAAGAGGGCATGCAGTATGGTTTTAAGTGTACAAGGGAGTTTGAAGTACGACACCAAGTACACAAGAGGGCATGCAGTATGGCTTTAAGTGTACAAGGGAGTATGAAGTATAACACCAAATGTACAAGAGGGCATGCAGTATGGCTTTAAGTGTACAAGGGAGTATGAAGTATAACACCAAATATACAAGAGGGCATGCAGTATGGCTTTAAGTGTACAAGGGAGTATGAAGTATAACACCAAATATACAAGAGGGCATGCAGTATGGCTGCAAGTGTACAAGGGAGTATGAAGTACGACACCAAGTATACAAGTGGGCATGCAGTATGGCTTTAAGTGCACAAAAGAGTGTGTAGTATGACACCAAATGAACAAGTGGGCATGCGGTATGGCTTTAAGTGTGCAAAAGATTATGTAGTATGGCACTAAATGTACCAGATAGCATGCAGTATGGCACTAAATGTACCAGATAGCATGCAGTATGGCTTTAAGTATACAAAAGAGCATGTAGTATGGCACTAAATGTACCAGATAGCATGCAGTATGGCACCAAGTACACAAGACTGTCTAACAAAGACTCTGGTGGTATTAAACAGTATTTATTGTAAAATATTATGGCTGCACAATATAATGTAAAAAGGAAAAACTAGGGAGTGTTTCCGGAGCAATTCTAGAAGGCATAAAACAAAACTAATGTAAGAAATATAAGATTATGTCCTTTAAATTTATAATCATATCTTCATAACTATTACCACAAAGGTAGGAAATTATATCTTTATGGTGAATAGCAAACTTTTCAATTTTAATATTCATTGAAATCTACAATCGGTATAATTTACAATCAGAAAAGTACTCTTTTTGAAAGAATTCAGGTTAAACTGCAATCTAAATACAAATTCATAAGGAATTTGAAATTACGTTTTCACCAATTGTGTAAAATTGAGCATTCATGTACATACATGTTCATATTATTAGGTTTAAAAATAATTGGTGGCCACAAATTATTCACTTATAATGTTAACATAAAGAAAGATATTTCATGCTCCAATGGCACAAAGTCACAAAGCAGGAGATATGATCAAAACATTATTTCAAAGACTTGAATTCTAAAAACCACCGCAAAATTAGCCTGAAAAGATCTAACATTTTGATAATTGATTTAACACCAATTACACAATTTCTATTGCCTAGCTATTGTCAATGACGAAGATAATGTGATTGTTTACATGGAAGTAAAAGACAGGACTGTAGTCTGTACCATCTTTTACAAAAATAACCTACACCATTAACATTTTTTTAAATGCCAAACGCAAACAATTTGCACATAAAGTGAGTAATTTTTTGGTTCATAATTGACTTCAACATTGTGGTAAATCATCATTACAGTCATTATAAAAATCATGTTGGCTACATACGCATAAAGCTTTAGGTCAAAGTCTTTATTATATTTCAAGTCTTGAGACTTCCGTGGTTGAGAAGTTATGTTCTCTTGACATGTAATCACTAGCCCCTGGCCACCATGAGTTCGAATCTAACCCATCACCACACACGTGTGAAATGACCTTGGATGATGGCGGGACATTAAACAGTGAAAAAAAATTTTCAAGTCTTAACTTTAGTCTCTGCATTCAATCTGCAATGCGAGAGAATGCACAAACATGAGTGAAGAAAATGAAGACCTGTTTGTCCAATGAGCAGTAAATGAGAATCTTTGGTTCTTTCACCTGTAACATATCAGTAGTACGCTATTAAATGGTATTCCAGCTGTCCTTGCTAAAAACTTGGCTCCAGGGTTTTTTCCCCCTGGGTTAAACGTTGTTTGTCAACAATTTTTTGGTTACATATAGTAGCTGGTTCACCTAACCCGTTCTCCTGGATTGATTTCTTACCAGTACTAACTTACCCTTCCACAAGGAGCCCGCAATCAGGGTTATCTACCAGTAATTTACCACTAAGGTCTAAAAAAATAACTTGTTTCTGCTACCAGCTCTGAAAAAATAGTGTCAGTAGATAGGGATTTAATTCTCTTTTATTTTCTTAAAACAGAATAATTATAACTGATATTATTTTTATTAAGCAAAACTATAATTTAACCAAATAAAATCATAGGGTCGGCAGCAAAAAAATTAGGTCAGTCAGGGTAGCAGATATACTATCTAATATGTGCCAAACCTGAGACTTGACTCCTCACCTGATAATAAACAATCAAGTTCTCCATTAACAGAACTATCAAGTCAGCCATAATTATAACTGTAGTCAAACCTGTGTTTGCAGTCACCTCCAAATAAAGACCTGCCTGTGAATAAAGGCCATTCTTTGAAAACTGTTACTGATTATTCAGAAGAAACTGACCCCCAAAATAAAGATCATCTGCTAATAAAGGCCACATTTTGTTTTTCACAAGGGTGACCTTTGTTCACAGGTTTTACAGTATTCTCAAAGCAGAAATCAACACATCTAAACTATGACAAAACGTTGATACATCAAACATAAAACTTTTGAAGAATTTCAAGCATCTATTTGTACCATTGATTAAGGCATAAATTTGTATTTATAACAAGCTAAAACTAAGAAGACAACTTGGATATAAAAAAACCTGACTGTATGAACGATATGAGAACTTAAAGGCATTGATTGGTTTCATGTTGTGGTAGGCAAGTCATATAAAGTAACCAATACTAGGATCTATAAGCATGCTACAATGTAATAAAGACAATGATATATTCATACTTAGAACACTTTATTGATTTCTGGTAGATATACTTAAGCAAACAAGCTACTATGAAAAAATAAGAAACATCATCTCAACCGAGTGACAACTTTTGTCGTTACTAAAGCTACTATAAGGGGCCTCTGTGGTTATGGTCTCTGACTAGTAATCACTAGCCCCTAACTGCTGTGAGTTCAAATCCTATCTGAGACCATGAGAGGAAGATGTCCAGCTAGCTTACCCTGTTACCTCATGAGCATATTTTGGACTCTTCCAAATTCAAAGCAAATACACAAAACATCAAGTTAATTAAGAAAATTGGGTTATTTCTCTCTAACAGTGTTAAAAATATTGTGGCAAAAGAAGCCATCACTCATTACAAGCAATGGCTTCTTTTGCCACAATGATTTCAAAAGTTGTCTGCCTCAGATATAGAAAAATGTGTTTTTATGAGGCAAAGGATAACGGAAGGTCGGTGGTTCTACCTAGGTAAAGCAAAAAAGGCTGCCAAAGGACCCTGGCTGTCGGCGCAATGTTAAACGCCAGAGCAAAAAAAAACCCTACTGTAAAACAAGTGATGTATTTTCATAATTATCAACATGTAAAGTAATTGCATGATCTAATACTGTATGAATAATAATTGCAAACAACATCTCTGCTTCTAGAAAAACCAACACCATTACTTACACCTAATAAATGTTTTCTCAACTAATTGAATTTTCTATGAACTATGCTTGTTTCACATCAGTTGAACTTAAATTTAAATCAATTCATTTGGAATCTTTAAGTTTATGAAATGAATGGGTTTCTTTTTGAGATCCTGGGATAGAAATTAGGCTGGTAGCATAAATCCACTGAAGCATTCTAGGGTAAGCGTCTTCATACATGATGCTATAAAACAACATTGATTTCTGTCCTGACGTGTGCCCCTTGACACCTGTAGCAGAAGTTCATGCTTGTTCTAGAATCTGGTTTGGAATACAAACACAGTTAATTGTCAGATACATGGAATGAAAGATACATTGACTAAACATCCATGGATTCAAACAGTATCAGAACATAACAACAACAACAGCAACACGCCAAGCCTCCAGACTGAAAATGTCATATATTTAAATAAATTTAATGAAAAGATGACATTTACATTAATTTTACATTGTACATCATTTTCTCAGACTTTGATAGTAATGAAGAGGAACAGAATCAGGAACTTGGAGACGTCTCCTTGTGAAATTATGATATTTTCTTTAAGCATCTACATAAATACAGCATAGAAATACAATAATAAAATTTAAATTAATGGAATTCATGCCAATTTAATGGACAAAAGTCTTCTCCTTGAAGCTTCCAAGCGATAAAAAAACATTATGAATGTAAAGTATCACTCATATTAATAACTTAATCATTAACATATAACAAACTATGCTTTCACCATGAAAAACCAAAACAAGATGACAGGAACTGTCACAAAACCAGATTTTCATGAGAAGTTGCACACAGAATATTACATGTGCACAAAATAAACAAAGGGCCATAATTCCTCCAAAATTGATCGAATCACAAAACCCTGACAGTAAGCCCTGCAGTACTTGGTGATGTAAATTGTGTGAAAGTTTCATTAAAATCCTTTGAGAAATGTAGAAGGAGTTGTGCGCAGAAGAAATTGTGGATGCCCACCTGCCATCTTGCTGACCCACCCACCCGCCAACATTCGCTAATTCAATAACTAGGATTTTTCCTTCTGGAAAACCAGGTTAAGAAAATGGTAAAAATGCTCAATAAAGAACAAATGACCTTGCTTGACCAATAGCCCAAAAATTCATGAATGTATTATAGCTCACAGATCAAGTAATTATTTGACCTACAGGCAGGCAGATACTGATCATTTCCACCTTTTGAAAACCACTTTGTTCCATGTAAGATTATGTACAAGACTTTGATATATAATACCTCTACATGAAGACAATGTATTTGAAAATACAATAAGGTGGTAACACAAGTAAAAGCTGTGATAGCTTTACGAAAATCTACATGAAGAAACTCATCAAGCATGTCGATTCTGTTGGTTCAAGGTATTAGACTATCAATACGTTTGTGATCTGATATTAACAGCCACCAAACCTGCACAATGGAATTATAATTCAAAAAAATGTCAAATGACAATGAACAATCGTTAACAAGATCTTAAAAGATTACTGTTCACAATAACTCTGTTTTCAATTTCAGTCTACATTGTTTTAATCAAATCAACGTATCATAAAACAATGACATTAAAGTATAACATTACATTACACTGACATAAGCATGTTTTTTGATGCACTTTAATGTTAGAAAAAAACATTTCATCACATTACACTCACCTTGGCAGCTTGCAAACCATAATTATTTAGTTGGAGAAATGTATTTTGTAATCTAGTTATTTGAACAAAACAACTTTAATACCTGTTGACTTTTCAATTTAGAATTTTAATAAAATTAGTTGTATAATCTTGTTTCACAGAAATAAAATACAGTCATGAAGAAGCCGGGTGCTTGTGGCTTGCATGTTTTTGCTTCATTTTACACCAAACTGATAACCTCTGGAAATGAGTCATAAAAAACAGAATTCCCATAGAAACTGGAAAGAGATGTGTATTGTTTAAGTGTCAACCGATATTGGAGGTCTAAAAATCTTCTTATGTGGGTAACCACAAATATGTTGTACTTATTGGAGCAAGGGATCATGATAGTGGTCTGGAATACAAAATTTATAGCAAACAGTTGAGCAACCAGATATGTACAGCAATGGCTACACAACTTGTTGAAACTAACTGCTTGAGAGTGAAAGCAGGGGACCAGCAATGGTAAATATGAAGCCGGCAACCGGAGACCATAATGAAAATTTACAGATTTATTATGTAGTATTTTCAAAACTTAGTCTAACTGGGAAACAGCTACTGCAGATAACAAAGTCAGTAACATATAGGAATGAAATATTGGAGTCCAGAACAAATCAAGAAAAGCTGGAACCCAGAACAAATCAAGAAACTGACCAAAACTAGTCAAGAACATCATTAAACTGGAACAAATCAAGAAAAACTGGAACCAAAACTAGTCAAGAAAAGCTGGAACCCAGAACAAATCAAGAAAAACTGGAACCAAAGCAAGTCAAGAAAAGCGTGAACCTGTATCAAATCAAGAAAAACTGGAACCCTGAACAAATGAAGAAAAACTGGAACCCTAAACAAATTAAGAAAAGCCGGAACCTTGAACAAATTAAGAAAAGCCAGAACCTTGAACAAATTAAGGAAAACTGGAACCCTGAACAAATTAAGGAAAACTGGAACCCAATCAATAAAAGTGGGAGACTGGAACAAGTGAAGAAAAGCTGGAACCTGGAACAAATCAAGAAAAACTGGAAACCAGAACAAACAAAAAAACTGGAACCCTGAACAAACCAAGAAAAGTTGGAACCTGCAACAAATCAAGAAAACCTGGAACCAAATCAAGTAAAGAAAAGTGGGAAACCAGAACAAATCAAGGTCTATATTATCATTACATTACAGTATACATTCAATAAATAAATGAATACCTTAAACACATTAGCTGTAACTAGAATACATTATTATCTACATACAGAGCGGTGAATTTAACATGAATACTTTGGTGTGTTGTTTTGATAATTAAATGACTAGTTTTAATACTTTAACCGCAATGAGTTCACAAGATTTAGATCAATGTTTTAACAGGAACTCATTAAATTGCGTGTTGAAACAGATCTTCAAGTAGGACAATAAAAAACTACTGGCTCATGAATATTTCAAATGGGTTCTACTTGATAGCTTTCCCGTGTTGAACCATGTATATCTAACAGTGTTATAGTTAGAAAAAATCAATTGCACTCTCACGAACAATTCCAGTATTCACAATGCGCTGTTCTAAAACACGGATAAAACCTGAACAAATAGGAATGAACTGTAATTTCAAGTAATTACCAGTAATCAATAATCCAATGAAGACAAATTCATAAAACTTTGTATAATTGGAGTATCTTGAAATCTTCATTTTAATTACTTTACACCAGAATAACTTGCTTTTTTATCTCTACAAGGAAGAGCATGGTTCATGTACTATAAACATGTATGTTGCAAGTACTTGTACACATGATTAGATATATATATTTTATAGTTAAAGCATAATTGTTTCTGATATAGACATTCTGCACATATAAAAGTGATTATTTGTATACATGCAAATATATTCATCAGACTTCACGCATGATTGTATACTTATATGGCTAAATTTAGCTTCTAATAAGATATACCTGTACCATCTTTAATTGATTTATTTCACATTATTCAGAAACGTGTGGTGCATGTTATGTATGACATGATAAATAAATATTTGATGCCATCGTGTTGGAATTAGTATGATCGACAATTCAAATAAATGCTTAAGTGCAAAGTGACATAAACAGCAGAGAAATAGTTGAAATGCATGATTCTCAAATACTGATAATTAGTTTACTAATAAATGGGTTCTCATCCAGATTTGGAAACCTTGTCTCTGCTATTCTGAGCAGACGACACACCATATTCTTGATTACAGCTCCTTTCAAATAGACTTAAGACTGAATTCATCTATTTCATTTAAGTTTTAATCTAAAAGTTCCAGATGAAGCAAGATTGAATGGCAATTGAACTTACAGCTAACAATTGTATTTTACTACATTGCCTCGTGTGAAAAATAGCATGAAGCATAATAACCAAAGGGAAGTAACTCGAAATTCATAGTTGAATAAATGTGCTAGAATTGTGTCCCTTGGCACACAAGGTCTATCATAATAATAAGGTAAACAAACTGTATGTTTCACAGTAAACAAATTGTAAGAATGGCATTGTAGATTTAACTGAACTAGTCACTACTGTTCCCTTAACTGACAAATACTCACAAAGTTAGACATGTTTTTTTGTTAGCAATATTTCAACAAAGAAATGATTTTAATGGTTTAGCTTTACTACACAACTATATACATGTACAATTAATTAAGCATGGAAAAAGTGATCATGTTAAAAGATATTTTCATCTAGAAATTAAAAGAATTTTTTGTTCAACTACAATTCAGCAATAGAAATTACTGTGAAGGAGTAGAGAAATATTATTGTATTCATCCACCATCCCAAAAAAATGAAAAGCAAAAATGTTGTTATAAATGCAAATATGTCTTTATGAAGTATGTTATCAGCTTCATAATAATAAAAATACATGAATGTATTGAGGGCATATCTAGTCATATTATAAAGCATTGCAAATAAACACAAACAATACACAAATTTCAATATCAGATAAAAAAATATGAAAAATCAGATACAACCTTGTCATATAAATACGTACAGCACAATTATTTAAGAGCTGTTTTTTAAAATATGAACCTGCTTGATGCAAAAAAATGGCAATTTTCTATTTATAATATAAAATAAAATATAATAAAATTCATTTATAAAGGGAGACAACTGAAATTTCATATAATTCTTGAAGAATTTATCTATCATTATTCCCCTTGTTAACTTAACAAATCATATGATTTAAGTCAACAAATTCTGATCTTTTTCACAACAAAACAAATGAGACAATTTGGTAAAGAAGAGGCTGTTTTTCTGTGGTTATAAGTAAGTTAATTGTCTTTTAAATTGTTACAGGAGCAGACGAAACCAAGCCTCCATATTTGGATATTACGATACTCACTGACTATATAAGACAACACATTATTCTGTATGTGTAGCATACACAAGTACTAATTAATAATAGTGGAAAAATTATTCACAGCTTTATTCATTCCAAATTTGAATAATTCATAATTTTGTAAAACATACACAACTATGTATACATTTAAAAATCAGTTGTAATAAATGCTAAGGTAAAAGACACTAACATAAATTGAGCACCACAAAAATGACATAAAAATTATCAAAAACAGTCCAATGTATAACACGTGATTCTAACATTCTTTAATAACTCATGTGAAAGAAGAAAAAAAAACACAAGTGATACAAAGTCAATCTAAATGGGAAAACCCCTAGATCCATATAACCAGCAGAATAATTAAGCATAAAATCAACATAGATTGATTTCATGGTTAGAAATACTCCTAGACTTAGTAAATTGGGGGTAAATAATTACTTGAATGGAAAATGAATTCTACAAAAATATTTAGTTATTTTGAAATTTCTGCTGAGCTAAAAAAAATACTTGAATAGCGTTTAACCGATAACTGAACATGTTTTAAGTCTGCGAGATGATTCGACGAGTTGAGAACCAATGGCTGAAGAGTAACATTATCGTCACCATACTTTTTGTAACAGTTACACATATGTCTTAAAGTCAATCAAGCTATATATTATTGACTTAAAATCAGATCTTGATCACAAGCAGCAATACTATTTTTCATTCAATAACACTACTAATTTTTTCAGAACACCTTTGTACAGACAAAGCCATGTTTAATTTAGTAAAAATTGTACTTTTCATAAAGACAGAATTCTTAGTAGAAGTTATTTAAAGTATGCAATATTTCCAGTCCAAAGTCTAAAATATAAATTCACTACATTTTTTGAAAAATCATTTTAAACAAAACATATATACACTAGATGTCATTTCCAGAAAAAAATCATGATTGTGGCCTTTGAAAGTAACAGAACCAACAAAAAAGTGGAAAAAAGTTTAATGAAAAACAACAATAAAGTTTTACCATCTGCCACCAGTGAAATGGAGCAATTAACGCATATAAAGTCAGTTTTAACTTAACAGTGTAAAATACAGAATATTGGACTTAATATTTTTCTTTTATAGATGAGGAAATTATATATTTTTGGTAATAATAATTGTATGAGTACTAATTGGACATAAATTGGACGCATGCAAACATACAACACATGGTTAATTAAAACAACACAACATTAGCCTAGTGTTCAATAAAGTTACCTGGCTTCCTTCATTTCCCTGTAGAAAATAAACCAGAATATATTAGTCAAATTAGCCTGAACTTAAAGGATTACACCAACGTAGCTAGACCGACGCACATCGAGGCACATGCCTAAATTAAAATTTGTGGGGAAAAAGGGCAGGTTTAAGTAAACCTCAGTTCAAATATGGGTCTGGCTACGGCACTGGATTACATTAAATAAGATAATTAAATTGAGGAACTACTTTCAATAAGAGTGTTTGAGATCAAAACATAAGAACATATTTCATAATTTAAATGTCATGACTTAAGTGAAATTTTTCAGATATGCAAGTTCACATTCTTACAAACATGTAGTCCCGCAGATAAAATGATCATGCCCTAATACATGGAATGCCATTACCAATACTGAGAATTTAGAATACGCAAATACAGTAAGTTTGAGGTAATCAATTTTCACAAATACCATTAACTCCAAGTAATAACTGTACTATTTAATATTGATTAACAAACATTAAAGTAAGACAAGACATTATTGCATTCATAGGACATACGTAAATGAAAGTCTCCTAAATTGAAAGTTACCAATTTAGCAAAAAATCACCAGTACATGGTATGTTTTTTCTAAAAACCCTGTTTCCAAAACTTGAACAGTTTTCTAAATAACCCAGACATATGAAGCTTAAAAACAAACAAAAATAGCTTTGGTCAAGAACACAATAGTTGTCATTCACATAAAATACATACAAAAACATAAAGTGAAATGACCAGCACAGTTACCAGTTATAAAAATATTCTCTCATTGGCTGATTAAACACTGCAACAATCGTAATAGCTATCGGTAAAGCTTAAATACTTGTAAATAATGTTGAAAGGATAACAAACCAATATTACCTAGTAAATGCCCCCAGTGTGTAACATTTAAGGGGGGCATTTAATAGAGGTTATAATTTCATAAAATGAATTTTTGAACAGTTTTTAAATTTCAGTTTTACAAATTGAGTGTTTGTACTTACATCAGACATTAATAATTCTATTTGTATTTTCAAAAAAAAATTGCATCTTAAAGTATTACGACTGTTTTTGAGAGAAATTTGTATTTTTCCTACCAAAAGCATCATGATGGGGGCATTAAATAGAGGGTATTCAGTGCCTGTGATATAAACCTTAATCAAAACATACAATACCGTAAGAGACATATATAGTAAATAAATAAATGTACAGTTCATCCTGTTTCATTGACAACTTATGATACATGAGATTAAATAATTTTGATAGCTACGACTCCCGTTACACCAAACTCTCTCACTATAATGTTGTGAAAAAATGTAGCCGAATGAATTCAAACTGTGTGCAAAAAGAGTAGATGTAGTAGAAATGTTTTACGGCCTGTTAACGAACTTCATGGATAGGGTTGATGGGAATGGGGTTTCAGAACTTTGAGCCTGCTCAAAATTTTCAGGTGACCATCCTGTTCTGCAACTAGACGGTGTGACAACATACTTAAAACGGGATGGACATACTACAAACAGAATTGCTGTATTGGGGACATGCTGTGACATGGTGCAATCAGGCATCACACAGCAATACTAGTGCACACTGACAGGGTACACTTGTAGCTGTTCATCCCATTCACAGACACACTCAACTTGACCACATTATGTTATTAGTGTGTTGTAATTCTGTCTAGATAAAACAAAACAAAATAGCAAGTCCTGAACAAGTTTGCAACACGTTTCCACACAGTTCTAAAAGTTTGTAGTAGGTTCTCAGTACCCATTTTGAGTTCTTTCACTGTGTTCTTATGCCGTTTTTACACTGTCCAAATAAATACAAGCATCAATTTGAAGCTCACTACTAGAAGCTGTTAATATTCTCAATTTTAGCTTCATATAATTGACACTGTCCAGCTAAAGCTACACGTTCAAGCCAGATCACTACCCGGTTTAAAATGTTTAATGTTTAAGATGTTCTGAGAACTGGGTTGGTGTAACAGGGCCTAAATAAGTAAAAAAGGGCCAGGTTTCTGCTAACTAGAACGAGTCAAATTTTTCTACCAGCCATGGACTTTTTTCAGTCTCAGTCAATTTTTTTTCATGCTGATATCTTCGTGTGAACTACATCTACAAACTGACACCAATATATTTGAAAATAAAAGTTCAGTCGACTTTCTGACCCTCTTGTTTTCAGCAATGTTAGCAGAAACCAGGTATTCATTTTTTAGGCCTAAAAAAGACTACTATGAATAAATTGTAATAAAAAGGACAAACTTCCTATACAGGTTCAACTAGATTTATCAAATGATTGAATATACGCTTGAATTAAGTATTTTCTGATTGTGCTTGATTACATGAAGCTCTGTAATTACAAGTCAAAGAATCACAAAGAAATTTTTCGAGCATTCAAAAATTCCAAACCTGAATGTCGGCTTTCTTCTTTCTCGCCAAAGACTTCTGATGTTCCTCTGGATCAAGATGGCCGCCTTTGTTCCGAGATTTAGATTTTGTGTCTCCGAGGCTGCTGTCTGATTTTTCTCGACTACATTGGCGTGTTCGTGTCTTTGATTTGGCTCTGTTGAGATAAATATGTGTTAATCCTTAAGTTTAATACATTGTCTTAATTATACCAGAGGATAGAAATAAATTCTAAAGTCATCAGCTGATCAGAAATTAAAGTTTGAGTTAATATGATGACTTTAATACTGCTCATTTTTGACATAATAAATATTTTCAAATTAACCGTTGAATTGACCATATTTGCAGGATAAAAGAATTCATTGTTGTTTTTGTTGACTACTACGAAGAACTAATATGTGACATGATGTAATGAATGCATGTGTATGTAATATATATATGTTTAATGTGAATATATGAAACAGAAAGTCCATGTTGGGTATAATTCTAAATCAACCAGTAATGGATTCCATAGGGCTGGGGCTGTGGCCCAGTGGTTAGAGCTCTGGACTTGTAACCCTTGAATAAAAATTTGATAAAAATGTTGATTTTCCTGCATATATGGAGAAGTTGCTGGCTCTTTGTGGAAGGGTAATTTAGTAGCAGTTAGTATACAGTCCAGGAAAACTGGTTAGTTGAACCAGTCACCACATATAACTAAAAAATTGTTGAAAAACGGCGTTAAACCCAATGAAAAAAAATCAATAAGAATTTAAAGCTCATTGCAAACAATCAGTACTCTATTGTAAATGTATTAAGAAAGTCTAACGAATTCAGTAACAAGGCTGTACAGCTATGAAGTGTAAAAAGCCCCTGGTTTCTTCTGACTTGACTGATGCTATCATAAGGGGACCCAGGATTCTAGTTGGGGGGGGGCAGAAACAGAACAAGTCAGCTGGGCCCCGGGTGTGTCCAGGATGAAGCCCTGACCAGGGGTCCAAGGGGCAGGGGGTCCCCAGAAGCTCCTGAGTTTTGGTCATTTCTAACGGATTCAGGCACATTTCCAGAACCTCACATATCCTTTCCTGGGGTATACAATAAAATGTAACTTATTGCATGTGTAGCATGTGAAAATTTTATGACATTTATATATATTTTATGTAAATATCATATTTCATGTTAGAAAAAAACTTTGCTTGGGCAATTTTGGGGGGTGGGCATACGCCAGGACTTCAAGGTAATTTTTTTGCTGATATTTTCATTAATTTGGGTCCAGGGTGTTTATAACAAAATTACAGAACTGAAGATGATGTGTCTTTCTTAATTTCCTATCATTTTTTAAGTTGAGATGATATTTTAGATGTTCATTTCATATAAACTATAACTAAGAACTTTACATACAGACACCAGTGTTTTTTTCCAGGTTGGGGAAGGGGCCTTTTTCCTAAATTTGGGGAAAAATAACACAGTATTTTTGCAATAAGAGAAAGTAAGAAATCTTGATGTAAACTGAATTTTAGGGGAAAACTGCATTATTTAAAAGATTTTTTCTGAGGGCATGATGCCTATAAATGGCCCCCGCAGTAGAAGGAAAAAAACTGGATCCAATATTCCTGCGAGTTGTTAGCACAAACCAGGGTTGTTTGGCCTAAGAATCACAATACCAGCTACCATTTAAAGTAAATTTTCATTCATAGCTAAGTTTATATAAAATGCATGGTACATGTCAGCCAGATCTAGTTTGGGTAATTATGCATTCCATAATGATATTTAATATCAGCAGTTGAACACATTCATGTAGTTACATACATGTAATTATTATATAATTGGAGAAATGTATGTATGTTTGTATATATGTATCACATATCAGCAAGTGAAGTGTTGAAACAAGGATTAAATATGGTTGTTGGGCCATTCACATAAATTCATTTGGTGTATTGATGCAAGATAATACAATATCTTTAAAAAATATCCATACAATAATGTTTGTATACATGTCTATAATTTCTATAGATCTACAGTAGTCCATACAAAGTGCAATTCAACACATACATTTAAGGTCCCATATTGTCAAAAAATAATCTATTTGTCAGCTTTTGTAATCAATTCAAATAGATTGTGTTCAAAATAATCTTAAAATCTTAAACGTTTCTTTTAGAATGTGTATGTATCGTAATCTACGTTTATATCAGGTATAAAATCTTTACATATTCTCTAAATGGATAAATGACAGTTAAAGTTGAACGTTCTTTTTTGTATAAACTTACACAAACATTTTCTAAACCATAAATCAATGAGACGTACACATTTATATCTTGATATAGATCGTATACATGCTGAGTTTTATTTACATTTTACAAGCGTTTTTATTGACATAAATAATTACTTTACGTGTCAATAGATCACTAACAAAATGAAACTATGAGAACTTACGTGGATACCGGTGTGTAGTCAGGATTGTATTCCTGCAAAACATGAGGCAGTGAACTTTGTTTTTCCGTCATTTTTACAGTTCCTTCTCTCTATCCATTTTTCGTAGCACGAAATACAACATATACATCAACTTTAGGTCACACGAGTTCAATAAAGGCGGCACGTGACTTGAACCGATAGCAACACTTGTCACATGATCAAACACATTTCAATCACTGGGTTATTGTAATATCGCGCGGGAAATTTAAATTTTCGACGGAAGACAAGAACGCTTTTACTGATATAAACTTTTAATACTGTAACTTTGTATATTTTTATGCTTTAAATAACTTACAAGTGTATTTTATTGAAACAAGTTATTAACGGTTTAATAAACCGGATGCGTTTTTAGATGCTATATAAACATGAATGTGTATCAAGATCCCATTCTCAAGATCCTGTTTAGCTTGACCCAGTCCAGTTGTTGCCCACCGGGCTCTTGGTTTATGTACACCAGCATAGGCGGATCCAGAATTTCTAGTTAGGGGGGGGGGGGGGCGAAAACTGAACAAGTAGGCTGGGGTCCAAAAATGAGAAGGAATTGTTTGGTAACTGTACGTTATGTCATTGTGTTACTGTACTTGTAACTTATTGCACGCGTAGCGTGCGAAAATCTCTTGACATTTATATATATTTTCAAGTAAATATCATATTTCATAATAGAAATTGGGCAATTTTTGGGGAGGCGGACCCAGGGTCCGCCCCCCCCCTCTGGAACCGCCTATGACCAGGGTCTTTCAAATGAATTGAGTGACCCTGTGTCCACTTACCCTTTTCAAGTTATTTTTTTCATTAGCTTTGAAAATGATGCCTGCACGTTAACCAGTTGTGTACCCAAATATGATATCACAGATTTGCATGTCTTTGATGGCATTAACGTATCAAATATGCCTGCAGACAATAAACATGATATGATTAGAGGTATCATGCATCGCTATTTCAGGCTTTTGACGTTAAACGGTATGATTACCACGTAAAAATAAGATACACAAGACAGTCCGATTACCGTCTATATATATAACCGAACAAAACTGTTTCCTGTTGACTCTGATTGTACAGAAACTTTGTCTTGGTGCACTGCAACATGGAACGGGGACCAGTTTATAACCGAACTACATATATAGGTCTATCAGGGACCTGTGTTACTAATTAGATCCCTGAATCTATATACACAATTTCGAAACCAATCCTAAATGTAAAGTCAGTTAACGCAAGTGAACGTCGAAAAATATCATCTTAATCATTTAACAATGAATTTGATATTTCCGACGTAAGTCACTTGTTCGAATTTTTTGGCACAGTACGGATTATACGGTTTATAATGGGTTTTATCATAGCCAAAGGGCGATAAGTTATTCTTTCTGACATTTATGCTGCAGATTTTGTTTACAAGGTATTTCAGGTTATTTTAAGAATTTTTGTGATGTTATGTTCTCCCAAATGCTGACATAATACTGAAATACTATTACTTCTTATTTGCGTTTAGTTATTTGCTATTAATGTACTTAAATGCTTAAAATTCATTTGTTTACTGAAATAAACTCAATTCGGACAAAGTACTTTCGGATATAAAATTCATGTGTGTCACGTAGACAATTTCTTTTCAGTTATTCCCTTATCGCATTGTTTAATATGCATTTGAATTATTTTGTATTATTCGTTAACACGTAAAATTACTTATTAAATTGTCTATAGCATATTCATATTGATAATTTGTGCAATTGTAACCTGATAATTTAGGAAACAAATTTAAATTCATTGTTGATTGTTATTGAAAAATATGTCTTTCTTCCCTTTTGTTGAGACAATTTTCCATCTGTCATAATTAAAAAATGTCTAGACGTTTGTGTAGTCATTGATTCATGCTTGGAACTTCTTTTACATCAGGCTTTATTATTTAAATTATTATGGCATCATCCACTATATAAGGATAATTACCTTTCAAAACCTTGTGAATAATGGGTGTTTGTTAGTAATACTCAGAATATGCTGCTAAAAACTATTTTCATTGCAGCCAGTTACTATGAAGAAACTCAGCATTCAGCATGTACCAAGGGCCTGGCGCAGTACTGCAACGGCCGCAGCATCTGAAAACAGAAGTAAAGCAGATAGTACGACTAACTTTGATCAGGCTAAACCATTCAGTGAAATACCAGGACCTAAAGGACTTCCATATATTGGAACTATGTTGAAATATAGAAAAGGTAATAATAAAAGGCACTAGTAATGATGTCTCTATGTTAAATTATTTTTACGCATACTCACAGGTTGTGTTTTAAAGATTAGATTGGGAGGGCAATTTTTCTGGAATGATTATCCAAGCCTATTATTGTCTTATTTATATTATTTATATTATATTGTCATATACTGATATAAAAAAATATTATGTGAGTTGAAATGTATCAGGTGAGTTAATACATGGACATTGTTTGTAGATGTTCTTCATTATAATTTTTCAGGACCATTCAGAAAATATAACATCAAGTACTATCAAGAATCAGTCAGAGATATGCATGATAAGTATGGAAATATTTGCAAAGAAACAATTGCTGGCACTACGATAGTTCATCTGTTTGATCCAGATTACATTAGAATGGTGTTTCAGTCTGAGGGTAAAACTCCTCATGTAGCTCCACTTCTTGACACCACAAGGCTGTACAGAGAACAGAGAGGATTTAGTCCTGGCCTTGGAAACACGTATGATTATTTTAGTATATCATCACATGAAATTATTATCGAGTATAAACTTAGAGATTATGACTGGAAAATTAGAATTTTTTAAGATATTTATCAAAACCTGATGAAGTATTCTTAATTCTCGTTATTTCTTTTAATCATATGAAATCAAAAAGATTGACACTTTTCCCATGATGTTAGCATAAACAAATTTGTTCACTATAACATGCAAAAGTTATTTACCCACATTATGCTAGAATCACTAGTTTTATTACTTTTTGTGAAACTTCAGAAATGGTGATGAATGGTACAGACTACGTAGTGCAGTTCAACAGATGATGATGAGGCCTAAGGCAGTCACAGTGTATCTTCCTGCTGTCACAGAGGTGGCTGATGCTTTCATTGAACGATTAAAGCAAATTATGGATAAATCTGGACATGTGCCAAACTTGAAGAATGAAATTTCAAAATGGAATGTTGAATGTAAGTCAATAGATATGTTACTTTTTGTAATAATACTACAGTTGTATATGTATGATTCAATACCCACCTTCAATAAAGGCCATTATGTTCAAAGGTCAGTCTTATACATATGTTTTTATTGATATCAGTAGAGTGTAGCTCAGTCAGCGCATGAAATTAATGAAGACTTTTTTTTTCACTCTTGCCAGGTATTCACAAGTTTGACAGTACTCTTATGTTTTGGAATTTTTACATGCTAATGCTTTTAATTAACAGACTTGTTCATTGAACTTTATATGCATGTACCTCATATCATATAACCTCCTAGAGTTCATTGTCATACATCTACTCACTTGTTATTTGTATGCTTCTTGCATGGAAGTATTTGAAATAATGATAGGAAATTAGATGCATGTATCAATTAGGATATCCTGTGGTGTGCACCAAACTGTTGGATACAACATAGTGATAAATTCTTACATTTTGTTAAAATCAACATTCCTGCCTACTTTTGTAAGCTTTAGATGAATTATATGCCAGAGGCTACTTGCAGATACTTAAGGGTACATCAAGTGATATTTATCTGATGATTCTATTTTATGATTACAGCTGCAGCTATGACAATATTTGAGCAAAGATTGAATTGTCTTGATGCAGGACCTGACACAGAAGTTCAGAAAATGATTAACGCAAACACAGATATGTTTACATTGTCAGCGAAGATGAAATTCCAACTTCCCTTGCATAAAATAGTTGAAACATCTACGTGGAAGCGACTATGTGTGTCTGAAGATATTGTAAATCAGTATGTTCTGTGTTTAAAACAGATTTTCAACTATCAAAAGCTTTAGTTGCCCAAATCTGTTAAGTACTGAATCAAAAACTTTAAAAAAAAATCAGTTTAAGTTCATTTGAATGAGCCAAGACCAGCTGGCCAAGACATATTTTTCTGATCAGAGCATAGTAATTAAAGTAACAGTATATAGATATTACCTGTATTCATGTAATTAGATTACTGTCAAATAATTGTTTGTTGGTTGAAAGTTTGAAAGATGGCATGAAGATTACTGCAAGAAGCACTGTATTGGAAGTTTATATTTTTCAAAAAATCTACTCGCAGATTCAATCAGCAGAGTATATAAGCACTTTGGTATATAGTCTAAATAAAGGTTTTTGATAGTTTTAATATTGTCTGTTGTTGGTGTCTTACAGAATAAGTCAGAGATATCTTGATGAAACATTATGCAGGATCAGAAATCTTAGTCGTAGTGGAGAATTAGAGGAGGGCCAGTTTAACTTTCTTCTGTATCTACTTAGTAGAAAGGAATTAAATGAAAAAGATGTTCAAATTATCACACTATCTCTATTTAGTGACGGACTCAGCACAGTAAGTGTTTTATAATGTTCTAATGTGATTTTGCTTTTGTTTGTTTGCAGTGTGTTTATCATTCTTGGTCAACAGTATTTCAGTTATGTACAACTGTCTAAATTTACCTATACAGTAGAATCTGTCTAATCTGAACAAATGTTTTTAGTATTAAATAAAAGAAAAGGTTCGGATTAGAGAGGTTTAACTGTAGTACTGAATCATAACATTCTGTGAGCAACTGTCTACTTTCCCACATGACATGAGAATCTGAGATGTGGACAATGAATTGCAGTTGTAATGTTTTCAGCCATATTGTCACATAGGAACATGGACCTCACTGTGTCTAGTCTTCCCTTATTTTCAGACACCAGTCCTGTGATATACACACCAAACTCACAGTGACCTGGTTTTAGTTTGAAGTTGATCTATCTGTGAAATACATAATTCATTTTTTGTATTAGAATGTGTTGATAAAAAGCGTCGGACATTGTTGGAGAATGAAACACATATAATTGTTCATTTGAGCCTTTTAGCCAATAAGTGGGTGACAGTTCTTTTGAATATAAGAGGATATTCATGTCAACTCAGGTTGATAAAGGAATCAATAATTAGTCATTCTTCACTATTTGCGGATTGAAAGATAATATGTAACATTACTTTATGTCTTTATCATTGTAGACAGTACCAACATTAACCAGTAACTTATACTGCCTTGCACGCTATCCAGATGCTCAAGAGAAAGTATACCAAGAAGTACTGAGAGTTGTCCCCCCTGGTAGTCAGATCACAGCTGATATGATCAACAAAATGTCTTATCTGAAAGCGTTTGTGAAGGAGGCTTTTAGGTATGTTTCTATGGAACTAATTTGTGATATTCAATGTTATGGATGATTTTTAATCAGCTTATACATGAAAACCTGAAATAGTGACCACCTTAATATTACAACCACCTTGTTATAATGTCCATTTGTTTTTGGACCAGCTTCAAATAACTCCCTTATAATTCAACTTGATAATGAAACCACCTCATTTTTATGACCAACTTTTCAAGTCTCAGGAGTTATTTCATTATTGAGGTTTTACTGTATATAAATATTATATTATTATTCTGAAAGTTGCAATGTAGTTAGAATATGATATTATCTGTAAGTTGATATCTTAATGTTATTGTTGTGTAAGTTGTCCAGTGAACTTAGTTACTACATCAAAAGAATTCATATCAAAATGTTTGTATATTGTTGTTGCAGGTTCTTCCCGATTGGACTTGATGTATCTAGAATCCCTCAGAAAAATCTGGTGATAGGTGGATATCAAATCCCTGCTGGGGTAGGTGTAGGCTGTGAGTTGGAAGCTTGTTCAGTTCATAAATGTCACAGATATTTGATTGCTAATCTTTTAAAGTCACTTATACTCAGGCCTCTTGATAATTTGAAACTAGTTTTTTTTTAATGTGTCTGTTTTGAAGAAAAAGTCGAGCTTTATGATCACTGCATCATTGTTGTCGTCGTCGTTATGATGCTAAAACTTTATTGTTGCCCATTACTCAAACACTTATTAAGATATCAGCACAACACTTGGAATATTTGATTATCATGACAATGAACAGTTGCTAGACAAGGGGCATTATTCTGAAAGCTGCATTTTTGGAGTTATGCCCCTTTTTGACTTAGAATTTGGTCAAAATTGCTTATTAAATAGAATGATTTAAAACAGATGAGCGTAGGTGCTGCACAATGGAGCTCTTATTTGTAATTACTGTACCTTGCTGCTGTTTTTACTGGTAAAGTAAATTGACATTCACATTAACCTGTTCTATTCATATATTCACATTACTTACAATGTATATGCACCATCGTGTAGTTTGCTTCCTTTTAGTTAGAATGGATTAGCTGTAAAAGTTATTTTTCTGTAAAATTTAATTATAAGATAATGGACGTAAGTAGTACTAGGTATTTCATAGTTTTGTGTACGCAAAGTCTTGTTTCTTTTGCCTTCTAAGACTGCACAGAGCATATTTCTTTAAAAAGAGCAAATTCATTTCACTTTTACATTTTCTGGGTTTTGACTTAAAACGCAACAAGTTGCAAGCTTGAAATAGTTCCATAACAAGAGTATCATAATTTGGTTGCTCTACATATTTTATACTTCATTATACTACATTCTTTCATCTGTCTTTATGTCTAAAACTACTGTTTACAGACCAATATTGAGTTGAATAACTTTGTTATGTTCGATGATCCACAATATTTCGAGAATCCTGAAGAATTCAAAGCTGAGAGATGGCTGAGGGATGGATCTGCTGAAAATATACATCCATACATACTTACACCATTTGGATTTGGAACCAGAATGTGCGCTGGTAAGATTACAAGGCTGTCAAATCTGGTTTTTAAAGTATTATTTTACGCGATATGAAAAATAGAATTTAATTTCAACTTAAACATTTTACAATTATTATGAACCTTGTTTGAAATGTATTTATTTCAGCCCCTCTTTGTGATTACTTCTTGGGTTGTTAGCCAGCATTTACACACTTTAGAATATTTAAATGTTATTGGTTAAAAAAAGTGAACATATGCATGCTGTTAATTAGACTGAAGAATTTGGATTATCAATGAATAAGCTTTCCTTGACACATTGGACATTAAACCAGATTTTATCCAATGAATAAGTTTTCCTTGACACTTTGGACATTAAACCATATTTTGTCAAATTAGTTAATCAGACTCAGCTGATGTAGACTTTCTTTAGTGGTTAGAACTTGTAATGGATTGTTTCTCCTGAGAAAATATATTTTATGTATTGTTACATTGTTTTATTATAACACATCACTATTTATATATTCTTACAGGAAGGAGATTTGCTGAGCAAGAAATGTATGTTGTGATTGCTAAAGTTTTACAGAAATTTCAACTTGAGTGGAAACATGAAGACGTAAAACAGAAATATCAGATCCTTATGGTGCCAGATTCTCCTGTAGATATAACATTCCATAAAAGATCATGAATTGGTGATAGACATTATTCCATAAAGATTATAAGTAGTTGGTGGAAACTGGGTATCTTTCTTGGTGCAAATTCGTAGAACATGTTCCTGTTTGTGATTTGTGATATTAGTGATAATCAAATATTTCTTGCATTTTTTTTACTCTACAATTGGTATCCTTTGTTGTATTTAATCTGTTTGAAGTAGTTATGTGATTGTGTTGTGTTTGTTGTGCATATGCTGCAGTTATTATCAGATTTTTTAAATTATACTCTTCTATGGAAGTTTAACAAAAATGTTGATTTATGTGGAGAAGTTGCCGGCTCCTTGTTGTAGGGTAAGTTAGTACTGGTTACTTTATGGTCCAGGAAAACTGGTTAGGTGAACTGGCTGCTGTATATAACAGAAAAATTAGTGAAAAAAGGTGTTAAACCCAATGAAAAAAATATATGATCAGATTTATTCAAACTTGTGAGACAAAATCTTTCCATTACATAACACCACATTTATATTAATGTATACTGACATAAATGCTGGATGCTTTGATCAGTCTTTACTTTTGTTCATACTTCATATAACTGTGTGTACTGTAAAACACGGTTATAGTGAACTTGACCATCATACTTTCATTGTTTTGAATACAGTAAAATGTGGATGTGATAGAATAATTATTTGGGTTCCAAGGCATTCGCTAAAATAGTTCTATACTGTATGGGAAAATGTCTTCATGTCAGAATATTGCAATATTCAGACTTAATTGTGTATGTTTTTTATCCAATTTGATTAATAGCTTTTTAAATTTTTAAATGTTGTGATTGTAAGCAAAGATAAGATTTGTGATATTATACCAAATTAATGTAATATACAATTAAACTTTTCTATTGTTCTTATTTTGCAATATGAATGTTTGGTTGTGAATGTCTCATTGTTGTTTTTTATTTATGAAACTATGCAATCACTGAGGGGAATATTTTAATTTTTAATATACAATAGTCAAATTGTTCATTAATACTGGTCTGTTAATTCAAAAATTTTATTATATTTTATTTCAAGAATATATACTATATGTTATAATATGCGGGTATCACAATTCATAAATTTTAATTTGCAAGATTGGTTCATTTACATGTGCGGGAAAAGAAGTACAAAGGTCAAGCTTATTGGTGTGAAATTTTTAGCACTTTGTTTTGGTGTTTTAATTGTCATTTATAATACTAAGTCATAGGATGTGTCTATATCCAAGAGATGAGCGGAGTCAATCGGGCAAATTGACCATGTCAGCTTGAAAATCATTATTGTAAAGACATATTTTGTGTTGGATTTCAAAAATTTTATTTATTGTAAGATACAGAAAAATCATATTGCTTTCACTTTGTTTGTTAATGTTATAAAAATGCCAATAATTAGGTTAGTGAATTGTTCATTGTTTTAATTTTTTTTGTTTTAATTTGCATAATGTCTGTGATTCCAAACAATTTAAATATTTAATCATGGGATGTGTTTAAATTCATTCTGAACTATGTGTGCATTTTTAATAATTATAGTCAGTGGAATTCTAAATTACAATTTATGTATTTGTGTCAATTTATTGAACAGTATTAGATGTAATATATTTGAATTAACATTAATACAGTGCCATTTGGAGCTTTGTCTCCAATACTTGAATTGTGATGAGGAATTAATGTCATGTATGTTATTTTCAATAAGGAACATTTATGTTTATTCAAATATCAATTTTGTTTTACATACTGGTTATGTGGTTTGTTATTTACTTAACCAGTCTACTTTCACTGTGAAGATAGACTTCATTTGTTATCCCTTTGCCTCATAAGCATATATATATTTGGACTCTCCCAAATTCAAAGCAGATATACAAAACATCAATTTATTTAGGAAAAGTGGGTTATTTCTCTCTGACAGAGTGGAAAACATTGTGGCAAAAGAAGCTGTTACTTATTACAAGCAATGGCTTTTTTGTCACAATGCTTTCAAAACTCGTCTGCTTTACATGCAGGGAAATGTGATATTATGAGGCAAAGGGTTAATTTTTTAGCTAAACGGTAGTATAGTCGTTATATGATAGTATTATTAAGCAGAAATCCTTTATTTAATGTCTTCATATTGCATTATGTTATACACTGTTATATTTTGTTCAGTATAAAATGACTAGTCAGTTTGATTGTTCAGCCTCAATATTTATGGTGATTTGTGTTTTTTTTTTACTTTGTGTTCTAGTTTATAGATAACAAATAGTCATTTTACTATGAGATGTATTTTTTTTTACCTCATATATGTCCCAGAAGCTTGTTAACCATCAGCAATGTTTTTTTTTTTTCATTTTTGACCAATGCGGTATGAAAATGAAGGCCATCCTTAAAAAATTGTTAGTTTGCATTTACAAAATACATTCAATCGAAAACCCCCTGACACAAAAAAAATTGTAGCAATTTTGACAAATTTTTTTCAGCTATTTGTTTTCAGTACCAACATAATTGTCAACAAAAATGCAAACATACTTATGTACTGTTCAGAATTGTGGTTGTGTAACTACAAACCAATAGTTTGGTAATGATGGCCTAATTGTGTAATTTTTACTGCTGAATGTTCTTGTAAAAATAAGTTCATTTCTGTGACACAAATATATATATATTATATATATATATTTAATAATATATATACATATATTATGCCAGTATTAGTATGTTTTAATGCTTGTTAAAAGTGTGCAGCCGTGCCCATTTTCCAGTGGTTGTGCACTGGGCTTGTAACCTGGAGATCTGGGTTTGAATCCCAGTCGTGGCAGGTCATACCCTTCTATGAAAATTTGACAAAAATATCAATTTTCCTTCGTGTGTAGAGAAGTAGCCAGCTCCTTGTGGAAGGGTAAGTTAGTACTGGTTGATTGACAATCCAGGATAACTGGTTAGATGAACAGGTCACTGTATATAACAGAAAAACTGTTGAAAAATGGTGTTAAACTCCACTGATAATAGTTAATATTGTGTCATAATGTATTCAGGATTTATATTGAAAATTTTCAGTATTCTGTTTGTGGCAATTTTTATTTGACTTTTACGAAAAATGAAAATAAAATTTATAAACCTCTGTAGTATTTTGTATTTTATTCATGGTCTCTGTTTGTCTTTGTAATATTACATGTTGATATGTTCAGTTAACTTGATTATAATTGGAAGTTCTTGTACACTTGAGTATCGTTGTATTGAATTTCACATATCATTATCTACTTTAATTGTTTGTAATATTGCTTGTTGCAATTTAAATACTAGATAAATGACACCAGGTTTTATCACACAGTTGTCTCTCTTGGCCAAATATTAATCTTGTTACATTATTTTATTAGATTGTTAAGAACAACAATTCGATGAAATACTTATTTATTGAGAAGAAATGAGTAAGTCACATTTTTATTCAAACCCAAAAAGACTTTTTATCATAGGCACTCGGTGACAAAGTCCATTTTTATACAAAGAACATTGAAAGAACATTTTGATCACTCAGACTTTGTCACCAAGCGCTTATGCTTTTATCTATAGTTCTGAGTTGTATTCATTGTATATTCATTATTTTGTGAAGTCCTCTTTACAAACAAGTTTATTTCACTTTCTGTGCACGTGTGTACTTTTGACTTGGAAGCAAGGTAACACAAAGTTTTGTCTCATCTAATTTATGAGAAACTAAATTCTTTTTAGTATTTTTAACATATCTGGTATCATTTAAGCTGTATCTCAACATTGCTAAACTGTTTTCATATATTTAGAAATAATTAAGATCGAACACGGCAAATAATTTTTATATTAATGAAATGTCCTAATTAATCTGCTATTAACATATGTTGCTCAAATAGTATACCCTTTACATCTCTAAGGATAATTAAGGATATACAGCTTAAGACCATTATAGTAAAATCTTGCTGTATCCAATCTTTTTATGTATCCGAATTCGTTATATCTGTGTAATACATGTGTATACATACATACTCCTGACTTTCAAACATGACCTTTGCTTCCCATAGTACCACAAAATCTGATGCATAAATACCATGTCTGAAAGTTGTTGATCAATGTAAGCTGTACTTGTTCTTTATCGTGCATGCTTCATTTGAAATTATATTGGAACCAGAAACATTCATGATAATCGTGCTACAATGTAACACCTACAGTGATTTAAGTGAGATACAAGAGGATTTATTGAAGATCATGTGTATTGCGTAACACAAACGTATGACCCACTCAAGAGAATTCTGTGGTAAAATTCAATCGTAAGGTCCTAAAAAAGACACTGAAATTCCTGTGGAGATGTTTGAAGAAAGAGCAGTGCACATGATAAAACTACTGTGTTAGATATATGGTAATCTGAGTTTGAAAATCTATATAATGTGAACGAGGGTGGTTTTGATGAACTAAATTACAACATATCAAAGGAGAACTAAAATCTACATGAACAAAATATAACCAACCACCATCGTATACCAAATATAGATTTGAATTATGATACACAAAAATGAAATCTAAATCACTGTCTACTGGAAAAATCCTCAATGCATAGAAATGTTACATAAATCTTTTCAACTAATATTTGTTGCCAATGCTATACCATCAATTGGAAGACGAACAATTATATATCTGAATTTAAAACAATAAAATTCAGATAAACGTCTTCCAACGAATTATATTGAGTTGAAAAAAAATACAGATGAACAAAAAAGGATTTCAGCGCGAAACGATCATGCGAAGCGTTAGTGCTTTGTAGTATAATTATATATAATAAATCCGTTTTCACGTCATTCATTGATCTGAGAACGTGTGTATATTTTGTAGACAGAAATATGCGCTTAAACAAAGTATTACTGAACAATGTAGATGGAAAAGAGTTCAATTCTGTACGAACTATTTATTCAAACACATAATCATTCGTCCGTGTCACTAATTAACACTAATTCATTGCTCTAACGGTATTAAACAAAACCGTAAGCTTTCACCCTCAATATTTTCAATATATCACGTGCATGAAAAAGATGAAGTGAATGTAGAAATTACAAAAGAAGTTATCAAAGTCTCTTTACACGCCGATGACAAAGTGTTGTCCTTAGAAGAAAACTTAACAACAAATGTTACATAATTATTATGTTACACATCTGACACAAAAAAGTGGATAGTGTTAAATAGAGGCTAAGAAATAGGACCGCGAATTTTCATATCTGGGACAGTAAACTTGAAATCGTTACCAGTTGTAGATACCTCGGAGTTATAATTCATGAAAAAATGACTTCAAAGTGAACTGTTGGAGACGAACAAGAAGGTCAAGCAGAGCGCTATGTAGGCAGCATAACCAGTCTATTCATTCATGAGAAAATGGTACGAATCATGTGTCTTGGATTATCACGCTTCTGTGATAAAAAGCAATGTTTGGACAATATGAAACATCAAATATTCCGGTATTTCTTCGCTGTGCATTGATTCACCATTATATTTAACGTTGCACGGAGACCTTGGATGGTCACTGACACTATACAGACGTTGAAGGCACGCCATATCACTAAGGAATATAGACTTATCACTATAGAAAATGGCAGGATGATCAAACGTGGTTAGCTGCACGATCCTTACACAAACCGCCCAAGTTGGGGTAGTGATAATTATGGGCGCCCGATAATTATGAAGAAAGTTTTTGAGACTATCGGATCAGTCAACACAATGCCGGCTCTAATTAGTCTTAATTAACAGAGACAATTAACTATTCAGAAATGAATGAATGAACTGCCAACTTATCGAAATTATATACGTATCAACATGTAATTATACTTTGGCCGTGTTTGGGCAGGGACTCTGCATTACTGAATCCATGGTTTAGGTGATGAATAATAATTTGTTTTGGAATAAAAATTAAATTTGTGAAAGTAGTGTTTCTCTTGAAAAAAGTATTTGTGTCAAGTGCTTGTGTTTCATGTGTGTTTGTTATTCGTTATAATATGAAGTTAAATAATTGTGATACGATTCACGTGAATGGAATTACCGTACCACCAGATCTTCTAGACATACTGTGAGTCTGAACATAATATTAACCCTGCACATTAGCATCACGTCCCTTGTTCGTAGTTCACATTTTACTAATAAACCACACGGGGACCGTTTCATGGACATATCCAGCGAATATAGCTGTTTTAAATGTAAAAAATCTTTCTTTTGAAACGGGCCCATGTGTACTAAAAACCACAATTAGGAGATTGCAAAGCGGTCTATCAGGTGTGATGTGATACTATGTACGTGTTTATTTTGAGGTATTTGTAAACAACATGCAAATCGGAAATACATGAAACGTATTAATTGTTCTATAGAGCAGGATGATTTTGTTGAAGACAGCCTTTAACGCCGGTGTCATTGTATACTGATTGTCAAACTATATATATAGGAATGACTTATCTCCTAGTCTTAGACAATGTGAATCTATAGATACTTTTAAAAGATAGTTGAAGTCATATTACTTCGAAGACAATTTTTCACTTTTCTACGTTTTTGTCAAATGACCATGACTCTTTTACTTTTGGCTGTCTTTTGTATTTATTGTCGTAATCATGTATTTTATATGTATTTGTTTGATTGTACAACGCCATTGAATACGTTTTCTATGTAGCAATAGGAAAATAAATAAGTTTCAAGTTTCAAGTTTTTCATATAAAATCATGGAACCATTTTCTCAGTGTAACAATTTGTTGCTTGGAAATTGAGAGGGTGCACAAATAAGAAAATAATGAGAAATGAACCATCGCACTGTTATGATTATTTTACTTATATTAATCCAGTTGTACATGTACATTAAAAAACTTAATTCACGTGTAATGATTGTAGGAATATGGGCCCCTTTCAACAGTCATGCTGTTGCGTTAACTCTTTAGCGACATGATCTGTCTAAGTGTTAGGGGTCCTGGGTTCAATCCCCGGTGAGAACCATGCGAATTTTTCACGTCAGATGTTTGAACTGATTTCAGAATCGTTGTAAATGCTTTAATATGTAATGAAATGATGTTATTTTGTTGAATTATTTAAACTTGAGTTTAACATTAAAGAAATTGTCATATCGAGAGAAACGGTACCTCCGCTAAGTAGTTTTGACCGTCGTTACATAATTATTTATATTTGTTGCAGATTTGACTTTTAAAATCAATCGAATGAATAAATTAACTCGCTGAATTGAGTTTTTCATTTTTTATGAAGTTCTTGTGCTATACCACCTTGTTTAATAAACAAATTTTCTTGATTATGTCCATTCAGATGATTACAATTTTTTTGTAATCATTTATGCAAATGATCGGAACTGGTTTAATGCTCTAACCCCTCTCTCCCTCTTTTCCCCACTCTATGTATCTTGGATTGTATTCATAAAAATACTTTAGGAAATTTCACTCAGTTTTTTAGATTTGATAAGTTCTTGAAATCGCGGAGTCATTTCCGCAGTTAATTCTTTGTGTACATACGCATATTAAAGGGAGGCAACCCAGTTAGTCTTCAAGCACTGATGGATACAAAGTTATCTCCCTTCGTTAAGAGGTTCAGTATACGTTTGTTTCTTATTAATTATTTCAGACTAGAATTGCGAGTGTCAACTATTAATATATATATATACATGCATATAATATGAATGAAATATTTCATACGTACCGGTACAGTGCAGCCCCTCCAGAGCAGCCCTCTCTTGAGCCACAACATTTCTTCAAAAACAGCATGATTTTCCCCCAATGTGTGATTTATCCTCTCACGGACAACCTCTCAACAACAACATAATTTTGATTCTCCCAAAAGGTGTTGCTTTGGAGAAGTTGCACTGTATATGTAATTGTATGTACATGTATTTAAGATTCACAAATAGATTGAAATTTTCAGTTTTGACCAGATTTATTTATACAATTTTTATTCTTTAACATTTTTCTTGAATGGATTTAGATTCGGGATGCTCCTTATTCTATTTAGATAGGTAGACATCCAGTGTAATGACCCAGTGTCAAATGACCCATGAATTGTGTATAAATCATTTACTACATAATTTACTCACAAATGACACAAATTTCATCAGAAAGATAAGATTACGACTGAGATATTGGTCAACTGATGTCGGTCTTGGACTGTTATACATGTACATCGTTGATCAGCAATACACCGGTAAAAAAGATACAGAACAAGATATGCAACGTATTGAATAAACCTTCCAAATTTGCATTAATTAGCTTTTAATGTTGTCTGTAGTATGCTGATCGCTACTCCAAGTTCCGTTCATTCAGTCATTAGCCGACATCCACATTAATGTTTCTTTGCTACAGTACACATTGAACTTCAATCTCTCACTGTATCGAAATTAATTCATACTACGTGTCTTAAGATATAAGTACAATGCATTCCATTTGGTTTGAGCTGCGAGCCGCAACCGTGGTCCAGTGGTTAGTGCGCTGGACTTGTAACCTGGAGATCCGGGTTCGAATCCCGGTCGCGACAGGTCATACCTATCTATGAAAATTTGACAAAAATGTCGATTTTCCTCCACATGTGGAGAAGTGGCCGGCTCCTTGTAGAAGGGTAAGTTAGTACAGTCCAGGAAAACTGGTTAGGCGAGCCAGTCGCCATAAATAACTGAAAAATTGTTGAAAAACGGCGTTGAACCCCACATAAGAACATAAGATAAGACCGCTTGAACTGCGACGATTTCATGATTTCCACTGTACAGCGAGATAAAAATATGAATTACCAGACAAAAATCTCTATGAATTGAAGAAGTTCATTCCGGACATAGTAACAGGATTGATATTACATAAATTAAGTCGTTACTTAATCATGTAAAATTATCATTTATTAACAATAAATTGTTACTTAATCATGTAAAGTTATGACCAAAATATTTCAAACCGCTCAAAATCACCGAACAAACATGAAAGACTCAGTATAAATGGAGCCAGTAAAATAGATACATTTTGTATTTGCAATAAATCTCATTTGTTAACAAAATAATAGTTAGATCTTTTTACGTGTTTGTTTAGCAAATCATATATCAGTTGAATTGTGTTTATTAACCAAAAAAGCCAACATCTGTTGTTTACACTTTAATGAAGTTGTTTTAAGCAAAGACACTTTCGCCACAGTGACACATTTTAATACATAAGTGAATCAATAAGTTGTATTAAGTTGGAACGCAGTTTGCGGTTTGCGATTCGAATCACGAACTGCATTCCAGAACACAGTTCACGATTCAAATTGCGAACTGCAAACTGCGTTCCAACTGTAAACAACTGAATCAATAAAGTATCCAGTACGCGTATATTAAACTAATCAGTCCAGCATTGTCCATACTTCGGTGTGAATGACTTTATTGCCTGTTTTGAAGTGTTGATAGTCAAAATAAATCACCAAAAACTCATGGTCCGTTTTACCAATACTGTTTACATGGTGATTTTATTAACTGTTATTAAACATTTATGGTGAAGAGTTTTATCATTGTTTCATTATATTGCTCTTTGTACAAACACCAAATCGGAGATAGTGTTTTATTATACTTGATAAGTGGCATACACTGGACACTACTGTGTGACCTGACGGGTGCTACTACAGTATATGTACTTACACTGTTGATAATATAAGGACGCGACATTAATATCTTGATACAAAACGGACACCGCGACTGTGGTCCAGTGGTTAGTGTGCTGGACTTGTAACCCGGCGACCTGGGTTCAAATGACTTTTTGCTCATGCGAGTTTTTGTACATAAAAATGTGATCTCGACTTAAACCGTGTATATGTTCATAGCCGTGGTCATTTTATTCCGTGAACTGATTTATGATGTCTTGAGCGGAGATTTGTATGCTCTAAAGTATAAGGAAGGATAGTTTGTGGTAGTCTGTGTACAAAGGTTGGTCCTATACTACAGGAGGCCTATCATATGACATTTCTTGCAATCCTGGACTTTACGGAAACCTTTAGGATAAATATATATATACGTATTTTCACTTCCCCTTTTTCGTATAACGAAATTGAAAGCGTACAGACCATGATGTCAGGTCCATGAGCCATAAATAACGGCATTATACCAAGGTCTATGCAACAATAATGTTATCCATGTACGTATAGCCCACCAGCTTAATTCAATTGGTAGAATTATATGTGTGCGGACCCCAGATTCGTGAACTCGAACCCTGATTGCAGCACATGTCTTCTGAGACACTTTGCTGTAAGACATTTGTCATCCAACTCATACCATTCATTTCCTGAAGTTGGCTTGTGGAAGCTTGCGGAAAACAAGGCTCATACTGGTACAGAACCATGAAATACTTATTAAGTTAACCGTCCCTCAGGGGCCTCCGTGGTCGTGTGGTTATTGTCGCTGTCTTGTAATCACCAGACTCTCACCAATGTGAGTTCGAATCCAAATCCGGGGCCGGACAAATTTCACATATGAGGAAACTGTCCAGCTAGCTCATGGAATGTTGATGGTTCTGCCCAGGTAAACGCCTAAGGTCTTCCTCCACTATTAAAGCTGGAAAGATCGGCAAATGACTCGGGTTGTTGGTGTCACTTTAAACTCCTGAGAATAGTAACCCAGCAAACACATGACGTCGGATAGACGTCGGATTGTCGTCGGATTTTGGTCACGACCGTCGGTGACCAAAAATCCAACGTTGTTCCGACGTCGCACATTGACGTTGGATAGATGTCGGAAAAAATCGTCAATATGACGTCGGTTTTCAGTCGGGAACATGTTTTGTCATTATTATTTGAGAAAACTAAGATACGGCTTAGAACTAACAGCAAGCATCTTGTATGTGGTTGTTGAAGTAGCAAAGGAACTTAAATCCGTTTTGATCATCCCCTATCGGTGCTGTTTTTAGATTTGACCCAAACCTCGCAATTTCGAATTTCGCGGTTTTTGTATTGAACTCCTTTAAATGTGTTAAAATCTTCTTTAAAATATTTTTGACATTTATTTTCGAATTCTGGTTGTATATAAACCTAACAGATCAGATTAAAAGATTAAACCAAAAAAATACGAACAAAGAAAATAAATTCTCGCGCATGCGCAATGGTTCGCGCACGCGCAGTCTCGCGCGGTTGTTTTTGAACGGCTCCATTTTCAACGAATCAAGCAGTATAAAGCTTCTCTGATTCCAGAATTCTTCCCATCAAAATGGTATTTTGGGTTATATGTATGCATGCAAACAATATATCGTTGCTCAGTTTCTTTAAATCAAGACAGATAGCATGTATTATCTCTCTTGTTTTGTGCATGCATGGATGAAAATATTTTGCATGCATTCCCCACCCACCCTAGGCCCAGGGCGTTGAAATTAAATTTTGTCGCATTGAGACAATCCATAGGAATTCGAAGTTTTACAACCAGTTATACTCTCGTATTGCACCTGCCTTTATTTTGGATTGGTTGATATACAAATAAACTGTTAAACTGTTAAATTGTTTTCATTTGTAGTACTCCAGTAGCAATTAGTACACAGATCACTCATTGTCAGATTTTGGTTGGATAATGGTTGGGTTTAGTCGGATAAATGGTCAGATATGGTCGGGAAAGCGGTCGGATTTTGGCTGGATAATGGTCGGGTTTTTGGTCAGAAATGGTTAGATTTATGGTCGGATGTTGGTCGGAAATTCGGTCATAACCCGACGTCTATCCGACGTCGGAAACTGACGTCTAAAAACGTTTCATTTCTAACTATTTTCCCGACGGTCATCTGACGTCGAAACCCGACGACTATCTGACGTCAATCTGACGTCCTGTGTTTGCTGGGAACTATGTCCTCCGGTATATATTTAAACATTGCTGAAAACTGGCGTGAGGTCAGAAAAATATCTTACTTTCAATGTCCGAATGGGATTTGGTTTATTTGATAATGATAAGAATGCGGAATTCACTTATTCCTGTTTATACTCTGAGGAAATTATTTGCTTGGTCAAATGGATAAAGCAGAAAATATAGGACAACTTAAGGTCAGACCAATTTTCCGTCTCGACTAATGTAAAACCTATCGTCCACATACAACCTCGGGAATCCATTTTACTTTTTATAAAAAACGACGATTCTTCTAAAATCACCGATAGATACAACATAGACACTAAGACAGAAATTGATATTGTTTATAATGTTTAATTGTTCATTTTACAAGCTGTTTCTTACAAAAAAGAGTTTTGTGCAAATTAAACGATATGACAATCTCGTATTTCTATTTTTACAAAATATTCACAACATAATGTTGTACTGCTGTTCTGTATCACTGTGTTTTTTTAGTGATAAGAACAATAGGAAGCAATGGTTTGTGTAATTATAAATCTATTTACGACCGCAGCTGTTGGGGATCAGTTTTCTTCGTATGAATGGCTGTAAAACCTTTAATGATACGTCTCCCCCACACGAAATCCCCGTAGTTTTGTACATGTGTTCAGTAATATACAGTCTTATCGAACACTGTCTAATGTGTTCTCTATTCCAAATAAGGTAATGATAAAGATTTATATAATACTTTGCGATATTTATCGCCGCAATTCATTGCATACGTCTACATTTTTTGTAGTAATGTTCTGAAAACATTTTTTATATTTATCACATGTATGTAAATTTCAGCGGAAGTATTTGGGAGAAAAAATATAACAAAAAAAACGGCTTCAAATATGTTTTCTACGTAGCACATCCAATGTTACAATTAGTCACCTCTTACTGGGCAAATATAACCGCCTTTCTCATTTTTATTATGGCGCATAAAAACGTGCAGACTACTAATCTACTGTATGATATTCAATTATTTCTGAGCGCACGTGTTTGGTTTGAACCGTTGCGTGTTTTGCATATGATGGCTTTACACACAATAAATAAAATCCAGTAATCGAGTATTTCTCAGAAAATGAAGACATTAGACATGCGTGTCTTATCAACAGTGATTTATTCATTTATCGAGTGATATAAGACATGCAAGTACATCTTTACCCATGCTACACGTATATAATTCCTATAATTTACCGAAAAGACTCAAAATGTTTCTGAAGTCTGATTGTTAAATTCATTCAATAAGGGCACGAATTATCGCGTTAATAAAATGTCTTTCACAAAATACGAATAATTACTTCCGTTTGTCCCAGAACTCCAACAAATAAATGCTCTTAAACAGTACGAGCTTATCCCAGTTTTTCCTGTATTGGCGATGCTTAGTGAGGTTGTAATGGTAAGTAGGGTTTTTTCCTGGGATGAACCTCGTCTATGTTAAGAGCCGTTAGCTAACACGATTAGAGAGAAACGTACATTTCCGTGGACGTCAAGCTGAGAATCTAGTCTGTGTGTTCTTTTAATCTTGTCACAAATACAGTGCAACCTCTCCAAGGCAACAACCTTTGGGAAAAGCAAAACAATGCTGTTGTTGAGTGGTTAAATTAATAGTTATTATATAATATATAATATAATAGTATATATATAGTATATAATTTTCTCACGTGTCAGTGTTGACTATATACATGTAATTGATTTGTTTTGAAGAGTGTTACATATATATGTATACAGAGAGAGAGAGAGAGAGAGAGAGAGAGAGAGGGGGGGTCAAGAAGATCGCAGAAAAGTTTTAATACTATTCTGACATATTTTTAGCAGCATTACTCCTACAATATAATATCATTGGTACAGTAGAACACTGCTAATAAGGATAATATGGTCTTAATAGCGGGATGGTCGGAAGTATAGCGAAAAACTAACAAGAAAAGTAGTTTGTATCTAAATA
Source organism: Lutraria rhynchaena (assembly GCA_008271625.1). Classification (NCBI taxonomy): domain Eukaryota; kingdom Metazoa; phylum Mollusca; class Bivalvia; order Venerida; family Mactridae; genus Lutraria; species Lutraria rhynchaena. The sequence continues at coordinate 516,220 of VIBL01000130.1, forward strand.
TGCAGTATGCAATAGGACAGTCATATATTTTACATGTGTCTTGTAAATACATGTACAAATAAGTTGGCTTTAATTGACAAACCATATCAATGTTCTTTTGACCTATACTTATACGTGTCTGAAAATGTATTATTAATGAATTTAGTAAGTGATCATTCTAGAGCTAGATATGTAAAACAAGGGCATTTTATTTCAACGTTTTTCCTTTACTGTATAATACACATGTGCCGCTAAAATCGGATCCAACGGGTTATTCACTAGTACAGTCAAACGTTTGTTTGCGGTCACCTGCGGATAAAGACCACCTAGTGAATAAAGGTCATTCTTTGAAAACCGTCACTGATTATTTCGAACAATCTGATCTCCGAATAAACGTCATCTGTCAATAAAGGCCACATTTTGTTTTTCCCAAGAGTGGCCTTTGTTCACAGGTTTGACTTAATCATATTTATTCGGCGATTTTCCGATTTTATCTGTAAAGATCGATAGATAATCAGCGGAATGTCTAAAATATTGAATTTGTTAAAGTGAAAGTAGATTATCGGTAAACCGTTTGATTTTCCCGACAAATTCGAGAAATAAAATTAAATACAAAGTGTACTCTGATGTGTTGAAATCGCGTCCAATAGGAAATTTAAATTTGTGAAAAAGAGTGACAGTGACATCACTCGGCACGCTGCGACCGACCGTACGTCTAAAATAGAGGTACGGAATCGGCCGAGGTGTTCCGAATGATATTGACACATACTGATATTGATATATACCCCAGCAAAAACAACTTCTTTCAGGTAATCAGTATGGTATCTTTTTGGTCTTAAGCCTTTTCCTCATGAGCATATTTTTGACTATTCCAAATCCAAAGCAAGTATATAAAACACCAATTTATTTAAGAAAATTGGGTTATTTCTCTCTCTGACAGAGTGGAAAACATGGGGGCAAAAGAAGCCATTACTCATTACAAGCAATGGCTTCTTTGGCCACAATATTTTCAAATGTCGTCTGCATTAGATGCGGGGTAATGCACTGGCATCAGAAACTGACCAGTGATGATAAAATGCAATAGATTCTTCATAAAACATGATAATTTAACCCAAAATTACATTGAATGAAAAAAATATTCACAGAATTTGACCCGTTCAACTGTTATATAAACTCAGTATATATAGTAGCTCTAAACCAGCGAATACAGTTACTCATTACAAGCAATGGCTTCTTTGGCCACAATATTTTCAAACGTCGTCTGCATTAGATGCGGGGTAATGCACTGGCATTAGAAACTGACCAGTGATGATAAAATGCAATAAATTCTTCATAAAACATGATAATTTAACCCAAAATTTTCATTGAATGAAAAAAAATATTCACAGAATTTGACCCGTTCAACTGTTATATAAACTCAGTATATATAGAAGCTCTAAACCAGCGAACACAGATTCATTTATTCGCTATTTACATGCTCTTTCAACAGATTAATGGTAAACCACACTCACTAAATGTCGTGCAAAAAAGGCTCAGATAAAGTACAAGCTAGTTGTTTTATGTCACATTGTCATTGGTTTTAACGCCGTTTTCCTAACATTTTTGTCAGAACAAACTAAGTCTTGTGGCAATCCCATTGTCTGTAGAGCGAATTATGTGCTGCAAAGTGCGATCGAGGCGGGTTCAGATGTACATAAGTACATGTATATACATATGCTTTTTTGTGAATATGTGTACTTTAACAATCGAAACATTTCTCACGGCTATAGGACTGGTTTGTCCTTTTCTTTAATTTATAAAATGTCATTTGTCTGTGTCTGTATGATTATATATTTGATATCATAAGTATTACATCACATTACAATATAATAAACAACTTTATTTCTCAAGACGTTTAGCGACTGGGTATGGTGTATTAATCACCCCCTTGTAAAAAATAAAACGAAGTGTCATAGATTTAAGTCAGTATATATACAATAACGGTTGCTTAAAGCGTAGATGTCTATGTTTACTCTTTCTTCATTTCTTTCGTGTTTTGATGGTTAATGCTTTGAACAGTAGTATAAATTGTTTCTACGCCAAATGCAAATTTTCACGATTGGAAATTACACATTCCTCTTTGACATATTTACGGCATTCAGCTGTGATGGAACAGCGTTTGGTATGTAGTAATATAAGAAATATTGTCACACGATAGATTAACGACAGTAAAAGATTTTTCATCAAAATAAGTGTTTCAGAACAGAACAAAACAGAACATTTATTATTTGTCTTAAGCACCTGGCGCTGGCATCGTCATCGTCATAATTCGGCATATATTTTTATACAGACGCATACTAGCGGAAAATGACAAAATACGGTAGTGCAAATGTGTTAGGGCATATCTTTGAACTACAATAGAGGATAAACAGTTCATAATAAATTTATGCGTGTATAAAACAATGATGTTGCGGTATAGTTAAAATGTTATCATAGCTCAAATATAACTGAAGTTTAGATGAAATCTTTGTACCATGATGAACTTAACAGAACAATGTTTGATATTCGAACTTTTATTTTTCTATCTAAGAATCACACGTCATATTGAAAATACATTGTATTTACTGTCCTGTCATTATGACAGGATCACGTTAAGTATAAGAAGGAAACACGCGAGCACTAGCCAGATAGCCCGCCCGTTGTATATGAACCAAACATAGTGGAAACTAGCCAGATAGCCCGTCCGTTGTATATGAACCAAACATAGTGGAAACTAGCCAGATAGCCCGCCCGTTGTATATGAAACCAAACATAGTGGAAACTAGCCAGATAGCCCGCCCGTTGTATATGAACCAAACATAGTGGAAACTAGCCAGATAGCCCGCCCGTTGTATATGAAACCAAACATAGTGGAAACTAGCCAGATAGCCCGCCCGTTGTATATGAACCAAACATAGTGGAAACTAGCCAGATAGCCTGCCCGTTGTATATGAACCAAACATAGTGGAAACTAGCCAGATAGCCTGCCCGTTGTATATGAATCAAAAATTGTGGAAATTAGCCAGGTAACCTGCCAGTTGTATATGAACCAAAAATTGTGGAAAATGCCCTAATTGGCATAAAACAAAAATATTTCCATCATATTAAAATCATCACCGATATTGAATGATCCTGTTTTGACATTATATTCAGTCAGTGTTTTAACGATCTGTGATAATATGGCATGTATACAATCAGTAATGTTTATTTGTCTAGACATTCTTATTGTCTTTTTTCTTATGATGCTTCCTAAATCCAGATAACAGAATTCGTAATGATAGTAATCACGCTGTTAGTGATTACATATTCATTGACTGTACTGTCAGTTCTTTCTGTCAAAACTTAGGGTATATTTGACGGAAAAATATGCCGAAACTAATCTAGTTATATCATCAATAAAACACGACAACATTACTCTGTGATTCGCACAATGTCAGCCCCAGACACCTAGAGTGTTTGAATCTACTAGTATTATATTTTTTAGTTCAATTTATTTTATCGAGTGTTTTGCATGAACATGTATGTATATTGAATGTCAAGTTATTATATACGTTGATGCATGGGCCGAAAGCCCATTACCTTGAAATAAACTATATAAACCAAACTCGCTGAGAAATCATGCATAAAACGAAGATACAATCAATATTTCCTCTTTATCTTAACTTTATTATGAGACCGCTCAACATTAAGACCCAAGAGGTAGTAGAAGGGTATTTGTCTATTTATGTAAATCTAACCAATTAATGAAATTATGAGTAATTATACAATGACAGTTGTGACTGCTTCATGCGTTTTTGTGCTACGGTGAGACGTATAGATAATTCCGATAAATTCAATTTGGAATTAACCGTTTGTCTCCAACGACGAGTCTGCGGTAATTATAACTGTTATTTACTTCACCCCCCTCCCACTGAATGCCCACTCGGGCGACAATAAATTAATGCTAATAGAATTAATTAAAGGCTCAGGAACCACAGCAATGCATCAGCATTTGAACTTTTTACAGAAAAGTAAACAGGCCATTTGGTTTTAGATTTACAGGGTATTGTTGCTGCCATGGCATTCGTAAATTACTTCAAAAACTAATTCAAAATGGACAACTAATTACCACAACGTTTCATGAACACAGCAATAAATAAATCTGTTCTGTTGGATGGTCGGTGCTCCTGTGTTACCAACAAACTCTGCCCGAGGTTTCATAATTCCGTATGCAAATGGAAACTCCGCAACATGCTGTATTAATTAAAGAAGTAGAAACAAATGACCTCATGTGCACAGCCTGCTAGAGAAATTGAAACGAATGAGAAATGGAAATTTAAAAAAAACTGAATTTGAGTGAAGAGAAACGAAATGGGCGAAATAGCCGAAAGGGAGGTGTGCAATGGAAGAAAATGTGAACAATGTGTGTCAAATCAATACAACTTCGGGCTGATGCTTAATTTAGATTAAATTAGATCTTGAACCGTGCATTAATTATTTTCTGTTCATACAGGAAAAAATCTAATCCTTCAGTTGCGCCCGTACAGTCTGGGTGTATTTATTCGCAGCAAAACATTCATGCCTGTTGACTTCGTTCTATTTCGATGTCTTCCTTTCACGTGGTCTCTCCATTTTTCAGATCCTATGTTATTTTTGGCACAGCCCTTGATTTGTATATAAGGTTTTACGGGGTTTTACGTTGTTTCTCAATTCTGCGGTGTTTCAGTAATGTGCGTACATAGACTGGTGACACAATAAAGTTTCCTTCATACATAGAAATAAAACTTGATTGTCATGAAATTCTACATAAAGAATTGCATCTTACTTATACGAGGAGTGATTAAAAACTTATAAAGACCATAATTAATTAACCAATGTAGTTCTTGATTTGAAAATTTATATTTAAATAGAAAATTAACTGTTCTATTTCATATTTATGTTTCATCTCAATTATTTCCGCGAACTTTTTTATCACCCCTCACAAAATACTTATTCACGAACAAACCATACTGGCATACACAAAATACTCGTTAAATGAAATAAAGAACTTCACAAAATACGTAAAAGATACAGTCATGTGTTGATTCACACTAACCCAACCCCATACTAACAAATTTCCACAAAACAAGCGCAGTTCAACCCAATAACCACGCAACAGAAAAAAATGCTAAAAAATGAACAAAATGTATTTTGGGGGTAGCAGACTGCCAAACGGTACAACAAGTTTTAATCGATGTAAAGGGCCCAGCAACGATGCTTAATACGCAAATAACTTCATGTCATCTCCAAATGGATATAAGGGACAATCTTTCATGGAAAAAATTAGCATCAGACATTTCATGCAATTTTCCCTTATGATTTGTAATAAATCGTTTTACCATCCCGGAAACAACTTAATTGAAAGAAAATTAGCTGATATCATATAGTGACGTGTCTAGACATTTTGCTATTCAACATATATTGCTCATATGATACCATTACTTCAAATATAAACGGCTCAAAATGTATCTAAGTAAATAATTTAATCAGATATAACATGAAGCTATGAAAACAGTTATTGCATATTTTCCACTGTCTAGCTTTCCCCTTAATATAGTTAATTACAATCTTTCACATGAATGGTGTCCAAAGGAGATAGCCTAAAGTGAATAAATATGTTGCATTAGAAATGAATTACCGGAACATGTAAGACGTAATTATGCACAGAATTGTCCGGCTGAATGCTGTACAAATTGCTACGTTGTCATACTGAAAGAAGGTAATTGTATACGTCTCTGGCATGAGGAGAGCCCAGAAAATCATTGGATTCCTATGGACTCAGTTATACGTTTGGAATGATTAGGTTGTTTATTAACTGGCGATTCTTTCCTTGATACAAAATGTTCACCTTTTTTTGCTAATGATATCCTGTTGTCCAATTGAAGTCATGCAATAAAATGACCAAAACAAAGCCGCTCTGAAATTATGAGAGCAATTTATAAAACAGTAAGATTGATATAATTATCCTGCTGTATCTAAATTAAATAAAGCTGACAACGAAGATATACGAGCATTTCAATTTGATTAAGGCTTAAATGTTGAAACTAGTGCAACCTCTCCAAAGCAACACCCTTTGGGAGAAGCAAATTATGTTGTTGTTGAGAGATTATTGCTCTAGAGAGGTTAAATTAATAGTTAAATCGTACAGTGGGAAAAATATGCTGTTGCTGTGGAGAATTTGATATTCAGAAGAGGGCCGCTCAGGAGAGGTTGCACTGTAGTACCGTTGTTACAATATCTGTGACAAATGTGAACACATTAAATTCAACATTGTTCCCGTTCCATGACGGCGACATTCTCTGCTCGACGTAAGATGTTTTTTTTTATTAAAGTGACATCCTTCATGAGCCATAATTTTTAATGGTTAAATCCAGCGTTCAGCGATATGTTACAGAATTTAATTCAATTAATTTGTTCCATTAAATGCACCGTACCACAATATTCAAGTACAAGCATTTATTTAATTCAGTTTGAAATAACTCAAATAAATGGCTTGTAGACTTATTTCTAAGAGAAATCTCGATAAATCCCTTATATGTAAATTAATGATTCATTTACACACTAGGGATTAATCGAGATGCCGCTGGAAAATAACTTTGAATGAAGGCTTGTTATAACTTATGTACCCAGTGAAGATTTTACATATCTAGTTTAAGATATTACTATTTCTGATGAATGTTTATACACCTGTTACGAGTGACAAACTGCTACTTAAGTAAATAAATTAATTTAAATACATTTACATAATCGTACATTACAGACAAATAGGTAGTTATGTAATCTTCAAAACTGTATTTGTGTCATTGCTGTACATGTGTCATTGTCTATTGTTCGTCTTCCTGACTGTACACGTGTCATTGTTTATTGTTCACCTTCCTGACTGTACACGTGTCATTGTTTATTGTTCGTCTTCCTGACTGTACACGTGTCATTGCTCATTGTTCACCTTCCTGACTGTACACGTGTCATTGTTTATTGTTCACCTTCCTGACTGTACACGTGTCATTGCTCATTGTTCACCTTCCTGACTGTACACGTGTCATTGTTTATTGTTCACCTTCCTGACTGTACACGTGTCATTGTTTATTGTTCACCTTCCTGACTGTACACGTGTCATTGTTTATTGTTCACCTTCCTGACTGTACACGTGTCATTGTTTATTGTTCACCTTCCTGACTGTACACGTGTCATTGTTTATTGTTCGTCTTCCTGACTGTACACGTGTCATTGTTTATTGTTCATCTTCTTGACTGTACACGTGTCATTGTTTATTGTTCACCTTCCTGACTATTTACATTTAGTTTTTAGACGGTTTATGTCTGGTGATTTTTTTGCCACGATAGATTTTAAATGCTGAAGAAATCTGTATTGTGTATAATCTATAGTGTTTTTACATCAACAAACACATACTATGTGTCGACCGAAATTAACGCCCGTTAGATTGGTTGTAAATTTCTTATAACCAGACACACGTAATTATATCCATTTTCTTGTTTTAGAAATTTTCCAGACTGGTTTACGGATATAAAACTATGAGATTAATTTTGTCAAACCAAACCAAAGTTCTTACAGATCAGGCGATATGACTGAAATTAAAGCTTTTAAACAACATGAGTGTTGATGAATGAAAGTTAGTGTATTTCATTAATTTTCAAAACGACCTATGTATAGTTTTGGAATCATCAGAACAACAAATGTGTCTGACATTTGTATGCGATTTCCTATAGAAAAATTTTCATATTGCTACAAGAATATAATGATTGTACGAAATAGTAATAATGTATTATGTATGATTTAATGGCGAAGTTTCTCAACAATCTTATTGTTCGTACGAATGTACCGCGGTACAAGGACTTGAATAGACCTTGAATAACTCTGACAATGTTAATATAATTGTAACCAAGAAATTTTCTAAAGATACAGTGCGACCTCTCCAGAGCGACCCTCTCTGGAGCAACAATCTCCCTTCCACAAAAATATGATTTTATCTCACTGTACATTTTAACTATTTATTTAACCTATCTGGAACAACAACCTCTCAAAAACAGCATAAATTTGCTTCTCCCAAGGGCGTTGCTTTGGAGAAGTTGCACAGTACATAAAAGTACTCAAATCATGCGAATTAATGTATTTCATTGTTTTTAGTTGAACTGATTTTTACCTTATAACTTTATAGATATAATAAATCATACGGTACAATCTGACAAGTGTCGAATTGGATGGATTCAATTTCTCAGACAAATCAGGCTATGCGATCCTGAATTCGCATGTTCCGGAAACTAATTTGGAACGAAGAAATTGTTAATACAGCAATATCCAAAATCTGGATCACTGCTGACTTCAAACACGTACGAGCGTATTCGTCCATGTTACGATTATACTGACTTTTATTGTCGACCAGCAATATATGTTAGAACAAAAATAAGTTCCAAGTACATTTTGTATAAATTTGACATTTTTGTTTAGATCGTCAGACATATTCTGGAACAAACATAAAACACTTTAAGCAATCCTTAATCTACACAAACGTCCCAAAAAAGCAAGGTCATCGTAATGTAAGTGTTCTGTACTTTATGAATGGACAATGCGACAAATAATGTATTCTTCAATGATGTGTTATAACAGCAGTATTGTGCAGCAAAGTACATTTCCTTTTCCTCTATGATACAACTTGGACACAAATACGTGAATTAATGTTTTACAGTCAAACCTGAAAACTAAGGCCACCATTTGGAGAGACAAAATGTAACTTTTAAGGACAGATGGCCTTTATTCGGAGGTCAGTTTGTCCTAAATAATCAATGACCTTTTTCGCAGTGTGGCATTTATTCGGAGGTGGTCTTAAACACAGGTTTGACTGTAATAATTATAATCATATATTCTTAGCTTCGTCTTGGCCGTCTTTGTTGTGGAATGTCTTGGAAATGTGTCATCTTGACTCGACTCCGGTTAAATAACGAAAATTATGCTCGTAAATTTTAATACTTGAAATTGATTAAAGACCTATAAATGTATTACTGTAAAATCAAAGTCTTAACCGTTTTATCATAACTTGATTTTGAGTGATTAAAACGATACTTATAGTGCACAGTTGACAGTTCTGAGCCAGCCTTGGATATACATTGTATGTACTTTTACATCAAATGTATATTTTTCACATAAAACGTAGTTTTATTAATTCAATTAATTGTTGTTTTTTAAAACTTTTCTGTCACAAAAATCTCACTAAATTAATCTCTGATATATTAGTTATATTAGTTTAATGCACTATTTCTTGTTTAAGGAATTCAGCCTAGTTATATCACTACATTGTACGTAATTTCATCACACATTAAACAGCCATTCGTTATGTACTCACTTAAAATGAACTGAATTGCAAGATATTACAATGATTCTATGAAATGTCAATAGTTTTTTTCTAAAAATGGAGAATAAACCAAACTTATGTAGCAATTATGATTACACATAGACTGCTGAATTAGCAACCTAGAAATTTACATAGAAAATACACGCTGTCTTCGAAACAAACTGCCAGAAGCCAAATGTCGGAACTTTTCACACATGGTTCACGTCAGTTGATTTTTTTGTGACTCAGGGCCACTTTTAGTCCATACAATATCACGTATTTAGGAAACGTGTAAAATTTACCACATAACATTCACGGCAACAACAGCTGATGCTAAACACAACACTACATACTTAAAATAACGGCATGTTTTGCACTGACTTTTTTTATCAACCTCATAATATTAAGGTATATCATATAACACACATTTAACAAATAGCGAGTAAGTCCAGAATTGTCAGAATCATGAAATGAATTGAAAAAAAGTGTTAGCAAAATTTCAATTCATTGACCCCAAATCTTCTACGTGAAATTTGTTCGTATAGATTATAACAACATTTAGTACATTCTCAGATAGCGTCCACTTCAATATAGCGACCACTTAATTTTTAAAGATTTTCAGTGTTTAGATTTCAATGTACAGATTACAACAACAACATTTAGTACATCCTCAGATAGCGTCCACCTCGATATTGCGACAACTTAATATTTTTAACGGTTTTTCATTATTCCCTCAATATTTGAACTTAACAATGAGACCCTCTCTATAATATGTCAGTTTTTCGTCAGATACAGAAGTGGTTTTAATAGTGAGGATTCACTGAACACATACAGACAAGATGATTGTATCACAGCTTATAAAATGATCAGTTTTTTGTGAGTCTTTTACTCTCTGATCCATTATATGTCTGTGCTAAAAATGAGAAGACAAACTCTGATGAAGACAAATGAAAGATTGTTATCAGCTTTGATACACGTGTTTGACGCATACTAAATGGTAATGGAACATTTTAAATCAATGTCAGACATACAACATTTTTTACAAGGAGATATGTGAGCTTTATAATATTTTTACTCTGATTCTGACGCATTCTACAGCTTAATCCTGTGCATGTTCGATAAGTCTTGATTTATGAAATTCATAAGAAGAAAACGCATTACATTTATAAACTCTCAAAAGCTGTTAAAAGCGTATTAAAAGCCTTTTCTAGCTTTCCAAAGTGAAGAGAGCAGTGTTATACTGTATAGCGCAATATATCTGCGGTGTCAAATGTTAGCGATTTTAACGTGTTTTGAATTGACGGGGTCATAAATTGGCACAAACGCTCTCAGACCGCCAAATTTAAACTCTCGTTGACAACATGGGGTCATGATCATAAATAAAATGATGGTGCTTTGAAATGGCTGTGCTTTGAATTGGCGCAACTGGGCCTGACAGCCAATATAACCAAAATAAAACACCCGCCAAAGTAAGTACTTATGCAGTGTACAATACAGATAAGAAAGGGATTTCTGGAGAAAAAACACAGAAAAATCCTACCCTCACCAAAATATTCCCTCTCCCAAAAACCATCAACCGAAAACCCACCCAATACGTGCAAACATTAAAAAAATAAAATAACTAGGATCAGTGCCCCTTATACATTCTGATTACAGCGTAAATAATAAAACTGGCAAATACGTCTACATATATGCGATAAACAGAAAAAAATACATATACAATATATCCCCCGAAAACCGAGCCCCTTCCGGACTGGTCCGAAAGTCCAGTTTTCCGTGAATACCGGTTTTCAGAGAACTATTGGTTATGGAAGCGAAAAAATCTTAACTTGAAAAATCGTCCGATTTTTAGAGAATTTCGGTTTTCAGGGAGTCTGGTTTTAGGTGGTTACATTGTATTGAGAAAAAACTCAATTGCTGAGGCAATAAACTTCTACATGTTTTGTTTTAAATTTAATCTTTTAAGTTCGTCTCTGTTTCAATCTATTCAGCATCTTTACAATAACCACGAATGATAAAAGAATTTTCTTATTATCTTTAACCATCCTTACAGCTTTTATTTCAAAGGACACATTAACGGACAAAAATGTTCCCCTTACTAATGGAACACTGCATCTTGTCACTGGTGATTAATGAGTCAGCTATTAAACGATGCTTATTCATACTTGTTGAGAAAGCTCTCCAAATACTACGATCATTTTTGGATACTTTAAGCATACTAATGTCCTGATCGCAGGTACTTGACACACAACCCATTTTTAGCTCCATAGTCTACTTATAACTAATTATCAGGTATAAATAGCGTTTGAAGCTAAAAATTGGTTTTGTGTCAATTACCTGTGGTCCTGATTGATCTCCCTGCTATTACCCACACATATATAAGTGAGATAGGGACACTTTTAGTGCGTTTTTCCACTTTCAATGTCAAGATTAAATAACCTAAAAAACCCTAAAAAATGTAAACATACATGTGACACCCCGCACAAATAGTTTTAATAGACAACAGGATATTGATGACAGAGAAATTTGATAACAGAGAAAAGTTTTGATTGGAAAAAATGAATATAATGACTTAGTTGATTAGCATTCATAGAAATATGTTTTATCAAATATAAAGTAATCAAAAAACTATTTCAAAAACAAATATGAATCAAATATCGTACATTGACAATTGTTGTAGAGGCTAGCTATGGTGAATAATACGATATGGTGAATAATACGATATAGTGGATAATACGATACGGTGGATAATACGATATGGTGAAATATATGCATATTAGTAGTATAGAACATACAGATGAATACACGTTCACACATTCTGAATTCAATTAAAGAACTATTTAGTTAGTGCATGAGAACGCTTAATACCAAAGACATGAAAACTGACTCATAAGTTTTTACGGCATCCAAATCTTAGTGCCATATTGTAATTTCCACAATAGTGTTGCTGATATATGTAAAAAAAACATAAAAGCAAGAAATCCCTACCCACTAACCCATATTTTCTTGGGCATGTAAAAGAAAACAAACGTTTTTTTTTGTTTAGGTCTAATAATGACACTATTTACATAATATTTTTTTGCTATCAAAAATATCATGGCAAGTTTTGGCACAAATACATATTAGATGGGTGAAATTTGTTTGTTTGTGTAATCTACTCTCACTAGTGAAGTGTGGTGTGTAGCCACTGAAGTGATTGGCTGCAGACCATTTCAAAACAATGTTTGTGTTTTGTGTAGTTTTATACCTACTAGTATTGTTCGTGATTACATTTGTTTCCAACCCTATTAAACAGTAAAAATACGACAAGAATAAACTGATTGGGGCTTATGATTTAAATAATAAGCATGCAGTATTATGAATCTGATACATGTATAAATATGACAGCCCTAAATATTCTTGATGAAGTAGAATGAAATAGTAGGAATGAAATCTATTGTTTTACCTACAATACATCCAGGTAATTGATGTCTTGTATTTATGTTCCAGTCACTGATGAAATACGTGCTGTAAGCTTAGTACGAATAGTGTAAGTCCATAACTATTCGTTTTCGGACAAAAACATGTTCCTAATGATAACAAATGCATTTTGAAATGAATGTATGTTGGTGTAATTTGACAGTATGCTGAGCAAGCCTGCAGATTCACGTCTCAAAAATCCCTGACACGTTTAAAATTAAGGATCTGTTCTTTCAGTTTCGTTTTTGTTTATACAGTGCAGCCTCTCCAGGGCGTCCCTCTCTAGAACATCAACCTCTCTTAAACAACATAACTTTGCTCCTCCCAAAGGGTGTTGCTGTGGAGAGGTTGCACTGTATTGACACGATGTAGGATATTTGTGAGTGTCAAGCAAGATGCTTTCATCAGATACTTTAGGCTGGATAAAAACACAGCATGAACTTTTCAGCGTACGATATTAAAACCAGGTTGTAGTGATATTGATTCTGATTTGATTAAGGGTGCTTGATTAAGTAATTATAACTACCCTTTGATGCCGAGTACGTGTATGCTTATATTGGGGTTATCGGAGCTGTTAACAATATCCGTACTGTATGACACGTGTTGCGTAAGGTTAATTTATTAGAATGTTTGTTAATTATCTTATTAAATACTCAGCAGCATTCAACATGCCGGTGGGACATTTTAATATGAAGTCGGGACGATATCTCTTTGAACGAAACATACGTTTACACTCTTATACACTCATGTAATAAGACATGTTATATATAAATATAAACGTTTTCCTTCAAGCATGATCACTATGTTGTTACAAAATATGAAAGTTGGCAAACATGTCATTAAGTTACCGTCTCTAGTGGTGTAGATTCTTTTCCATACTGGGGTTTAACGTTGCACCAATTTAGCCAGGGTCATTGGACGACAATCCAGCTTTAATGTTGGCGGAAGACCCCGGCTATATAACTTGGTAGAACCGCTGACCTTACGTAAGCTAGCTGGACAGCTTCTTCACATTTGAACTTTTGTACCGAGTGAGACTCGAACTCACAGCGGTGAGTGGCTGGTGATTACTAGTCAGAGACCTTGACCACTCGGCCACAGAGGCTTCATTGGTGATTAAGTTATCAGATTTGTACTTAGTCATCTCTATTGTCCGCTTAGACATACCACGTTGTAAGTCGAAATATCAAATGTATTGTAACTGCACATATGTGCTAGACAGACGTAATGTTTAACAGTTTATAATTCGAACTTTTCTAGTTCTTTCACCTTCTTAGGCCTGTAAAATAGCTTATTTCCGCTACCCCGACCGACCCTATCTTTTGCCGCCGACCCTATGTTTTGGGGGGTCAAATTATAATTTTGCAAAATAAAAATAATGTCAGTCATATTCTGGAATAAGAAAAAATAAATCCCTACCTACAGACCCTATTTTTTCAGAGCCGGTGGCGGAAACAAGCTATTTTTTAGACCTTATTGAAAGATCATCTTGTTCTTTTCAATTAAATGCTTGAGCCGCGGCCGTGGTCCAGTGGTTAGCGCGCTGGAGTTGTAACCTGGAGATCCGGGTTCGAGTCCCGGTCGCGACAGGCCATACCCACCTATGAAAATTTGACAAAAATGTCGATTTTCCACCATATGTGGCGAAGTTGTCGGCTCCTTGTGGAAGGGTAAGTTAGCACTGGTTAGTATACGGTCCAGGAAAACTGGTTAGGTGAACCGGTCGTCGTATATAACAGAAAAATTGTTGAAAAACGGCGTTAAACCCTAGTGACAATAAGTCACATAAAAAACAAAAACAAAACATTAAATACTTATTCTTGTCTGTGAATCAAAAACAAGTAGCGTGTGTTGAATATATATGGATTTGTATAAATGAACTGCTTTTAAACATTTATATTTTTCACCAGTTTCACCAGTCACCATCTCCACGATGACAATACGTCCATATCTATTTATGATCAATATTTTCATTAGTCCTATATAGAAATGATAAATGGTGCAAGTCTTGAATGAGTTAAATATGGATGTGATCGAAGGATCATTGTGAATGTGTAGAGTTTTCTATTTTTGTCACATCTTTATGCAACATTTTCCCCCAAAATAGCGATCTTTAGAAACTTGTTGTAGCTATGTTTAATCAATTTAAGATAAAGATTCGTTGATAGGATAAATGCATACAGATGTTAATTGTATTATTTTATAGTGGTTTTCTTCAGCACGTCCATAAAAAATGTTGGTTTGAGTTTTCGCGACCAAAAAAATATCATTTATTATTTCGCGTGTAATTTATTAATTTCTTTATTTCGCGTATATTTTGTTTTGTTTTTTTTCACTAAGAAACTTTCTGAGTCGTGGGACTTTGAATACATCAGTCGCGTAATATTTAAGGATGGTCTTACAGGAAAATAAACACAGGACACATATACGTATCTTGTAATTATGGCCTCACAGATTTTCTAAATGTCATTGTCTTTCAAGTGTGATATTAGGTGGCCTCGTGTCTTAAGTTTCAAGAAATGAGAAACGCAATTACGTTCAATATAATATCCAAGAAATAGATTGGAAATATCAACCAACAACATTCAATCACAAATATCATGAATAAAATACAGTGAAATTTCGTTATTATGAGCATCGATATAGCGAGCACCCCACTTCTCTCGAGGAGTAATGTCCCTTCAGTTTTGCTCTTATTTAATCTTAACAAACAAACAAATACCTCGCTATTACGAGCACCACGTTTATCTCGAGCATTTAGTCTGTCCCAGTGACTCCTCGAGATAAACGAGGTTTAACTGTGCTAAAAATTGATTTTCAGTGTTTCAATTGAAACAAGATGGTATTTAATCGGACACATAGGGACCACACAAATAATCGCTTTAAAATATAAAATACTAAAACC
Source organism: Lutraria rhynchaena (assembly GCA_008271625.1). Taxonomy (NCBI): domain Eukaryota; kingdom Metazoa; phylum Mollusca; class Bivalvia; order Venerida; family Mactridae; genus Lutraria; species Lutraria rhynchaena. The sequence continues at coordinate 531,945 of VIBL01000130.1, forward strand.
ACTAAACAGCAGACATGTGTAACAATCATGGGGATATTATGTATATTAAACATAGATTACTCTCATTGACAACAGGGTATCCTGACGGCAAGACAATTATGCTAAGAAATTGTAAACAGAAAGAGGATTGTATCAAAGGGGGATAAAATGAAAACTTATATGAATTCATGTAGATAAATAGTTTTAAGCAAAATGAGAAACAAAAGTTTTTGTGTTACATGATATTGAACTAATAATGCACCCATATTTACACTTTAGAGATTTTGAAATGTGCTGATAGTGGAGTGATGTAAAAATGCTTGTTGGAAGTTTGATCTTTGCGCACTTCAATACGGACATTTTGATGCGATATAAACCAGTTAACAGACCTCTAGACGTACAGATTTAATCAATCAAGTTTGACACCAAGCTGTGCGTACAATGCTGTCACAGACACAAAACACTGACCTCATGTTTGTCTAGTATTAACAAAAAGCACTATAGCCCGTACATCGTGTGTCAAAGACAATTTACGCGAGACAATCCTTAAAAATGTTAGTTGCATTTACGCAACCCAAACTATGACAGTGGGTAGGTAGGTTGTCATTTTTATTAACATTATAATGATGCTTGTACTGCTTGTAACGAAAAGCTAAAATAAAGAACATATAAAAAAATCTTTCTTTGTCAAAAATCGCTAAGAATATTGGGTCGGTGATTTTTGAGAGAGTCGATAGCCAACAATAATAATAATAATAGTCTGACCCTATGATTCAGAAATGATATCAAAGATTTGTCTGATGAATATTCTTTCTCGGTAATACATATAGCTTTCCGACATTGTTCTCCTTTTACTCAACTAGGCGGTGATCACGTGACAGACTGGACATATTCCCGAGATTTATTCGTAATGATATAAGCGACGATATTTTAGAACGGCAATTTTCAGGAAGCCATGTCCGTGTTTTTCCATTTAGGAGATAAAACCTTGAACAGCTTAAAATCCAAATTTTATTTCTTATCGACTGCAATGATTATGATTGGTTTTCATTTTATCCATATAATGCATTATAGTTTTGTAACTCTGACATCGCTTGTGTGACTGGCGCATGCGCAGTTGCACATCAGCTTCGTATGATTTTGTCTTTGTTTATGATTTTCTGGAATTTGATCAAAACTTGACCAAAGACTTGCATTTCTCGCTCAAAATTGATTTTTAATACACTGTTCATTGCTTCTGTAATAGTATATTTAATCATCTGTATTTTCCATGATTGTATTTTAATCGCTTTGTCCTGTGTACGTTTACACCTTCTTTGTATTATGTTTGCATTTATTTATGTAATTTGCTCTCTGAAGAAAATAAACAACAATTACAATTGAAAAGTTTGTCTAACTGTACATTAAGTCTACACAGCTTTTAGAGCTCTTAATTGGAAACTGAGTCAGGGTGAATAGACGACCTAATAATCAAATACTGTGTCAGTTATCCTTCATTCTTATTAATTTATTGTCCTTTTACACGGTTAATACTTGTTTCCTTTACCTTATACTAGTATTTAAATGCGCGCTACATGACCGCTAGTCGTCAACGCGCCATAAAACACCATTAAACAAACGTATTACGCTCACATGTGCGTACAATTTGAATTACGGTGAACAAGTTATTCGTTTAATCCTTTGAGTACCATTCTGGGCATTAACAACGTCTTATAATGATACATAATATTTATTCCGGATTCATGCTGCCATTTGTGATCGCTTTATGAGATGTCTGGGTGTCCCGGTGATAAAACTGAACAAAGAATAACAGGAGAAGAGGAAAAGACAGACGCTGACATTTAGGAATGATGCAGTCTTCATATCATTTAGGAATTCTGATTTATTTCGCAGCTTATATGTAAATAATTAATTCAGGAAGTGATTTCTCGTTACTAGGTCTTCGTATATTTGTTACTGGTTGCGCAACAGATTCTCTGTGTCAAATTAACTCTCACAGCCAATATTTTGACGTAAATTTTTGCTATTTGTTACGAACCACGGTGAGTCATTTGACACGCGTTGTGATCGATTTAGGGGTTATATTATCTGAATTGCAATCAAGAGCACCTCACTGCTGTGGGTTCGAATCCCACCCGAGTCCAAAACTTCACATTTGAGGAAGCTGTTCAGCTAGTTTACGGAAGGTCTATGGTTCTAACTAGGTGTAAGCCTGGTGTCTTCCTATACTGTTACAGTTGGAAAGTCACTAAATGACTCTGGCTGTTGGTGCCACGTTAAACTCCAATGTGCTCGACTTTGTGATTCACCAATTTATGAGATAAGTGAACGAAGATACTTATCTCCTTACTTGTTGGAATGGACATAGGTCTTTCTTGCACTCACATCCCTAACTGAAATAGATTTACATTATGTAATGTCGTTTGTATAGTGGCATATTTTATGCATAAGATAATCAGAATATTTTAGCAAAACATTCAGATTTTCATGAAAAACAAAAACATTTTCACGAAAATTCAATAACTTTTCACGATAAGATTTCTTCACCAGATAGCAAACGTACTTATTAAGTGGACGATAAATTATTTATATGAAAATAAAACATTTTTTCGCGAAAACTTAGAAAGTTTTCTCGAAAATTAACTCGATAAGTGTATGCAGAAATATGCCACCACAAGCTAGACATTATGCTACATCCAAGATTACGAAGATTCACAACGAACGAGAACTCTTCGCGTTTTGTTGTTTTGCAAGATTGAACCAGAATTCTGGTACGAGTTTATTGTCCAATAGCTTGTCAACAGCTCATCAATAGAATACCTGGTAAATATTAGTGTCAACCAAAAGTTTTTTCTTTCTTATGGGCATCATTACAAGTACTTTGATTTGTACATCTAGTAAGCAATTTTGTTTTGGTAACCTTAAATTTGATCTTCCTGTCTTTTTTTTTACTGTCGAGCTTGATTCTTTGCATGTTTTTTTTTATATTTTACTATTTAACTTTTTTGTTGATGGATGTTATTGTAATGCATTTATAAAGATATATGCGAAAATAAATGAGCCCTATAAAAATGTGGTAAAATAAATAAATAAATAAATAAATTAATTAATAAATAAATAACTAACTAACTAAATAAATAAATAAATAAATAGATAAACACCTCACAGTGTGCGAGTCTTGTTTTATAACTTTTATCATTGAACTTCCAATATCAAATCGAAAAAGGTAATGGAATCTAAAATTAGGTTTGTTGAAGTGAAGAAGACACAAAATTATTCGAGCAGATTTATTTTTACTTTTAAAACTTTCAGCATAATAATTAATCTATTTTCACTTGTAACTTTGTGATCGTAGTTGATATTCCACACAATTAGGCGGAAAACAAACCTAAAGATCAAAATTAACACAGTATAACCCCTGAAAACCGGACCTTTTCCCGACTCGGACAAAAGTCCAGTTTTCTGAGAATTCCGGTTTTCAGAGAACTGTTGCTTGCAACAGACACAAAAAACGGGACTTTAGAAATTATCTGAATTTCAGAGAATTCCGGTTTTCAGGGAGTCCGGTTTTCAGGGGTTATACTGTACTAATTAATATCTGGTGTACTGAACGAATCATTTAATAACTGTAATGAGTTAATAAAAGAGAAAAAGAACGTAGGTGAACAGTTTGTATAAAGATAAATATAACCTTATATGTGTTAATCATTTCTAATATGGTGTGTGTACTTTGTATAAAGTTGGTGACTGATCAAGCACCAGGCTTATTTTCAAAATAAGACAACATAAAGGTATAATGAGAAGTCAAACTAGGACGCCTTAAGCGACTGTTAAACATATAGTCCTTGAAGATTGTTGTCATAGATTTCTTCAGTCACTTGTAAACAATATGTCATTTACAGAAATCGAAAACTGAGAAGAAAGTTGTTTACAAATGATTTCATTTCGTTTTCTGTTTAATCGTAAAATCAGCTGAGTTCAAATTAAACAAATTCTTTATACCAAATTGTCTGTTCTAGTTTAGTAATTACAGTTTTTATGACATTTGAATTAGTTTTTCATTAAGTACACATACTCAATATGTGTTCAACGATGTGATTAACTGCTGTAACCCAACAGGTGGACGGTTTCGCATACTCATCATAATATTGTAATTAATGCTCATATTGATATCTAACATTTTTAATTAGCTTTCGGGACGCTTTTTATAAGCAATAGATGGTTAGTTTCAACATGACTTTGATTTATATTCTGCTAAGTGTGAATTAGTTTAAATAAGCTATGAATAGGCTTATACTGGTACGTTAATGTACAAGTTTACTGATGTATGATATTCGAGAGAAGCAAGCGTTAACATAATACAGTGGAACCCCTCTTAACCGACCAAGCCCGAGATCAGGTCATTTGGCCGGTCTGGAGGGGATGCCAGTTTAGAGGGATTTTTTAATTATATACACGTAGTAATGAAGTCGGGACCTGAACATTTGACCCATTTAGAGGGGAAACTGGTTTATAGAGGAACCGGTTCAGAGGGTTTCCACTGTAGTTTTTATTTTGATTATCAATATCACAGATGTATTCGACATAATATGATTAGCATTACCCGCAAGAAATGAAATTCAAACGGATGAAGAAATTCCGAAAAAAAATGTGCAATAAAGTCTCGACCTACAAACAAAAATCTGGTTCCAATTAATTGATAAAACATATGACTGTCGAAAATCCAAGTCTGAGTAGGTAGAAATACGAACTGATAAAGCAGTTTTTCTATTCATTGCGCTTCAAGGCATGGACTGTTTGAGAATGCCCGCTTATATATGTATATAATCTCATTGTATATATATGCTCTGTTCAAAATGTTTCTGTTCCTGTTAAAGGTACTGTACGTTATATAATGCCCTGTACTCTTCATAATATATCTTGGAGGGAATAGAATAATATTATATTACTAAAGGTTAATGTGAGCCTAAGTTCAGTTCTAAAAGACCAATTCCTGCAACAGAAACCAATAAAAATTCAATTAAAATAAACTACACGTTAACTTCATGTTAACTTACTTGTAAGAGGTAATTTCTGCATAATTCATTCCATCCACAGTTATAATTTTGTCCTTACAACCTAAATTCATATATATACCGTTTACCGAAGAAAGTAAGCATGATATATATTCTGAGGCGAAAAGTACATATTGAAGCGTGTATGTTGAGTGTGCAGTCAACCCATATAGTAATCATTTAATGCCTGCAGAAAAGTGGAAAAGAAGACAAGCTATTCTTAATGGTCCCTTCATTCGTCCGTCTGATCTATAGATTCCTATTTTGCTCATGTGCTTTTCGAACTTGTCGGCTTTATTTACAATTCCAGTCCTTAAATTTTGGTAAGTTCGAATCCTCGACGCGGCATATGTTTGAAGATAAAAATGCGTGAAAGCTCATTCGTTCTCCACAGATAAGTTGACAGTTGGTTGCAGGGTCAAGTCAAGATAAATATTTTATTGGTTTTTAACAATAAAGTTCTTCGCCAAATAAATTACAGTAAAACATCGTTATTACGAGCATCGATACCTCGAGTACACAACGTATCTCGAGCAGTTTTTTACGTCCAGTCAATTTTTAGTTATTGCTTGTGTGTAATTTTCAACCAACAAACAAATACCTCGTCATTACAAGCACCACGTTTATCTCGAGCATGTAGTCTGTTCCGTTGACCCCTCGAGATAATAAGGTTTTACTGTATACACAATGTACAATAATGTACATGATTACAATGTTCAACATATTGAGATAAAATATATTGAAAATCTAAATGAAAGTACAGTGATATACAGAGAACAATGTTAGGTCTGACGTAGAATCCTGAAAAAACGGGTTACATTCACTGTGTGCCAGCTTTTTGATAAAATACTTTTGGAAACGCGCATATAACCAGGAAAATGATAATTACATGTATATTGTATATTTTCATGCTTAGTTTTTCATCCATGACACCTTTGTTCACCACTTCACTTTTATCATTAAATATATATTCTACTACTTAATAATTAATGATAACATGCTCTACCATGCTTTTGCATATCGTTAAAATGATTTATATCGTTGTGAGGTAAACAAAGAATTGTTTAGTATTCATCAATAACCATTGACTACTATAATAGTTATGTATTTACAGTAACCAAGCAGATAATTATGTACACCTAGTATATAGATTACAATCATGTGCACTGCTTTCCTCGCTGAACGTAACCCCACCACAACCAAAATGACCATCCTTCCATCGATTCATGTAATTAAAATATCTATAAGATCACCATTGTAAACATTCTACGCTTACTTTTTGTATGTTAGAATTTGTGATAACGCCGCTTGACAACAATAATTCAGTTAGATTGGGCTGACATTGGAAATATCCGGCGCTTCTTGACTACTTACCAAGAATTAACCTTCTTCCGTGCTTCTACGGTCGAGTGTTTATAGTCACTGACTATTAATCAATAGACTTTCCGATGTGAGTTCGAATACCACCCAGAACCAGACAAAGTACGCACGCGAAGAAGCCGTACTTCTAGCTTACGGAAGGTCGGTGATTCTTTATGAATGTATGCTAGAGGTCTTCCTAAACCGTTAAAGCTGGAAAAGTCGCCAAATAACCCTAGCTGTTGGTGCGACGTTGAACACCAACAAATAAAAAAGTAAACGGTCCTCCTTCAATGAGAAAAATATATTTTTCCAGAGAAAATCACTTTGACATACAAAATAACTCTGACATTAAAAACTATGGTAAGTTTTATGACGAATGAATTATTTTTTTTTCAAAGAATCGATACGATTTAGAGAAGCTAATTTCAGCTAGTAAATTATGAATTATTAACATCGTTTCATGATTTTATAGAAACTCTAAAGCTTGACAAAAAAAACGAAATATTGTCATTCGTATAGAATTTCTTTCATTCTTAGGATCTACCATTGCTTCTATTAATGCAATGTCATGTTGACACTTTCCGCAAGTTTATAAAATGACTTTGAAGTTCGATAACAGGATTTATTTGTTTTGACCCCAATAGTAATTACACCGCGAGATATGAACATGAGACAAGAGAATATTAGCCAGATTTTCTTTCTTATATTTATTCGTTTTATTATGGACAAAATGTGTCGGGAGGCGATTTTTATTGACACACCTTCACGAAGCTTGAAAGCAAATATTGAAATTCGATCAACAAACACAGTACTTAACCGCTACTACGGCCTGGTCATACAGCATTTTGCTGTTTTCGCTGTGTGTGAGATATGACTGGCTGGATGCAACTTTGATACACATTAATGCCTTATCGGCTCTTTGTGTCTTTCACGACAAATGCAATCGTTAACAGACAAATCAGTCGTTGATTTTACGATATTGGCTCAAGTCTTATAGGCCGACATGTTATTAAATATCAAGGATTTCTTACGTTTAATATTGAAAAGACTTGCTACTTCATCTGCGATATAAAAACTTTACAAGTTAGAATATATTTACGACACTTTTATATTGGAATTTTGTATTAATGGTTTGTCAGTAATAGTAAACCTGCAATACGATGCGATCGGGAAAATAATGAAAGCTTTTGTTATAGAATTTATAAAAGCGCAAACAGCAAACATTTCATAAAGATGATATGAAAGGATTGATATAGTTGACAGTTAGTTAATGCATGTGTGCATATTAATATTGTTTCAAACAGACTGAAATTCTTCCGTTTACTTCCGTTTTGTTTATGAACCAGACATTATCATCAACTTTGTGGATAAAGTTTAGTTTCGGTATATTTTTTAAATATTGTGGATTTTAAACCAAACCTGACCCGTGAAAAGCTACGTCAAGATGGTAAGTCATTTTTCGTTAAACACAATGTAAATAATTTTTAACTCGCACACCCGAATTAACGCCTTATAAGGATTTGAAGTAAAAAAAATGTTAAATTTTGTGTGGTCGTAAAATTATAGTCTGGTTTGATTAGTAGTGTTTTGAAAATTACAGAGCCACGTTTCTTCTTAGTTATCTCAATTTTCAGCGAGGATATCTTACAAATATTGAAATACAGTAAAACCCCGATATTAAGACCACCATTTGGATCCGAAAAGAGCGGTCTTAATACTGAGGTGGTCTGATTATCAAGTTTAATATGGAAGAAATATAGAAAACTGGTCCATAATTAAGTGGTCATTATATTGAGGTGGTCGTTATAATGAAGTGGTCGTTATATTGAAGTGGTTGTAAATTGAGGTTTTACTGTATTCCTGAAGTCAAGACGTAACTCCGTATTACTGAGCCACCACATTAAAAGATGTCAATTTTGATAGCCTGCCAGTATTGGAATATTTTGTATTCTAATCGCATATTATACAACAATTCAGCATCATGCTTCAATTTAAATTCTATGCGTTATTTAATCGACTTTATTTACATTTAAATGTTCTTATGTTAATTCTTAAGAAGAATTAACAAAGGGAAACTATAATATAATATCATCTTATCTCATTTAATATACATATTTTCTTACCCACGAAGGTTGACTCATTTTACAGAAAGTATTCGGTTATCACATTATGATTACAAAAAATGAAACTTTTAACTGAAAATTATTTCTGAATGAGATTAGCTTCCAATAAACAGTAGTTTAATTGTCTGATAGCATGATGCATGGTTATGTGGTAATTATTGTAAAACTGCATTTTATAAGGAATCGACGCATGATCGCACTTAGGGTACACAATCTGAATATTATTACAATAATGGGGGAAAATATGAACACAAATTGTTTTAAACCCGGAATGAAGACGGTTTTCTTAATTTGTAATGAAAATATAAAATGAATCCCAGCGGAGATAAGGTTCACAATTTGTAATTAAATAACCATATACGGTATAACCCTGAAAACCGGGCCCCATCCGGACTGGACAAAAGTCCGGTTTTCTGAGAATTCCGGGTTTCAGAGGTCTACTGATTATTGAAGAGTAAAAATTGGGATTTGAAAAATCGTCCAATTTTCAGAGAATTCCGGTTTTTCAGAGGGTCCGGTTTTCAGGGGTTTTACTGCATTCAATAGCTGTTAAAAACTCGGTCATACAATGATAGTTTATCTATCTCCCAATGCAGCATAAAAACACGATGTTTAAGTCACTTATTCCTGTTTTAGTTGTACGTCCCTTGTTGGTCAATGTTCAGAAGTTAGTTTATTTTGATTTATCTTTAATATGAACACCGAATAAAACTTTTAACTTCTTTAGTTTTTTATTGTTGTTGTTGTTGCCGCTGCTTTGCTGCTGCTGCTCTTTTATTGATTGTTCTGGTTTCGAATTTCATTCTACGATCAATCTAACCACCAAAAGTACGCACCTCTCAATTACCCCTAGCAACAGGCCACTTACTATTTATTGTATTACGAGGTCTAACAAGTGGACAGTCCTTTTGTCAACCTTACGATTACATTTAGCTCGATGATAATTCTTTGTATACTACAGATTTATAAGCATGTAGTAATGTAGTATATCCCCAGAGGCCATGTTCTCGTCTTGTCTCTGATTTATGTTTGTTTTTCACATTCCGTGGCTTCAACCTGTTCTTTAGTAATGCTTTGTTCTACGCATGAAACATTGATCAATTATTTCTAATTATATGGTATTAACATTAGATATAAAAATGTTGTAAATCTGAAAGGTGTGATAACTGATTAATCCAATTTAATACACGTTAAATACGGCATGCTAACTATAATGATACCCAAATCTCGCAAGTATTTGATTTGAGATGGTATTTCATAAATTTATGAAAAACAATTGCTTGTGAATCCTTATCCCCGTTACTAGGGTTAGATCGCTGTGCATTCTGCACACGATCTCGAGCCCGAACAGAAGATTAACCATTTTATATCATATTTAAAATTCTGCTGATTGTCCACATATTTCAAAATATTTATTGTTGAATCTAAACAGTTGCCACACAATCTAAATCACAATGATGGTATAAAAAATATTATATATATTGAACAGCGTGCATCTGCTGGTTGTTGTTGAGTCGACCAAAGTTACCCACATCACAGCACCTATATTCGCTTCGACCTCATTGGGACAATGTCTCGCATACCACGATATAATGCTCAGTTTCATTTAAGTCACATGACTTGTTAGCGCGAATTGGATTTTAATTGAAGATTCATAATGGTTACGGAGCAACAGTTTGATATGACTGAATATTGATATATGTTATAAAAACCAGCATTTTTACTTGAATTAATAGATCGATGTATATGTATAACATTGGCAGCATTTTCACTTCAGAATGTCTTATGCGAAATAAAATCAGAGTGTCTATAACAGGTTCCGTCCGCTCAGCTCAGTCAGTGGAACGTTAGGTCCAGGGTCATTCGTTTTCTTTCGCTGTCAAACATGTGACGACTTTCCTCCATATGTGAAGTTGCCGGCTCCTTGTGGAAGGGTAAGTTAGTACTGGTTAGTATATAGTCCAGGAAAACTGTTTAGGTGAACCGGTCGCCGTATGTAACTGAAAAATGTTGAAAAAAAACGGCGTTAAACCCCAGTGACAATAAGTCACATAAAAACAAACAAACAATCATGTGGAGAAGTTGGCCGTTACTTGCGAGAAACAAGGGTAGTTCTTATAGGAACCCAAGAATAGCGATAAGATTCACAGCCCGATGGTAAGTAACTTAAAACAATGTTGAAAACGGACAAGATAAAAAAACAAAACTCTATTTATGTTACAAAGATATTTTAACAAACCGTAAATCCGTAATCTATGCATTTTTATAGACAAACAAATTTAAGACCTTCCTTGTTTAATATTCAAACAAATCTAATCTTTATTCCTGCTTTAAAACTATAAAAATACAGTTATAACCACTTAATTATAACCCATGTTGAACATTTCCATTTTAGTATAACTTCTGAGTCATTTAGTAGTGCAGACTTACCCTGGACTAAAATTTTTAATAGTGTGTTATACATGTACAGTAAACCCCATGAAAATCGGACTCTGAAAACATATACAGTTACATTTATTTACACAAAATGTTTACCTTCGTTATTTTTCGCTCTTATTAACTCTTTAAATTTATAAAATGGTTTGATCGGTACTCAATATAATTATACAGTATAATCTAATAATATACTTGAAAACCGGACTCCCCGAAATTCTCTGAAAATCGGATAATTTTTCAAGTCCCATCTTTTTCTCCTCTACAATTAATAGTTCTCTGAAAACCGGAATTCTCAGAGAATTGGACTTTTAGCTCAGTCCGGAAGGGGTCCGGTTTTCAGGGGTTATACTGTACATACATCATAAGCATCCAATTCTTGAGAATTTGTCCTCTTTAATCGCACTTAAAGCATCTTTCAATCAAATCGGAAAAAATCGTCTCTCTGGTATGTGAAGCGCGTGGACGTTCTAAACAAACAAGTACCGCAGTTTTGACCACCATTTACAAATAGTAATATGATGATAAATCTAAATGCAGATGTCGACTATAGTCCATTAAGTAGGAGACCTTATTATAAGTCAATATGTACCTATCTGATAGTGTGTTTGTATAGGATGCTATTTGTTCTACAGAAATGTTATCTGTTTGATAGGAGACATACGGTACTTGAAAAACCTTACTTTATAAATCAGAATATTTCATACCAGTATTACTTAGTGCTCCAATGTTTAGCTACAAGCCTCGAATGACTGTAGAAAACGTTGTGTGTCCGATGTTGGTCTTTAGAGTTGAACCTTTGAGTATTCGTGACTTCGTGATGTTGCATAGGACACATAATTTAAATGTTCGGTGATGAACATCGTTCTTTGGTGTTATGTTACACGAACCTATCAGTCAGGTTTATAATGTTAAGATTGCTTGGTCAAAGCCACGTGACAAACACAGAATTAATCAAGGGACACAATATGTCGTAAAGAAACAAAAGCGCGCAAAAGAGCACATCACTTAAATGGTAAAATGGGGATCTGATAAATAATTTTGATAATCTAACTTGATGAATATTTTATCTAACTAAGTCGCTATACTATAATAACTACATAAAACTCAACTGATCATTTATTTCTAAACTGATTTATCCATTTATACATTTCATGTTAATTGAAATACATGAAATAAACTATAATTCTTTACAATTCTAGTGAAATCACATGATCAAGGAATGTTTTTAACTGTTTCTCTTGCATTTGACTCTATCAGATTAAAATAAATGTAAAATACCGCAAGTTTAACAAAAAAAGGTCATGAAGAATCAGTACATCATTTTTATCAAATAGATCGACCAGTCATTCATCAGATAACACTGACATCCGTGGTCATCTTTCCATTAGCTGATTGTCCAGCTTACGCGTGTCTACGTATGTATGTTTGGTAAGTGAATCCCGCAGGATATATCTCACGTCATTGCTTTTGTTTCCTGGTGTTTGTCTGGAGGTCTCTGTTCGGTTTGCTTGACTGGGTTATCAGAGAAAAAATATGAAATATTCTATAATGATGAGAGAAAGTTTGATCAAAGTCATAATTATGTACACACTACAAATAGTTCATAATATACAAAGGATATTAGAAACCGTTAATTCATCTCCATGCTATAGTGCTGTGCTGAAAAAAAATATAAAAAGAATGATATCATCAAATGAGTTGCAAAGGAAATAACAAAGACACCATAGTAAGACACGCTCTCTGCGACATGACAGTTCGTATGGTTTGTTTTTTCCACAATCTTCATAAAAAGGTTTAATTTATTGTACATGTATGTTGTACTTTCAAAGAATCTGAATGTTCATTTCCATTCTACAGTAAAACCTCAAATAGCGACCACCTCAATGTTACGATCACCTTGTTATTAGGACAGTTATTTTAGGACCGGCTTTCAAAAACTCCCCTATAATTCAACTTGATAATGAGATCACCCCATTTTTACGACCGATTTTTTGGGTCCCGGAGATGATCTCATTATTCAGATTTTACTGTATACAAATCTTTAATTTTTAATTTTCATGCCTTAAGTTCCAGATAAAAATTGGTTTTGGTACATTGTATTGTTTGACACTTTCATTTCGATGGAATATCTTCAAATTACAGGAGTTTAGACCCAAAATGAACTCGAATGTCTTCTTATACATTGTACATGTGTATTCTCAAGATTCAAGGCTGTGTACATGGCCTTTCACACACTAAAATTACAGCTGTCGGATTTAATTGTGTGTTTATCCAAGAAGAAACAGACTCATTTAATGTGTTTAAATTGCTTCTAAATTTTAATATATTGTGTACTTTATCTTTAAATGTTCTCTTTAACCAATTCACTGAAGTGCATGAAGCGGAATCTAATTGATTAAAAGGATTTAAGACCCACGAAAAAAACGTAGCGAGTTCGCATGCTAAAGTTCGTATTGACTGTATCCATTAAATGCATGTCTGGGGAACGGTGCATCACACCGCTATCATGCTGAAAATGGCATCTGATGGACTCTATAACATAGAGTATGTTTGTATATTGACAAGATATGATTAAGCACAAAATATCTCCTATTTAAATTTTAATTAACGTTTGTTTCCAATGTTTATCAGGGTATAATGAATTCAAATGAAAAAAAAATCCACAAAACAATCAGCTGTTCCTTTGTTTTTGCAAAGAGTACTGAGACATAACAAGGAAATCCACATTGACACACCAAGGCTACCTACCTGTATATTTTATTGATGAGTTATTTTTATAGACTGTCATAGAGGTTGGGTACAAAGCGAAATACAAGAATGAAAAATATCATGAATAACAAATTGATTACGGTGATTGATTATTCAAATAGAACTGAAAAAGAATAAAAGGAAACGACAATAACAGCTTTGTGTTCTTAAAATTGGCACTGCGCAGAACTTGCAGCAAGTGAAAGACTTTCAGGAATCGTTTCGTCTTAATGCTCATATCAGAGGCTTATACGAGTGGAATTGATAAAATATAACTTGCCTGTAGACCGTTCCATGAAGGATTCTAAAGGTTATATCCTTTGATATATTCTTCTGCACAGTCTACGATGCTCTGTGATTGTTCGGGAATTTATGTGGTTGGGGTTTGTTTGGGTTTGGAGAACTAACGTGGTTTCTCCGTAAGAATCTGTTTCCTATGTACTTCAACTTTCATATTTCAATGACTATGATCATGACATGGTCTAACATACACAATCGTTGAATACACTAATTCAAATAACGTACAAATCTGAATACTTTAAAATGACAAGATGCAAACACTCAGAACAAAAGTACGGATGAAAATATTGTAACTGTCATTAGAATGAATTAAGCTATAAACCCCGAATCAATAAATTAGCGACTGCAAAAAATACACTAATCGGGTATTTATGTTATGGTGCGTGTATTAGACTTGATCAGAAGCAATTACAGCATTGCTTTCATCATCATTAAACACGAAATTAACCAAATAAAAACATGTAAATTTAACAAGGAAATTATCACCTGTTTGTAATTACGTCCGTGACTGAAAAATAATATTACAGTTCAGATATTGTTTCAGAAGTCACAGTGGAATTCAAATGATTTGTAGTGTGAGAAATCTGATCTCAGTCTTGGATTCGATCAATGCCCTGTCTGGCCAGCGAATTGAATAATACATGGAGTATCATGCGTTCACGTCGGCCTAAATCCATTATATTTGACGCTAACGATATACACAATTATACCATTATGCTATTTTACTTGTATGAACAACACTCTACTGATAAAATAATAGACTTTGATTGATGTTAGTCTAATAATCATTTACAATGGTATATCACGTGAATTTAATGCTATAATTTCAGTTTTAACATGCTTAAATACATAATGGAAATCCATGCTTGTTGCATTTCGGACACATTGAAATCCTTTATTAGAAGTTAATGACTGCAGTTTCCCAAAATAATTGAATATGTATAACAATTTAAATAAATTGGAAGGTTTAGAAGACATAAAAGCATTGAAACGATAATACTGTGTATCTAACATTAACTTCACGATTGTTTTGCATACTTTGACTGAAGAAATAAATTAAGAATACTTTAGTGAATTAATTGATGGTATAAAGCAGATAATAAGAAGGGCTCCTGAATAATGCTGGTTGGTTATACTGACACTGATGTCTTGTATCGAGGAATTTATAATCTGTACTGGAAAATTTAGTTTATTAATCTAACTGCGGAAGCTGGAAATATGAATTTAGAAAGAAATGACGTTCCACTAGTCAAACATACGTAAAACATGTACATCCCTAAATTAAAGGGGTGAGTGCAAAAAGAATCTTCCTCCATTTAAACCAAGAAGGTTACATGTACCTTCTTGCACTCTCCACCTCTGCTAATAAGGTCCTTTCGTTTCCGGGATGAAAATAACTTCTCGTTTTGTGTTATACCCGGCGTCTGGTTCAACAGGCACCAAGGTGTGTGTGTCAGATCCTTGAATGCGAATTCTATTACCACGAGAGGTGTTTGTTCGATTCTCGGACGTGATCATGGATCGTTAAACTTTTCATACCTTGTAATTGACATGTAATTGTATCATATCTGCGTTTAAAATCTGGAGTTAGAAAGATACAGTCATTAATATGCAAGTGGATGGTTATCGATTCATTTTTCTCCCACTTTATCGTGTACAGTCTAACCTGTGTTTGCGGTCACCTCTAAATAAAGACCTCCATTTTAATAAAAGCCATTCTTTGAAAAATCATCATTGATTATTTAGAAAAACGGACCTCCAAATATAGACCACCTGTCAATAAAGACCACATTTTGTCATTCCCAAGGTCTTGGTTTACTGGTTTGACTGTATATATTTTTTTCTAAATCTACAAACCGAAATTATCAGTCAGCCGCTGCCACATCAATGAATGTCAAACATTTCTTTTTATCTGTTATACTATGTATTTAAAACTTGAAACATTTATTGCATACCACACTTCTTGTAATTATTCATCACCATAGTTATGGATGTAATTTTAAACTCTAATAACGAGGAGAGCCGTCACTAAGTTTTAGAACTTGTGACTCGACTCATTTGCATTATTTTGTAACTATTTATACTCAGTAATGTAAAAATGAATTGAAAAGCAATAAAATACATTTAAACTTGACAGTTATCGAAAATTACGTAATGGACAACAAGACAAATTAACTGACATTTAACCATAAATGATAACACTTCCTGACCACAGCAAGCACATGCTGGCGTGTAATTGACAACAAGTAGAGGATGTATCATGGGTAATGAACTGTCTTTAGAAGTCGGCATCGGGTTTAATCCCGGCTTCGACGGGTTTCGTTCATGAACTTCACAATCCCATTTTTCGGACGCAGTACTGATGCAGTGTCCAGGCAGCGGACTCGAAAGTGATTAATATAAGCAAAATGGCTTGTTTCGCAATCGAGCTAAAATCAATTAGCATAAACTAAGTCATCATCGCGGATGCTATCACCAGAGCCAATCGTGTCATGTTTTATTAAATTTTCTCATTATTCATTTATTAAAGTAAATGTTGATGTAATATTTTATCAATTAATGTGTACAGAAATCATTCACCAGCATTTTTTCAACTTCATTCACATTACGATGTGTTTAATTCTGTTTGGAGGTCCTAAATATGGAATGTATAATTCATCATGCATGAGTTTAGTAAATATACTAACATAATTAATGTACTTCATAGAGAGATGACAAGTTTTGTACTGTATTGATCTTTGACGGGTTAATTAATAGATATGAAAGAAATCCATAACGAGAAATCGGCCTTTTATCTATTCATTGATCGTCTACAAGTTGTGGTAAACGAACTAATTTTACCAATTAAAGTATATCGGGTTTCTCAAATAGTGATTTAATTTCTATGTCCGATGTTGTATCGACGTTTGCTCACAAACCCCTCTAAACTTGTGTTTGTATTGGGGAAATACTGTCATCGTGGATTTATGTAACACACAATGAGGAAGAGTACGGGAACATACGAAAATCATTGAATATATTTGATTTAATATAAGATTATTGTTATTTAAATTGACTGATTGAGTTCCCTTCAGGACCAAAACTTACGTAAAATAATGGTAGCGAAATATATTTATTCATAAATCATTACACTTACCAGGGATAATTTGATGTTTTATAATGGTTAAAATGCGACCTAATATAAATAAGGAAAGTCACATTGTACAATCACTCTCCTGAAGCCACATTGCATATATACACGTGCACGGGATACCATATTTACACGTGTGCGAGATATCATATTTGCACATGAGCGGGATGTCATATGTACACGTGTACCAAATGCCATTTGCATTATTTGAGCGTCATGAAACGTTCATATTCAAGATCTGGCTCGAATTCCACATTGGTCTACCACCATGTCAACTAAATAACGAATTAAGTATAACTGAAGAAACAAAACAGAATTTAAGCATTTGATGTATTTTTGTATATCAGTTTTATACAAATTTCAGGCTTTAATTTCGTTAATCGCTCGGCATCGGTTTTTATTCTCGACTAGGCTACAGATGTCTGCTTAGTACAGCATATTTAGAGCGTTTTTTTAGCTATTGTTAATTTGACGTTTTGTAGCAGTGTCATTATATGATGCGGACAAGTTTCTAAGACTTAACGATATCTTCCACCAATCACATCTGACGTAGCGGTAGTTATATGATGTCGTCTGGTTCATCTTTTATCGCGATTGTTTTTTTTCTGTCCTTAACCATAACAAGTTGTGTTTATCTCTAGGAATCCTTTTCTTTTGTATATATCAACTAATTGCATGTTTACATTTACCCGATTATTGTCCGCTCTTATATGTAATGCATGTGTCTTTTTATGTTCCAAAACATTTGCATCAATAAATGTCAAGGGCGGATACAGGAGTTTTGATTGGGGGGCGTAAAGTCTAGATGTTTATGTAGAATATGGACACAATCGGCACATAATTGACGTTTTTTACTTACGCTTGCCAGATTTTAGAGGGGTGCACGCCGGATCCGCCACCCCCCTAAATCAGCGCTTAAATATCATAAAGGATATATCTATGTCTGTCTCTCACGTTAGATTTGGATTCGTGATTCTTTTCCTTTTTCGTGTTTTATTGTAATGCGAAAAAAATCAAAACACCAGTATTTTCTCATTAGTTTGAAATCATAAATCATCCAAGCAGGGTTTTAGAATATCACCTAACTGCGCGTTTATTAAATTTACCATGATGTTGCATCACAGAAGAAATTTAATTCTAACTATACTGACACGTTAAAACTCTCGCTACATTTGTGTAGTTGATTTATAAAAACAAACTTCCTTAATTCATACAACGTTTTGAATATTTATTAAATTACATGCTTTCATATAAGATTTATCTTGACTAACCTTCGCCAAATGATTTAATGACATGATATGAGTGTCAATTGCAAACCGGGAATGGATAAAGTTTGGGCTGAGCGGTCTCTACACCGGGCACTAGAATCATCACACAGAGAATTATTTCACTCAACTTAGGAGAATAATAGGTTCAAACAGAATAATAAATGTACATAGAATATATTGTGAATGTTAATTTGTATGAAACCTGAAAATCATCCCAGCAAACTCATCTCTGGAATTAATGTGTCTAACTAATTTATTAGCTAGAAATCTAATACTTTTGTGGTAATGCCGTACACAAAACCTCCTTAATTGTGTTGTGCATTGTTGCAACTTTAGATAATTGATATAAAACGAGACGACTTCACTCTAATTTGAATTTGTTAGATTTGTTTTCCTATATTGTCAAATAAATCGTTTATGTTACCAATTTATGTCAAGTACGGACTGGGCGGTTTTTTATCGATAGAAAACAAAGATGCTACCAGAACATTTGACCGATTTAGAGGGGAAACCGGTTTATAGAAGAACCGGTTTAGAGGGTTTCCGTTATATACAAAGAATACCGTTCAAAGGCAGTAACCTCCGGGAGACTGTGTTTTGTCATCCATTATTTTGTACGACTCTATAGGTTGGATGGGTTTGAGTTGGGGGATTTTGGGGAAGGTAGTATATTGGGGAAGGTGGTATTTTGGGGAAGGTGTTATATTGGGGAAGGTGTTATATTGGGGAAGGTAGTATATTGGGGAAGGTAGTATTTTGGAGAAGGTAGTATTTTGGAGAAGGTAGTATTTTGGAGAAGGTAGTATTTTGGGGAAGGTGGTATTTTGGAGAAGGTAGTATTTTGGAGAAGGTAGTATTTTGGGGAAGGTGGTATTTTGGAGAAGGTAGTATTTTGGGGAAGGTGGTATTTTGGGGAAGGTGTTATATTGGGGAAGGTGGTATATTGGGGAAGGTGTTATATTGGGGAAGGTGTTATATTGGGGAAGGTGGTATTTTGGGGAAGGTGTTATATTGGGGAAGGTGGTATATTTGGGAAGGTGTTATATTGGGGAAGGTGGTATATTGGGGAAGGTGGTATTTTGGGGAAGGTAGTATACTGGGGAAGGTGGTATTTTGGGGAAGGTGTTATATTGGGGAAGGTGGTATATTGGGGAAGGTGTTATATTGGGGAAGGTGTTATATTGGGGAAGGTGGTATTTTGGGGAATGTGTTATATTGGGGAAGGTGGTATTTTGGGGAAGGTAGTATATTGGGGAAGGTGGTATTTTGGGGAAGGTGTTATATTGGGGAAGGTAGTATTTTGGGGAAGGTGGTATATTGGGGAAGGTGGGATGTTTTGTATGCACTTAGTTTACTAGGAACCCTTTTCAATCATAAAATACTCAATATGTTGAATATGTGTATTTTCCTTCTAAAATTGGCTCTTCTTTATCACGAGCGCCAATCCAAAATGACGAACTTCCGCCTGCTTATACCTCCTCAAGTTTTGTTCACCAATATATTTTAATAAAAATATGAATGACTGGGCAATGTGATGGTAGACCGTCCAGTATTGCTCATTATATTGTCCTTCAATATACATTCAGATCACTATGCTTAAGCCTTTTTGATATAAATGTCTGCATTGGGTTTAATATACCCTCCATATAGGGACCATCTACAAAAAAACAAGCGTTGTTTTAACTCAATCACTGGGCTCAAGCAGATGTACATGTAGGGAAACATTGTATTTATCCGTTATCCCTGCAATTATAAATTTCGTCCAATTTCTGATTATTTACACACAGAATTACCATCCTTTACCTTCAACTGATGTGTTGTCTTCTATAATGTTATTTCATGTGATGCCATGTTTAACGTTTACATTTCATTTCTGTCTCCAAGTAGCCGCGGCCGTGGTCCAGTAGTTAGAGGACTTGTAACCCGGAGATCCGGGTTCGAATACCGGTCGCGGCATGTCATACCCTTCAATGAAAATTTGACAAAAGTATCGATTTTCCTTCAAACGTGGAGAAGTTACCGGCTCCTTGTGGAAGGGTAAGTTAGTACTGGTTAGAATATAGAACAGGAAAACTGGCTAAGTGAACCGGTCGCCGTATATGACTGAAAAAACGGCTTTAAACCCAGTGACAATAAGTCACATAAAACGAACGAACGAACGAACGAGCGAGCGAACGAACGAACGAACAGTCTCAAAGTGCCGTCATCATGTGCCTATAATATCAACCAGATGTTGTAGCAGTTCGTGTTGATAATGCTAGGAAGTTAATACGTTTTTAGATTTACGATGTTATTTGGTTTAATTTCTTATATAAGGAGTGATTGTATTTATTTTTGTGTACAATATGGACGCAATGCGCGCGTATAACTTGTATTAACGAACTACGTGAGCGCGAGAATCCATTAATGCACGTTTTCTCCTTAATTGAATTTCCACTGAGAGTGTGTTTTACAGGCAATGCTTGATTTAACAAAACTGTTGTTCTCTAAATGCTACAAATTACTGTAGAAATATTTTAACGAACACCCAATGTGTGAACATCTGTCAAGTGTTTACTGTATTTACTGCGTGTTATACGGACAATGAAATCTTAATATTTAGACCTCCATTTGGATACGAAAAGAGTGGTCTTTATATCGAGGTGGTTTGATTATCAAGTTCAAATATAGAAAAAATAAAGAAAACTGGTCCAAATTTGACTGGTCGTTATAATGAGGTATTCGTTATAATAAGGAGGTCAAAAGTTGAGATTTTACTATATTTGTGAATAGAATCATTTCTGTATAATAAGGAAATGTCCACAGAAAACAATGATTATAACACAAAAGAATACAAAAAATGAATAAATTAAATGTACTGGTTATACTGATACATTTAAATTCAGCATTTCAAACATTTTTCTATGTAATGAAACGGACCGTGATTACCAATAAAGGCTGCCGTCACAGTTCACTGGGTTTGTTTGACATTTAGACTGTTATTGCGTTTGGTACATCACATTGTTTTTAGGTGTTAGGGAATAAACACATATAAATGAAAATATTTTTGATCACATTCTTGACGGCAAAATGTTTAGTGTCTCCCAATCAGAGCAACGCGTTCAGCCTGTTAACAATTCTAAAATATCGGTTTATCGATGACACGATGTTTCAGAGAATCAGATTAGAGATCTACAAGGATTTCTGCCTGATTCCAATTTTCCTGTAGATATAATCCTAGTTTCTTTGTATGTTTGTTTTATATCACTAAAATCCGTGTTTTACCGGCCATGTTTTGTGGATCTAGCTTCTCTCCAATATTGTTTTGGCCATTTTTTTTGGGGGGGGGGTGCTGTTTTTGTGTATGTTCAGTCGTTGTTCAGGTGTTCTGTGAGGTAAAACGTTCTGTAAGAGTCATTCTTGCTGATCTTTTTTTTTCATTCTATTTGTGTATTAACAGAGCACACTTAATACAGTCAGGACATCGTAACATTGGGTGAAGTAAATAACACGTGTAGCCTCATCTGTTGCATGTAATTACATGTACTGGTTTGAAAATGTCCATAATGATATTATAGCAAGCATGTGTATTCTATATACTGTGGAAACCTCTAAACCGTTTCCCCTACAAACCGGTTTCTCCTCTGAATCGGCCAAATGTTCTGGTTGCGGCTTCATTAATATGTAATTAAAAAATCCCCTCTAAACTGGTATGCCCTATAAACCGGCCAAATGACCTGGTCCCAGACTGGACCGGTCTGGAGGGGTTCCACTGTACACGTAGGCCTATACAGTATTCACAAAACAATCAAAAAGCATGTATAATCAAAATGTATCCAAATACCACATTAAGTGGTGGCTGAAAATGAAATATGTGTTCCAATATATAACGACGTACGAACTTGGTTTGATATAAATGTCAATCTGTCTGTGAGCGCTGAAATTAAAACACAAATCATCTGCTTTGTTGAAAGGAGTTATAAAATTAATAATGAAATGGCTTAGAACAGATGAGATGAATGTATAAACATGACAAGTTTGACGTACAGAATCTGGACAAAATAATATGATGGCACATGTGGCCTATGAAAATAAGTATCATGACGTCACTATATTTTTCAAATAATCAAATGCAGTTATCAATGCTACCATACAATAAGGCCTAAACAAAAAAAGGTTTGTTTCCGATTACAATCCCAAAACAAATATGGGTCGGTAGGTAGGGATTTTTTCTTTTATGTTTTTTTTTACATATATCGGCAACACTGTTGGGATAATTACAATATATCACTAAGATTTGGATGCCGTAAAATCTTCGGGACCTGGATGTGTGTTTAAACGCCTATTTCTGTTAGATTTACATTCTCATTTCCTTTCCACACTGACCAATCACATTTTGTACATGGTTCTCTTTTTTGTAGATTTCTTATTATGTCATGTGACTTAAAGAAGTACGTCAAATAGATAAATCAAAATGATATAAACCAGATGTTGTTTTATATAGTGATAATGTAGTATTCGTGTTCTCTGTGATTGGGAGCAAATGATATTCTTTGATGTTCCAAATCTCCATCCAGAAATTGAAAACAAACATTAGTAAAGAGATGTCATAGATTTATTCTTATTTCAATGTTCTTGTTCCAACGTAGATTTTGTTTTTAGATTCTGTCTAAATGGTACCAATCAATCCAGCATTTATCAGCCGTTGTTTAACATATCTGTAGTCGTTAGAACTTCAAAGATTGACTGTCATGATCTGTTTGTCATGTATGGTGATGAAATAAATGACAAGAAAATAAGCGATAACAAAGCGTGCAATTTGCGGTCGCTGTGGTAATCAGAATCGGAAAAAGTGGCCCAGGTTGTGCATCACAATATGTTATCTTTTTGACTAGTTACACGATTTGTGTGCTAGGATGAGGCTTAGTGCATTTTGTATGAAGTCGATTTGACAGTGTTAAATCAGTTTTACCTCTCGTCAAAATACGAAAAACGTTTTTTAGAGAGAGTACAAAGTGGAACCGATTTTACAAAACCGGTTTTAATGACCTTTAACTAGAACAAATATAACATCAGCTAGAATTAACTAAACGTGTCTTTACACTATGAAATTACTGATATAATGGAAGAACGATAGAAAAAAGTTGTAATACGAAAGCACTCCTAATTCTCCGAGTTGAGACACACGCACTCTTCCATCTCCAGTTTGGGATAATATAATATAATATGACGTCATCAAGCAACAAAAGATACGAACTTCAACATTCCTGGTTGTTACAAAATGTATTCAAATGGCAATATTTAGCATAACCTGCTTGCAATCCTGGCGTGAAATGTTTTCATTTACTTGCATAGTATTAATTTACGGCGACAATGATGATAACAGGGATTATCTCCAATCTCATTTCTCTGCTTAATGCCTTAATTAAAGCGCTAACCTTCATCGAGTGTTTTACAAAACAAGTGACCATCGAAAGTTAACATCTTAATCTTGTCTTACTCACTCAATAATTCGAAGAAACAACGATGATTATATACACCTATATACATGTAATTGTTTCGATCAAACTTAACTATGTAAGCCATGACATGTTTCAATCATACTTTATAGTATGACCTATGACATGTTTCAATCATACTTTATAGTATGACCTATGACATGTTTCAATCAAACTTTATGGTATGACCTATGACATGTTTCAATCAAACTTTATGGTATGACCTATGACATGTTTCAATCAAACTTTATGGTATGACCTATGACATGTTTCAATCAAATTTTATGGTATGACCTATGACATGTTTCAATCATACTACATGGTATACGTTATAACATACTGATTCATTGTTTTATTGTTATAATGTACTTGATGAGTTTTTATGTTATCTATACCATAATTAGTTCTGTTTTACTCCGCAACCTCGGCTCTCTGCATGGGGTGAGATATATATGGACGCGAAACGTGATAACACTGATGAAATCGTTGAGTACAATTATACTTCAAATGAATTCATCAAAATTGAAAAATATATTTGTTTAAATGTGAACGCATGTGTTTTAGTTAATGTCTAAAATATCACATGAATGTCTGGCGTGTGTCTGTACAAACAAACAATACGCATTTATTTAAGGTCGATACAGTCACTCAGCACTGAGTAAACATCCATTGTTTTCATGGGTGATGAATGTACACATTGTTTACACATTCTATACCCGCGTACAAATTTGAAATTATCGCAATCTCTCCTCCTCGGAAAGACCTTGAATTCAATCAGATCGTCCGTTCCATAGGGAAATACTCGTAAATCATTACGCGTGGGACAAAAAAAATCGTTTCAAAATGATAATTTCAGCCATGAACACATTACACTTATCATTTGTTTTATCATTGATGGTAAATTAGTATTGGCCCTCCTGCTAGCTTTACCGGATTGCTATGCACAGTCACAACATTGTCAATACATTGTCAGTCGTTGATACGGTGTCCAGGGAAAAAATAATACCCTTATCAAATGATCGCTTGAATTTTATAGCGTTACTTTGTACATGTATTTTATTCAATCAATGATAGTTACATGAAGGCAAGATAATGCGCTGTTTATAAAACGTTTACTTAGTAATCTCATTAATTGTGCTATCTCATTGATCACGGATCGAAGATGTTTGTATCTTTCAATACCCACCCTGAAGCTGGTGGTAAGTTTTATGTTAAAACTACAGTTGAAATGTCATATGATTTTGATAAATGATATTTTATTCATTATACGTGTAATACTTAATATGCGAAACACAAATTACCGTATTGAATTTGATGAATTTAACACATGCTGTTTCCGATTGGTATTTTGTTTAGATATCATAATTGATTAATGTTTGATGGAAATATGTGAAACAATATGAAAACAATTAGACTGTGGATGTATCAAACAGATAATCCGCGATGTAATGATAATAAATTTCATGAATTTTGGAAGCAATCCCTCGGGATTTTGACTATAATATCCAAATGATCGTTTTATGAAACAAGATATGAAGTTGAATCAACACCAATTACAGTTATGTTTCTTTCTAATAACTTTGGTAGGACAATTTTTAAATCATTATGATTTAACATAACAACTAATTTTGTATGCATATTACTGTTTAATGCCATATATGTGTATTATTTCTGCTTCTGAAATCTTATCTACTGTGTACATTTTGTATAATTACTTGTATAGTGTTGTTTTAATGCTCTTTGTAACTTAATTTGTAATTTTGTTATGTGGACCATACTACAAATTGTTTTTTTAAACCAACTATTTTATCCACACAAAATAAAGTCATTCGTATCATGATTATCATTTATAACATATGATTTTAATGCTATATATACTTACTGTGGCTTCTAATTGATAAAAAAAATATCATCCGTGCCACAGTTGCTTCTTTTGTGATTTGAGATTTATAAATAAACGCGAATCTAATTTCAATTGGTGTACCTTCAACCATGCAGTCAAATTCAATTCCAACAAAAAAGATTTAGTGGAACAGAACAGAATATAACACATATTTTTTTCAACTTGTAACAGTGTTGTATATATAAATTATAATATATGTGTGTATAGTAGTTTGTATGCCCATTAGCCCGATTGGCTCAGTTGGTAGAGCAGCTGACTTGCAAGCAGAAGGTCGCTTGTTGGATCCCCGCATCGCGAACTTTATTTTCTGCCTCCTATTATAGACTTAAGCACAGCAGCTCTTAAACGAACCTGTACAAAACAACTAAGTCTGACAACATTCTGTCAAACATAACGAGAACAAAGCAAATACATTCCCGGTGTCATTCAAACTGACAATTCGTTTTTTTTTGCGAATTACGTGGCATACCATCGAAATCGAATTTAATTCGTTTATTTATTGGCTAAATAATTAAACATGTACTGATATCTGAAATAAAATCTCACGGATTTTAATTGAACTTACTGGAGAAATTTACAAATTAATTTATTTGGGTATTTATACGAGACGATTGAATGAAAAGTTATTGGATATTTTTTTTATTGTCACATAAACAACTAATAAACCAAACATCTTGCCGTTACTTTTTATGCTGACAATAACGCTCAAGTACAAGTACATAAACAACTAATAAACCAAACATCTTGCCGTTATTTTTTACGCTGACAATAACGCTCAAGTACAATTGTACTTATTTAGTGTAGAACACTAAATTTGAGTTAGCCCTTTCCCTGCATATGAAGCAGATGACTTTTAAAAACATTGTGGCAAAAGAAGTTATTTTCTTTAAATAAAATGATGTTTCGTATATTTGCTTTGAATTTGGAAGAGTCTAAAATATACTTATGAGGCAAAGGGATTAGCAAAGGTTAAAGGTTAGAATGTTCTATTGTATAATACTGAAGTTTATTGACACACGTTTCTACTCTCTATTGTCGGAGGTTTTCGGTGCCTGCTAGGTAGCCTGTTAACTTCCATTTTTGTTTGTAGTTTTGATCAATGTCATTGATGTTTATCATGATATCAATTTTTACCTAAATATCAGACTTGTTCATACGTATCTGAAGTCTCTTTGTATTTACATGTTGTATTTGAAGTTCAACTAACAATGTGTCTGATTGAAGCACAAGTATTTCATTTGTTTATTAACACAATGTAAATGCACGCAACGATACCAGAATGTCAATGAACCACATTCACTTCCGACAGACGATATGTAATATTTGTTTTACCTTGTGTAGACGACCGAACATGTAAAAATTATTCTATTATCTTGCTCATATCCGCCTTGTTTTGCATGAAATCCGTATTTGTGATTGAACAAGGAGAAACGCGTCGTGGAAATTACGAATCTTACTTTTGTCAGACAGAATTTAAGCACTTTATGCTTTCTACAACATCATTGCGAATGAACTGTGATTCTTAAAGATGCGAATAGTCCTAAGAGAAATTAATAGCTCTGATTTTGTTAGGATACAATGTACCCCTTATTAAGAGAATAAAATAAGCGAAATGTGGCAGACAAATTTTTCTTTTTCGGTCTGACGCACAATAATTAACGTTACTTCACAGATTCGAGACAACATTCAGACATTATTTTAAGCATGTTGACGAGTATGTATTTTGTGTTTTATTCGATGTCTTGTGAAAGTTGTTTTATTGGTTTCAGCTGTGATGGTTGGGTAATGGCTACATTGGTAGGTGAGGAATGATGGATTTTTGCGTCTCTTTTTCTTACTTTCTGTTCAAGTTTTCGACGAACTTGACAGATAGAGTTTGTGTCTTTACGGCCGACTCAAATAAACATATTTATCGGAACATGTGACAGAATGTTTTCTACTAAGTGTCAGTATTCAATAAAACAACCAATAGTATATTTCTTTTTAATCAGTCTACGTTTAAAACAGCATTATCGAAATTGAATTGAATGGATATACGTGTATATGAGAAAAGGACTCCCGAAAAATAGATACGTACAAAAATCCCCTTCTATAAAAATGTTTCTATAAAAACCCAAAACCCACCCAACAAGAAATATAGAAAATGGAAAACAAAACACGTCGCTGAGAAAACACTGCCATAGAAGCGTCGACAGCAAGGGGGTTAAACTAATTTCCAGGGCCGAACCTCGAACTACATAAAAGCGTACAAAAATAGCTTTACTTATCTTGAGTTATCTGGTGTATATATATCTTGAGTTATTTGGTGTATATATAATATTTGTATATTTTGACAACATGGGTATTATCTATGTCAAGTAAATCATTAAAGATCGTGAAGTTCTATTAAATGCATCAATTGCATTCACTTGATTTCAAAAGATATGAAATCCTGGATATGTTCGCTTTTTATGATAGATAAACTTCTAAGCTTCTATGATAACAGAGGAAAATGTCAACAATTTGTGACACGCAATTAGTACCCATCGGAAAACAAGATTCCTTGTGACTTGCGAAGCCAAAATTGAAGTATGTAGCAATTGAGCGCCGAATAAAGAAAAAAATAGGGGAGGACATTGGAAACTTATCGTGAGAGTAAGGGAGTATAGGTGCGTCAATTATTTACAAACCTGATCACGTGATATAACCGTGCAGTCTATAGATGGTTTCAAAAGTTATTCATTTCGACTTACCCTGCGATCAAAGGGAACAGGACGTTTTCATTATTGTTACGATCGTATAATTGTGTGTGATCTTAAATGACAAATGGTTAATTACTGCCACTCCTTCTGAAAATGAAACTGAAATTATAATCAATGACTTAATTATTTCATAATTATTTCATAAACCTATTTCCAAAGGAGATTTGCTATCTGATTCCGTCAAAATACAATATAAATCTAATGCGCTTTTGTGTAGTTTATCGAATTTCGTATTAACTTCGTGCAATTCATTCTTCAAAGTTGTTATATGTGCGCCGTGTCTGATGATTTAGTAAATGCAATTTGTTCATAAGCATTAACCATCCAAGCTTTTAATCTCTGGTCGTCATGGTAATCATATACTGATACAGATATAGTGTTCGTCAGGCTGGTATCTATTATTATCTGATATTCTTGAAATTACCCAAATTGTTTGTTGGATGTTTCAATTAATATTCCCCATACGTGTTGTTCTCACTTCTCACAAAGTTTGACTACCGTAAAATAATAAAGAGGGGTTCTTTTGTCCTGACAATGTGGATTACACTCAAATGTCAAAGTATATCATTGAAAGGACAGAAATAAGAGGGTCCAGTGCTGGGTAAAAAATGGAATTTAAGAGTAATGTAATGAGTTTCATTTAGATGAAAAAGCGTTTATCAGCCATGCATTATAGTGTTCTTCTATTTGAAAAAAAATACTTAAATCAATGTTCTTAAAATTACGAAACATTATCTCGCACAGTGTAAATTAATTTTCATACACTATAACTATTACGTATAGCATGTAAGGAAATAGACTATTTTCACACTTTGAACTGTCATCGTACAATGAACGTATTATTTCGTACAATAATGAAATGTCCCTGCTTCTGTTCACACTATATGTTTATATAATTATTGATAATTGATAGAGTAATAAGCGGATTACCGTTTGGTTATTGAAGGAAAAAAGTATGTAACAGTGACATGCTTTCTCACCCTTTTCACGTTATTATTATGTTTTATTATATCCAATATTGTAAAAAGTTGCTTTGTAAGAAAATTATCTCCAGGTGAATATACAAATAAACACATGCTGTAATGCTTAATGATCCTCTCTAGAGATCGGTAAGAAATCGAGAATGTTTTTATTTCACGTTCTTGTTCCCGTTTTCAAATTTTGCAATAAAACGAACAATACGATGCTTTGATAGTTCTTACATTTTTTTTGGGGGGGGGGGGCTCAGGCGTTGTGTTGTTTTGGTCCCGTTCAATACGATATTTGCCGTCTGTACGGATTGTTGGTTGTATGAAGTGTTGGTGGTCTTTGAAACTGTTGCCTTCGACGGCTTTCTGAATTGTTCGAAATCTTTGAAAGTTATCTTATAGCAAATTATGGGGACAATGACACCAGGTAAATGTGTTATACTGATGTGAAATGTCTCCAATAGATATGGACGGTGTTTACTTTAGCGCATCGAATACTCATCGTTGTTTTAATGGAAACTGGCTGTTAATGTAACGTATTCGTAGTGCCACTGTGTAACTGAAAGGATGTTTGATATAAATTTTATTATCAAAAACATTATTCGTCGATGATTCTTACCGTTCCCACCTAAATGTCATTATTGTATCCCTTATGCAGAATTTTGATTGAACTTAAATGATTTATGATCACGTGCGAGTATTCCATTTAATCCCTTAGTCTCAAACCTGTGGGAATATGTTTACACTCGTGAATTAAAAAAATCTTTTATCAATTGTTTGCATCGTTATCGATATTTTAATGTCATTAATACAACACAGAAACTAACTTTAGTTTTCCCTTGAAACTTCTGCATAATATTGGAGTATTGTACTATCATATATAGATGTATTAGACGTGTTGTCAGTTAATAAATAAATTAATAACATGGATAGGTTAAATGCCGGTGTAAACCGTTAATGATAAAACCGTGTTAATATCTTAAAACTCACAGTTTATATTCTGTCTGGTGGTCTATTTGTACTTGCCGTGACATCACGAATTTTTGATATGGTTATAACGAAACAAGCACAACAATTACGGTGTAAGACTAGTATAAATGATGACTATTTCTTAAACTAACTTGTAGTTTCGGCTGGTGTTACTTTACTTTCGTTTCAACTGAACCCATATTGAACTGCGTACTTATTATAACCACTATCAAAAAATCTCACTTTGAGTCTGGAAATGGTATCTTGATTTAAATACATGATTTACAAGTTCAATCAAACCCATGGTTACTGTATTAATGTATAAAAATGGGGAATCTTGGTACACAAATCATCTTTTTGAAGACAGATCAATCAGTACATCAGCATTCTGTAATATGCGAATCTATAAATACAGCTTACAGACATTTTCCATAATTATCAAAATATAAATTACATTGTATTATCATTTAGGAGTTAATTAAAAACCAAAAAAACACGGTTTCCATGAAAATACCATAGTCACGCTATAGTAATTAGTTTCCATTTGAATGTATTAGTCACCTTCATTGCAAGACAACTGTTTTTTGTTTTCATCTCCCTACGTTGCTTTAATACATAACTGTGGACCGCTCCCAAGATTTTAAAATTTGACTTAGTAAAAGACGGCTTGGTGTTGTTTTTTGTAATTGTAGGTGTCAGACGTGTTCTTTGGGTTTTATACGCGATAGTTTTTGTAGAATGGTCTGATTTATTGCATGTGGCATTTTCTGGGAGTTATTTGTTATTTTCTACCACGTGTTGTGACTTTAGAAAGATTAACAAATGTTATTACAATAATGAATGATTTCTGTGAAATCGACAAAAAGAATTATTCTTGTTAAAAAAGACAAAACTTAACATGACCATTAATTTGTCTGTTTTACTTGTGTCAATCAAACTGAAATTCTTGTTTATTGAATTTCGCAGAAACTTCGTAATATTAGAAAAATAAACTTAATTAATTGAAATGTTCCAAAGTTTGAAACAAAAATTCGCTGATTTTATTTAATACTGTTGTGTAATTTACTAATTATTTTAACCGAAACAATAAAAAACGGCGGGCTAAATTAAATGTAATTGAATGTAAGTTTTTAGATTGCCACACAACAAATATTCAAACACCAATTAAGCCGAGTTTTAATCACTCATTGTGTTTGTAAGTGTGGAAAACAACATTAGAATTACGACTTCGTTTATTCCGACACTTCAACACATTTGGTGATTTGGTGCGATGTAACCCTTTGATAATAAAGACTAGCTGTGTTTATATTTGCGGGTGATTCAGTGCGTGCTCTAAACAAGGCTTATATTTATCTTGTTCATCGCTCGAAACATTGATGTCTAGCAAAAAATCACAAAGAAATTATCACTTTTTCGAAATATTTATACTTTGCATTTAAAACAAGAGAATATTTAAATACTAGTGACAAGAATAACAACTACTTATATCAATATGAATCTTAAGAGGTGTACTATTTTGTAAATTTGTACCGTCTCTCTGTAAATTGTTTAAAATTATATATTGTACGCCGTATTTTGTAAACATTCTTGTAAAACGTTTACCCTTTTTTACATATATTTGTATTGATTGGCTGTAGATATGCTTTGCAATTTTATGCCAAATAAAGATTATGTCAAGCCATGCCATACCATGCCATGCCATGCCATGCTATGCTATGTTTTAAGGATTTCTCAGACCACATTATACTGAATGTCAAGCAAGGTTTCAATTAAAATTAAAAGCGTAGCCGCCACTAGTTGATCCCGTAGATGTATTAAGGACAATGCCGCCATGATAAGTATTAAGTAAAATAAGTAAAAGCTCTGAATCTGAATCATTAAATAAGAGAGTGATTCTAAACACGTCCTAAAGAAGTCAACCGGAGTAATTAAGTAACACTTAACTTTGAGTTATTTTTATTCCAAATGCATTAGTTTGACAGTATATAACTCTCATCGTCGAAAAAGGCGGTTTTATCACACGCAAACCGTCCATCTGTATTATGAATCATTAGTTCTGTTCTGTTATTTTTGAAAATAAAATATCATTTAAAACAGCGAATAATTCTATTACCACGAACACGTTCATGCTAGACATGCTTCTATTAAGATCGGTAATTTTAATTCTCGCCTATTCTTAGAAAATGCTTACACCACAATTTGTATTAACTGATATTGTTATACTCATTTTACAATGTATACTCGTCACACAGTATTGCATTTACTATTATAGAATTTCAATATTATATCTCATAAAAGCATGTTTACAAGTATTTACTCGCCAATATAATGATGAAATAATTCAACAAAATACACTGTATAATGCTGATGTGAAGTATTGTATTTTAAATAAATGGCTATATGGTTATAGATGGATGAGATTTATGATACCATTTTATAATATCAGGATCTAATTACTATCTAGTGTTTTCGCGTATCACTGTAAGTTTATATTTTCTATTCAATAAATTCTCTGAAATCGTGTCGTACAACAATAAGATACTTAATATTACGTTCCCTAAGACTGGAATGTCTCACTGAGTGTAGTTAGTGGTGTTTGGAGTGTGTGCTCACATACAATCTTATAAAACATATGTGATGGCTATTGTGGTTGCACCATTTTCTGTATGTACAGCAGACAATTTGTTTTCATACATATGTACAAATGTTACTATTCATATGCAAACAATTAATACGTTTGTAAGAAAATTATTATGTCTGTTTACAAATATGAGGTGTATTTGTGCATTATTTATATGTTAAATAAACGACAATTCCATCAACCACTTGGATATTTGTCAAATTAATTCAACCTATGTACAGTCAGAACAAGCTTCGTCAACTGCTTCATATAGGTTAAGATGTGCATGGCAATAGTTGTGGATATAAATATGTACGTATACCTGTGTCGTATGAGCCCTACATGCTTTGGCATCGTGGCCTGAAGGTTAATGCGCAGCACTAAACAAATAGCTGGTTGTTCATTGACTTTACATGCATACTAATCAAATTAAGGACCAATAATGCCAAGATGCTTTAGGACAAAGTTGTACCTTGTATTTCACCCATTTGCGACTTAATTGGGTTTTATGCAGAACTTTATGACAGTGATAGAATTAAAACACGATCGCTTAATTGGCTGTTGTGTTGCTAGAGGTTCCAACGTTAGAAATGGTTATCTATACAAGTTTTGTTTTTTCAGCAATGATTCTTGAATTTATGTGAATTAAATACAAAATCCAAAGCTTGGGTGATTCGATTAGTCCTAACACAGTCACAATCGCGCTCTCTTACGTTGTGTTTTCTATGTATTGTCAATGTCATAATCAGATGTTCATCGTGCCTTACCAATACAGAGAAGTTAACATTTTTATCGTCAAACTGTGAGCAAAGACCGCCCTTGGGAAAGACAATATATGACCTTTATTAATAGAAGGCCTTATTCGGAGGTCAGTTTGTTCTAAATAATCAATGAGGGATTTATGTGAGAATGACCGTTATTTACAGGGTGGTCTTTATTCAGAGGTGGCTGCAAACACAGGTTTGACTGTACATTATATTAATGTTAGATCTGTTCATCCTTAATAACATTGTGCACAACGCTGATTTCATATTCAGTCAATACGATGCAAGATCATCCATGCACGGTAGTGCTACTAATCAAGAGATGAACTGGTTCTTTCATCTTGCTGTGTATTTTCATATTCTTTCATGTCTTGTGGCGTAATCAAAACATATGTTAATACGCTTTAACAAACCGTATTTTCATTGTTGCGGTAGCCGCGATTGAGAAACCATATGTCAGATATTGTCGAATACAATAATTTTACTCCTTTCTGGGCCGCGACCGTGGTCCAGTGGTTAGTGCGCTTGACTTGTAACCCGGCGATCCAGGTTCAAATCCCAGTCGCAGTAGGTCATACCCTTCTATGAAAAATTGACAAAAATGTCGATTTCCCCCTTATGTGGAGAGGTCGCTGGCTTCTTGAGGAAGAGCGGGTTAGTACTGGTTAGTATACAGTCCAGGAAATCTGTCAGGTGAACCGGCCGCCGCATGTAGTTAAAAAATTGTTAAAAAAACGGCGTTAAACCCAGTGAAAAAAAGTTTTCTCTCTTTACCACGAAATATCGAAACGCTTTCTATCAGACTTGGTGTGAATACTTTAATACACATGATGTGACCAAGCACAATTATAGTTCGTTCAAATAGTTATAAGCTTTGTTGCTTGGTGTGTATTCGTGAAATGGAGACTTTCTTTGGAGTTTAAATCCTTGAAACCGTTGTATACAAACCGGAACTTCACCTGAAACGCGGATCATATATTTTTTCAAAAGTCCTTTCTTTTAAATGTGTATAAATCACGGAAGCAGTCAGCCCATTTGTTCATGTGCGATATTTTCTATGGGAAAATAATTTCCTATGTGTAATCAGGTCATATTTATTTAAAGACATCCACTATTGCTTTAATTGACGCCGATTGTAAACGGCATCATGTAGTAAACATTAATTGCTTGACCCTCTCGCAAAGTAAACATATCATTTGCTATCTGACATATGATATTCTCGGTGGTGGTGATTCCTGTACTTTGATTGAAGAATCATCGCTTTGAGGGCAATACTTTTTGTCAACTTGTGAGCTAACTCAGTGATATAAAAATATGCGGATAAGGCATATCTAATATCACGATCATTGATAGTTTTAAGTGTTCATGTACCAAGAACCACTAAGCGGTAGTATTATATATTCCCTTGAAACATCGCCGCTCCATATATCATTATATAAATGTAAAACTCGTGTTGCGGGTTAATGTTCGTACATAACGGTATTATGATTACTATAGCTGTGATGTTATCCATTAATTGCGAGTATTAATATGGTAGATTACCCGTAATTACTGGTAGGGTGTTGGTTGATGCAAACTGGAACTGACATTAAGAAGATAATATTGTTTTAATAAATCATATAACATTTTAATACGTTGGACGCATTTTCCTAACACGAATATCAATATATGTGCTACATGTGTATATACCAACCCTTCAACAACGTGCCGGCCCCCTATGGTTTACGCTGCGCTGCTTGTTTAATAACTTAAGAAGGATTTCATACAACGTTACACTACAGAGGGACTGAACTATTTATCTGGTGATATTTTCACAGTTTTATTAAAACCATGAAATGTCATATGACGGTTTCTAAGTGACTTCCTAACATATTTCATTCTTAGTTTTCTATAACGTACATTTATACAGATTAAGATCACACAAAGTAACAGATGACTGTAAAATGCAGCCGAAAAACTTCTACATTGAAGCTTAATTCCTCCGATTATTTCAAACCATGTTTTTCGAAGGAAAAATCTTGGGTATTAAATTAGCATATGTCGGCGGGCGGGCGTCCACAATTTATTCTGTGCGCAACTCCTCTCATTTCTCAAAGGATTTCAACGAAACTTAACACATAATTAACGTCACCAAGTACTCCAGGGGTTTTGTGATTAGATCATTTTTTGCGGAATTATGGCCCTTTGTTTATTTTATGCACATGTGATATTCTTTGTGCAACCTTCCACGAATAGCTGACAATCCCTGTTATCTTGTGTTTTTTTTCATATGAGACTAAATCGAAATGCTACACGAAATGATTAATGAATTTCTCTTACATACATCACAATGTATTGTTATCTGCCGCTTGTATAATACTGGTTCTATTTGTTCCAATATTGTCCGTGTTGTTGATTGATAACTTGTTTTGGGGGGGGGGCATAAGTCTGACATAAATTTGATAAGTTTATTCAAAAGCAATCTTATAAACACAAATGACCCTTAAAATGCAGTGGTATAGCAATATAAATGCAACGCATAAACAAAAGCGAATGTCGCATAATGAAGTACACTTATTAACATATAATGAGCATTGGTAATAATTCAATTGTAAATAGAAACATTTTCACGCAGACTATGTAAACACTCGATAACAATTCCCATTGAAATTCAGTTAAAAAGAAGAAAAAAAATGTCTGGAAAAAAAACTTTACACTTTTGATAAAGTACACACTTCATAATATCAAACTGATGTTCACTTGTTGATGATTTGAATGACAATTCAACATGAATATAAATATGAAAGACCATTAATGAAGCTAACGTGTTCCTCATACGATATTAACGTGGAAGAATTATTAATGAATATGAATGATCAATCATCAATCTGAGTGGTTAATGAGACATACAATATTTCTCTCTATTTCTTATTTCATCTGTACACAAACTTAACCAATTATGCAATTAACTAAAGGAGTTACATGCTTTTTCATTTAAAGTCTGTCATTGGAGGCATTAATTCGAACTGATATTTGATATATTGCTATGATCTGTAAATAATTTTTCTTCGGGCATATTTGGTTTGCTTTGAGGACCACCTTTTTAGACAAGTTAAGCTTGAAAAAATTGTTATATCCCCGTGGGACCATTGTGTGCATGTATTGACGTTTGTTGTAAGTAGGGGTTAATGGGAAAAGCGTGTTGTAATATTTAACGCTATAATGAAATTCCAAATACGTATGCGAAATATATATGATACGAATATGTTCATTGGTGTAAAATGTGTATTATTAAATGAGGGAATATTAATAAAAACTGTTTCGTTCAGTATTCAACTAATGTTAGCACAAAGTGTTCACTATTGATCTTTACCCGTACCAACAAAGTTGAACTACCACCAAATTACTGCCAAATTGTACTAACAATTAATTAACTAACATCAATTGGTTCGAAGACATTTTAGGGATGAGGACCCAGATGGCTATGTTTGCTTCATTTTCGATGAATGAATATGTTCAAAAATAGTGAAAGAGATGGCACGCCGATCATTTCTCATTTCCACAAATCGGGGAAACTCAAAAGCAAAGAGAGTGTGTAAGTTGGCCGCTCCAGTACTCCCGACCTTGCCACTCATTCATTAAATTGCTATCAATTGGTAAGAAATATTTACATACATAAATAGAACGGGATCAAACCTCTTGAATTATCATCAATCAAAAATCCGATAGAGCTCAATGATTAGAAATCTTCTGACCCGAGATCTGTCATGAATAGTTACATCTGTCAAATACAACAAGGTCATTGGATTATGGACCAGATTTCACAAACAACATCACCGTATCAGTTCTACACAGAAAAGCGACTTTGACTGATCACTGTATGATTGTATGGCTTGTCTAGAACCACCAAGACGAATCTGCTTCATAATAGCACAAATAATTAATCTAATACGTAAACTTGACCTAACACTGAATTGTGATCAAATACTCCCACAAAATGGGGACGGACCGCTCGGCCGACCAACCAACCGACCAACGAACGAACCAACCATGGTGATTCTAGTATATCCCCGAAAACTTCGTTTGCAGGATTTAAAACACAGTTTTATTATGTTATATATCATGATGAATTTCTAATATATAGAACGGTGTTAGGTAGTTGTACTCCCACACAACTGTTCCAGATTTAATGTCGCTGTTGGTTCTCGTTCCACTGTTCTAATTAACTAATGGAGTAAATCATTTGATACTTCTCTATCAATATCTGAATTTACTCCACTCATGTCCTCACTAAAAGTGGAAGGTTTTCACGCACTTGTTATAATTGCATTTTGGTTCCATACTTCTAACAAATTTATCTATGTTTTCATCATGGATGTTGTAGATAGAAATGTTTTGTGTTTTTGTCGAATTGGTCAGATTGTCCGCGGGTGTTTTCATGTTTTAGAGCTGCGTGAAACATGTGTTAAAGTAAATTCAACATGACATAATGATTACATGTCTTAATTTGCTGAAGGATTTTAACAGACCGTACTTGATGGAAAGCGCATTTCCATGAAATTTTATAGCTTGAAGAAAATCCGAAATGGCATTCTAGTGTCAGCCCCAGTCTTGAATATCAAGATATTGAAAATGAAACAAAATAAAAGCACTGAACATGCCTTTATTTCATTTCATTATCAATATCAAGGTATTCATTAATCTTTATGGCAGCCCTTCATAATGTAAATTGACTCGACAAAAGTCGTTCTAACAGCATAATTACATCCGATACAGTGGAATATGTGATAGACTCATTAATGTGTTCCCTTATGCAAATGGAAATACAGCGAAACCACTCTGAAAGGTCACCTCCGAACAACGATCACCTCTCCACAACGGCCGCTTCATATTCCCCCATACATTTTCAACACATAAGAACCTCCCACCACCGGTCACCCATGAACTCCGGCCAACGGCCTACATGTCAATTCCCTATAACCGTTGCATATCTCTGTCAATCATAATCAACGAAGATACGCGAGTGTCAGATGTGTATATCGCGAAAGTGACAAAGGATTAGTGGGGATTAATGGTAAACAGTTAAACATCATTGTAAAAACAATATTCAAGGAATGCAGTGCCCTATGGGGGGAGTCAAAATCATCAACAAATTATTTATTTTACATCGACTTTTGTCAAAAAAAAATTGAAGGAAGTAAAATTTGCCGTAAAACTTTGTAGGTAATCATTTATTCCGCAAACTTATGTGAAAATACAATAAAATTGTATTCTTTACAACATACAACTTTATGACAAAGGAATAACATTCATATTTCATTACATCCACGTCACTTACTCCTGGGAGTATGTACAGAAAGCCAAACAAGAGTATTACAGCTCAAGCCGAACTCTATTGGTCATGTGCACCAGTGTAACCATGTTGACAGTAATTTTAGAAAAAAATCTATGAATAAATACATTAATGCTTCATCTGTTTTAAAAGACTTCAAGACGGAAAAGTAAAGAGTTCAACTGAGTGGATGTGGCATTTAATTACAGATAATTAAGTTTAGTGGGACAAATACCAATAGTCCGGTGCACGTCCGGTAAGGTAACGATACTTGTATTCTAGTGTTAACTAATTGTTAAACAACCAACGATTTGTAACTAAGGGATTGTGTTTTTTTTTGTATTGACATAGAATCTTCTTCCATTATAAATTGAATGTAATAATTGATGTGAAAATCAGCGTCTCTGTCTAATAAATTGTTTTGAATCAAACACTCGTCAAAAACACAAATTTGATCACACCCACCTTCATACTGACAGCAACCGCGCCATAATTAGCATAAGCAAGCACGTGCCTGCATAAGCGAGATAACAACCCTCTCTATTTTACTGGTGTGATCTTGAAACCATAATAGTAATCAAGTCATTTTTATTGTTTACTTGTTCTGTAAGCGATTGGGATTCATATCATTAGATTTTTATTGATCTGAATTATATCTAGATACTGTACTTTATAATTTACGATATGTAAATATTTATGATAATACACACTGACAGATATTCACGAAAGATGATTCCAAGAAATGAAAGAGATTGCAATATATGTAATAATCATGATTGGGAAAATGAATACCATTTTATACTTATTTATACATATATTGCAAGCTCGTAGATTACACGTATTAGCTATGTTTTCTCAATTCTGTATATCTACCGTGTATGTGTTTGTCTTGATTGTTTATTTGTTGTTGTGTAGACTGCTTGCTAATATGGAACGTTTTGTGAGAGGCGTTTTCTAGAAATCCGTTTTTTTTTTACTTTCTATTCAGAGGAGCATGTTGACGTGTTTAATTATCATCCAGTAACTAAGCAATAACAACTTTCTGTATGCCTCCAACTTTATCTTCCGCCTTAACCTAGACACCACGTATCATAATACTCTTTTAAATACGCATTTTACTCAGAAACCTTGCCGTATTTACTTTACTCTGAAAAAAATTCCAACAATCAACAATTTAGGTTAGGTTGTTCCCGAATCATTTCATCATAATGATATCATGAATGTCGTTGAATAGTAATAATATTGTTCTGTGAATGAAATATTAAATCTTCGTGGTTGTGATCATTATAACTGTTGTTGGCACGCGAGCTTTCGTGGCCATGAATTTTACGTTTTGTTATGTAAAATATTGTCGCTAAATATGTATTGAAATGTAAATACATGTATATTTACACGATTGGCATCATTTTCTGTTGGGTTACAGTTAATCTATATGTCAGGAGTCCAAATAGTTCGGTGAATGCACAGATTTTTCAAAATTATATGTATGTGGAGAAGTTACCGGCTCCGTGTGGAAGGGTAAGTTAGTACTGGTTAGTACACAGTCCAGGAAAACTAGTTAGGTGAACCGATCGCCGTATATAACTGAAAAATTGTTGAAAAACGGCTTTACCTCCAGTGACAATGTCATAAAAAACACAAAAAAACAAGATTATATTCAATATACACCTAGCTGTTAACTAATATTTAATAAAACAATATCATTATTATTTGTTATACTTAGATGGTCCTTGAAATTGTTTGTTTGCAGTAACGCGACCGATTCACTCAAAATTCTACCGATCCAAAACTTTTTTAACGATTTGAACAAAAAATATATAAATACCGAAGTTCCCAAGGGGGTTAAAACATTTCGCCTTTTGACTATTTTTTTTCAAGTTTATGCATGAAAGGATTAGACTGTAGACCTTTGATATTAAATAGCTGCATATTTCATCTGTGCTAAGATCTAGTCTCATTGTTGTCGATCGGATTCTAATTAAAAATCTTGAAAATGGTTTTACACAAAACTTCATTTGGTAGTGAATATCAAAATGTAAAATATGCGATGTTTCTCATTAAAAGTGATATTCAGCCTCAATAATTTTAAGCTGAAAAAAAGTAAACCGTTGATTTTTTGTTATTTTCATTATGAGATTGGAAATTTAGGGATGATGAAATTTGCATGAAAGACATAATTTCTACAAAACATCTCAGCACAATAGCCGCCATCGGTAAACTACCTTTGTTGCTGTGCATCCCAATATATAACGTGGCACACTGAATTAGAAACCAATTCCGTATTTAACTTTCCCGCCCCAATTTAATTGCACGTGTAAAACTGGAAGTTGTATAGATCCGGTCGTTTTATTTTGTGGCATGCCCGTGAATCATTTTATAATTTTTAAGTTATTGCTGAAAAAATCTTAAAGGAACACAGGATGTGCGGCATGTCCTGGTGCCCCAACTTGGTGATGTCTGGCTGTGTGTTTTTCAAACATTGTAAATATAATGTGACAAGAACGGAAACAGTTTCACACTGGTTCCTATTCAAGTATCAATGAAACAATCTTCCCTTATGTGATTTGATTTTATAGCAGTCAATAATCAACATTGTGCAGTGGAAATTAATTTTAATTGTTCGTGCATCCTCCTCTTTCGCGTTAATTGAGATTTCTCAATGGGAATATTTTCATTTTATTTCTCACAGTTGTTTTGAATAACCTTCAGCAATCAATTGTGTAAACATTAGTTACACTTAATAACTGGGTTAAATCTGAGGTTAGCTTAAGATGTTGTACCAAATGCAGAACGACATGGACGTTTCAGACAAGTAAACAGACAAACTGAGGATCTTGACGATTCAGTCAACTCGGATTAAGTTTAGCTAGAAGTAATTTCTGGTTAAATCAAACCAAACATTTATGCAATCAATTCTAACAAAATTTGACCCAAAATTTAACATTACCTAAAGTTTAACCCGATGGTTTAGTCTAAGCAATGTTTGTACAAAACTTGTGCACAGACGTTGTAAGCCTTTGCTGATAGTGTGTATTCATCAATTTGCATTTAAACTGAATTCAATCAGAGATTTATGTTTTTAATACTAAGCTTATTACCATTTTTACATTTAGTTGTCTGAAAAGGTGGATTTATTTAATGGGGAGTTTTTATAAATTTGTTTCTTCTTTTTAGACTTATCCTCATTGTTTACAGGAAAGTGATCCTTAAGTTTAATCTAGACGCACTAGTGGTGTTTGACATACCATTTAAAAATTTTGGAAAAAAGTCGATTTTTGTTAGATGGAACGATTGGATCGTGCAGTTGTTTGTATTTTGTACTTTACCTTGTTTCCACTGACACCCCCCTTAGAAAAAAAAACAAGGTCGGTAGGTCGTCAGGACTTCTATTTTTTTAAGTACAAAGTCTTTGTTTATATGAAAATGAAAGTATGGACAACAAAAAATGACAGGGAGCAAAAAAGTATAGGGTTGACAGGAAAGGGTAAATAGAAACTTGGGACTTTTTACACCTTAACACCCATTCGTCGTTATATTTACTTCTGTACAAAACAGCTCACTTTTTTAAAATTCAGTCTACTGTAATTGTAAGCTGTATATGTACCGTAACCATTATTTTA
Organism: Lutraria rhynchaena; assembly: GCA_008271625.1. Classification (NCBI taxonomy): domain Eukaryota; kingdom Metazoa; phylum Mollusca; class Bivalvia; order Venerida; family Mactridae; genus Lutraria; species Lutraria rhynchaena. The sequence goes on from VIBL01000130.1 coordinate 574,718, forward strand.
CAATCAGGTTTGGACAGCTACAAAGATACAAAGTACTGAAGTTAAAATTTTTAATGTAGCAGGTAACTAATTGTCACTCAGTTTTCTATAGTATTCGTCCAATTCCCCATAAATCCTACTGGAAGATACATGGTCATACTAGAACTATAGGTTTTACAGCAATTCCATCCAAACAAAGAAATGACCACACTAAATGATAATTATGGGTTCACAACACAGATCTATTGAGTATGGAATAAATGGAAATAATTACACAGTGGCAGAGTTAGAACTAAGGATTAGAAACGCAAAAGTCTACAGAAAGGGTAACTCTTGAGACAATAATACAAAGGGTCAGGAAGTATTATACCTAATTATATAATTATTGTGACGAAGATAATCAATTAAATTACACAACCTAATTCCGCCCTTGTCAGCTAGATCAGATGAAATACCGCCAGTAATTCACAAAGCAGCTGTTACTGTCCCCGTTGCCTTAGTGATCGTCATGAAAATGGTACTTCGAAAACCCATACTACAATTGCAATTTCCTTATAAATCATATGATCAATATATCAGATTTTTGTTGATAAAATATTACCTGCCAACCAAATGTTCCTGTTTTACAAAATAAATCTACAGATACATTAAATGTAGCCTTGAATGGACTGTTTGTTTTATTTGAATGAAGAAAGAAAGACTTAAAATAGCAGACATGTTTACGGTCACGTGACAAAATAATAGGGTTGGTAGGTAGCAGATCTTTTCTTTTTTTCATAAACATATCTCTCTGTACTTTGGAGGTACGACTCGTTACCAGGAAATTTTGTATTTTGGATTTTATGCTAGGAAGTTAAGATAGGCGCAAAAAATAGGATCGGGTGATAGGCGCAAAAATAGGATCGGTCAGGTAATGGTAAACACGGCTATTTTTCTTGTCTAAATAGCATGTAACTCTCACTATACATTACAAATTATTATTCTGGTTTCCTAACTTAATTTTCTTAGAATATCAATAATTAGACTTAATAAGCTTGGCAATATGCTAGGGAACAATCTATTCCTGTTCCTAATGTTCATTGGTTTGATTGGTTCTTATTTTGAAAACAAAACCTAAATCATTAAATGACTAGTTTAAATGAGGATACTGACTTTCCAGAAATGGTTTGTAATTCGTCTTGAAACACATAAAGCGACCGACATTTTGTTTTAGAGTAGTAAAACGGGAAATAAACATAAAGTGGCAGGTGAAATATTCATGTTGAACTAATAAAGCAGCGATTACCATTCTCAAAAGCATTTTCCTGACTTTTCTATTAGACACACGTTGTTTCAATTACTAGATAAATACTATATTTAGAACCATGTTACTGCATTCGTCACTTTATTGTTGTCAGTATTACATTTGTACTGCCAAATTGTAATGCAAGAGCTTTAGCTTAAAATGAGTTCCATTTAGATAATCTTTAAAATATTCTACTCTACTGCTTAAAAATAACTTTTTGGTAAACTTGTGTTCTCATACTTTGTTTCTGTTATCGTACTTTCGTATCATTATCAGTTTTGTCTTGGATATCTCCAGCCTTATGTACCATCTCTGCTCTCCATCATTTCTAACCCAGCGTCTTGTTTAGTGAATGTGTTGTTGTGTATGTTACCACTTTTACTCTTAAAATACTTAAAACCATACAGTAGTTGATTAACTTTTATTTTGTATGAATAGAAGTTGAAACGGTAAAAAATGACGCAATATATTAGACCACAGACTTCAACTACATTTTGTATTTCATCTCAGCCTATTTAATCCGGCTTCCACTTACGATGATCATAACATACAAGTAAATAGACACTTAGTCATTGTTTAAACATTGTTTTATTCCGTCTTATATCTCTTATGATTCTTCAATGATACGTATGTAATTAATCCACGTTTTGCCCACGTTGCAAAACGTATAATTTGATTTCTGCGGCAATTCTGAAAATCACTGGCAACCGTTTTTGGCAACATCAGCTATTATTTACAGTATACTTCCTCCGTTTGTGAGAATGAAGAATCTACCAGGATATCTTGAATAACATTCTGATTGCATTTATGCTGGTGTCCGGTCACAGAATTAAATCTGCACCGAATATATGTAGATTATCCTTTTGATATAATTCTGATTTTTATCGTCCCTTTTAAACCCGTTATTGCTGCTATAACAACATTTACCATAATAGTATGAGTACGATTGATCAAAATCTGTATGTTCACAACACTAATCAAATTTCTCCGAAAGGCAAAATGGATCATGATTACAATATTGAAGATTGTGGGAAAATAACGAATAATCTGACACTAGATCCGGAAACTGGCCTAGGTGAACAGAAGGCTAGGTGAGAAGACCACCGTATTACAAGTTTATTTCAAAATTGTAATTAGGCAGTGGAATCAATTATTTATACGGTAAACGGTAAGATATTATACCTACTTGAACTAAACTTCCTGAGGGATAAGTGATTCAGAGAATGGAAAAAGAAAGGACTCTAGATTTCTGATTTTCTGTCAAGTCAAGAATGGTTTTGTGTCATGACATGATGATAATAATCATTATTATGATAATGCATTTGCGTATAAACTCATGCCTGGGAAAGACATGTAGGGAAATTTTATAGCTTGGTAATGTAGATGAAGTTCATTGCATATCTATACGACTTAACTAAATTACCATTTTTGTACTCACTTTATTTTTTTTCTCATCATTTCCTGTTTAGAATTGAGCCCGTTCAAGTTGAGTCAAAGTATACCATATTCCGATATTTCAGGGATGTCGGCTTGCTTTAAAAAGTTGTGCTAATATTTTCATCATGTATTGAGTAATACCACCATCAATAGCGTCCTCATTGTCATAATGCGTATTTCTTACAACTGCAATTCTTCATTTAAATTCTTGATTGATTAATACAGTATTCAAAGGGTTATTTATCATTATTATGTTAATCTGTAGTGACAACATAACTAATGGACATTTCAAGACAGACACGGTGCGCTCCAAACTTCTGTGATTGTAATTATTTGGCCGATTTTTCCATTGGCAAGTTTCTGTAAGTGTTATCTCTTGGTAACCAGGCGCGAGAAACTGTCTATTTTATGTATTATATATAATTCCATTGTCTACAGTTAAAGACGCTTGAGTATTTGATTTGTTAAACGGTTAGTCGAGGGCGCTTTTTCCATTACAAAGGTATTCATCAAATTATCTGTGGTCATATATGTGATAGCAACCAATACATTTTTCCGTTTATCTTGAAAGAGCCGCGACCGTGGTCCAGTGGTCTAGTGCGCTGGACTTGTTGGTTCAAACCCCAGCCGCGGCCTTCTATGAAAATTTGACAAAAAATGTTGATTTTATGTGTGGTGCAGTTGCCGGATCCTTGTGGAAGGGTAGGTTAATACTGGTTGGTAAGGTGAACTGGCTGCCGTATATAACAGAAAAATTGTCGTTGAACGGCGTTATCCCCGTGGAAAAAATATTGAAAGATCCTTATACCTCATAGATCTATGTGATGAACGCACTTCCTGTCTTTCTTTTTTATCTATTTTAAGGCGTATACAGGTACATATGAAACGCAACGTTGCTTATATTATTAATAGATCATGTATAGAAATATAAGTCAATTTCCTTTTCGAACGATCTATATCAGAGCAATGTATTCATAAAGTACACGAGATAAAGCATCCTTTTTTAAAAATATGCATGCAATTTCCGGTCCCACTCCTGTGATGTTTTCCAATGCCATTATATTTAACTGCGATCTTCGATATTAATCCTCAGTCCATTCGCGCAATTCGACGAACAGGGTGCAGAGGAAATTAGTGTCATTTATTTGTTCATGAACCAATAGTTAGAATTTTTGCTAGGGATGTTTTGTGAATTCATTCATTGGATGTTATAAGGTTAGCAAATACATGAACTCAATCAACACTCAATCCAGATTCTTCATTGTGTTTAATTATCTCCCGAAACGGTGATTAATCATCGCCCACATGGTACATAAGGTGAAAATGGATACTAACATCAGATGGCGGTAAAAAAGATTGTTATGATGAAGCTCTTATTCTATTCCAATCCCCCTCCCCCAAAATACTACCCCCCCCCAAATACTATCCCCCCCCCAAATACTACACACCCAAAATACTATCCCCCCAAAAATACTACCCCCCAAAAAAAACTACCCCCCAATACTACCCCCCAAATACTACCCCCCCAAAAAAAATACTACCCCTCCCCCCAAAAAAACACTTAACACATATAAATATATAAACAAATGGTGAACAAAACACGGTCTACCCGAGGGGTACCGCCATGGAACGGTGTGTGGCAAGGAATTCAAACTGGCTTTACGGGCCCAACTTCGCACTTCCCATTGAAGAAAGAACTAGACAAAGAAATACCAAACAAGTAAAAGACAGATATAAAGATAAAATAATGTACAATCAACAGTAAACATATATAACAAGTTGATTAATCCTTCCTGACAAGCCTTTCTCGTATTATGTTGCTTTCAAGACATGTGTAGAATGTCATTGGTTTGTAAAATTGTTACGGCATTACGTTGTAGTTTCATTTTTTTCAATTAGACAATGCCTGTGATCTACACTCCACTCAGATAAAATCGCTAAATGTCTTCTGGTCGTCATGAACATATAAGTATTTTTTAAACTATGGAAAGTTACGACGGGCGTCAAGAACATGTCACGTTTTCTGCACAAGCTACCAATCTGGATTTCAAGAAAATAAGAATAACATTACGTCAAGTAAATTGTACACAATCAATTTACGTTATTTGTATACCAATGCAATAATTTAGATAACAGCTTGCTTGACCTATAGTTATAATTTCTTTCAAATTCCCGATACAAAAAATAAATTGAAGTGTTGATATTCGGTGGTTTTTTTTTCAGGGTAAAGTACTAGTACCACTTCAAATTTGAAATTGAAAAATACAATGTATTGATTAGTATGGCTAAAACAAACACTTGTAGTTGTATTTTGTGTATTTAATTATAGATGATGTCGTTATGTGAATTTTCCAGCATTAAACAATTACACACATATATATATATATACAATTACTACATATTACAAACTTTGTCATTACAGTTGTAGCTAAATATGAAAAATTGTATCTGAATCCGCTGATAGTGTTTTAATACAAACTGTCCGATAAGTGTTGGGTAAAATATTCGTACTTACAAGGAACATCAGTGAGTACTTTATTGATCTGTAATTAATTGTAGATCACCTCACAAGGCTTTAATGCTGACCGTTCTCCACGGGAAGATTGCGTTGTGTCTCCCATTTTTTAATGTTTCTGCATGCTGGGTGGACTTGGATTGGTTGTTTTTGTGTCTGGTTGTATTTAAGGGGAGAGTGGGATTTTCTCTACTATTATATTGTTTCTGGGAATCGTTTTCTTATGTGTATATGTCGGCAGTTTGACCATTGATTGCCTGACTTATTTTGATGATGTATTACACATATCAAAACTGAATGTTGCTGTAACCAATGACTATAAACTGGTACAAATTAATCACCGCCATGTTTATCGTGTATAATCACCATTCCCGTTGAGTGGTCATATCGTGGCACGGATATGTGCGAATACAACGAGTTCGGTAAACACTTTGACACAAGATGAATAAGGGGTTGTGACTGGTAAATATGATCATCCACGCTCTAATTCTGACAAACTTGATATATCTTACCAATAACTTGCATACGACACGTCATAGAATCATTCATTACTCGGCAATTCGATGGATTATGACACCATTTATCTAGCATAAACGTTTGGTTATTGGTTATGACTTTTTGTTTCTAGTTTCCTTTGATTTGACACTTCAGATTGAATACGTATCATAAAAGATTACACAAACGCTTGATTATCACTGACTTTCAGTTTACTCAACAACTCCCAAGTTGTTTTAAACGGCTTAATACATCCAGTATGTTATCTAGAAAGAAAACAAGAATTATTCATCTGTATCATCTATTTTAGCCGTTTCTACGATAAAAATACCGCCACATCTCGGTACTGAAACCGCCTTTTGGATCATGCAAATTGATCTTAATATTTGTGTGGTATCAATGGACTTGCGCTATAAATTTAAAATCAGATTAAAGATTTTAGAACTTCTATCTTTGGCACGGCATGCAACGTTCTTGCTTGAAATATAGCGGTTGTGTACGTGCCTGTAAGGTTGAAGAATAAATACTGTTGTGTTGTTTGGTAATTTAAAATCAGTTTTTCATTTCTTTAATATGAAAATGGGAATGTCATGTTTTCAGTCAAATAGTCCATTAGAAAACACACTTTTTTGACAGATTTGTAAATGGAAATGTCTCCGGATGCCTTCATAATTAGGTTAGCAATCACCTAAGACGTTTAGATGTACCAAAAATCAATTCAATGGGTCTTACTTTAACCTTAACTCAGATGAAAATAGAAATGGTTTCAAATAAAGAAGTCATTCGGATGCCCGTGATTCATGATTTAATTCACGTGTAGCTGAACCCCTGTCCATATTTTATCACCTGATAAAATATAGGTATATATATATATATATATATATATATATATATATATGGGTACATTTACAAGATTAGTGTTTGAAGTTTAGCAATGAGGCTAACGAACAAGTGTTGAAAATATTTACTTGACGTAACTTGCACTTACGTACCCTAACACAGAGTTATTGTTTACAAAATAATTTGAACGTACATGTATATGTTTCTACACTGACAATAAACTGGTAGACATTCATCAGCACCATTATATGCGTATAATGACCGCTGTCGTAGAATACGCACGTCATTTCACCTACGAGAAGTCTTAGATTAGCGTGACCATTCGCAATGCTTGTTAAATACGAGTACTCCGAATAAAGATGTCTCAATGAGTTATGTATTGTTAGCATGACATTCCATGTGATGATGGTGTAACTTGCGATGAATTAAGAAAAACAATTCGTTTGCTTTTGTCATGCACTGACATCATTTATTGCTCTTACGTTTTGTTTATAAACTTTGCATTTCGCACGTCTCTAATTAAAGTTTAACAGGTAGTTGTCAGTTAATCGTTAATGAATTTGCGTTTTATTTCCAGTGGCTAAATTGATTGTTAGTTAGGATACCAAACAAAAGCGTTAACGACCGATTAATGAGTACAGTTCTTCCATTAATGACTCCAAAAGTTAAACAACAGAAAATAGTCAATATGTTGTTTAATTGAATGAAAAAAACGGAAGGACAAGAACGAAAAGGTAATGTTCGCCAATTAAAGACGCAGTCATCCTGTATACTTATTGCTCATTTGGATCGTACGCCATCAGTGATTTCAATTAAGGTAATTACGTCTTAATTGGAATCATGCAATGTTTTTGTAACAATATCGCTGTAAGTCACGTTTTATAGACTGTTGTAATGACGCATGTTTGGGTCTGCAATTGGTATTCACAAATTTAGAGTTCTCCGCATTTGACATCGTGCAATGCGTGGTAGAACACGTGTACTTTTGTAATTGTTTTTTGGGCGATCTATTCAATCAGTCCTAAGATAAGAGAGATTCGTTCTATTGAATCGATTTAAACACAATTAGAGTATTGGTTATAAATTCGTTCCACGGAATTACCATCGTGGTTTTCATATTTTTTGGCGCATTGTTTGTGTTGTCTTTGATTTTTTTTGTATTTTCCTGTATTATCACTGGTTCAATCGGGTATATGTTATTTTGATTAATAGTTTTACTTTCATTTCACATAAAAAAAGGTTTGTATCAAATGGATTTAATTTGAGGGTATCGTTATTTATCAGTTCAGTTGTTACAAACGCCGCTATATAACATTTTGTACTATATTTGAATGCGTTAGTTAATATACGAGGTCTATCAGTCGAGTACCAAGCGCAGGAGCAAGCATTGACATAATTTTTACTTAAATAGCATCATGAAATGATAAATATCAAACAAAAAATAAATATCTCATTAATATTGTTACGTCAGCATAAATTGTATTATTTACATCGTTTTCAGACTCGTAAGTTGGTATTTCTGACATCTTTCTAATTAAGGAGCAAACCATCGCAGACGTTTAGGTCTTGTATGATTATAATAAACATTGTTCTAAGTACATACTTCAACACAATGAATGTACGAAAATAATGTAGACACCTACTGTCACATTTGTAAAGTTTCATATCATTTATTTCAGATGAACATAATGTCAACCTCTTTCCATATAATTGTAATAAGTTTTGGCTGTACGGGCTCTTACTTCAAATCATACTTGATTTGCTAAGTCGGCGCTTATAAACTGTAGTCTGAGAGGAATTAATCTTGTAGCGAAATTATCTAGGTGGTCAGTGTCCATAAACTGAAATCAAATTGTATCATCATGAAAGTCGTTAAATTCAAGTGTTTCTCTCTGACGAATCTGTAATCGTTAATTACTAGTATGTCATACGTTCGTCATTACACCGTCTGATACATGGTGACTTGACATAAAACTTTTACAGTACGCCCCGAAATTATAGTATTCAATTGTACGCCACAGAAACATATTCATTGTCTGATGATTTTCAGAAACAACTTTCGTGACTGAAACCTATTCAATCTGATTAAACTTTGTGATTGTGCTTCAACACCGTTTTTTTCAACAATATTTCAGTAACTCATGATGGACTTTTCACCTTGTCCAGTGCTATACCCCTCTGGGAGATTTTGTTTAGTCCCTCCATTTTTTACATTTTTCTATATGTTGGAGTTTTGGGTTGGTGTTTTTGTGAGTTTTTTATTCTGACATTTTGGGGAAGGTGGACTTTTTTTGTATGCGGTTTGCTTCTTGGAATCACTTTCTCGTAGCCATAGTTACCTACCAGAACAAACCTTTCTCCTTAATTCATTAGCAGCAGCCGACTTTTCAACTTCAAACCTGATCCTGAGATTAAAAATTTGGATAAAAACTTCAGACAAATTTTCACTAAGAAACACAATTACTTCTCGACAACCAAATCTGATTTTTATTGACTGATTTCACCGAAAGAACTCCTATCCGATTTAACATGGTATACTCTCGCTGTATGAACCATAGTAAATCCACAACGAACGACTATCTCAATATTAAGATCACCTCATTATAACGACCACAAAAATTTGAACCAGTACTGTACGCTGCTGTATGCTGTAATGCAATCGATTGAATATATCGTCTGTAAAGCTGAGTAGATGGTAAAAACATGCGACTTCCATGGAGCCGGGCTCTCTCAGAGCCAGCCAACAAAAATGCCACATTCACAGAAAATTATGAATGCTCTTATTTGGACCATGCGATGTAGAGTTCGCCGTCAGACACCCAACATATTATACACAGAACATACCAAAGACGCTGATATAACAAAGCATAAACTACATGACTTTAAACATGAGACTAATAATAACGTGATTCATTTACTTGCTTCGTTCACGATCGTATGTACAAATGAGTTTGTTACCCGCTAGTATTACTTTAATCACATGCAATGGGAAAGTGGAAAAGGTTCGTTATAATTAACGAGGATGACGTTAAAGTGGATTATGGTTAAAGCAAAAACTAGAATTATCCATTAGAAGACAAATAGCAGAGAATAAGGTTATGCAAAAGGGAATGACTTGTCGATTAATGACATTTCAAAATTGGAAGAAATTTTGAATGTCAATTAATGCCAAACACATCAGTAAAGGCCTCTTATATTCTATGATATTTAACGTTAGAAAAGACATCAGTTGGGTCCAGTTTTTTCGGCACAACTTTGAATTTCCTAGAATAACAAGTTTGAAATTTCTTCGGATAAATTTCAGTCACCATGGAAAGAAGTCCTATCTCTGAATGAAGCTCGAAAACAAACGTAGCAAACTTGTTGCATATCATCGATTTTAAATTCGTTTTCAAACTCTCTAATAAAGTGCAAAAAAGCATTAATATTGCATAGAAGGATGAATTTTATCATATCTAAATGCGTTAGACTTGTTTCAGACAGCACAACGTTTTGCACGCTCGTCCATAAATCACATTACCAATGTGCTCGCTGAATGTGATAAAATGTACCAGACAAACAAGGACTCTACGTCCGATTACTGAAAATAAAAACATGCATTCTAAATAAATCTCCTTACATGGTCTGCAAATATTGCAATATTTCAGCCGCCAACCAATTAATGAGATTCGTCCTTGCAAATGAACGTATTTAAAGCTGGTGAATATTTGATGAAATGTTCTGAGAGAACAAACACGAGATAGCAACCTAAAGGTACGGGTGTACTCTATGATACAGATGTATCATGAATAATTTGCTGTTCTAAACAATGATAATTAAAATGAACAAATATTTATTTCATACATACGAGGCAAACTGCAACATTAAATTCTTCATTGATTTTCATATCAAAAATGTCTATTTACTGTGGGCTTTCATTTGACCCTTAAAACAGCATTTTGACTCTAAAAATCAGTAAAATAAAGCTTTTGACTCTTGAGAATTTGTACCAAAGGGTCAAATTTACAATAAAATGAGAAGAAAATTTTGTTGACTCTTCAAATTATCTTCAGTCAATGGTCATTTTTTACCCTCAACTTTTGACGTCTAGTAAAAATTGATTTAATGATTGTAATAAAACTAGATGGTGCTTTCAGAAACATTATGGTCTGTTTATTGGCATTTGTTTTTAGTTTATAAACAAGCTCCCAGAATACATGTACTTAGCCCTGATTATCTTTATGATTCACTTCATCGAGAGATAAGATAATTATGTGTGTTTTCTTCGCATTACATCTTTAATACATACTCACTGGAAAATATTTTAAGATACGTACACAGCTTACAATATATTTTTATTTGATGTTATTTTCGGGTCTTTTTGTGTTGTTGTTGTTGTTGTTTTAGAACTTATTGTCCCCATATCCATACTATAATTTTTCTACCTAACCATTTTATGTCATATTTTATCCGTTGCCACTTTCTTTTGTTTGTCGTAAGATAAGTCTGAGTTATAACGCAAACATTCCTCACGGGCTTCCTAAATTTTTTTATGTTTTAGTTTATTATTTTGTTCATCACACACATCTCATGTTCACTTTCATTTCACACCTTACCGCTCCCGATTAAATCATGGTTGGTGACTGCCTGACGGACTTAATCTCAATATAATGCGTGAAGATTATCCTAATGTTGTTACCATGGATTTTTTCCTTTCCATTAACCACCTTATTGCCATCATGGATAGATAGTTTATTTCAGTATCAATAAGCCAAAAGGCCCATTTGAAGATAGATAACATACATTTTATACAAAACGTGGCAATGATGGCAAAAAATGGCAAATTTTCACTATTTAAAAGTTGCGTGAGTTTAAACATACTAGGTCTATTCCAATAATACTTTCTTATGTACAACTGTCTTATGTGCGAGTAGTTTCGGCATTCAAGGACAAAATGGTACTCGTCTTCGATTTTATTACAAGTCCCACATTATCTGCCTTCCAAAGGAATTTTATGGGGCTTAATGAGAAAGTTTACAATGATAGGCCTTGGTGATCGTTGACTTTGTTTAAAACCACATATCCTATGTGCTCGCCGCTGCATTATAATAGTGTCTATTTGTAACGTGTTGAATAAGAAACAAAATACTTGATCCGAGCAGATTTCACTTCTCTGTTCGGCTATGCCATGGAAGATCAAATGATTTCGCCGACCTCGTGCCTCGGTATTAATGGATTTGTAGGCTAATGCTTTTAAAAGCGATCACTGCTTATTTGTCACAATGGCCATATTGTTAATTCTATCAAACATACTTTTCAGATTTCAGTCAATTGAATTAACTGTATGTCGTGTACATGCATGATTTGCATTTAAATTAGTTAGTTCATTGTAGATCATACGAATTTTTGTCAGAGTTTGCGGTCTCAAATTCATCAGTTTTAGGTTATGGAGATGGTGAATTTGAAACACTGGTGTTATGTCTTTTACGTTTGCTCCTATTACGACTGACAAAATCCCACTCTCCATCATTTATGTTTCATAGCTGTCAAGGGTCCATTGGCTTCAGGTGTGTGATTTTTGAAAGCTGGGAGCCTGGGGGCCCCCGGAAGCTCCTGGAATATAGTTAATTCAGCATGTAAAATGTACGGTAGCACCGTTTCGTATGACAACCAATAAAACTGGATATGCGCACGGTTACTGCTGAAATGAGAATGCAGGCATTTGTTTACATTGCGGAAATATTCGACACGCTGCAAACCAGACACGCTGATAGTCTATGTTCAAAATACATTTGGAACTTGCATTTTTATTTTTTTAGAGGACAATATTTTTAATATGTGTATGCTCTAGACAACTAAGTGTGTGAGTGTGATTCAAGTGACTCAAATGCGTGTGACGCACGCACAATACATACTTGACAAGTATGTATGTTTTGATTGAGAACTGTATCGCCATTTTATCCCGTTAATCCAAACAAAGAAAATATCACAGTCACATTTTAATCCTTTTATGCGTATAAAACACAAGCATTTGGCATTCATATTACAGCGAAAACATCAAGAGGTGCTAATGATACACTATGCACAGAAAAAGCCCGGAATTTGACATGCTTTAATAAATAAGACTAATATTTTTTATGCGAGCTCGAATTTTCAAACAACCACTGCCATCTTGTCACGTGAGCGTAACAACGACTGCTCTGAAACTCGTGAGACTCTGAAACTTTTATCACTAGTTCTACGTTCTTGATTTAATGGTTTTCAAATACTATTCACCTAACTTCAGGATGCAAACAAGGGTGATGGCGATGAGATTATTCTGCCATTTAAGCAGCAAAATAGTGTGTTTATTAGTCATATTTCATGTTGGTACATATTTTGCCATTTTATATTATCAGCGCCAACATAAACATACTCGATATATACTGCCCGCAAGTGTTTTTGTTCAGTCTTAATGGTCCAGCTGTAATTACTAAGTTTTCAGGAAGACTTGTCTTGTAATTACTTTGTTTTTGTGACAGTTTCCATACACCGCACCCTGCAGAAACCTCGTGAGATTTTATGTTGTTAAACATATAAACATCGTAATTAAAATAAGTTAAAATACTGGTTTTATAGAAGCTCCTGTTTATTCATAATTGTGTTTATTTATAACTGTGTTTACTTAATTCTGTGCTTATTCCTAAATTTCAAGCAAATACAGAAATTCCGTATATGGAATATTCCACCTTTCGTAATATAATGTCCATTTTTAAATTCTTTGTTAATACTCTCTGCACTTATTACTGACTATCTGTAATAAATTATTGCTATATACTGCTCATTCACTATAAGGAAATGTGTTTGTATACAACACGAACTTATATTTGATCGCAGAACACGCACGTTGGTACAATAGCTTACAATCTGTACGTAACCGAAAGTGAAAACTGACTCCTAACAAAATCAGTTTAGACGACTCCTAAATATATCTCAAATAACATTATTCTTGCCATAATTATGTAATGTTTTACTGAACGCTTCAACGCTAGGAAACATATCGCGAAGAATACGGAACCTGTCTTTCGTTCGTTTCAGCAATAACGGACGATTTCATCCACTTACGCGGTGATTTGATGCGCTCATTAGCGAACAGCGTGAAGCTAAAACTAATATTATCTATTTGTTCATGAGCCAATTCCGATTTCATGATTACATTGAGATCAGGCAATTTCTAATTATTTTTTAATAATAAAATGACCATAATCGAAGTAAGTCCATTAACTTTTATTGAAATCTTGAATAATGTCTAAAATATATACACTAATTATAGAAATTTACATACAATTCTGAACTATCTAATTCATTTTGAATTATTCAGCGTTCAATATCAATTAATATGTTCATTTAAAGACCGTCTATCTAGGTGCAGTGTTTCTGTTGTGAACTGTGGTAAGTTCACCACACCAGACTCACCAACCTATTCAAATCTTCTCCCACGCAAGCAACTGACAATATTCTTCTTCTATCATGAGTACAATCTTCAAAGATAGTTTGACGATGATGATGGGGTATAAAAGTCCGTATACTTCTAAAATATAGACTGGGCCGTACAATATTAGCGTGTGCTTTCTTGATGTTTCACCCATTTTAGTATTTATCGACCAATGGAATGTACTTTAGTGCCGATTAAATTACCCATTGGCATGTGGAATTGCTTCTTCCTTTTAAAGGATATAATCAAAACACTGATGAAATTTTTATGCGCAATAAAAATGGCTGTATTTTATTTTTTCCCTTTATACTTGTTCTGTCTGATTTAACAAATGTTCTATAACAGTGTTTGGTATGTCTTTCTTGTATACTTGTTCTGTCTGATTTAACAAATGTTCTATATTGTTTGGTATGTCTTTCTTGTTACTTGTTCTGTCTGATTTAACAAATGTTCTATAACAGTGTTTGGTATGTCTTTCTTGTTACTTGTTCTGTCTGATTTAACAAATGTTCTATAACAGTGTTTGGTATGTCTTTCTTGTATACTTGTTCTGTCTGATTTAACAAATGTTCTATAACAGTGTTTGGTATGTCTTTCTTGTTACTTGTTCTGTCTGATTTAACAAATGTTCTATAACAGTGTTTGGTATGTCTTTCTTGTTACTTGTTCTGTCTGATTTAACAAATGTTCTGTAACAGTGTTTGGTATGTCTTTCTTGTATACTTGTTCTGTCTGATTTAACAAATGTTCTATAACAGTGTTTGGTATGTCTTTCTTGTTACTTGTTCTGTCTGATTTAACAAATGTTCTATAACAGTGTTTGGTATGTCTTTCTTGTATACTTGTTCTGTCTGATTTAACAAATGTTCTATAACAGTGTTTGGTATGTCTTTCTTGTTACTTGTTCTGCCTGATTTAACAAATGTTCTATAACAGTGTTTGGTATGTCTTTCTTGTTACTCGTTCTGCCTGATTTAACAAATGTTCTATATTGTTTGGTATGTCTTTCTTGTTACTTGTTCTGTCTGATTTAACAAATGTTCTATAACAGTGTTTGGTATGTCTTTCTTGCTACTTGTTCTGTCTGATTTAACAAATGTTCTATAACAGTGTTTGGTATGTCTTTCTTGTATACTTGTTCTGTCTGATTTAACAAATGTTCTATAACAGTGTTTGGTATGTCTTTCTTGTTACTTGTTCTGTCTGATTTAACAAATGTTCTATAACAGTGTTTGGTATGTCTTTCTTGTATACTTGTTCTGTCTGATTTAACAAATGTTCTATAACAGTGTTTGGTATGTCTTTCTTGTTACTTGCTCTGTCTGATTTAACAAATGTTCTATATTGTTTGGTATATTTTTATAGTTCCATGTTTCATAGCTTTGGTTCTTTGTGATCTGCCTCACTGGGTCGAAATTGGATAATATAAATTATTAATGCAAAAGTGTAGTATTAAATATTTAGGTTGTCTAATAGTATGCAAGTGTAATACATCCTCTGGTACTCTTTTTATTGTAGGTTACATGGTCCGTTTTCATTCTACTTTTTTTACCATAGTACATGTATTCCTGTCAGCTTTCAGATTACTCCGCTTGTCCGTATTGTTCTTGTTTTGTGACACTTCCGTAAGATTAGTTCTTCCTCGTCTCCAGCGTTTGGATTTTTATGCATGGGAAGGTGCAGTTCCTATCTTTGTTGCTTGTTAATACGTTTGTTCTTTTCACCAGAATAAAAAATCATTTTTTATTGGAAATTGATGTATGGACATGTGCAATAAATCTAGTGCAAGAAAATGAATCGTTCATTTTGTTGTTGTGATCATGCTCTCAACAGAAACTCCGAACATGCTGTAACACAGATGTCCCGTATAAACTGCACAAAATGAAATCGAAGTAGATGTATTCACTTTCATACAATTCGTATTGGAGCAATTTCAATTAGACGGTTACAATGATTGCATTTCATTTTCTATCCTCAATAAACAATATGTTTGCTTGGAAATGACTTCAGTTTAGTTCTGAAACCACGCCTTGTGCATGGCATGTTGTATGATCCCTGAATTCCGGTTTTCAGAGAACTATCGTCCGAATTTCAGAGAATTCCGGTTTTCAGGGAGTCCATTTTTCATCGGTCATACTGTATATTAATTTTCTAGTGCAAACATATTTAAATGAAGCGTCTAGTCGATTAATACACGTTCACACCAAATATAATACACTCGATCTATGTATATGGTAGAGTAAAGAATATAATTATACTTACACAAAGCTGAACAATACACTCAAACCCATTCACTCACAATCTGCTTTGTATAACACGCTTCCGGACACAGTAAGTCTGACTCTTCACACACACCATACGCATCGACTGTGGCTTTAGGATGTGTTTGATCTCTGAAGTAAAGTACCACTTTTAACTGGTTCACCTAGAAATAGTAATTTAGTGTGTCTGAAAGTAAATACGTTTAAATAGGGTCCTGAGCATTAAAGAGAAGATACCGTTGTAAAATTGTTTGCCAATATTGAACAAATTGTTATCCAGCGCAATGAACATATTGACAATAGCGCGGTTGAAGTGGAAATTGTTAAGTGTAAATTAATTCAGGAAACTGTGTTGAGTGTTATATTTTATTAATAAATCGAATATTGTAAAGAAATGAAAACAAAAAAATATCTCCTATCACTTTCTGGGATATAACAAAATTTTTAATGTGTGTACGTGTACTTGTAGTTCTGGGCCGCGGCCGTGGTCCAGTGGTTAGTGCGCTGGACTTGTAATCCGGAAATCCGGGTTCGAATCCCGGTCGCGGCAGGTCATACTCTTCTATGAAAATTTGACAAAATGTTAATTTTCCTCTATAATGTGGAGAAGCTGTAGGCTCCTTGTGGAAGGGTAAGTTAATACTGGTTAGTATACAGTCCTGGAAAACTGGTTAGGTGAACCTGTCGCCGTATATAACGGCAAAATTGTTGAAAAACTGCTTTAAACCCCAGTGACAATAAGTCACATAAGAACAAAACAAACATGTAGTTCTTAGAATAGAAACAGATACATTTATAATTGTCCAGGGTTCTATGATATTCTCTTCCTAATGATGTACATACCATGTACTTTGGTGACTGGGTTGTTATGTGATATTTTTCTGGTACAGTCACTGGATGATAGGCTTAATAGTGTGCAGGGAAAGTTAAAAAAATATTGAATGCCTTTTTTCTGAGAATCCGTCTTTTAAAATAATTTTTATTTCTTACGTAAAACTCGTTTAGCTTTATCATGATTCGGTCTGTGATGCCGTTTTTAATTTATTGACTTAAGATATATTTTGTTGCAATAAAGCAACATGAGCAAGGAAAAGAAATAAAGCTCTTTAGATATAATTCTTATTGTGCCATCTGTTCCATTTCTGTTTTGTGTAATCGCATTTGAAATACATATTGCATTGCAGACATACGACTAAGCCAAATTTTCACAATTAAAATGCTGTATATATAGTAGAACTTTTCTATTCCGAACTTGTTCGGATTAGAGAGGTTTTGGGAATACAAAAGGTTCCGGATTACAAAGTTTTTAGCATTAAACGATTAAAAAATCGAGACCAGCTGACGTGTTCGGTTTAGAGACGGATTCCGGATTGGGAAGGTTTCGGATTAGAGAGGTTTAACTGTATTAAAATTTGATATAAGTCTGAATGACAGTTCTAAACCTCATCCAGAGAACATGAGTAATTGTATTATTCACAGACTATGAACATCATGTTGTAGAACTACACAATGCAGATAAATGATTTAATACATACTGTACTAATAAGTGTGCAAAAAATCACCGCCTTAAGGGTAGGATAAATGATTAATGGCGAATGTATGTACAGTATAATTACGTATTATATACATCAGCTTTCTCCACTTTGATCCTTATTTCACTTCCTGTGGTAATTGCTGTGCATTTTAACTTCCTGTAAACGTGACTGCATTGGGTTCTAATGAATTCTCAAGTACTGAAATTAAAAGTAACTTCTCTAATTGAACGTCCTAAAATTAAATGGTTGGCCATGAAGATCACGACTAAGTTGATATTTTGTAAAATATTTCAGATTTAATGAACATTTTTGTTCCAATTTCATGATAGGAAACTGTTTGGTTTTGTTTGTGTTTAAATGAGTATAACGTGCTCCGATATCGTCACCGTCAGTGTTGAAAGTAAGTATAACATTAAACGTGACTATTAAATAATGCCTGATTGCGTGTCAACAATAAACAAGAGACATCAAGAGATAGCAATGAGTTATAACATCCGATGACACAACGACTAGCATCCGGGCGAATATTATCAAATAGTTCATGTCAAAGAAATGCTTTTAGATCTGTTTCAAAACATATTCAGCTGATATATTCACAATGTCTGATTACTCGTAAAAATGGTACTGATGACGTAATGTAACACAATAAAATTTATGTCAAAGTCACCGATCATTTTTATTATCAAGGTGACTTAGGTTCGTCTCCAATTAACGTAAATGAGAAAATGCTGAACTTTGAATCACTCTGGATTTCTGCTCACTTGATTGTTTTGTTCTCAAAGGAAATTCATATTATTATATTGTTATTGTCATCTTAGGGAGAACACAGAGTCACGTACAAATACAGGCACGTACACCCAATTACGTAATTAAGCTTCTGTCAGATCCGAATTAATCGAGTCATTGAAGATTACAGTCAAATCTGTGCACAAAGGCCAATAAGGCCACCCTTGGGAAAGACAAAATGTGGCCTTTATTGACAGGTGGCCTTTATTTGGGGGTCAGTTTGTTCCAAATCATCAATGATGGTTTTACAAAGAATGACCTTTATACACAGGATGGCCTTTATTCGGGGGTGGCCACAAACACAGGTTTGACTGTACATACAAAGTCTTATAATATTCTTACAAGTTCGAGCGGACTGATGGTCGATTTGCAAAGTAAAGGGTCTATTGGTAAGGTATGTAAATTGTATAATTGTATCCGAACGTATACAATTACTACACTTTAACTAAGAGGAATCTGCTTTTTTTAAATGAACTGGAAATGCTTACATTGTTCCCTGTTATTTGAAATGCATTTACTATAAATGGATCATAATACACTAATGGACTTTACACAACTTTAAGTTCCCCCCACGGAAAGAAAATATATCACTGTCTTTTAAATACACTATTTCAAAGGTTATTTTAATACCTTCATTTTGATATCAAAATAGTTGAGGTATCGTAGAAGTTGAATAAGCAAATGCATTGTGAACACGTTGCTCCAGAAATTAAAAGCCATATCTACATCAATAAAATGATTTCCAAGCCATTGGGCGGAGATGAGGTTTTTGCAAGGAGATAGAACAATGGTATTACATTAGAAGTGCAAATAGCTTGATCTTTGTTAGAATAACGTTGAACGCGGTTATCATGGCAGGGATAAAAATGTAATCGTGTTATTTTATCTTTTACCGTTATATAAACACCGAAAAGAAGACAAGTTGAGTTTGTGTGACGATCAATTTGACATTTGTTCGTCAACACGATATCAAACACGGATATGCTAAAAGTGTAACTTTCGCTCTTTGAAGTGGTGTTTTTTTATATTGTTATGTTTTTATAAATATTTTCTCAATTTTAATTATTCTGGAGTCCAAAAAACGACAATAAGCTAACATTCACAATTATATAGTATACTCAAATGCTGAGTTCGATTTCTTTTTTTTGTAACTTTTTATTAACGATTCCACATGTAATACTTTTTTTTCGTACATATAGATATTTCATGACAATATTAACTATGTAAAGTATAAAAAACAAGTTAAAAATGTTAATTTCAAAAGGACAAAAAAGAGAAAATAGTCAATGTAACATTAAGTAACACTGGGTTCGATTTCCTAGCAAAACCAACTTTAGTCCTTAATTACACAAACAAAAATACTATATCAACCTTTTAAGGCGCGTATGTTGTGGACGATAATTATTTTGAAGATATAATTACTTTATTCCCGTTCTATGATACAGTGTTCAACATTGTGCCCTTTTTTTTCGTTTTATAATGAGTGGAGTCATACATTATAATATTAATAGCATTATTTTTCATATACAGTCAAATTTACGTTCGCCGCCATTTTCGAATAAAGACCACCCTGTGAATAAAGGCCATTTTTTTTTAAAAAAGTCACTGTTTATTTAGAACGAACTGATCTCCGAATAAGGGCAATTTTCAATAAATGCCGCATTTTATCTTTCCCAAGAGCGGCCTTTGTTCACATGTATGACTGTATCAGACTCGTCGTTCGTATACAAAAAGCATCTAAGTTATATTATTAGTGTACTTGGTGATTTACTCCCACAATTTGTGACGATATGTCACATGAAAAAAAAACTCCCACAATTTCTATTGAACATCTCGTCTGCAATCATTTACAAAATCCGAACTTGACATGTAATTGATTTTTACGACATAACAACATGACCGTTACCAGCTGAACACTATACGAACTTTTAGCAGCCATGTTGGACATTTAATTACTGGAGTATATAACTTTGTCTGATGTTTGATAGTTTCATGAGATGAGGTATAAAGCAAAAGGCTTCGTATGGACATTTTGAAGAGACAATGTGGAAATACATGCTATTCATTCACCTACAAGTATGACTGTTTCACACAAAAGTGAATTGATACCGGTAATTATCTTATCGAGGAATTTCCATTATAAAGTACATCTCACTTTGTATGCGATTTCTGTCATGAGCATACTGAGGTGTAACCTCGGTATATAAATCATGGACCCTGACCCCCTCTAAACGTGCATTTTTTGGGGAGGGTATTTACAGATAATATCTAACACCAATAGCCTAAATCCAAACTTAACCCTAAAAACCCTTGTAAAAGGCACCCTTAAAATTGCCACATATTTTCGCGACCTAAAATGTACCTCGCTATGACAGTACTACCAACGTGGTAGAGAGTGCAAGGAAGAAAGATATGCCCTTGAATCAATGTTGTTAACGCATTGAAGATGAAATCAGGAAATAAATCACTTTAAGCAATAATTGGAATAGGATAGCTGATTAGAGTATATTTATTATTGTAATAAATTGTTTCCGC
The DNA here is from genome assembly GCA_008271625.1 of Lutraria rhynchaena. NCBI lineage: Eukaryota > Metazoa > Mollusca > Bivalvia > Venerida > Mactridae > Lutraria > Lutraria rhynchaena. The sequence continues at coordinate 595,839 of VIBL01000130.1, forward strand.
TGAATGTTCTCATGAATAATTTCGAAACAATTCACGAACTTTCAGCTAAATATTTCATTTCGTTTACTTAGAAACGAATCTTTGGAATAGAATTAAAGCGCTGACACATTTGTACTTTAAAGATGTCATTGCCTTCTTCGCGACTTACATTCGTGTACTTTGAAAGCTTGGTGTGAACGATGACTTATTTCCAAGATATCATTTTAGTAAGAAATGCCAAAATACAACATTTACTTGATATATGCATGATGTTGAATCAAAGTACTTAAAGTACTGATGGAAGGCAATTTTAGAATATGTATTAATGCTTTAGGACGGCGATATCGTTAATTCTTTGTCTTCTTGTTGTTGTCTAAATTACGTCTGTTATGTAGCCGCGTACATAACCAAAGACAATTTCATTTCATCATATCCTGGATTATTTCGAAGTACTTTCACATAAATAGTGTACAGTCTGTACTGTAACGAAAGACATAAGGGGAATATGAGTACTCTAGATTGTGTGTGAAAAAGACAACATAAGTAAGCATGTTTCAATAATCTGCATCCAAAACATATTGTTTTATAAATGATTACAAAAAGTCCTATGTTTGCGGCCACCTTCGAATAAAGACCACCCTGTGAATAATGGCCATTCTTTGAAAAACCGTCGCTGATAATTTAGAATAAACTGCCCTCCGAATAAAGGCATCCGTCCGTCCGTCCGTCCGTCCATCCATCCACCCACCCACCTACCTATCTTGTCATTATGAAACGTTCCACATGAAACTAAATTAAGCGGTACCGGTACATACTACAGACGACATTCTCCCGAACAAGACAATCACGTGATAATAAAATCGTTTTTTCCTTTATTCCAGTATGGGCAGATACACGTCTGTGTGAGGGAACTGGCGGAGGAAAAATTTGGCCAGGATGCATGGAAAACTATACTGTAAGTAGAATCAACGATAAACCAGCAGGATAGAAACGTTTCCTTCTATAAAGAAACTCACTTTAAACAAAAAATCGCGAATTGTATTCACTAATATGTTTTATCGTTTGTACAAAGTTGGAACGCAGTTCGCGATTCAAATTGTGAACCGCGTTCCAACGTAATGCAACTTGTTTTATTCCTGGGTTTTGAACGTGGAACACAACCCTTTAATACTCTTTCCACCTGCGTTTTGTGTCTCCTTTTTACAATTCTACATATCCCTTAATTTTCGCACGGGTACATTGCACCTTGTCTGTGCGCCGGAGATTCTGTGACGTAAATGCAACGTCCCTTGTAACTAAGTCCTGTTCTTTCTGGGAATTAATGAATGTTATCTTTTATTGTAATACAACAGATATTAGGCGTCAGTTAAGTTGTGTTTATTATCCGAGTTACACTACCATATTTTAAAGTACACGTCAAACGTATATCTACAAATCAAAGAAAATTGAATTTGAATACAAAAAAAAACAGGCAAGTTTTGTCCATATTTCAAATAAGTGGGAAATTAAGCTACATCATTGTAATACTGATTATTATACAAAAAAATGACTGAATACCCCAGATTAGAAAATAATCCTATAATTAATGGGTTACATGATTAAATCCGTGTTGGCGTTAAGTAGGTGACAAGCAAGTCACTCAATGGCATTTCGAAGCTGGTTGTCATGTAGTGAGTGATTATTTTATTTAAGTGACATGTGTATATGTTACATAATATACAATTATAAAAGTGTATATATCACACCCGGCCTATAAGTCACATATACAAATCAATTTTACAGTATCACATGAAATTACATACATTGTTAAATAACATGAGTAAATGAATAGTAAATGCAAAATGATTACCAACAACATATGGTTATTAGATTTCAATTAATTTTATATATTTTTTTCTTCTCATATACGCATTTGCAATATACTTGGCTACTTTTCTTGGGATATTTATGATAAGATAGTTAAATTTATCAACATCAGTCATGTTATTAAATAAGTCGTTAGATAATTGCATATTAAAAATTGCTGCTCTAATGTCAAGGAAGGAGGAAATGCTTTTCATCTTCAATCCTTGATAATTTACAGAATGTACAAAGTCTTTGCTCCGGTGGCACACCAACATATCGACCAGTTTCTAATCTTAGCGGTGATCGCCAACTTAGGAGCAAATCTGTTCACGCCTCGAAAGTACCGTAAAGCACGATACTGTACATTATCAATTGATTGATAATATTTAAAGCCCATGCAGAAGCACAATAGTCCAATATTGGGATGCCAAAAGTTTGTCGATATGACTACTTTCTTTGTTTTGATCAATGGTCAACTCGTCCTGTAAGGCCCCGACTTTCGTATCAATGTCCTCCATCCATTCCGTTTTAAATTTATCTAACTTGGATTCAAACATACGTTTCTTACCATCTTGACTTTTTTAAGCGCTGGCACAGCCGTTATTAATGTATCCAGCTTGACATACAATCATTAAGTCCATCAGATGCCATGTTTGTTGTTTGACAACACATAATAGTTCTAGAGATGGAGGATTGCTCTTTACCACATTCTACACTGGTCGGCAACGAATCAAAGTCAATAACACAAGGATCAGCTTCATTTTCAGTCTCATATAAAATGAAATTTGTGTCTTAAAATGTCAGTTACATGTGTGTTTTCCTCTGATGGGCTTCCCAATTTGGCTTGTTTTCTAAATTTTAGATTATCCCCAGATTCACTTCCACTACCTTTCCTATTTTGCCTTTTTTGAACGGTTTTTCTTCACCATGCTACTTTCATCAGATAATTAAATGTTTTAAATTCTTTAAGAATTAGGCATTTATATCCATTTTATTTATGTTTTTACGGAGCGTCAAAATTTGAGTCAGTTCAGTTAAATCACGTGACTAGTTATTGTTATATGTATGTAACTACTATATAACTTATTTCATGATTTCAGGGTTAAGTCAGGATTAGATGAACATGATCATTTTCTGGTGTTCCATCGCTATGACGACACGGTGACGTTCAAGTTGATAGGTGCCGTGTGTGAAACATTAGGTATAAGTTTTTTGTAAATCCGAATTACGTGATACACGTGCGTAATGATTATCGCTAACTTACGTTACTTGTTTTCCGACCTAGTAACAGAAACAAGTAAAAAGCAACAAGTGCGACATTCGTTCGTTCGTTCGTTCGTTCGTGACATTGTCACGGTTTAACGCCGTTTTTCAACAATATTTTCAGTTCTACACGGCGATCGGTTCACCTAACCAGATTTCCTGGTCTGAGCACTAACCAGTACTAACTTACCCTTCCACAAGGAGCCGGCAACTTCTCCTCATATGGAGGAAAGTCGAAATTTTTGTCAAATTTTCATAGAAGGGTACGGCCTGCCGCGACCGGGATTTGAACCAGGATCCCCGTGTTACAAGTCCAGCGCGCTAACCACTGGACCAAACGCGTCATAATCACAATGGAAGTTCTAAAATCTGACGAGCAATTAGCCGGGTTTTTTATACGTTTAAATTGCTTGACTAAATGTCTAAATTTAATTCAGTTATGCTCATGAAAACTGGCAGACTTCTATTTATTTGGCAAGCTGGCGATAATTGATCATTTCAGTGTAAAAAAGATGTGTATATTCATAGTTGATTTGTTCCCCGAGTAATGAAATATTCGTCTGTTTCTTTTACATTGTTCACAGTTCTAAACTCATAATTTAACATTGGTTACAGTTTATTCAGAACTAATGCTATGAAATTTCCGTTTTGTTTTACGCCTAAATATCTACACTGAACCGGAAGAGTGGCTACATGTCTGATATCAAAGCTTCCGGCCGACAGTTTGTCATCTTTATACCAGGGAATTAAAAATCCATCGTAGAACAAGATCATGTTTTTATAATTGGACTGAAGTGGGACAAAAAATATGACGTTTTTTTGTGATGTGGCATTGTATTTACGATAGCTTTATTCCTGCGGGTTACTCAGTCTAAGCTTTGGGAAAACGCACTGCGAGAGAGCAGAAAGGTTGAAAATAGATACATTTACCAACCATACTGATACCACTTGTCAAAAATTGAAGCGACATCAATAATTATATGTCAGTACAGATTAGCATCATCAAACGTCTATTCATGTGTCATTTCAGGCGTAGAGTTGCCGGTTGTTCTTGAAATATTTGGTGAATATTTTCTACAGTACTGCTTACGGCATGGATATGATAAAATGCTGAAGACTTTGGGAGGAAACTTCAAGTCTTTCATTCAGAATCTAGACTCTCTTCATGCACTCTTAGCGCTCACATACAAAAATATTGTGGCTCCATCATTCCGGTAAGTTATGTTGACATAAGGATCAAGTCTTTCTCTTGCGACAAGTTTTTTTATCGCCGTCCGCAATCTCCGATTGAAATCATTATGTTGAGATAATGCATTAAGCTACAAATTGTGTACTGGTCGTTATAAGAAAGTAACCATAATAAAAATTCTTCTATTTTGGCCTAATATACTGACCTCGAAAGGGTACATAGCAATTTCATGGTCAATAATAGGTAACAATATGGTTACACATAACGGTAGTAATGGTTGGTTGGCTTACTCGTGGCACACATGCAAAATTGCTCTTTTTAAGAATAGCTTTTATAAAATAATTTTTTATACCAACATCACTTACCGGGTACTTTGTTATGACGGCCAGTATATATGTACATTCACCAACTTATCTCTTCTTAAAACTTAAATCTTAATGTTGAATTAAATTACGCGTAACTAAGGGTAATACGGAATCCAATAGCGTCCACATTAAATTTCGCTAGTACCCTGCGATGATTAGCATTTCAAAGGCGATAATTATCGCCTGATTTAGAAATCAGAGACGTTTATACCTGTTGTTTTAAAGAACATAATGTACACAGTCTATTTTCACGGGCAATGTTGTAAGATCTCCCAGTTTCTACAAATAATTTGTATGATGAAAGTCTAAAGGATGAGATTTGTTTTCTTAGCTTATCGTATCTTATTATCAATGATATTTATGTATTCAGCACATTAAAAGTCATTTTTGAATTTACTAAAATAATTTAATCTGAACATGTCATAGATCGTTGTTTTCCATTCCGGAATAAAATTATCGCGCAATGTTCTTGCCTGCCCAAACCCTAACCCTCATCCACCAAGCGATAATTATCGCCTTTAAAACGATAATTATCGCGTGGTACTGGCAAAATTTAATGTGCCAAACTACTCACGTATACCCGCACATAGAATTTCATTGCAATTTCATATACTGTATTTTAATCACGATAATCTTTGTGTTTGTGTTGAGTGTACTCTATGTCTCAGATTTTAGTTCAGATGTGTCCCCAAAAGGGAGTATGGTAGAGGTTAAGTTAAGCTTATGTCAATCCAATATGTGTCAAATCTGTAAATAAGAAAAACCCATGTTCTTATTTCAATACACTGTTACCATTTAACATTCAATTCATGAAATACACGATGAACTCCGAGCTAAAGAAGGACAAGAACTTAATGCAATAAATCTTAGACCTTTCAGAACAGAATTATTTTATTTCATGTCTCGGCATATTTGCGTATTCATCTAAATCCGATTGTTTAGGCCCATGGAAAGTTCTCCAGGCTGTAATAAAATTTACATCATAATGAAGGTTATCCTAAAGAATTTGAGATAGCCATTGTAGAGAAGATCTTTCTTGTAAAAGATGAGGAGAATATATTTATTATCTGATAATTGAATTTATTCGATATTCGGATTTCTTTCGGCTGGACAAAACAGAATAAGATATGTTTCCTACACTATAGGTCGGACATACCACACAAAGAATTGGTCTGCAATCTAATTTTCTCTGTGAAGTTTCGCAACTTTGTTACCCTGTCTGGATATGTGACAATGTACGCGCGTCTCTTCAGAGAATGTACACTTGCCAAGGATCAAATGCTTATTTGATTAATAAGTTTAATACACCATACAGTAACGAACTTGGGCCAATATTTTATTGAACGTACATATTCGAGCCTCACAAAGTAACATTAGAATATAATGAATTCTAGATAGCTTGAAGGAACTGCACAATGATGCATTTTCCTTCTCCAAAACTCATAATAAAAGTAATAAACTTCATGTCTGAGATAGATTAAATTGCAATAAAAGGAGAACATATGTTTATCTTCGACGATAACGGTACAGTGCAACCTCTCCAGGGCGGCCCTCTCTTGAGCAACAGTCTCCCTTGAACAACAGCATGATTTTTCCCACTCTACAATTTAATTATTAATTTGACCTCTTCAGAGCAACAACCTCTCAGCAACAACATAATTTTGCTTCTACCAAAGGGTGTTGCTTTGGGGAGGTTGCACTCTATTTTACTACTTTTGGTGGACTGTATATAAGATCTGTATAATAGATGTATATTATGTTTGTATTCCATCGCAAATAAGGTCAAACCTATGAACAAAGGCCCACTTTGGGAAAACCAAAATGTGGCCTTTATTAAAAGGTCAGTTTGTTCTAAATAATCAATGATGTTTTTTCAAAGAATGGGCAAGTACATGCCGTGAAATTTACAAAACATACATAGGTAAATATACACAGAACAGTGCAAATGGAAACCGATCAGTCCTTTTTCTAAACCAATTCCTGTATCTTACGCGACTGTTAACAAACCCAATAACGACAAACATTAAATTTATTCCATTTTTCCTCTTCAAAGGTAATTACATTTCATTATATTGCTTTCTGAACATGACATGTTTGGATTTTACAGATGCGCTATGTATTTTTTCCTTTCCGATTGTCATATTAATGTATCTGTTTAGGAGCCTCAATATACAAGCACTTTATAAATGATATTTCCCTTAAGGCAGCGTATTTCCATTTCATGGCAACATTGTAAAGGTGTGTCTGGTTGCAAGAATAATTTCTGAAATTTTGCACCAATTTAGATGTGATTCTGATTTTATTGCCATGTTGGTAAATAAATTTTATCCTTCTTTAATTATTTCTCATGGAAATTTTGTTTTAAATTGCTTTTAAGTAAATCTCTAGAAATTGAAGTTTCACAGAATTGTCTTATATCTTCCATATATCTTGTTTTGCTTAAATGTGTATGTTTTCTTTATCGTATTGGGGACATAAATTATATGTATCGGTGTTCTAGATGCGAAACAAATGAAGATGGGAGTCTAATGTTGCATTATTACACAATACGACCAGGTTTATACCCTATTGTCTTGGGTAAGTATTATTTGAAATTACTTAATATAGTTTCTTGTTTTTTATCTGCAAAATTTAACATTTCTTAGAATTGCATATGCATTATATTGTGCTGATTACGGTAAGAGGGGCCTCCATGGTTCAGTGGTTATGGTCTCTGACTTGTAATCTTTAACCCCCTCACCGCTGAAAGTTCGAACCCCATTTGGGACACAATTTCACGTGAGGAAGCTGTCCAGCTAGCATACGGAAGGTTGGTGATTCTACCTAGGTGTAAGTCTGTGTCTACCTCCACTGTTAAAGCTGGCAAGACGCCAGAAAGTCGCTGGTGCAGCGTTAAACTCCAGTGATTAAGGTAAATTTTCGTCGGCGTAAGTACATAGTAATGTGAGTTTTGACTTCAACCGTAAAAAGACTAGTTTCCACATTAATAATTTATTTTAGAAATCATTTTATCGAAATTTCGAAGAAGTAAATGGTATCTAGGACTTAATTACGTAGTTTTCCCTACATTTGTTTTGATGTTCATGTGTGTAAAAATATATCAGTAGAATTAATCCCGCCGTAATACGCCATAATCAAGTCGAACATGGCTACACTATATTTTGATATTCCTAAATTGTCAGCAAAAATTGCTCATACTACAACAAAAACTGTAAAATGTTAAGCTCATTGTTAAAGTCAGTTATATTTCTTGTCATGTCATGTCAAACATTTAAGTCAACCAGTGGATTCTTAAGCATTCTTTTCCCCTGTTGTGCTGTAGCTTTAGAGGGACTTTAAGATTTTCAAACAAAAAAAACTAGCTTAATTAGATAGAGTACCATGTGTTTCAGATCATGACATATTTGCTCATTAATCTTAATGTAATTTTCTGGACCTGTGTGCTGCAGACTCGTCATTTATCACATTTATTCTGTCAGACTACCCGATCATGTTACTTAAATAGCGTGGCTTTCACTTTCAGGACTTGTTAAGGCGGTCGCTAGAGACTTGTACAATCAAGAAGCAGAAATTAACGTGGTCGAAAAATCTCAGGAAATAATTGGCGGAAAAACACAAGAACATGTGACTTTTCGTGTGGTTTTAACGCGACAAGATGACACAAAATCCTTAACTGAGTTTAAACCCTCATTCCCATCTGAGTTTTTCATAAGTGCTGAACAGTTTTGTAACGCATTTCCTTATCATATTATTTTCGACTCAAATCTTAAAATAAAACAGTGTGGAATGATGATACAGAGGTTGTTACGAACACAGATTACCGACATGCCAATGTGTGATATATTTGAATTAATTCAACCACGAATGCAAATGGCTGTGATAAATATCCGCATGTTTATAAATGCAGTATTTATGTTGAAAGTGAAACTTGTGGACAATTCAAGACGAAAAAATGGCGAATCTAAACCATCATTGATATTAAAAGGTAACTAATGCATGTACTACCTATCTGATGTTATATTTGTCATCAGCATTACGTGACCTAAAATTAAGATGTACAGTCCCGCAAATTGACGACCCGTTTCTCGGACCAACCCGTTTCTCGGACCACCCCGTTTTTGGGGCCACCTTGTTTCACGGGACTCTTTTTAAAAGAACGTATTTTTCCTTCTTTGTTTAAAACCTGTCTCTCAACAACGCTACACTGGAGCTGTTATAACTGAGTCTCGCCATCACATTAATATAATCTTTTAAGTTACATTTAGGTTTGTCGCTTCTAAATGCAGTTCACGAACAACACATTTAAGTACATTGTATGTCTAAGTGTAGGCTACCATGTTCATTCATGGATTTACTTGTTCCGGGTGTCAAATGATATGTCTTTGGTTATCATTATTGTCTCTAGTAGTTGCGGTATTTTTTGTTACATTTATCAGTTTTTCTACCAAACAAGCCCTCTAAAATGGTTGTTTTTTCTGGAACAGAAAATATAATACAATGCTTCCAGCGCTAGGTTATATCTATCAGATAATTATGTGCACTTATTTCAATATTTTCTATATCGTTCCCAACTTCCTGTGCAGCTAGACTGGTTCATTGATAATTATGCCACACAGATGGAGTCATTGATAGTTACCCGTCGGTAGTGATCTGATACAGTACGTGCACTCAATGTTGATAGCGTCACTCAGTGACACTCAGATGTTCAGTAAACCAAACAGAGGTTATTACGTGTAGTTTAAGCACTAACCCTAGTCCGGTCACATGTTCGCATTAAATGACGCAAACATAATAACAGGCGGGCGGAGTGCGATCTTTGCTCTAGTTTTTTTTTTTCGTGAACATTGTAATGAAATACAAACCGATAGACGGAATCCTATTCTAGGCAAAAATGCAATCATCACTTGGCAACCATTTTATGTCTGTCTGATAATTTTTATTGTCCGACTGTTTTTTTTATTTAGAATTATCCTCTTTTACTCGTACGATAAGGACCGGAAGTGTTGATTTGTCAGTTTGACCTCTCCAATGATGTCTGCATTCCGTGTTAGAGATTGCTTCTCCATCGTACATACAAATGCTTCCCCGAACAAATTAATGATTTGGTAAATAACGTTATCAGACGACAATTACTCTTGCATTGTTAGTTTATGTTGTTGCAGCATAATAATTAGGTTGATATTTTCCCAAGAAATGCTTCTTTTTTCTCCAGCAAAATATCTGAAGGAGTTCTGTTTATTTAAGGCAAATATGCTACATCGAATCTTTGGCAGACGACATAAGCCATAATAATAATTAATTGTGATGTACAGGAATCATATAAATGTCTGTTGTTTGGCGTTTTCACTTTGTTATATCGTATGATATGTTGAATCTTTATGCCTTAACAATATAACTGCATTCAAAGTCTATAAGTTTATAAATCACTTGTAAATATACAACATATAGGGCGGGAAATGTACGGAGAACTGACGTCTGACTGACTGAGGTCTAAGTTCGTCTGGTGATAGTGTTAAATAAACATAAATGTGGATTGTGTAATATCCCTGTATCATTCCTTTGTGAGCAATCATGGTGAAATTTGTACTCCGCAACTTTGGTAAATTTCATGGTCTTATTTGCTGTAGTTACACTGTACAAAGACAAAAGGCTTCTTTCTTTTGGGTTCGAATTTCTGCAAAGTAAACGTGTAACGAATCGCGTAATTGAACCATACCTTTAGCTGCAACTCTCGACTTTTTCGACTTTGATCTTCTGACTCATGAAGGAAGCAGTACCAAAGATGTTGTATTCATATTACATTATCACTTATAAGACAGCGATGATAGATTAAAAGTGAACGCCCTGTTTCTTCCTACATCTGTGAACCACAAAATCCGGCATTTCCGGTCACCGTGAATGAAATGGTTTGTTAAGTTATATAGTATTTCCATCATTGCAAAATGCCGCATGGGCGTAGTCAAGTTGTATTGACACTTTACCCCACATGTTAAAGATCTTTCTTGTATAAGGTTAAAAGTTTTCCGGAATTTTCCGGATCCTCCGGTTTTTCCCATGTCCGGACCCTACTGGTTTTTATTGCTTCCGGGGAACCGAGGTTAAGATTTCCAGTTTTTTTTTAAATTTTCAACTTTCACCCATGCTTCTAGTTAGCACCAAATAAATGCTTTGACAAAAATCGGTTACTTAGTTTCTTAAATGAGGACCCTGGTACTGAGGCCAATAACTTATCGTTCATCAATGTCTGCTCATGTTCGCACGATTAATTCGTGGTAAGTAAAGATCCAAGCCGGGTTGTATCTTTATTGTCTTCTGGTTTCCTTTTTTCGCTAGACCGTACTTCATTATGTATGCTTTACATATTTTACTTGTCGGAAATCGGTCATGAATCTAGAACTAGGAGATGCATTTATTCATAAGTACACAACTTTATACCAAATCAAATAAGACGCTTACTTAAAACTGATGAATTAACAAAAACACAAAGTTTGATTAATAGAGAGAAAACGATCGATCACTGTTGAACCATCCGAAAATCCATTAACTCCGCCTGTACAGTTCTTACTTGAAGCTATTGTATAAGATGTAATGTACTTTTATAGATAAAATGGTCTACATATGCTGTGTCAATAATCGAATCACCATGGCGACATTTCACTTGTAATATTAAAATATGGTACGCGAAATATTTCATTTAAACAAAAATTAACAAAAGCGGATGCTGAATTGACGTTTGTCAAGTTTTTATATGAATCTATAAAATTTAACTACAATATCTTGGACACACGCAAAAGATTGTGATTGGTCGAAATTTGTGCGGCGGTTTTCCATGATTGAATAGCATCAGTCGTTATACTATGTACAATGGAGTGCATTGTAAATATCATTTCCACAAAATGTATGGTTTATGTTTTATAAAAAACTGAGGCGCCTTGATTTGATTATTGTTTAATTATCTTACATGAATTCAGGTCAGATGATGTGGCTGGATGACATCAAACACATGATATTTATCAGTTCGCCAAGATTGTCGAGTTTGACGGAATTGATGGAAATGAATGTTTACTTGGCGGACATACCGCTTTATGACGTCACAAGAGAACTGGTTCTACTAAATCAACAAAGAATCGCAGAGATCGACATTGCGTGAGTATTTTGTATACCAAGTACTGTAAAAAATATTAATAAAGCCCGCCAAAAAGGAGAGATGAATTGTTGTCTATTTGCACCGTTGACCGTTATTCAAGGGTTAATTTGGTCTATCATATTCAAAAAGTAAGTAAAAGATTGCTCTTGAATTCATGGTGGCCTTTTCTCATAGTTTTATTTGTTCTCTTACTACTAAAAAGAATCATGTTAACTGCAATTTTCATAACATAACTTACTGTGTTTAATTATAACTTCAATATTTCTGAAGTTAAAACGTATTACCATTGCTTTTGCGACGAATGAATTTGTATGGAAAGCTTCACGATAAAGGCAACAGATACATAGCATATAATCTGTATATATATTTGTGTAGTCAATTTATGGGTTTATAACTTTACTCTTTTATATGCCTGGCGATATAGATATGACCAGCCAGCGTCAAATTGCTGTAGAACTCAACATAATTAACTGTTCTTTTGTATCTTAACTGTCTTCTTCCAGAAAACGTTTAGACGAGACTACGATAGAATTAAGGAAGACATCAAAAGCTCTGGAAGAGGAGAAGAAGAAGACAGAGACACTGTTATATCAGATGTTACCAGAGAAAGTAGCGGATGATTTGAAGAACAACAGACCAGTACAAGCGGGTATCTAGTTTTTTTTTCATTAATGTTTACTGTCGCACCAACAGCTAAGGTCATTTGGCGACTTGTCTGCTCTGACAGAGGGGGAAGACCCCAGGCTTACACCTGGGTGGAACCACCGACATTCCTTAAGCTAGCTGGACAGTTTCCCCACATGCAAATTTAATACCGGGTAGGGTTCGAACTCATAGCGGTGATGGGCTAGTGATTGCAAGTCAGATAGCATAACCACTCAACCACAGAGGCCACCGTGTATCTAGTACTTAATATTTTATATAGAATATAGAAAACGGTTATAGTGAATTTCTGTGGACTTGAATTATATTTTCCTTATACAAGTACATGCATCCGTACTTCACATTTTGTGCCATTACAAGTATTGGACGCTCTGGCTTTTGATACTTGTTTTCAAATATGTCACAAAACATTCTAACTGTTGTTGCTTTGTGTTGGATTTTTTGTGCAGTTATATCTGAATAAACTGTCTGTATACAACATACCTACTGACACATGGTACCTTCACTTTTAATTGCTTGATAAACGCAAGCAAGTTGGCAATACTTCAGTACAAAATGTCGTTTTTGGATACAAATGATGTTACAACGTCTGCTCCAGTGTATTTGTTAAATTTTTTTCAATCACGACTTAGAATTTATTGCGTCTCTATGGACACTGTTCCACGTGATCTTTTTCACAGCTTAGCAACAAGTTGCCGTGAAAAGGTTAAAATTGGTTCCCATACTATCATTTGTCTTTCCTACATCTTTAAGGCGCTAATTACAACTGATTGAGTTTAATATCGTGTCTAACCTCATCCGTGGTGTTTGGACGAAAGTTTTATCCTGAACTAGCGCTCACCTTTTGATAAAACGCTCGTATCATTAATGAAAACTGATGCTTAAGTTTCCCTTCAAAAATAGGGTTTTCAAAATGTGTAATCTTTATTGTATACAGTGGTGTGTAGATTAGTAAGAAATAAAGGGGAAACACAATAGTATGAGACAGTTTGTACCACACATTCAGGAATTTCTAACTTCATTCCAAGACCAAACTAATATTCATAAAGCACCTGTAGGAAAAACTTCCCTTAGTTTTTTTTAGATTTTCCTTAGAAGTTTTATTCGTAGAAGTCCATAAAGTTGAGTATTCTCTAAGTTGGACATTTTCTCCTAATACGTTAAGCCCCTCCTATGCTCCCTTAACCTAAGAAAAAATGTTTACATATAAAGAATTTCTAATTTCATTCTTTGACATCTAATAAACCACACGAAACACTAAGGACAGCCATTGTACTATCTGTCAGTTTTCTAGTTTATAGCTTATTGAATAAAACAACGTTTCCTTACAGAGAAGTTTGAGAATGTCACCATCTTATTCAGCGATATTGTGACATTTACCAACATAGCTTCAGCATGTCCTGCTATCGCCATTGTGAAGATGTTAAATGATCTTTACCATAGATTTGATGCTCGCTCCACGGAACATGGTGTATATAAGGTATATATTAAACAATATACGGTCAGATGTTTTTTGGTTTTTTTTACTGGGGTTTAACGTCGCATCAACAACCAGGGGCATTTAGCGACTTTCCAGCTTTAATGGTGGAGGAAGAGCCCAGGCATACCCAACAATTGCGCTTATCAGATTTTCTTCCCAGCTGATCATGGATCTATGTTAGGTACTGATAAATTGCCTAAGTTCGAATCGGCAACAATTGGAAGTGATCGACTGCTTTCCGAGCTCTACCGATAGATGAATAGGAATTTAGGACCCCATGCTATTCCTATCAGGATAATAAATCACCATCAATATATCCAGCTCTCGGGTAAATGATACAGCGACACTTTAAACTGACCATTTATGTTTTATATCTAGAATCTGTCTATTGCTGAGGTGACAGATTTTAAGTGTAAAAATGTTTTCGAATGACTGCTTGTTATTGTCATTTTCTGGAACAAAGTTACGTAGATAATAAAAATTATCTTCTATATCGATTTCTTTACTTAATCTTTTTCGCTTCATGTCACATTTAATTATATCAAATCTTTATCACAATTAATAACACAATACTTTGTCTCTCATTGTTCGGTTTTGTAACAGATTTGTGTTTCGTGAGATAAACCCATATGAAGATCTTTCGTCATAATTTTTGTGTTTAAATTTAATTCTATATGAATATAAAATGATCACTGGTATAAATCAATGTTTCATACGTATCGTGTCAGCAATTAATCCTTAATTGATCAGTGCGTGCATTTTGACTATGTTTTTGATAAGTCACAAAATAGTTCGCTGGAAAATTACTAAAATGATGATTCTCGAAATTTTTAATACAAATGCTTTTTATACATCTCTGAAGCTGAAAATAAAAGTTTTTGGAAGGAAACAAAAGATGCTGATAATTCTTTTTACGTAATGTTTTCGGCAGCATACGAGGGATTTAGTTCAGTAACTGATAAAACTGTGTTGCTAGGCAACTGATGTAATACTCATAAAAATAATAACAAGAAACCTTTTATTGTCTGCAAAAATTTAGTACCGGGCTAGTTTTAAATATTCATCTTTAATCACAGCTTTTGATAAAAAAGACTTAAAATAAGGGATTGCTGACGTTCGGTTTATGAGAGAAAAGTCATTATTCTCACTTACCTCATTATTTGTGTTATCAGCCAAATAACATTTTGGAGCTTAAGGCAAACAGTGTCATCAAGGATGGTTTATGAGAAATTGAAAAATATAATAAGACCGTAAACAATTGTTTGAGGGAACAAGATCGGAATGAATGTTATGAAAGAATGGTTCTAGTTATAGTGAGATATTGGTAAAAGTGCTTCTTTGAAACATATTGACCTAATTGAAATTGAGAAAATGAAATAACATGTTTCGTCTTTTGATTTAAGTTATAAGATTAATCATGTAAAATGTTTTTTTAATAAATTGCTATCCCTTACGAGCATCATTACGAATGCTTTAAAATGTTCCGAAACACAGTTTATTGTGAGACTTTTATTTATACGTCAAAGCATGTTTTGACAGTACGGTAAAATCGAACTAAAGCCCGCAAAACATCACTTTTATTTTCTGTCCTACTTTGACAAGTTCAGTATTTTGAATTATCGGGTACTAATGTAAACACTTTTTAGCACATTTCCTTTTTCTATTCATCTATTTTTCAGGTTGAAACTATTGGTGACGCGTACATGATTGTCAGTGGCGTGCCGATAAAAAAAGTCGCGCATGCGCAGACAGTTGCTAACTTCGCTACAGATATGCTAATGGAGGCGTCCAATGTGATGTCACCGGCTACGGGCAAACCGCTACAGGTTTACTTCCTTTTGCACCATACTTTAATTAAAATACATGCCACCTTATTTAGTAAAATCTCGATATTAATACACATGTACTGTCTTCGGGACCAAATAAAACGAACGGTTTTAATACTGAGACAGTCTCATTATGAGGTTGAAATATGTAGGAATAATTGAAAAAGGCCCCAAAGTGATAGTAACGTGATAATCTTTTGTGTTATATTCTTGACATGGCGAATTTATTAAATACTTCAGTACTTTAACAGTGTCACTTTAAATAGAAAATATCCAAGAATTGTTGGGTTAGGTAGACAGACAGACAGACAGACAGATAGATAGATAGATCATTTAAATTCACAATTTGGATTAGAGTGGATTAAAATAAATGTAAGAATGTGTTTTAGATGTCTTGTTGCTTACTCAGTTGTTATTACTACCTGTATTTTGTACAAATATGTGGCGATGTACATTTACTATGTAGTGTGGTCATTTTCGGATATAACGATATTCGGATATAGCGATATATTTTTCACAGTCCCTTCAACATCGTTAAAAGCGGAGTTTACTGTATTAAGAATTTCTAGTACTGGTATCTGCTTTGGATATATTGTCGGAATGAACTAACGCAATTCTTTTCCATGTTAGTTCAGGCATTATTAAACTGAACAATTATCTAGTATGTACATGTACGTCATAAAAATGTTAATAACTTACAGTACATTAGGCTATACTTCAGGCCCAACTCAGCAGACATCCCTGTGGTACAACAATTATCATCAATTAAGCGCGCTCCTAAATTTCACCAAATTATCTGGCACAAGACCAGAGGCAACATTTTAATTTCAAGATATTTCCTGGAAAACAAATTACCTTACAGATAAATAAATTATCGCATAAATTTAGACAAAAAATTCTTGAAGATATCTATGTATACGTTTAATTCCTGTTTGTCAGATCGCTGATGTGAATTACGCTGGAATTTTGTAAAACATTAGCATTGATGTCTTCTCTGGTTTGAGTTTTAGCGGGGTTTCCATTCATGACTTCCGGTTTGAACTTTATCGAGATTTCCGTCCAAGACTTCCGGTTTGAGCCTCAATGAAGTTTCCATCCAATACTTCCGGCTTGAGCTGTCGACGCTTTATCTAATAAATCACACACCATACTATTTACTTTATTGTGAAATAAAGCCCTTCTTTTGTGTGTACTTGTAGATACGTGTCGGCGTACACTCTGGCCCAGTGGTAGCAGGTGTTGTTGGGCAGAAGATGCCCCGGTACTGTTTGTTCGGCGACACTGTGAACACAGCTTCACGTATGGAGAGTCACGGAATACCAGGACGAATACATATAAGTCCAACCACTTACAAGTATGTTCTTCAATCTTGTTCTATTCATTGTCTGATCCAATTAATTCAAAAGCATTTATATCGAACTTTTGTTAGGTGTAATAATATAATACTAATTTGACCATTAAAAAAGACGGAATTTTTACAATGCTTTTAACCACTGAATTGTCTAGCATATGTTCTAGTATTATAGTAGCTTTGAACCACACATCTTATCGTATTATTTTTTTTCAGAAATTTACATGAATCCAAAGAATCAAAAGACTACATATTTCGGTGTCGTGGGGACATTGACGTCAAAGGGAAGGGCAAAATGACGACATTCTTTCTAGTAGGACGTAAGGACCGTATAGTTGACGAACCTGATGATGAATATTGTGAGCTACCTCGGCTTGGTGACGCTGACAGTGTACCGAATATAACGTTCCCTCGTGCTCAAAAGAAAATGTCGAGCAAAAGTAGTACATGCGTACTAGTATAGCTTACAAAGAACTCGGATATATTGTGATAGAAAATGCTTCGACGATCATAAAAGTTTTGGCAGAATGAAAATTTGCAACTTCCTTTGACAATTTTGCTCGCACAAGAAGATGAATTAGATATTGCACATACTTTCTATGATCAGTTACTGATTGTGTTTTGAAATATGTGAATTGTACATTTATTTCACGAAGGGTAACACGTTGTAGAAACAACTACACATGTGTATTATTTAGTTTTTATATTCAATATATGTTCAGTGATATTATTGTACATTTATCAATACTTTAATTAGAGTCAAATGTTCTTGTACTGTGCAAAGTAAAACTATCGACTAATTACACAGACAAAGGAATGTTCTCCCCGAAGCAAACTATAATTTCAGACTGATTTATATTTTTTGTTTTCCTATAGATATAAAGTCACTGAATGAAAATTCCAATGTTTCGTTCTATTTTCTTACGTTGATAATCAATCAATCAACCAATCAATCAATCAATCAATCAATCAATCAGTCAGTCAGTCAGTCAGTCAGTCGATCAATAAGATCCAGTATATCAGTGATCCAGTACGCGTACTGACCACAAAGCCTCCAATATGGACGTGTTCTTTCTTATCTAAGTAGGTCACCAAGTCATATCGGCGCTTTCTGAACACTTATGCATTACGGTACTGATGGTGAGTACATGAAATATTTCACAACATTATGGTCGCCCTTCAAATTTTGCCGGTAACTACCAAAGAATATATAATGCACATATAAATTTGTTCGTTTTTATGTGACTTACTGTCATCGGGGTTTAGCGCCGTTTTTTCAACAATTTTTCAGTTATATACGGCGACCGGATCACCTAACCACACATGGAGGAAAATAGACATTTTTGTCAAATTTTCATGGAAAGGTATGACCTGCCGCGACCGGGTTTCGAACCCGGACCTCCGGTTTACAAGTCCAGCGCGCTAACCACTGGACCACGGCCGCGGCTTGCACATATATATATATACTTATAACAAGCGTCTATGTTTTAGTTCAAAGCCATTTCTGTTATGCAAGTCTATGCAAAGATTCTAAATTTCTAAGTCGATGTGGGCGAATGTAGTAATGGTAATATTTTATAACAAACATCGTGAACAAGTCAACATGAAGACTGTAAGATTTGTCGGTGTAATATCCGATGACTGTCGTAACAATCGAACATTTATATGGCATCAAGGATATACCACAGACTTATTGTTCATTTGTTTATCGCATCCTGATAGACGTACATTGCAAATCGAAAACAGCAATTGCACCACTGATAACTGATTATCTGTAGCGATGAAGTGATATGAATTGTTGAAGTATAATTATGTAATATAACATATAAACTGGATGAAGAAATAAATTGGGCACTGGGTTAATCTAATCTTGGAAGGCGTGTTCTCAAACGATGTGGAACTAGCTAAGTTAATCCCGCGGATGAAGGTGGTATGCAGTTACTGAAATCAACTTATTTAGTGTTTGTCTGTAAAAGAATGTGGTTATGCTTCATGTTTGTATAGTTGCTGTATCAACACAATTAAAATTTATGAATAAGATTTCATCAGTAATGTGACATTTTTGTAACTTTTCATCGTAAAGATGAACTGATTTTAGACTGGAGTTAACTCCCTTTAATCGCTGTAATGTATCTAATTAAATTTGTTCGCGACACCATTACAATGATTATATCCCTTTGTTATTTAAAGAATACAAACAATAATAGATGTATGTTCACATTAGGGATAAAGAAATAAATAATTTCTACCATGTTGGACAAAAATATATTCAAACATGGGCTTATGTCAAAGAAAACTTTTTTTGAATACACAAACAAAACATGCATCTTGTATTGTTTACGTTCTATTTATATTCTGTAGCACATTAGTATGGTTAACTCTGGTTTCACTACAGACACGAATAAATCTTTCGCCTTTTACTAAAGATTTCCGTGCAGTGGAACAATCAATGAGTCTCTAGACTTATTTCTTGAACCCATCAAAAATATGGGTGACAAACCAGAAAATCACGCAATAGAAACGGATGTATATTCCAGGAAAAGACGGCATTTCGCATATTTTCGGACGTAATTTGAAACGGATGTGTATTCCATGAAAAGACGGTATTTGGTATGTTTTCGGACGTAATATAGAACATACAATTAAATATTCACCTAATCAAGGCTTTCGCCTACTTAACAAGAGATAAATTGTTTATAGATAAAGAAGTACACAGACAAAGTATGCAAGAGATAACCAATTGCTTGATATGAGTTTTACTGCTACGTATGTTGTTTGTTGTTGTCCAAGGTATTTTGTTACGAGTTCGCCACCACTAAGAATACCATTAATTCTGAAATATTATTGAACTATTTTAATATAACAAAGTGTATTTAAGGTTTTATACAATCATCTCCAGGTACGTGTGGTATAAACAGCCGCATATTCTTGCAAAAACATACTAGACCAATTACTCTAAATAAGACTACATTTGTATACAATTCTGATTCTTAGGTACACGTATAGCGGATCTGGGTCATTCCAATCGTTTGCAGTAATACTTAAATAAATATCAAAAAAAAGATAACAAATAAAAGCTATCGTAGGGTCACTGGGCTACTTAACCATTTCTAAACGGAAGTTACGGTCATTGTCGTGTCATAGTTTTGGCCAGTGGGCGTTTGTTTCACAAACAAAGCAGTCTGTCTTTTCTTTTCCTTCTCTACTGTATTGTGATTTCCATTATCTAAGAGTTCTTTATCATTTATCCAAACCTAAATGATAGATTTTACTGACATAGACGTATTTAACAGAGTTTCACCATTTATCATGATACCAAACAAGTGATACAAATATCCGAATGAAGCCAAAAGTCAAGTAAATACATGAAAGATGTGACACTCCGAATATTGACACCTCAGTAATAGCAAAACGCTAACATTTGAAAGTGTACGTGAGTAACTTCTTTAGTAAAAATAAGAAATAGGCAAATTATGAAAAAGTTACGCTCACTAGGAAAATGTTGGTACAGTGTACGTGAAAAGTTTAAAACAACTAAACTACATGTAAAAGAAAATCGGTTGTCCTTGGAAACGCCAATTACAGTAGCACAACGACTCACTCAAGCAGACGACAGAACAGCACGTGAAACATTGTACGACATTGATAAGCCGTAAGAGAAACGAACCAACTTAGTCTAGAACAGAGATCCTACGCATTCACATTGACCGTAAACATGATATAGGAAATGTCTGCGATTTACTTGGGGGATCAAATTTGATATTAAATAACACAACATGAAATAGCACTTTACGTCACGTGGTGTTTACGTGGTGAGACCAATGAGCGACGTATTTACATGTATGCATGCTTTCGTAATCTGTAGTGATAATTAATTATATTTTAAATGCTTTAAACATGCCTGATTTTTTTTACCAGATTAAATGCCGTTTTTCAACATTCTTTCAGTTATATACGGCGGCTGGTTCACGTAACCAGTTTTCCTGGCCCGTATTCTAACCAGTACTAACTTACCCTTCTACAAGGAGCCGGCAACTTCACATATGGAGGAAAATCGACATTTTTGTCAAATTTTTCATAGAAGGGTATAACCTGCCGCGGCCGGGATTTGATCCCGGATCGCCGGGTAGCAAGTCCAGCGCACTAACCACTGGACCACGGTCGTGGCCTTCTGACTAATTCCACATTTGATTGATGAATTGTTTCATTGTTTGAATTTATTGGCGCTTTATTGTAGACTGTACACGTTGATTCGTGGGGATTCTCCTAGATGCTCAAAATTATCCTTATAAAGGCATTCGATAACCGTGACTTTCAATGTTAATACTCGCTTCAGAAAAATACTTATTTTTATGACTGTCGTGAATACGGTCGATAAAATTATGAAAGTAGCTTATGAATAATATCTAAAACCATGAAATCTATTCCAGTCTCTATCAGACATTAATAGCTTGGGATGAGGACAGGCAGGAGATTTGATATCGCTTGATGCTGTGATATTTCCTACGATATTGTTATATACATCACTTGTCAACATAACAAAATTAATGATCATGGGAAAATACCTTGATTAGTCGTCTGGTGAAATGTTGACTGCAAATCGGACTTAATAAATTTACTAATATCAAAATTAATATCTTACCATTCGTAATATTATAATTATGAACGTATTTTGAATAGTTCATAATCTCTTTTACTAATAAGTACAGCCCAAGTAATTTCAAAGGAACTTGAACTTTATGTACTTAGGTACTTAAATCTTTGCATCCCGACAGACGGTGATGATATAAGCCTCGTAAAATTGCCACATCGTGCTAATTGCTAATAGTGATTTGTACTGGCAGTACATACACGTACGTGTTTGTGAAACAAGAAATAAGTTTCCGAGTCGGCCTTCTTTGTAGACACATTCACAATATGGCTGTCAGTATGTATTTCCGATGTACGTGACGCAGGTAGGATGCAGACTTCTCGACAATGTATATTTAGCAGCCTTGTAGATGTTCAGTTTGGCTTCTTGTCAACTCTTAACTCCAGAATATGTTGCTTATCATGATTATCGGGTGCTTGCTTGTCTTAGGTTCTGTTTTTTTTTTATTTATTTATGTATTGTTTTTTTTTTTTTTTTTTTGCTTTTTTGTTTTTGTTTTTATGTGACATTGTCACTGGGTTTTTACGCCGTTTTTTCATCATATTTTCAGCTATATACAGCGGCCGGTTCACCTGACCAGTTTCCCTGGACTGTATACTAACTAGTACTAACTTACCCCTCCACAAGGAGCCGGCAACTTCTCCACATATGGAGTAAAATGTAAAATCGACATTTTTGTCAAATTTTCATTGAAGGATATGAAACTGTCTGTTCCAGGATATTTATCTTGTCAGTTGTCTGTCATTTTGGAGATTATTCCTTCAGAGCTAATGAAGGGATTTCTGTGCTGTTTTTGGACTAGTTAAAACTTTCAATATGTAAGTAGTTTTCGCGAAGGGCTTATGTCAGGAATGTCTTTCTGAATTTCTGGAATTTGGTTCTATTCTTAACGGACACTCTCTAATATTTTCTTTAACAAGATTGACTGCACATTTGGTAGAATTAGATTTGTACTCCTGAATCTAGCTATTTTTGTTCGTAAAATGAGGCATAAAACATGGGAGGTTACTTACAGAATGAGATATAAAACATGGGAGGTTACTTACAGAATGAGATATAAAACATGGGAGGTTACTTACAGAATGAGATATAAAACATGGGAGGTTACTTACAGAATGAGATATAAAACATGGGAGGTTACTTACAGAATGAGATATAAAACATGGGAGGTTACTTACAGAATGAGATATAAAACATGGGAGGTTACTTACAGAATGAGATATAAAACATGGGAGGTTACTTACAGAATGAGATATAAAACATGGGAGGTTACTTACAGAATGAGATATAAAACATGGGAGGTTACTTACAGAATGAGATATAAAACATGGGAGGTTACTTACAGAATGAGATATAAAACATTGGAGGTTACTTACAGAATGAGATATAAAACATTGGAGGTTACTTACAGAATGAGATATAAAACATGGGAGGTTACTTACAGTATGAGATATAAAACATGGGAGGTTACTTACAGAATGAGATATAAAACATGGGAGGTTACTTACAGGATGAGATATAAAACATTGGAGGTTACTTACAGTATGAGGGGATATTCTGATACTCGTGGGAAATAGGAACGCTGGCTTAGTTTCACAGCTCGATTATAAAATTTGTTGAAAGTTTTTACTTTTAACTTTCTAAATGCTTTTTAAAAAAAACACCACCACTTTCGTAATATATTTTGTCTTTCTGCTAGCATAATTATAATCATGCTGGCCTCGCGCGTGAAAATTAAGCAACATTGTGTATCGTGTATAACAATTACAAACTGAAAAACTGTTTTGTTTGAAAGAGGGTCCACCGATCAAATGTGTTATAATTATGACTGTATCATGTCGCCCGCACATGGTCAAACAGACCTCTCTGGTTTTGTTTGTGTTAATGTGACTTATTGTCACTGGGGTTTAACGCCGTTTTTCAACAATTTTTCAGTTATATATTACTAGTGCATCACGAGAGTCTGCTGAGTCATTTGCCAGGATGAGCAGAGACTACTCAACACATGGTAAATCAATTGCTAAGATTAACACCCAGAAACTTGGTGATGATGTACGGTACGTTGACCTTACCAATCCCGGGACCCGGACCGGTTATTTTCCTGAACGGGACTTTGCTCACAACTGTGCTAATAAGTTTGACAAAAATTTGCCATCCTTGTTTACAACTGACACAATGATTAAATCATTTGGTCACGAATAGCGGCGAGGTCACTGCTGTTCATAAGTCAACACGTGTCACATCAGACACATTTTTGTTGTCCAGTGATGAGGTAAATCATGTACCAGTTAAAATGATCGCCACTAGTACTAGTACTAGTTGTGTTGAATGGTATATGATTTACCTCATCACTGGACAATATATATATATACTGCCCGTCATAAGAAAGTAACCAGTAAGTGATGTTGGTAAAATGACAAAGCGCAAGTAATCGAGATAAATTTCATTTTGGAAATAGCTGAAACGAGTAAGCCAACCACTCATTACTACCGTTATGTGTAACCATATTGTTATCCATTATTGACCATAAAATTGCTGTATACCATTAAAATTTCAAGTTCAGCATATTAGGCCAAAATAGAAGAATTTTTGTGATGGTTACTGTCTTATGATGGCCAGTATATATATATGTATATATCTCACGGTTTGATGTTATCGAAAGTAAATGATATATGACTAAACAAGTGTTGAAAAGACGTGCACGTGGACAGAACACGCAACATTTGACTGCCGTGTGAAAGATGAAATATGAAGCAAAAATTTTAGGAATTCAAGCATGATTGTGTTTACAGTGAATATATAGCACCCCCATAAGTTTTAACATTTCTTCTTTTTCAATATGTGTTCTTTTTGAAGATAATTTTTCAACTGAGTGCCAAGCGAAAGTCTGTAGTAATTAAATAGATTGTAGAGGCGTTTGCTCAATTAACCTGACCAACCAGTGAATGTACCGTAATAATTGAGAATAATTATGCCTTTTACATTAAATCAATTAATCAATTAATTAAAAAATGTCTATAAAGTGGTTTGTGTCATTATGTCGGGCACAATGTCATTATAACGTATAATTCAGCCAACTAGTCCGTGACCTGCTTCTACGGTACTTTCTGTACTTTGATAAAATAGTTTATGGGTTAGGTGCGACCAATTATTTGAAAACAAAATGGCG
The DNA here is from genome assembly GCA_008271625.1 of Lutraria rhynchaena. Taxonomy (NCBI): domain Eukaryota; kingdom Metazoa; phylum Mollusca; class Bivalvia; order Venerida; family Mactridae; genus Lutraria; species Lutraria rhynchaena. The sequence continues at coordinate 620,767 of VIBL01000130.1, forward strand.
AATACGGAAGTCAGGTATACGCTTCTAAATTACAGGTGAGCATATTTAAAATAAACTCTTAATATTTTGTGATATGTTTGCAGTGTTTGTCGATTAACAAAATAAATTAATTGTAGAGACAAAATACAACATTTTGTACCGTTTCTATGATGAAGTTTAATGTATAGTGATTACGCCATTTATTTCGATCACTGTCACAATTTTCATTGTCGCTGACTATGTTCACATTCTGTGAATCAGCTGGCAAAACACGGACTTTGTTAATTTATCCCCACCGTGATGTTTAAAATGATTTTGTTTAAACAAAAAAAGATCACAGAATGCTATGGTTTAGTGAAGGCTAATGGCATGTACGTACGCAACAGTCAACAATGTATTTTTGGTCAAAATGTATTGTATCTAGTTGTGAGTCCGGTGCGTCTGTTTTAGGCGCAATATTTACTTACAGCTCAAAGAATTTTAATGCCTGTTTCTTGAGTAATGATTGTTGAAATGTGTAAATAAATTCTGGCGAAATCTACATTCAAATTACACTTTGTATATATACAGTAAAACCTAACTTATCGACCACCTCAATATTACCAACTCCTTATTATAGCAACCACTTATTTTTGGACTGGCTTTCAATATATCACCAATAATTCAACTCAATAATCAGACTATCTCATTATTACAACGGATTTTTAGGGTCCCAATGGTGGTCTCAATATTGAGGTTTTACCGTAGTCTTAATTGATCTTTACTGATATACTGAAGATAATCTGCCCAACATTTTATACTAAAAATTCATGCTAATTTGCACTTAACTTGACTATTACTGTAATTAGACTGTTTCAGAATGTAAGATTGTTTTCGCAATTGGTCTTGTCTTTAAACTGGCCACATTGCATTATAAATATCTGTTCTTCTATATATGAGCAATCTGATTAACTCTTTCGGTACCAAATTTTTAATAGGACACATTTCTCAGCATCAAGTATTTATTACTGGTGCTCACCCTGTCCTCCACAAGTAACTGCAAACTTCTCCACATGAGTTGTTTGAATTTCTGGTTGGATAATGCTATGCCTTCAACCAAATTGTCACAGAGATCATGTGTCATACCCATGGTTCAAACACAGAAGCCTGTAGATTCCACTAAAGTCTGCAGACTTCTCATAAGTTCAGAAGGCGACATTGGCGCTCAGCATCAAGTCGCCACATGGCCACATTGGCACCGATAAAGTTAGGTTGAATAAGTATAAATTTAATGAAGATTTTTGAGATTTCGGCATCAGTCTTACATAATTCATGAAATATGTTGTCATTCACCTTGGTGAAAGTTTTGGTGATTTTTCAAGGAGTTATGACCCTTGGATTACATAGCACCTTATACATATTTTATTCTTGTCATGATTCATAAATTGAATAGCATCCATTGGTACTTTTATGAATATTTTCTTGAATTTTCATGTTTCAGATAATACAGAAACAAGTGAAATGTAAATTTTGCAGCATGTGGAAGAGTCTGTTTACACTCTTTTTTGTGTGCCTGGCATATAACAGTGTGGTTAATGGCCAAATCAACAATATAGGTCTACCGAGTGCTGGCAAAACAAATTGTAAGGAATCTTAATCACTTCATTGAATTTCTGTCATTAACGTTAAACTTTAAAATTGTTTCAAAGTCAGTTCTGATAGTGTGACTTCAGTAAAGTTGCTGAAGAGAAATTCGATCTTCCAGTTGATTACTGTTGGTTCAAATATATAGAAAACAACTTACAGATATGACAGTTGTTTGATAATAACTGTAAATATTACAGGTATTGCCATTTTGTGAACTTATTTATATGAACACTATTACTTTTAGCCCGTCAGTTGACATCCTATGTTTGAATTGGTGAATTTGTCCAATATGATAAAACTTTAAAACTTGGACTCAAGGTTATCAAGGTTTGATAATTACAAATTCTGGAAATGCCTTTTTTCTTTTAATGTGAATTATGACTTTGATTCTTTCTTTCAGTTTATTTGGACAAATATTCTGATTGTGATGGTCGGCCAAGAGAAGTTGGAAAATCTACTGTATTCATTAGTGGTACAAGCACTGAACATCAGGTTTGTATTAAAATTTGTTAAAAATCTTGTTACATATATATATTATACATTATTATGATGAAGCTGTCTATAAGTATGTGCACTTAAACGATGTTAAAAATAGATCTGCTCTGGTTGGAGCATATCATGTAAGATACCATTCAGTTATTTTTGATAGTTCATCCGTTTTCTGCATGTTTTGTGTCAATGTTGATATAAATTTGAGTTTTAATCTTTTTAAAATCCCAACAACATCATATTGAAAGATATTGTTTGTCATTTTTTTATATAAGTTACTTTTCTAGTCTGGTTGCACTGACAATGATGTTGTTATGGTTATATTTCAGGGTCAGCCTGTAACATCATGTTCGATCACATTGAATACCGAAAATGTGAGAGAACCATACAGATTTAAACTACAATTTCTTGCTGTGCGGATTGATGACCCTGGTGTACACTTCTATGTTTATGATGGGGAGTATAATGGAAGGATACTGGTATGTACATGTTTGTCACACCAAGCAATTTTGTTTTCAGTAACACCCACCAAATGATTGTGAATTTTTTTACTCCTGCAGTTTTTATAGAAACGCTATGAATGTAGCATATAGAATGTGCCAAAGTCATTTGACCATATTTCAAAGTATGATGAAGCTTTATAATGATGATTTGAGGATTGTGATAATCCCTCAATGATATGAATTACCTAAATCATTACGTTTGAAAAAAAAACATAGCTACGTTTAGGGATACTTGACCAGAATAATTAGGGAAGGTAGATCAAAGAATTTTTCTTCTCTAATTTTTTTTCTAAACATACTTTTGTGAGAATAGGGGCAGTCAAGTAACTGCAAACATGACTATTTTTTGGCTTCATGCATATGTTTTTAAGCAAGACAAACTTTAAAGGCAAATGAATACCAACTTGATCTCTTGATTGCAGTGGGCGTTTAACAAACAACAACAGAAGCCATCTAACTTGGAGTTTGATTTCTCTACTGGTCAGCTTGTAACGTTTCGTATGACTAGAGGTGAACTGGACAGAAAATATGACATTAGAGTGGTGGTCACACCAGTACCTTGTAAGTGTGACAGCTTCTTATTACATGATAATGATTGCTTGTTTCCTATTTCCTATTATTTTACTGAATTAGCTCAGGCCATCATCAAATTTTACGATTTCTTATGAAAGTTTTACTAACATCTTTGTATATTTATATTCAACATTTCTTAGAGATGATTCTTAGATTAATCTTGTTGATGAGTATTTTGATGCAGTTAATATGATCCATGTGAGGTTAGGTAATGTAGGGCTATCAGTAATCAGATCAGAATATACCATCCCTTATGGTTTATGATTTTGTTTAAATGTGTAACTTTATTTGTCCCATAAGCAAGTAATGTGGTGATTGTGTCCGTGGTCTTCCTCCATCGTTAAAGCTGGAAAAATCGCCAAATGACCCTTACAGTTGGTGCAACTTGAAATCCCAGTGATTGTGTCTGTCCTCCATAATACTTTACAAATCACTGTTACATTTGCATAAAAAAATCAATGTATACGAGTTAAACATGCAAAATAGTTGCTTTCTATCACTGGAGGTAATTCAAATTACATCTTACTCATATCACATATTATCCACTTATTCTATGTAATTAAGATTAAATTTTCTACAGCCATACTTAGGCATACATACTATTTGTACATTAATATTGCTGCTGGAATGATACAGTCTGGATTAAGAATTAAAGTATGAATAAAAAGTCAAAGTGTTAAATTTACGCAGACTATCTATGATTTTTATTTGCTCCTTCTTTAAGATTTAAAATCTTTTAATAAATAGTTCAATGCAGCTTTTAAAATGTGTGATGAAATCGTCCACCAACAGGCTTACTCATTTGCTGTCCAAATTCATTGAATATATCATATAGTATACAGCATCTTTATTTCTTACAATTGGAAAATTGATATTTTTACCTTTTTATATGCACTTCGCAGCTAAACATCTCTGTCTATAAAATCCTGTACAAATGCATAAGTTACTAAACATGAGTAAAAACATCTAATTAATAATCATAAATTCCTAAATAAATTCAGGGCTTATGTTGAAATAACATCTTTGTTTCTTTATTCTTGACATATTCTAAAATAAATCGATCTATTTTAGCTCAAACAATTGAATGCACCTACGAGAATGAGTATGGCTGTGATGAGTACGGCTACAACTATCGTCTTCTTGGTACCAAAGAAATTGCTGGGATTATTGGAGGCTGCTTCGCCCTTGTTTTCATCATCGTTGTTGTTGTGGTCGTGTGCTGCTACAGGAAACAGAAAGGAGTCAGTCGGAAATGGAAGGAGGAGAAACTAGGTCACGTAAATACTGCCGCAAGTTTACATAGTTTAAACGGAAAAGTTTCCCATAAGAACGTGCCTGGTAGTGCAAAACCATGGACCTCAGAAAGCTCAAAAAATGGGTTTGCAAGTATACGTAGGTCACCAAATCTTCCCCGCGCCAAGATAGCTAGATCTCAACGACACAATGGCAGTGACACTAGTTCAATCATGGATAGTAAGTGTTTAATGTTGAAATAGTCATTTTGTGTTCATATCCCCTATTGTTTTCACTTATAGACATCTAGTAGAGTAGTTCCCTGATTTGGACATTCAGGAAAAGGGTCTGTGATATAGCTGGCGTGTGTAGACACGAAATGCGCTGTCAGAGTTTTGATCTTAAATCTGCTGTTGTTATAACACAGTGTATAGTTCAGGATCAAACTCTTCAACAAAGCCTGTTCGTATCACACTTGCTTTGTCACTATATGGCTCATTTTCTTATGTCATATTGTTCCATACTTTTGACAAATTACTGTCAACTCATTCTTACTATAGAGTTCAATTTTATCTTAAACTGAGGCAGTCCATATTCATTACTTATGCCTTAAAATATCAAACAGTTACTGTTGATTTTGTCAGTCCACTAACTAATTCCCTCAGTATTTTCCTGTCACTACTGCTCTATAAATTTTGTTATAAACTCAATACTTTCATGGCAGTATGTTAACTAAGATGTTTAAATCAATTTGACAGAGAGAAGACAAGGTATTATAGACAGTATTTATTGTAATTTGTTCAGTTGCATGCTTATTATATATACTACAGTTTGCTGAATGAGTATATTAAGAAATGTGCATGATAGTGTGTGTAGTAAATTTTTATGGTAATGGCTCACAAAATTTTAAAGAGAATTCTAACATTTGGACGCAGACAAAGTCAAGTCTGAATGGAATGAATGATTGTAATATTATGTATACTAAGTGCATTAAAAACCTTTTCTGCTGTCTGATGTATTATGTATTCAGTTTACTTAAAACTCACAAGATGCTGTTTCAACATTACAACATTTGCTGACATCATCATTCGAATCGAGTGTTAAGATGTCATAATCATTTGAATTGAGTGTTAAGATGTCATAATCATTTGAATTGAGTGGTAACTTGCTGTGGCTTACTATTCTGTTATTCATTAAAAACGTTATTAATTTCCCTTGTTTCATTGAGAACTTTGTTATATTGCATTCAAAAGATTCATATTGCAGGAGATAGGTATTATTTTGTTATGTGCATGTTCATTTTGTCTACGCTTGATCTTGGGAATGTCCTTTTAAGAAAACATTTGATACATTAGACTAACTAACTTTCACTTGACATGCGTCTTTCAGATGATAGAGGTACTACATCAAACACAATTTTTCACTCTGTATAATGCTCTGTTAATGTATGGTGTCTATATTGTATAGTATATGACGATTTATTCATTGTAGTTAGGCTTTGTTTTTGTTGCAAGTTTATAAATGATTGGTTGGTAAGAAGAGGTGATAGAACATTGTTTAACCTTGTGCTTAATGTCATGAAGTTACTCAGACATAATAAACTGTTCCTTATCATTGAAATGTGTCTGTAACTGATAGTTAAAGTTCCAACATTGTGATGTTTTCTGGTATTTTCCTGATGACAAATTCGTGCTTGCAATGATTTGTATGAACTTTGCTATTTTTGTTGAATATGCTAGAACGATAACAAGCATTTACTAATTCATTTTTGTTCTCCCAAGCTCTCTAATCAGTTTTTGATGTAATATAAATACGCATTACGCAGAATTCTGGTCCACAAAAAAGCTATGAGCCCACTCTTGGTATAGGATTTTTACATTGGTTTGCATTACAAGGGTAGAATGCATATTTATCTGGATACTTGCTTGTCCAACCTCTGAAGGATGATTTTTCATGCACAGCCTTATTGCAATAAAAACACCTGCATGCTTTGAACTATTTAAAAATGTATGATTCAATTTTTTAAGCATAAAATTGTTTATTTCTTGCTAGTATTATGTAGGACAACAGCTAGTGTAAGGTTTAAATTGTTAGGGATAGAAGAATGCGAAGAATATCACAATGTCACGTGTAAAGAAGTTGTCCAGCTAGTTTACGTATGGTTAGCAATTCTACCTAGGTTTACGTCTGGTGTCTTCCTTCTAAGTTAAAGCTGGAAAAGTCACCAAATGACCCTGTCTGTTGGTGTGATGTTAAAATATATGTGAAAACTGTTGAGAAAAAATGTTTTCAAAACAACAGTTTATATCATGTTACAATTGAGGAGTACTAAAACATCGGGCTCTGGTCGTTTCATGTTGCTTTGTATCATAGGGTCTGTTATGTTTTTTGGACGAATTATGTTTAAATTCTTACAGAACAGTATGATCACAAGATTTAATTGAAAAGCTTGGTTTAGCTTGTAAAAACAAAAATAAATTTTAGATTTTAATTTGGAACAATGACAGTTTGTTGACAAATTATTGTATTTGTACTATAATTGTTTTATTTCTCTGATAATATTTGTCATATCTAATTATAATTCTCATTGTGAATCAAGCCTTTCATTTTGTTACTTTGTACTTACAGGTAATGCTAGTTTGCCAATGAAAAGAGCTCTTCCCCCACCACAGGTTAGCTTACATCCTGGTGGGTCTTCTGTACGCAGTGGAAGAAGGCGTCGTGATAGATATGAAAAATATGAATATGATGATGATCGTTCATCTGACAGATCATATAGTACTGACACTAAAAACTTCAGTGAAAGAAATTATAAACCCCCTACATATCGAGAAGCCATGAGAAATGAATCTGAATCATCAGCTGATGAAACCACTTTTGTTGGGGCTGATGATTCTAGACAGCAATCAGTGTTTGTTGAACGTGTAATTACTCCACGCAAGACTGCTAAACTTTCCCCTGAAGTTCTTCGGGCAAAGAGAGCATTACCTCCTCCTGAACAGGATGAGGAATATGACTCTATTGAACCAAAGAAAAAATCTAACAAACCACCAGTGGTTGATACTGGAGTAGGTTCTGATGATGAGACAGAAGAATCTGATTCCGAAAATGAATCAGAGGAGGAATCTGAAGAAGAGTCTGAGGCTGAATCAGAAGAAGAAGAAGCTCAGGACAAACCTGATGTTGTGTATTCAAAGCCTAATAAGGATAAAACTAAGATCGAAAATGCTTCACGGCCTCCACCCCCTCCTCAACCTCCAGGTTTCAGACCCCTACCTAACAATAATCCTCAGCAATTCCAAGGTCCCCCACAGCCTGGGTATGCCCCACCAGGTGTACACCATCCACAACCAAGATATGGTTATCCAGGTCAACCCCAGTCTTATCCCCAAGGTCAACAACTATACCCTCAAGGTCAACCTCAATACCCTCAAGGGCAGCCCCAGTACCCACAAGGTCAACCCCAGTACCCACAAGGTCATCCTCAGTACCCGCAAGGTCAATATCCCCCACATCGACAGCCATCAAAACCTAATGCCTACCATCAGGCTAACTTTTCAGTGCCTGTAGATGGTGAAGGTGGCCCTTTGATGCCACAACCATCCACCCAACCTCAGAGACATAGGGACCATCATCAGAGTCGTAAATCAAACAAACCTCAAGGTCAAGTGCCTCCTGGTAATAACCTTCCTGTATATTCTTACCTAGTAAATCGAGGCTATCAACCTATGGACGGTAGACATTCACCAGTAAGTACATCAACAGGGGTCAGTAACTTGTCAGGAGATAGAAATCTTGTACATGATGATTCTGATTTCTCAGCAAACTTAGGAAGTGGTGTAGAACTGATGAAACGCAAGAATTAAAACTCTTTAAAACAGCTTTCATTTTCCTTGGAACGAATATTATCTACAAATGTCAGTCTGTAGAGGTTTATTGATAATGTTTTCAATCAAAGTTAATTAATTGTGGTTTCTTGCTTTTACCAGAAGTCATATGAACATTTTTGCATGTGACAAATGAATTAGAATCTAGAGTTGTAAGTTTTCTACTGGTTTTGTTGCGTATTATGTTAGTTATAAATATTAATGTTCTTTTGTACAGCATGTACTTTTTTATTACCCTTGTAGTAAGATATAGTGTCTCTTCTGTTTTATGGCAAGTTGTATTGAACTTGTAAAGTTCAGATTGTATAAATATGTTTATACTCTATGTTCATAAAATTAATTCTTAAGTTGACATACTGCTTTCATTTTTTTGCAATATTTTTTTTCAAATCTGTCCATTTATTTTTTCTGTAAACAGACACTGGTAACTATGGCAATATTTTGTTTAAATGTTACGTAATATCTTTACTATGTGTGTAATGATCAGAGAGTATTAAAATATGTTTCAAAAAGTTAATGTAGATGTATACCATACTATGCCAGTTTTCTATGTTCCATGAACTACATTGCATTTTAATTCATAGCAGTTTATGTGTAAATTTTCAAGACTTTGTGTTAATCATTACTCCAAATAATATGAATGCATTTCCCTTAAGTATAAATACAAAGTAGCCGTGGTTGTGGTCCAGTGGTTAATGTGCTGAACTTGTAACCCAGCGATCCGGGTTCAAATCCCAGTCACAGCAGATCCTGCCCTTCTATGAAAATGTGACAAAAATGTTGATTTTCCTTAATATGCAGAGGAGTTGCTGGCTCCCTGTGGAAGGGTAAGTTAGTACTGGTTAGTACTGGTAAATATACAGTCCAGGCAAACTGGTTAGGTGAACTGGTTGCCATGTGTAATTGAAAAAATTTTGAAAAACAGTGATAACCCCAGTGAAAAAAAATACAAGGCACAATCATGTTTTGTTTTCAGGTAAAACTTGATGATTGTTTGCTTTCCTCTGTCTGTGCAAATTCTTTCATTCATTTCCAACAATTCGTTTTATGACTTTCTTGTCTCTTTATTATCACTTTGTTAGAATAGTTAAAAGTATCAAATTTACCTCAAATTGTATTTTTTATCATTCCATATTGGTGTTATTCTTGCCTGTTATTAGTAGTATTCCTCAAACAATAAAAAGTATCATTTAACAGACAATGTATATTTGATCAATCTGTGATGATAGGTACATGCTAAGTTAAGTATATTTATGAAAAATTTGAAACTTTATTTATTATGTCCAAGTGCTTTACAATGTTAGCTTATGTACAGAATATCAGTATATGTACAATATATTTTGCATTCAATGATTGTGTATCATAACTCATGATAATACATTGGAATCAAAAACAAAATTATCAGGTATGGATTGAAAAAAGGATAAAATAATCAAGTAATACAGGTTTGACTACTACACTTCTAATAGCACTTGACACATTGATTATATGATTTATTTCACTTTGTAGCAAAGAAGTAAAGAAGTTTCATGTTTAAGGGTTTTGTATCGTATCTCACTAGATTATGACTGGTCTAATGTTTATCCCCTACTTTATAACAAGCTGATGTAAATCAAATGTTTGCTGCTCTAGGATGTATTATAAGATATGGTTAAATATATTTGCTGGGTTGACAATCTGATTTTAGACTTTTTTCCTTTGAACAGTTAGTGAAAAATGCTTAATTTTTCATGCTGTCATTACTTAATTACACTTTAATTAAGAACTGCTGGGTATTCATTGTTTTTATTGGATGTGCCATGATTGCTGTTCCTTTACTGTAAATTATTTTTATACTTAGTTTTTGGACATTAAAATGACTTTCATCAATTTAAATTTATAATTAACCAAATCAATACCCTAAGGGCAAACTGAAATAAGTTATAATTTTAATTGATTGCAGGCAAATATATTTAATCATCACCCTTGATTTCCTCTATGTGAGATGAGTTGTCAAGTTACCCATGATGTGACAAGTTCAATGAGATTTATGTGTCTATAATTCAATTGATAAATGTATCTACAAAATTGTTAATTCGTTACCAAGTTTGTTTGATTTCATTCTAAACTCAATCAAGTGAATATGAAAAGACTCATTAAATTTTGTTATGGATCATAAGTCAGTGTGTTTGTTAAGTTTAAGATAATTATCCAATACTGATGACTCATGGGAGTGTATTATCAGAATGTTACCTCATGATTTTATCTTAACAGCTTTGATAAGTGGGTGTATTTTATGTTTTTCATGTAAGTAATCAACTTGAACACAAGCATGTTTTTCATGTATACATCAGTTTTATGTCTATTGTCCACAGTTTATAAAGTTCTCAATCTTTTAGTTTGAACAGTAGTTTTAACCTGTTAATTTTTTGCATTCCTTCCATTTTCAGTTCGAAAAAATGATGATTAATTTCGATCTTCGGCCAATGTTGTTTGTTTGCACTCAGTATTGCTGGCATAATGCAATACAGATATAGTTTAACTCAGAATTTGTGTTGTTAGATAAATGCTAGACTTATATCATGTTTATTGGTTCTTTTAATTTTTGTACTGAAGTTTATTAACGAGTACATTTGCTCATATCATCTCATTATTGTACAATTAGGATGCACTAACAGAATTACAAGACATATATTTTTAATCATCTTAATTCTGAAATAATCATTTTATTAATTTTTATCTATACATAGTCCTGTACATTTTTATCGTGTATAAAACATTTTTTTCAATAAAATTAGATTTACCCATAAGAGTTCACATTGTTATTTAATATTCAGAAAGAATCGTTGATATTTTATCATATGTACGCAACAATGATAACCACTATCACACTTTACCTCATGAAAACTGGTTTACCCACATCTGCAGCAGACGACTGTGGCAAAGAGAGACATTGCTTGTAACAGGCAATGACTTCTTTTGCCACAATGTTTTCCACTCCATCACAAAGACTTGGCCCAGTTTTCTGCAATAAATTGATCATAATTATGCATATTTTCTTTGAATTTGGAAGAATCCAAAATAGGCCTATGAGGCAAAGGGTTAATGTTGCATTCTGGTAACCATCCACTACAAGGTGTATAATCTATCAACAAGTTATACATTCTGGTAACCAGTCACTACAAGGTGTATAATCTATCAACAAGTTATACATTCTGGTATCCTTTGGCTACAAAGTGTCAATTATCAACAATCTGCACATCCAGTACAGACATTTTCTATTATTTGTTCATTTCTGTTGCCATCTTTTGGTCGGCACTAGTTTTGGGGGACACCTTATCAAGTAATAAAGATATAGGTTGGTCCAGCATTAGTTGTATATTATAAGATGCATATACTCGAGTCGAATTTTAAATGTCTACCTTTTAATACTTGAATTTTGGAAGAGCCCAAATAAGTGTATTTATTCTTACAATCTATTCAAGGTAAATGTTGTATAGAATATATCAATGTCCACTTGGTAATCAGTCAAATGTGTTCCATGATTTTCATTCAGTGTTACATAAAATTCAGGGAGGACGTTAAAAAATTCAGCTCGGTGTATATATATAAATATGCATAAAATAAACATACAAAATAAACATTCTATCAATGATCATGTGACAAACCAGATTGATGTTCAAGAGAAATAGATCTGTCAGCAATGATTTGTGTAAAATCATGAATAAGCGACATTATATATTGAACAAATCAGGTTTCATTGTCGCCAGGCTTATGCTCCACGGGGTCTTGCAAATCTGAGTAGCCTGTGCTACTCAATAAACCACGTGGTACACTAATTTTATTCGCTTGTTTTATTCAGCTGAATTAGTTTCCACTAATTGGTCGAACTTGAATGAATCACTGGTTTTAACTCGAGTTTGGAAAGAGAAAAGCAATTAAATTGTTAAATTGGTCGTTATATCTCGACAGTAATGTCTGGGTAATTTCACATACACTAGAATGCAGTAAGGTTTTCAGTAATGAAGTTTGCTTGAAACTTTAATTTAAATTTTGATCTATTTAAGAATACACGTAGATTAAGGGTCATTCAATTGGAATTTCATTTGAAAGTCTCAGCTTGAATGTAATTAGATCTATATTTTTTTGTTAAATGTTTGTGTCTTTCATTGAGCTATCCTTCATATTTCAGTTTAACAGTTAAACTTGTTTGTGCAACAAGTAATGTACTTGGTCTAGGCGGGACATGAGTTCGTCACTAAACTTTGCTTTGTTCCATGGGAATAGCATCTACAGACCTATTGGTTAATACTATCAGCGATTTCACGCATTAGTCCCTGATTCTACGGAATCTTTAACATAATATAGTGAGAACACAAATAGTAGGCGCTGACGTAGATTACTGTATAAGTCTCTGGTGTTGACGGAGTCATTGTACATTTATGTTCATATAAAACCGTACGTATAGTAATGTTATCAAAAAATGCAAATTTGTAACATAGCGTAATGCAAATCTTATAAAACAACGACCGAGCAATGCCCTTATCACATGTGATAAGATGGTCTTTTACATCTTCAGCGCGCAGCAGGACTTTAATTGTCCTTAGCTCTCATGCAATATTCGGATACAGTACTGTACAACGTAGAAAGTTTGCAGGATAATTTTGTAAGATTTAATTGATTGAAATATATGGCAGGGTACAATAATTTTTGGAGTACAGAAACACACATATAATCTTATTAGGAAGGCAAAGGGTGACCAGTCACTTGTCTGAAAGGTTATCTCCCTTGATAGTTTATGGATTATAGTTGCCTAACCAGGTGACAGGTAAACAACAGACGACTCAGGTAGAAAGACCCAAAATAGGTCAAATGCAAGTAGGAAATGACTGAATAACGATAAAAAACATGGCGTCGTCTTACACTTTAATACATGAAATGTAGATAGCTAAATACTCATGTTAATGAAAGATAAAATGGCGTTGATGAGAACCTTCAGGGCCGATGTTGAGAAATAAATTTGAACTTAACCGTACAGGTGAGCTACAATGCAAATTACTGGTGATTTTTACCTTGACGTTTAAAACTGTGTTTTTTGTCTAAAAATGACTCGGTAGCTTGAGATCTAAAGATAAACCGCTTATATCTTTTCTGAACATATTCATATTGAGGTAAACAGGGAGTTGTTTCATCTTTACATCAGTTGATGTACACTTTCATGCTACTGAAAACAGTTAGCTTTGGTGGACATTGGCAAATTAATGGATTAATTTTTATACCACCATGTTTATATCAAATGTGAAACCAGTACTTATAGCTTAGAGGTAAAACTCACAAAAAATTCTTATTGTGCTGATCATTTTTATGAATTATTTATTGATTACAAATATACAGGTGGCTCAAGCTGCTGTTTGATCCAAGACTGGATTCATATAGATATCCTACCTCTGGACCAGAAGTCTGTCATAATACTCCAACACCATGTTGTTCAAATTTTCCCTGAAGCAGGTGATGGTCGCTTGTGTTGCATATACTGCCACTTTCTTGTCTTAAATAATTGATAATTTATTATCATCTTCGAATGATTATTATATAAATATATATACATTTGTATTCCATTGTTTATCTTCAATGAATTTGGTTGTATTTTAACATATTTCAGACGCATAAAGATGAATATTTGCATGAAGTTACTTCTTGTAGTTTGGATGATATGTGGGCATCAAGTTACTTCTTGCAGTTTGGATGATATGTGGCTGTGTGTTTGCCCGAGATGGTAAGACAATTAATATATATCACTTACTAATTCTACTATTCAGATGGTGAGTTGACTCTATCCATTGAATTATACAGGACAATGGGTGATTGAATGTATGTCATTATCATCATGAACAGTCTAATTAGTTGGACAGCATTCCACATTGATCTATTTATTGTTAGACTGCCCTGTAATAACCTTAAGCATAAAAAATATTTGTTTCTGGTTACTGTGATACTCATTAAAAATATGGTGGGTTGGGATTTTTTTTAAAAAAAAAAAAAACATTCTTGAAAGCCACTGTGGAGATTATTTTTGTGCTGAAAGGTAAAAAAATGGGTGTACTGTTTGTTAGATCAAATAAAAGATCTATGGTCACTGGGAAAATTAGGGTAGGTCGGGTAACCAGAAACAAACATTTTTTTTTGCACCCTATATATGATATATAGGGAAGTACAAATTAAGTACAGAGTACTTGTACTTTACTTAATCATGTTGACATAATTACTCTCTGTCAAGAATTCTGTTCAGTGAATGGAAAGAGGTGATTGAACTGAACTTGAATTAAAATCTGACTTTGGACACTCGTTTACGACTGTGAATACCAAAAATAATCCAATTAGCTACAACCAATTCATAAGATAATATATCATGAACAGTCAATTTATTCGCCATTATTCTTGTATGACAATGAATTATTATTCTGACTTCAGTTACTACCATAACTTTGAATATCATTATACATTTAGCATAAAAAGTCTGGTTACATGCTCATTCAAAATAGGGTAGTTGATTTGGAATTTTTTTTTATTATTTTTGAAGGCCACTGTTGAGATTATTTTCATGCTGGATAAATTCAGATGTAATTTATTATGTCATTTTATGGTGTTTCAGTATTCTTGGATTCTCCGACAGCATGTGGTCAGACTTTCCCTGCAGGAGAACGTGAAATTTTCATTGTACGACCGAGAGGGTCAGTCAGTGTATCAAACCCACCAACAACTTGCAGAGTCCACTTTGAATCCTCATATGCCAGCAGTAACTATAAATTTGAGATTGTCGTAGAGTCTGCAGCATTCAGAGACTGTGGTGTCTCATTGAGTATATTTGATGGTCAAACCACAGGAAATAATTACATTGTAAGTATTTAATGGGATTGATTGAGTATTAAAACTAAGTTAAACTTGTTTTTGTAGAAATAACCTTTATTTTTCTTGGTACCTTTTGCTTGCTACTATACTGTTTGTGCTTTATTGAAACTAATTACTAAAGGTATGAAAAATAAAATGGCATAAGTTCATACTTGTCAGTACATAGTTAATACAGGTACTTGACACATAACCAAATTTTAGTTCCATAGGCTATTTATACCTAATAACAAGGGCTTGTTGCCTACGGAGCTAAAATTTGGTTCTGTGTCAAGTACCTGTGATAGTAAATTAACTAATACATGTATGTACATAAATAATTCTTTTGTACTTAGTAATTATATCATCTCTCCTGTTCATTTTGTATTTTGATGACAAAATCTGTAATTATTTTATTTTAACAGTAACTCCACAAGTCTCTTGCTGGGTTGAGCTTTTGTATTAAATTTTGAGGAACAAAAGTCTGTAGATTGTAATTGCAAAGATGTCCTTGAGGATTTATAAATGCCAGTATCCATTAAAGTCATCACCTTGTTCTGAATACCAGTCTGCCACAACATCAGCCACTACCTGTTGACCACCATATGGCTCACTCAGTTTTTCAAAAAAGTCGTCATGTTAAATCAATCATACGGTATAAAGTGTTACTTTATATTACAGAGAATGTTGGGATGTGGTTCCTCTACATCAACAGGGCATTTCTATTCTAAAGATCGTGCTATAACCCTACTACTTTCAAGAACATCAACACAATATTACCATGGGAGTAACTTTCAACTCAAAGTACAATTATACTGTAAGTATCTATTGCCTATATGATGTCTGATATGCAATATCTCACTTATTCTTCAGTTGTTTACATCTTAGCTGTCACCCGATGAAGCTTCAGAGTATATATTTGTGTGCAGCACTATCACTTGTACAGGCTCTCAAAACTGCTGGAATACTTGCCTAACATTAGTCAGGCAAAGATAGAATTTCTGTCGGACCAAATGAAAATTTGTTTGACTTAATATATAATAAATAAGTGATAAATGCTGTAAATTGTGCCTGACTGCCAGACATCTGGTCCTGTACTTGCTGAAAAGTTATTGGACCTGCTCGAAATTTGCGTAACATGTCTGACTTCCTGGCAGCTTTTGGGGAAGCCTGCTTGCATTGTAGAAGTTTAATTTGTTTACTGCTTGAATTCTGTGGCAACATATTTGGCTGTTGATGTGTTTGGTTACTAATACATATTAAAACACACTGCTGAAAAGAGAGATGGTAGTATCAATGCATTATCATCTATTTTACATGATCTTATTGCTTTTTCCACTGATATTACTATCTCTTTATTATTGTTACAGATGATACAGAGGCATCTGATGAATTCATTGGAACATATAAAGTACCAGCAGGTGCTATTGTGGGGATTGTTCTTGGCATTGTTGTACTGATTTGTGCTGCAGTCTTACTTGGATGGTGTTACAAAACAGGGAGGTTACCCGGACTCTCTCCGTATGATTATCCCAAGACATCAGCAAAAGGTAGCATTGATAACCTGTCTAAATCTGACAACAACGCTACTGCAGGATCTAATAATGGAGGTTTTGTTTCATGGCATAATAAAGAATCTAAAAGTGTTGAACCCAGGAGTAATTTTGACCTCAGTGATACAAGGATATGGGAATCTTTGACTAGTGTGAATACTAATTCCAGCATGAATAACCCTCGAAAAGATTTAAAACCGGTTGGACCTGTCCGGCCTCCAAACATGGGGAGAGAAGTAAAAAATGGAGTTGGTAATGGTAGTAGGAAACCTTTTGAAAGGCTTGATGCTAAACAGTTGTCTAATTCGCCAAATACAAGGCAGAGAGGTCGAAGATTAGAAAGTGCTGATCAAGATGCGGATCAGTATCATACAATAAATGACATTGAAAGGGAGACTAGTAAAAGATTAATTGATAGGAAAGCTAACTCTCGAAATGGTAATTCAGATAAGTTTGTGAATTTAAATCCTGATAAGGAAGGATATATGTATGATTATGATCATGTGAAGAAACTTTCTGGCGATGATGAGAAGGAAACAAAACCTAAAACTCAAGATTTTGGTGAGGAACTAAGAGATGCAATCAGAAGAGCTAGTTTGAAACGTCAGAAATCGCAGAATGAAAGTGATGGACAAGGATTGTCTGGGACAGATACACAAAATGAATCATCAGCATTCAGTAGTGCAGCTGCCTTAAATAAACAAACTGATGGTGAAACTACCGGGCCTGATGCACATTCTTCACCAAAACCTAAGAAGAAGAAACGGAAAAATTCCAAGGAAAGGAAAAAGTCAGGTAAAAAGAAGGAAGGTGATAAAGATGTATCAGGTTCTCCATCCAAATCAAAAGCAACTGACAGTGACGAGAATAATGAAGATGTTCCTCCTGAACTTTATGCACCAATATTTTCAGGTGACGATGAACTCAATGAGCCACATAACCAGTATCAGCCTGGTTACCAAGGTGGATATCAACCTCCAGTCCCTCAGTATGATCCTAGATATCCAATGGGAGGTTACCCACCCGGTATGCCCCCTGCAGGAATGTACCCTCCTGGAATGCCAGGTGTACCATATCAACAAGCTGGTCAGGCTCAGTGGTATGTAGAATCCAACCCTAATGGACAACAAAAAATGGCATTTGCCATGACAACCCACAGTCAGAGTGATGATGGTGTCCATGGTAATGGAGGATACCCATCAGGACCTAGCTATACATCCACACCTTATCATAGTAATCGCAACCAGACACAAGGACCTAATGATATGTCAGTTGTTCCTGCTGGAACTATATTGGATGATCCACAGATACCTGCTCCAGGTACATCTGTAATGAGGTATGATGAAGACCCATTGTCAGGTGTGAAAACATCTCAAGTGGTTTGGACAGATGCCAACAAAGACCCAACTGATCCACCCCCTGATTCTAGTACACAAATTACCAGGAAAACTATCACTAGAATAACCACACGTGCAACAGAAGATGAACTTCCTGATGCCCCAAATCCAAGTAAGTGTATGAATCACTAGGGTCACGGTAACTGCCATATAAATTGATTTCCTGTTCACCTTTCTAGAATAGTCATTGCAGCGATTTTTTCTTTCTTTGTCAGGGTTCAGTGAACGTTCCCTTCTCAGTAGAAAATAAAGACATTTTTCCCAATTCCCGACAAAACCTACCTAATTTTGGCATCAAAGTGGGATTTTTTTCCAGTTGTACTGGATATTGACCCTTTCCTAAAATTGCAAAATAAAGTACTATTGATGTCTTATCAAATCTCATAGCTACTTTAATGAGATACTATAAATAATTATCATGATTATGAGATCATGTGTCCTTCACAACATTTCCTGTATCTGCATTGTCATTTCTGTTGTCAAGACCCTGAACAACATTTTATTGAAAAGTTGCTTATTGATAGTCAGAGACTAGCAACTGTAAATAATATTAACTATAACATGGATTAATGCATCAGCTATGCTAAAAAAGTAAAAAAATACCTTGTTTTCACTACCATCCCAAAGAAAATAAAGGGGCAGTTGGTTGGAAGAAATATTTACTCAAAAATTTTTTTTTTTGTTTTGGTTTGAGATACACTTCATCCGATTGTGAGAATAAAAATATGTGGCTATAATGTAATATATAATATATGTGTGCAATAGTTCATGAAAGAATCCCATTTATTGCAGGTTTACAGGACATGTCATGGAGAACTGCTCAAGGTATACAGAGCCAAGGTGGTCATGAACCAGCATTTATGTCACCAACGAGGTCTGCTTATCAAGCCAATGCCATACAGGTATAGTATATTCTATATTCTATATATGCGCTGTATATATAGTATAGTGTTCAAACATACTGGTGTAGAAATGAATTATGGTTATTCTATTAACTCTTAAATTATGTAATAATGTGTAATTTTATGTCATCATAATAGCCCCAGGACAGGTGTAAATAATTACATTAAGATACATTTATTATCCTTACTGCTAGCATGGAATGTTATTTTTTAAAATGAGTGAATACAGCATTTGGGAAAATAGTAAAGCCTATTTAATTTGATATTTGTGTTATTTTATAATGATTGCATTATTAGATATTATGTACAATCCTGTATTATCTAATTACAAAACCATTTGTTAACACCTTGTGTTATTGTTGTTTTAATTTATCGACATACTGTGAATGTAATCAGATAAGTCAACATTTATTTCCAATCTAGGAAGCCATAAACTAAGGATATGATAATGTGTTACTTTACTGACAACTTGTCAAAATTAAATTTCAAAACAAAATCATTTTATTGCATGTATTCATTAAATTCCTTTGACAATCTGCTCTTGGCTGTTTGCAGTAGTGATGCATATGTATTTGCTTTGTCTAATTGTTTCAGAATACTCCTTTGTCCATTAGATTAACTTTCATCAATTGAAATACAAGAATATTCAGAAATATGATGCTAATGATTCTTTTATTGTTGCAGTATGCGCCAGAAACACCTGAACGCTCTAACGCAGGATACTACATGGGTGGTTCACAGCGTGCCCCTCATCCCTCTAGTCACCTGCGGGGAACTGATCCACCAGTTGTACATGAAGCTCCTAAATATACAAACGCTGTACGAGATAGAATTACTCTACAATCTGAAAATGAATTTTAAGAATAGGTCACAGTTTTAGTAAACATTCCCAGATTTTGAATTTACTTGCCAAAGCTACATGGTTCACCTTCCTGCTTGTTTTAAGTATTTTTTTGTTTTGAATATTTGTAGATATTAGGCATAAGACAAAGCCATAGACTTCAAAATAACAGTTGTTAGAAAAAAGAGCCAGTAACTACAAGCAGACATGTTCTGTGTGGTTCTCTTACATGTAGTTTGCATACATTACAAATTTTAAGCAATTGGCAGAATGTTTGGCTTCCATTATTGAACAACTATTGTACACTGTTTTCCATGATACTGGTACTGTGAAAATAGACAAATGATGTAAATGCTTGTAAAGGATTTGTGTGAATGTGCCATTTTATAAGTGCTTATTTATTTCTGTATTATACATAGCTTGTACAGAAAAAACCTTTGTTGGTGAAATTAATGTTTGGTCACTATTACCATTTCATTAATACAGTAAAACCTCAATAATGTGACCACCTTTGGGATACAAACAATTGGTCATAATAATGAGATGGTCTCATTATCAAGTTGAAATTATAGGGGTGTTACTAAAAACCTGTCTGAAAAGTGGCCGTTATTACAAGGTGTGTGAGGTTTTACTGTACTTATTAATTCCATAGTAATTTCACACTAATGGTGGATATTGTGACTTGGAAATAGTGTATTTTCTTGTTTCATACAACAAGAGATTACCGTAACTTTCTTGTTTGCCTTGACTTTCTGTCTTGTTTGCATAGTACTCAATTACTTACAGTAATTATCAATTGAGGAGATATTTGATCTCTGTGTAAGATCACAATTTCTCATGATGATTTTTTTATGACACTTCCTTCCTACTTAAACTAAATCTGTGTTTTCATCAGAGAATGTTTGCATAGTACTCAATTACTTACAGTAATTGTCAATTGAGGAGATATTTGATCTCTGTGTAAGATGACAATTTCTCATGATGATTTTTGTATGACACTTCCTTCCTACTTAAAGTAAATCTTCTGTGTTTTCATCAGAGAATATGCCTTTAAATTATGGTGAACGTGTCATTGGAAGGAAGCTGAGTGACTTACGTGGTATTTAAATTAAATTTTTAGATTCAGTTACATGTTTGACAGAGTTCTAGTGAAGTTGTTGACTGCTTTAATATGTATCAAAAGGTGCATGCTGTATGGGAACATATTGATCTTTTCATTTTTTGTACGTTTGTATTATTGATACATCTCTGATGGATATAGAGAAAATTTTCCAGGTGTAAGCCCGATATCTTTATCCACAGATTAAGCTGGAAAAGTTGACCTTAGCTGTTGTAGCAATGTTAAACCCTAGTATAATAGTTTGTTGTACAAGAATAATTAACTCATAACTATTTGTTTCTGTCTATTTTAAATGGATCTTCTAAATTAACATTGAAAAAAATATATCCACTCGTTTGGGACCTACATGTAATTGAAACTTGATTACATGTACAAAATATATTGCACTTATAAACTATCAAATTCACACATTGTTTTTATCAAATAAGTCCTTCTACAACACAGACATTTGTTGAAAATATTTAACAAATTGATTTAATAAACACTGTCAGTAGACCCATATACTAGATATTGTGTATTGTGCAAACTGAAACATTGAACCATTCCATTATTTGTGTATATTCCCATACAGTGCCTGCATGATGAAATGGTTATTGATAAATACCATTTGTTGTACATTATTCAATCCTGCGTAATGCACTGTTTATTATTATAATGTTTAAGTGTTAAGATTGTACCATTATTTTTATTGACTTTTACTGGTTATGTCTGTATTTATTCATCTATTGTTTTACGCAATATACATCTTCTCACAAGAATTTTGTATATATGAAATTTGTACAATGAAATTGAATCATCAACCACTCAATGTTTTTATCAACATTAATTGATTTTTATTTTTTTGTATCAGTTTCACATGCATTGTTCTGTATTATATGGAACATTTGTATGATTAAGTAAAGCAATTTTACTAAAATTGAGATTTTAGCCACATGTAATTTGTGTCATTCCAATTTTGATATACCTGTACTTGTATTATCTATCTATTTGTTTTGCCATCAGTGCATTTGTGTGAGAACTATTCATTATGCTGTGTTCATTTTGTACATAATCATTGGATATGTGTTTCTACAATGCTGTATCATATCCTTGTTCGAATGGTTGTGTAAAATGTCATTTGTACCTGCAATGTTATAATGATATTTCTTCACAGAAAACATGAAAGCAGGGTTTAAGTGACATTACCATTGTAACTAACACTTGTTTAGATTTTAGATACACACTTTTATATCATTGGAAAATTTAAGTTAGAGAAGTACTTTTATACAATAAACAAAATGTCTCTAATGTACAAGTATTGTTTTTTGTTGTTGTTATTGTTGTTGTTGTTGTCATTTCTGTTTAAACCAGAGTATAGCTTATGGATCTGTTTTTTTCATATTTATTGTACAAAAAAGAACTGTTTACAACAATCACGGAAAGCAGTTGACAGCATTTTAACCATCGCTACAATTTATTCCACTAGATCTATCTAAACGTGTACATGTTCTGAGAACTTCCATAGCTGTAGTTACAAATAGTCCATGTCAGCATGATTGTGTTTCATAGCTATTAGAAACAGAATTGGTCATTTTGCTAAAGGTCAATTATATTTTGCAAATGCTTAATGAAATATGTTGTTTTTTCCAGTAACATATTTATTAAAGCGTTTTTAGGAAGCAAAATTTATAATTTTGGTTCTATACCTAATTTGGCACATGTCTCACATAGTGTTGGACTTCAGATCTTATTTAACTGTTCTTAAATGAAAAGTAATAAATCCTAAGTGAATTTTGATATGTATTAAGTATATAAAAAAGACAAGTAAGATTTTAACTACATTTTATTTATGCAAAATGACATTATAAAGATTAAGACTGCATACTATCGTGAGTACAAAAAACCCTGCTAACAATAAATTACCAATGCAGAATACAATGTTAGACAATTATAAAGAAAAGTCAAATGTCAGCAAGAAAATTTCAGTAGCCAATAAGATAGCAGTAAATTTAAATTTAGCAACCAAAACTTTTTATCTCAAGACATTTTGTCATGACAATCTATACATTAAAACTATCCAAAGATCTTTATGTTATGTACTTAATAGGTGGGTGTTGTCCCAAGAAGTTACATATTTCAATAGGTGGGTGTTGTCCCAAGAAGTTACATATTTCAATAGGTGGGTGTTGTCCCAAGAAGTTACATATTTCAGACATAGTGTTCTGAGAATTGCATTCAGCATCACTTTGGTGTCATCAGCTTTTTTTCATAGTGAAATATTAATGATTGGAGAGTAAGAAAAAGAGCATTTTAATATGCAAATCTTTAACATAATTTCAATTTTTCAATCTACCAACAACATAACTATTATCTACAGTCAAACCTGCGTTTATGGCTACTTCTGAATAAAGACCATCCTGTGAATAAAGGCCATTCTTTGAAACACATTATTAAGAACAAACTGATCTCAGAATAAAGGCCATCTGTCGATAAAGGTCACATTTTGTCTTTCCCAAAGGTGGCATTTGTTCACAGGTTTGACTGCACTTATGCTTTATATGCTAATCGTAAAACATACAATATTATAACACTATTATATGATAATATATGTTTAGAACCATTTGATACAATGAAACAAATGCAAAAAATGTGACCTGATGTTTTAAACTTCCTGATCTGATGTACAGAAGTAAAATTGATGTCAAGTACCAGTAAATCTCACGAGTACAATCACTTCCTGACTTATTTCTTAGAAGAATACTGACACGATGACTCATTGAAGCTGTAGGATGATGGTAGATTAAAACAAGCAATTCTGATTCTTAAGTCAACCACAAATTTTTAAATAAATCAAATTTCTGATCAAAGATACTTTATTTGAGAAGTAATACTTCTTGTTTTGTATTACCACAAATTACTTACATGATAAAATATGTGAGAATAACAATTACATAAGAGTATATAAATAGAGGGCATTCACCTCCGGAAATCTATCTCCATCATTCACCACTTATGAGCATCATAATTATATAAGTTATATGTGTACAACTTTTGTAACAGCTGAACAAGCATGTTCTTTCATCCAATCATTTTTTCTTCACTTTAACCATTTAAACAATTTCATATTAATTTGGTTCATCCAATGAATTTGACAATGGAGGTAATCAAATAAGTCACTTGTCAAGGGAGGTAATTTAATCTCAATAATGGTGCTAATTTTACCAGGAAGTTAATCTGTCTAGTGAAGAAAACTTAATATGACAGTTAAATTGACAAGTAAGGTAACTTGAAAAAGGGAGATAATTTCACTGAATAAGAACAAAATCTATCTGTATTCACTTAAAATACTGATAAGCCTAATAAAAACTCATGCATATTTATGTAGAATGTTATACAGATATACAAGACATGCTGATTATGTTATATACAATGAATAACTTTTTTTAAATTTTCCATCATGATAATTAGAGAGAAAATTTACTACACTAAGCAGAAAGGATGTAAAAAGTTGATCAACAGAAATTTACTTAAATCTACAAAAAATAAGAACGTACACAATTTTTAAACACACAGGTAAATGTAACCTAACAGAATGTCAACATGTATAAATATTTCTTGAAAGGAGTGAAAAATTATAATAACTAAAGACATTCTAAAAACAGAAACTTTAAAATATAAAACACTTAATTGGTCGAGTTTAGCTCTTTTTAGAAAAATGATAAAACAAGGCCATATTCTTGAGTACTGAAATTTGAAATAATACAATAAGTAGAGTGAGCTAGTTTTAAATACAAATGTGTCACAATACTGCAATAATGTAGTTCATGCATAACAATAGAATTAAGCTTTTTTTTAAAATACAACAATACAACACCAAAATATGAATAGTCCATGAAGTAACGAAAAAAATAATGTTTCAAATATTGTAACTTTTCGTTGCTGGTAAAAGTACTTACACACCATATCAGTATATCAAGCTAGCATAAGTATGATGTTAAAGTAAATGATATTGTTACTAAATCCAAATCTAATTGTTTTATTGGTAGTGATCACATAATGTGTACATTTCAAATGTTTCAAGATTATTAGGGAAAACATATTCATTCACTCAACTAATAGCCAAAAGTTGACAAGAAAATGGTGTTAAACACGCCAGAGTCTCCTTTGAATTAATCATTTTATACTGCAATCATAAATATGTCACATTTTTGTTACCAGTAATCAACTTTAACTAAATTACATCATACTAATCAATACAGCACATCACCAGAAACATATCTAGACTACCAAGTTGTAAATACAGATTACACAGATTAACTGATTGACTGATTGACTGATTGAATGGACTAATATTCAGGGGAAATGATCACAAAACCTGAACAAAAAGTTACAACTAAATGAAACAAGCATTATCACATAGATAATTTATCACAAAGATGTTTCAGAGCTACAAAGACCTCAAAATTTTTATTTCAAACAACAGTAAATGCTTGACAAGTAAAACAACAACATTTTCACCTCTAAAGTTATACACAGCACAGATTTAAAATGAAAGAAGGAAATATCATATGGACAGAATGATGGTGAATATTCAAAGCCATTTTTAAGTCTTACGAAATGTCGACATCATATCAAAGTCACAAATCAAGTGTTTGAAAGCTTTTACAAGATAAAGTTTGGATATATTCAAAATACAAAACAGTGCAATATTGATTTTATTATTTTTATCCTATCTACAAGGTGTAATTAAAAAAAGGCTTGTAAAATTTCAAAACCTACAAAACCTGGTAGCTAAACTAGAAATCATTCCCCGTACAAGCAAGAGACATTCCCTAGACGAGACCACAAAAAATAAGTACCTGGCTTCTTAACATCCCCCAAAATATGATTAGTAGGTCAGTCAAACTTTTTTCAAACAATATAATTTTAGTTCAGAGATGCAGTTCTAATGAAAATGAAATTAAAGACAAGAAAAAAAATGGGGACCAATAGAGCCAGTCCAATTAATGGGAAACAGGAACATTTTTATGCCTAACTGCGCTAATAAATCAAACCTGTGTAATTATTTGCTGGGTCAACTATTTCTATTGAAACTTTCACTACAAGGTGTGTTGAACTTTTCACTACAAGGCGTGTTCATATAAATTATCTTACTAGGCAAGAAAGACTTAAACAACAAAGTTATGTGACCTTCAATGTAACAATACAACCCCAGAAAAATGCAAGCCTAAAACAGATACACTGAAATCATTGAATTGTTGAAAAACTTATCTGCCTTAGTCCAGTGGCCACTGTTTCAATGAACATCAGACCTTACGAAAATCAAAAATTTCAAACTACATGAAAGCGAAGTTTGTATTTAATTGCAAAAATGTCTGAATCTAAATTCAACTGAGAGATTGACGATTGTCATTATAGCACTAACAACACAAACACTTTGTATCATATTATTGTTAAATAGACTACAATCTCCATGGTTACATATAGCTATCAAGGCATGAGTATATAATCATAATTGATCGTAAAAATTGTAAATCTGTCTATGAAATATTGAACACCTTTTTTTTCTTCAGATAGGTCACATCACTGTATTCTGTTTATTGTAGACCCCTAATATAGCAATGTATAACAATATCTGAAATATATGATAAACACTCCAATAACATTTTTTTTAGATATTTGTTTTATAACAATCTAAGGCCTATTTCATAGATACATCCTAGTTATGATAGCAGTTTTTAAACTTAAGAAATCTTACTACCCTTTGTTAGTAAATAAAAAGCATTTTTTATCCAATTGATTATATTTTTGGAATATGCCTTTAACTGTTATAGACAAATGTTTGAAATGTATTCAATTAGCAAGATTTTTAGACTTAAAGCTATGGTTTCTATGAAACAGGTCCTTGATCGACCAATGTTATCATTTACATATTGTTTTATTTGATAAGACGCAAAATTTTTATTCTACACTTGTTGTAAACCTTAAGACCAGACAAAAGTCAAATTCTGGAACATAAGCAATGAAGTAAAATTTTTATTTAAGTTTAAATTTAGGTGTTCTTTTGTTATGAAAGCACTTTTTACATTAATCCCTATAAAATTTTCAAAAAGTAAATAAAAAATCTTATTAAACATGCTACACCTGAACTTAAAAACAATAGCTAATTGATAATACCAATTGATATCAATTAATTAAATGAAAATGCAATTTTACGTACATAAATGCATTCAAAAATGTAAAAACTGTAAAGTAAGTATTCAGACTGATATTTCTAGTAAAATCTAATTCACTTATACAGAAATAAGTAAATACTTACAATAAATTCAGATCCTGTTTTCATACTAACACACATTTACTTCCCTTTTTGCTCTTTTTGCTGGTCTCAGGATTCTTCTTGTTAATCATCCGTACTAAATCAAAGAATATCTGAAATAATAAAAAAATATTTATAAATCAAGAAAAATTCCTAATCATATCACATATCACTGATTATCACCAGATTTGAAAAGAAAAATAGAGTATGAAGGACAATACTAAAAAGATTATTCAGTCTAATTTTTCACTTGTTTACTAAAATTAATGCAATCATTGATTATGAATATAAATACATGGTAAAAAATCTAC
Organism: Lutraria rhynchaena; assembly: GCA_008271625.1. Taxonomy (NCBI): domain Eukaryota; kingdom Metazoa; phylum Mollusca; class Bivalvia; order Venerida; family Mactridae; genus Lutraria; species Lutraria rhynchaena. Next base: position 648,340 of record VIBL01000130.1, read on the forward strand.
TTCAGTATTAAATTTTGTCAACAACACCAACAAGTATTTATCGTCAATGGGAATGATTTAATTAGGTAATGTAATTAACCACACGTACAAACTTTTTCTTTCTTTCAAATGAATTTTCAAAAAAATGAGACTGGTTGCTTAGCTTTACATTGTATGCAGATTTATGGTAACCAGTCTACATGAATATGAAAGTCACATGTGACCTTTCTGGTGAATCCAGCTTTACTCTCCATTATTTTAAATTTCGATATTAATGGCTCCTACAAGGGTGAAATTTAAAAATTCTGAAAAGCTAGAAACAGTAAAAGCCTGTCTGGTCCAGACCAGTGAAAAACAGAAATTTCGGCACATGGTGGAAAACTTTTACCCATGCCCTGGTATGTACTAAAATGAAATCATATACAATTATATAGATAAACTATATTTAAATAATCTACAACTGTAACAGTACCAATGCTGCTACAGACCTCATTGACATTTATTTTGGCCTTGGCTGAGGTTTCTAGGAAGCCGCACATCTCACAGTTGAAGCTACGAGCAAGACCGGCACCTTGGTCCTTACCAACCACTCTCTCGTCCTCCAGATCACATTTGTTCCCCACCAGTATCATAGGTACCTGAAAGATAAGAATATATACAACATAGAGAATGCATGTTTACCAACAAACTATACATTAACATCTTAACTAATGTAGGTATCAATAGCAGGCCTCTCAAAACGGCTGGAATACTAGAAAATTAGAATTTTTGTCTGATCAAATGAAAATTTGTCTCACCAAAATTTATTATAAGTAAGTGATAAATACTGCAAAATGTGCCCAACTGTCGGACATCTGATTCCGTACTCACTGAAAAGTTATTGGACCTGTCCGACGGTCAGGCAACTTATGGGAAGCCAGCAATGAAGTATACATTAACAACTATACTAATGTTGGCTTTCCCACTTACCATACAACAAAGCCTTTGACACCCTGATAAGGTTACTACATATAGTACATGCAGATTTTCAGTTACTTTTGAAAGTATTGATATACCAAAATTCAAATTTCATACATTTTACCAAAATGTACCAATTCATTACTGAGAAGGTCAAAACTTTAAACAGAGCAAAACATTGTAACAATACACACAACATGGTCTTGTATTTGTTTCACTATATGTTCAAAATTGCTGCATTGAGTCAAAGGTCTTAAAAACAGTGTTTGGTTAGATAATTATTGGGCTAAGCAGTATGTTTACAGTTTCCTGATCCAAAAATTTGGGTAAGTAGGTTGCAATTTTTTTCTTTTCCATTTATTTTTTTCTCAACATACCTATAGCACTTTAACACACCTACAGTACTTTGTAGGAACAGCCCATTCTTTATATTTTGATGTTAGAGACTTTAGGGATGATGCCCAAAAATAGGATCAGCCTGGTAACCATAAACGTGACTATTTTTGTTATCTTTTTTATCTTTGTAACCATTATACTATATATGTACATGTTTTAATGTCATGGTGATTAAAAAACAAATCGGCTTATCCTAATCCATGCGCACACAACACGTAGCATGAAAATATTTAGAATTTCCAGACTTTTCCAGTGACTAACCATCTCAAAACATAAGATACATGCACACAAGGTATCAGTACAGTAAGAAGAGCATAATCAGCTGTTCTAATAAAGCTTTTATTACATGCTGTGTCTATCATAGTATTAGTCTTCGTACTGCGTGACATTTTTACTATATTTATGTGCATAAAAATTATGTGAAAATGTTATGAAAAATATTTTAATTGACAAACCATAATTTACTTTGCAAAAATATTAACTAATTCAGAGAAATACAGATCTATTATGGTGAATTTGCTGATAGAATTTCATTTTTCTGTTCTACATCTAAAAAAAAAGCTCTACTTTCTACGTTAATATCCTAACTCAAACACCAGAGGTTATTATGAGAAATAAAATTCTTTCTTTCTTGTCTTTTTTAATGGTAATGAAGCCATCTACCGAAAAGGAAAAAAGCGTTTTCCCACTTTAATCATGTTTGAATAAAAGTGGCTGTGTTTAATCTAAGAAAGTGCTTTTTACAATATGAGGTCAGAATTTAAGTAAATAATGGATTGTTTGATTAGTATGTTTGCATTGGATTTAAACAATTATATTTTATTAGATGGTTATTAGTTATTAAGTACCAACCAATTTATCATATCAGTACACCTGGTTTACTTACCAGTCCAAACCCATTCCCCCTGATTGTTTCCCTGATTCAGTGAGTGATCACTTATTTTTCAACACACTGACTAATGTGCTGATTGTTTCCAACAAAACATCAAATTATCAAAGTTCTGAAAATTGATTTCCAGGTATTGTTGCTACCAAAGTAAAATCTTTCATAAAATTTAGCTAATTTAATAAATTGATACAAACAAGTTATTTACATACTTTAAAGTGCCCCCTCCGACTACTGATTATTGATCAACTGAAGAAAATGCTGAAGTTAGAATTATTAGAACTATTAGCACAAGCTAAGGTAATTCATTTTTGCAGCCTATAGAAGACAGGCAACAAGTTACCAAACAAAGGTGGGTTTCATGTATGAACAATTAAAATGATGAAGCTAATCTTTGTGTTTGATCACATGATTTATACATCAATGAATATGTAACATCTAATGTGTTTACAGACCACAAATCAAGGGCCATATGGGAGACAAATTAAGGGCCATATGGGAGACAAAGAACAAACAAACAATGTGATATTTTGATAGTACATGTTTTATATTCAATAGGCAAACTAATGTTGAACAGGGTACAGGAAATATAAGAATACTACATTTATATCTTCAATCAAACAAACCTAACATAATAATAGAATTAGCAGATACTGATGTCAAGTATATACAGTTAAAGGAATCGTCACAGTCTACTACATATCAAGATGTAGTTTTTCACTATTGCATAGCTGAACACTATTTCATCTAATCGGGGCTGACCAATTACTGACACAAAATAGATAATATGATTATACCTTGCTGAAGGTCTAGATTTAATTGAACACATATACAATTCATGAGAAACAACATTAGCAAAATTTAAGAATACACACATTTATAAAAATCATATTTATTGACAAGTTAGTTCCAAGGAAATTAGCTAGATAGGACAAACATACATGAAGCAAAATCAAGCATGTCATATAAATAAATACAGTTTGTACGCTGGTTTTTATAAGATGTTTGTATGTAGTATGTTCTCAAATTGTGCAGTCAATCTATCATATTGCACCAGTACATACATTTAGGAATGCTCTAGACAGTATGGAATAAAATGATTACATGAAACTATGTCAAATCACTTTCATACCTCCTAGCTACCACAAAATGTATGTTTTTAAGTTAACCTTTACAAAACTACTGAGTGATTAACGAATTACGCACATATAAAGATACACAGATAATTCATTTAATAGTTCCACCTGTATATAATTACCGGTATTAAAGATATACAGATGGATACAAGAGGCAGATAAAAATAGGAAAGCTTTTAATATACAGATAGTACTAATATATTTTACTTTGTAAATGTTAGAAAAAAATCAGTCTTTTATTCAAAAATACATGAATTCAATTAAGTTTAATCCATGCAGAAAAAGGGGTTGTTTTTTTCAGTCAAACAATGATAAAAATGAATATGTGGCCCTGAAAAGTAAGGGACACAGACCCTGTTCTCAGAGACAAAATTCCATGATGTCAGACTTCAGCACTAGGTCATTATTGTTACACACAGTTTTTGTTCCTTTGTCATAAATTAAAACTGGCCATTACGACGTGGTTTACGTTTAAATAGTGATAAGCAGTTCTAGACTGACAACATAGATAAATATTGCACATAAAATAATAATACATACAAGCATAAAATGAAGTTTTTATTTTTTGGGGAATTAAAATATCAGTGAAAAAAATGTGGAAATACAAAAAAAGCAGATAAAACGTGAAACGGATGAGAGGAAATTAATTGTAATGCCATTAATATCTGAGAAAAAGAATTTTTCAAAAAAACTCACGCAACAACCTAGTCATTAGTAAAGCTGACAAGCAAGTAATGCAGTAACTTAATGTTTTAAAAATATTGTGTATTAGTAAGAAAACCCCTGTTCTAAAGTATCATCAGCACTAGTTTTTTATCTAAATGACTAAAAACAACTTCATATTAAAAAATTGTTACTAAAAAGAGATTAAAAGTCAAATAGAGTCAAATTATCTTCATGAAGCAACTTACACAAGAAGTCTTGTCAATATTCACAGGTTATAGCCATTTTCAATTTCAGCTTTTATTCCAATAATATAATTACAGACCACTACCAATATAAATTAATATTTTTTATTTACGTTATCATAATGACATCAGTGAAGCAGTTGAGATTCAAAAATAAACAAATTGAGCTAATAAACAAGAGGCAGACAGACAGACGGACATACGCTCAAACATATATACTTATAGGCACATTCAATATTGGCATCACATACAAGAATGGTATTATTACAATAATACAATGAAAAACAAACATCATCAAAATACTGAAAACCGTCAAATCAACTACCGTAAAAATGCAGATTGGTTTCATGTAGGCAAGAATTTATGTACAGGCAAAACAAGGTATAATTGATCGATTAGCAGACCAGTCTGGATTGTAATACAGATATATAAATGTTCGTTAGTATTACTAGTGCACTTCAACTTGTACCAGAACAAAGGAAATATACATTCACAGCACTGACAGTTGGTGCTTTAGTTTAAAAAGAAATGATTATATAATTGAATTAAAATTGACTTTAAAATCAAATCTTCGCATAAAACTTAATACTCAAGTGAAAACACTTAAGAATAACATAAACATTAAAAAAATGTTATATTTAAGAACTGTGGACAATAATTGAATCTCAACATAAAAACTGATACCAGGTACTCGGATGAAGCATATATTTCAATATTTAAAAATTGGACCATAAGTTCATAACAGATGTTGACTTTATCAGCAGAAACTGAAAAAAATGACAGATTGGTCACCAGAGTATAATGATAAAATGTTCACAGTAAAGCAGGAATTGTACAAATTCAGATTCACATAAACACTGAAACACTGTTTTCATAGAACAATGTCCATCATTCAATCAGCACAATATTATCGATGAATTTTACTGTTGAAATAAATACAGTAGACAAAATGACGGATGTCCTCCATATTAACTCAATTCAATTCTTTGATTTGGCCCCTGAAATGATAGAGAAAATACAGATAGCATAAGTATTGGATTATAAAATACAGTTAGTAGAAGAATAAGATCATAAAATACAGTTGGCATAAGTGTTGCTAAAAACCTTGAATCATTAAGGCATCTCAAAACTTCAGTATAAGTCTTTTTTATAAATGAATCACTTACAGTTTAATTTGAAAGAATAATCAGTTGAAATACAATACGTAACATGTTCAGTCAAATCTTTAGATGGAAACATAAGGCTAGCCTGGGTTTGTCTCCCAACAAAATGACCACAAATAATCTCCAGTACGAACAACAGAAATTAGTTTTAAATAATGGTTACCATGGCAACATACCTTAACAGACTGGTATTTTACTTAGAGCATTACACAACAACATCCTGACGAGCCTGAATTTCCTGTCCCCTTCTTACCAGGCTCCTTTTTGTTGATCATACGTACAAGGTCGTTGAAGATCTAAAATGCATGTTTACAATAACAATGTTATAATATTATCTTGTCAGTAAGAAAAATAACACAAGTAAGCATTACAACTAGACAAGCTTAAATCAGTGAATCTTCTGATATTTCTTTGTTTCTCAGAATGGTTTCAAGTCCTGTTACCTTCAAGAATTGTTAAAAACGTACACAAGGAATGGCATCATAAATAGGGAACCATACAAACAGGCACGTAAAAGAAAGCAATCACCAGATTTAATTTATTTTTCATTCATTTCTTAACAATATTTTAACAATAATTATAACTAATTATAAGCTTTCAACAGCATTTCAGCAATAAACCAGCCAGCAGTTAACCTAAACATTTTTTCTTGTACTAGTACAAACCTTGTTCTCTGCTAGTAACTACCAACTACTTAAAATGAATGATTAGCAGTAAAGGACATGTGACCTTAGGCATAATGTATTCAATAAAATTGCCCATGTTCAATAGGCAAATATTATAAGTAACCATATGAAGAATGAACAACATTCTGACACAGTCATGATTGCTACATATTATCGTTTGATGTATAAATTGACAAACTTATTACCTACCTCATTCACATTTATTTTAGCTTTTGCAGATGTTTCTAGGAAAGAACTGCTCCACTGTTGTGCAAGACCTTGACCTTGGTCCTTGCCGACGACCCTTTCATCTTCAAGGTCACATTTGTTTCCAACCAAAATCATAGGAACCTGCAAGCAAGATAAAAATAACACTTCAATAGGACCAGGATTAATAAAATTAGAAAAAAAACATAGTAAAAATCAAAATGCCCCCCAAAAAATCAAATAAAACATGAAAGTTACCTAAATACATGTACTTTTATAATGGAATAATATCATCAGACTAATGGAACTTAAAACATGCCCATAAATTTAACTAAACCCCCTTTATGTAATTACACATTGCAATAATTATTATAATTATTGGTAGTAAAAAAATTGACCATACTAACATTATGTCATTTATTTATTTAAATATCCTTTGGTGGAGTATGTTTAAAAGTACAACTGTTAGGAATTTTAAATGAATGCTTTGTTTATTTTGTGTTCAGAATTTAGTTATATACAATTATCCAACAAAATAAGTATCATAAATGTATTCAATGACAGCTCACACATACTAATATGGTATTTACATAAACATATACTAGTAATTCATTTCTGTATTATGTTACATTTGAGCTTTTATCATGAAAGGCTAATTACACTATTACGTTAACAATATTAATTACAATGAATAATAATGAATAAAGGTTAATTGATTATTCATTCAACTAGGTTACATAAAAATTAATAGTTATATTTTCATGTACATAGTGTACAAAATTATGCATCTAACAAGAAAATCTAAAAATTTGAATTCTCAGCAGACTGGTCTTATTTTTTACCTGAATCAATGCCCAATTAAACCAAGGCACAGTCTATCTGGATTTTGATTGGTTTATTTCAGTAAAGTGATTCCATGATTTATCAAAACACAGACTTAAACAGAATATTATTATCTAATAGAAATATAACTTCCCAATTTTAGTTGGGTAGAAATATAACCTAACATTAATTATACTTGGGTAGAAATATAGCCTAACATTAACCATACAATGGTAGAATTATAACCTAAGATTGATCAAATTTAGGCAGAAATATAACCTTGGGTTAATTATATTTCAGGGTTCCCACAAAGAAAAGAAATCAAAATTTCCCGACTTTTCCCTGACCAAAACCTATTACAAGCAATGGCTTCCTTGGCCCCAATGTTTTCAAAAGTCGTCGGCTGCAGATGTGGGGAAATGCAGTATCATGAGGTAAAAGGTTAATTGGAACACATATTGTGTCTACAAACAATGTGAAAAAGTTTAATACAGAACTAAAGAATGTACTGCCCAATCAGGGTTCCCACAAAGAAGAGAAATAAAAATTCCCTGACCAATAACAGCGTCAAGTTTGCACAATCTTTGAGCATTCAATGTATTTTTAAACCCCTGCATTTTCTTTAATAACTTAAAATCTTCAGGCATAAGTATATTTTTAGAATAAAAAAGATGCTAAAAATCATAAATAACAATAAAGATACCCAAAATAATGGAAGAAACTGCCTTAGCCTTCACTGATTTTGATTCCTACTGTTCGACCAACATTCTTCTCTTACAAAACTTTTCCCTGACTTTTGCTTGTTTTTCAAATTTCCCCTAACCAATATAAAAATTCCCCGACTTTTCCCAGACCTTGAAAAAAATCATTTCTCCTTGACTTTTCTCTGACCGTGGGAACCCTGTATTTGGGAGGAAATATAACCTCAGATCAATTATATTTGGGTAGAAATATAACCTTAGATTTACCCTATTTAGGTAGAAATATCACTTCAGATTAATTATATTAATGTAGAAATATATCTTCAGATTAATCCTATAAAGGTAGAAATATAGCCTCAGATTTGTCATATTTAGGTAAAAATATAACCTCAGATTAATCATATCAAGGTGGAAATATAACCTCAGATTAATCATATCAAGGTGGAAATATAACCTCAGATTATTCCTATCAACGTGGAAATATAACTAATATATATCATTATATAATCTAATCAGTTAGACCTCTAGAAGATTCTGATGCTTACACCATTACCCACCACAACTTCTTCTACTTATATTCACAAAAGTCTTATAAATGAATTACTGTGGTATTAGTGGACAATAATAAATGCAGTTCTTACAAGCCTGGACTTTTTTTAGCCAAGTGCTCAATGTTAAAGGAAGCAAATATTTATCGATTCAATATTGTTTCATGAAACATAACTTAATTGCATTGTAATTATTTTATTTATCACTCAAAGCCTATTGCATATATCCTAATTAACATAATCAAAGGACTTACAGTCTTTACAAACAAACTTTTTTTTGTAAACTTACTAGTATTAATTGTATTTAATAAAATATGTTTAAAAATTTTACACTGATCTGGTAACTAACCTCCTTTTTACAAGCATTAATTACATTTAACAACATATATTTACAATTTTATAATGATCTAGTAACTAACATCTTTTTTTAAATCATCAAACAACAGTTATAATTGATAATCAATAATAATCATATATAAAGTGTTAGGAGGACAAAATGTGCAACATTAGGAGTTAATATACATACAAATAACACTTTAAAGTTATCAATGTGCATCAAAGGTTAAATGTGAGTCAGTGTAAAACAGCATTAACATAAACAACAGTGACCAATCACTTTCAAGTGATAAAAATGAATGTTCGTATAAAACACAAACCAATATCATTTAATTCAGAGAAGACAAAATTTGATTAACTTAAATTGTTTATTTTTTGATACATGGAAATGCTATATACAATATAACTCAATTCTAAGAATTAAATATTTAATATAAACTTTCATTTTCTAAATCAAGATGTATTTATTTACATACGAACTTTCATTCCATCAAAAGGACAACTGTAAAGTTAAGTATTACTATCATTATCATTTCAAAACTTCAAACAAGACAAATGCAATTTGCTTGTATACATATTTATTGTCTTGCAAAATGACCCCAAGTGATACTGTGCAGGTATTTACTTTAAATTAATTAAAACATGATAATCATCTTCTTCGACAGGATTCAATTACCAGATGGACTAAGAAATGACACGTACTGATGTATATACATCAAATCAAAATAATAACATAAATTAGCTACATAATGAAATAAGGAAAGAATTATACAGAATGAAAATTAAAGTGGGGGGAAAGAAAAAGATTTTGAGTCAAAATAAAACTCACAAACATATTAGCAGCATGTGAAAGCGATATGCATCAAAGTCTAGCCATGCAAGCAGTATAAACAAGGGGTAATCAACTGAACAACTTTTTTATCATTGTTTTTAAGATTTTCAGCAACAGCTAAGGAATTTACAGCCAGGAAATAAACATTCCCAGAGACCAAACAGTTCTTGAGAAACATTAAGGTTCATCTAATTCCTACAATTATTGAATAAACTGCAGCATAACACAAAAGAGTTCAAGAAGGCATTATAAATTTTTTCCGTCAATTGCAAAAAAAACCCACTACGAATAATTTATTATTTTACTATCATCAAACTTGTGAGTCAGAACACAGAGCTGCCTTGGAAATTGAATCAAATTTTAGGACACAGGCATAATTAAGCTTCCGAGCAGCATCGTCATATCGTAATATCACAAAAGTTCATTTCATACATTAATATGTTTAGTATATGAACGCAGTTAAGTCTGAACTAAGAATACAACAAAATCACAGATAAAACTTGTGTGAGTTCAAAGTAAATACTGTTCTACAAAAATTTGAGTGGAATAACAATTTCAAATTTCTAGATTTTTACCACTATGTGCTAGAGAATTACGAGAAACACGTCTAAGCAAACTTAAGGTGCTACAAAACTTTACAACAAAAATCTATTCACCTGAAATATCCAGGTTTCCTTCATACGATGAAGTTAGCATCCAACATCTCCTGATGCTATCGTCAAAATATCTCGATTTATAAGCCATCAAAGTTTTCGTCAGAAAAATGTCAGACTGAACGGTCACGTACAAATATTACTCGACTTAACATACACATGACTATTCGAAATAAAGACACTAACAAACACAAGTGACATAAATAAATAATCAATAAATAAAAATGTGATGTTAAGTGATAATGAAAAGGGACCAAGGATCTCCCTCAAACCATATACAAATTTTGTTTAACTTATGAAATATTGAAATAAATGCTGTTCATGAATGAAGTCAATGTGTTTTGACATAACAGAAATAACTGAGAAAGTACATGAAACCTTTTTAAGACTTCTAAATTCAGAATTATTATCCTGTCCATCAAAAACTAAAACATCTAATAATGTTCTTGATTAGACCGGGTAATTGAAAATTAATTGATAACCATGAAGCAAGTAACTTTGTACTGTGATGTTTAAGGAGAAACAGACACACATAGTTTGAACACAAATCCAACTTCTAAGCATGTAGTCCATCATTCATTCATTCAATCAGTGCTGAATCAATCTTACATACATTAGGATGATGCTTTAAAATGCAGGTTTCTCATCACTGCGTACTTATTTGGTAACATACAGATTAGAATGTGAGCGACGTATATATATATACTGGATTAATACCATACTCTGTATTGAAAGCATTAGAAAACATTTTACAAATGTATGCATGATATTTGTCACAGAAGGAAAGGGTATCTTGTTTATGATGCAACTCAAGGAAGATTTGAAAGTAAAATACCAAACTGAGAAACAGTACATGCAGACTTAGGATGAAAAAATGACAGGAAGCAAACACCATGCTAGGACCCTCCCAGTGTCAGTCTATGATATAATCATATCATCTGAATCATTCAGACAAGGAAATAGACCTTGAGGTGGGAAAATTACAAAAGTAGGCCTATTGCATAACATTAATCAATAATCACAGCCAATAATTGATCTAAACAACATAATTATATCAAAGACTGCATATGTAAGCCTAGCTCCCTAAACTACCCATCACAAAAATATGAAAAGAAACTAAACAATTGTGATAATAATGAATTTTTGAGTTCTACAATAAAAATGACTTAGAATGTGCGTCTTTCAGATTCTTATTTACTAAAACACAGGACTATCAATTAAGCGATGTCATGGTTATCATAAATGCATGGGTACTTGTTATAGATTATAAAGCAAGTACAATATAATGTTGTGATAGTTAGTATCATATAACATGAATACTCTAATCACCATGGCACCATAAGGAACGCTGTCACAGAAAAGCTTGTTGTCATGGCAACAAAAAAATGAAAACCCAACTCAGAAAGATCATGTTGAAAGACTGGAATACTGAGAAAGTGTACATGTTACTTATCTATCAACAATACAGTGTTACTATACCATATAAATTTGCCAGCAAAATCAGTTGATTTAAATACAAAATCCTAATTATGATAAAGTTTGAATAACATTTTTTGTGACAAGGTTGCTGTACAAAATCAACTCATCCGGCTGGCATTTATCTGTAGGGAGAATAGTTAAATTAACAAGATGTGATATCTAGAGAAGACAAACCTCATCAGTATCTTTAACACGAAGAATCTGCTCTCGTAAATCTTGCAAATCATTGAATGTTGACTGAGCTGTTATAGAATACACCAACAAAAAACCTTGTCCATTTTTCATATACAAATCTCTCATAGCTGTAAATTGTTCCTATTAACACGAAAATAATAATATATACTGTATTTAAAACTTAAATAAAACATTTCATTCTTATGCAGAAAACTTTTATCAAATTGAAAGTACAATTTAATTCAGTTACAATATGACATCACAACCATAAATTTCTAAATATATGAAATCAGATTTTTGCATATATAATGTATGTATCAGGTAAAAGGAAGTTAATAATTTTCAATTAATATCAAATGAATGATTACCGTTCCAGCTGTATCTAAAATTTCTAACATACATTGCTGACCATCTACTTCCACTTGCTGAAATACACAATAAATAAACATGAAATTATGAGTCAGAGATTTCACAAGAAGTATATAACTTTAAATTGAGTCAGTCAGATTAAGGAAAAATAGCAGAGACTCTGTCCTACTTTTATAATTGATGGCTACTTTAAGTTTTAAAAAATGTCAATACTATACTCACGATGCTAAGTGTATTTTAATACAGATAACATACGACATAAATTGGACTAGACATACCACAATGCTGGTCAAACATATTTATATATCATTTACCTTTCTGTAACTGTCTTCAATTGTAGGATCATATTTTTCAACAAATATACCTTGAACAAATTGCACAGTCTGAAAAGGAAGAATTTATAGAATTGATAACCTGGCACTGATGGGTCAGAATAATTTATACATATAAACTTGAATCTAATAAAGAAATAACAGACAAGCACAAAATTACAATGAATGGTTCAGCAATATAAGTTCACATATACTTCACTGCACAACATACTTTTAGAAATTGCTCAAAATGGTAAACTTTACTGCTTGATATTGAAACAATTAGTGTGAATTTGTGTTTGTTTTAGGGATATATATATATATATATATATTATACATTTTAGTAATCATACCATTAACATATTTTAATTAAACTACTTTTAAATCCCATGGCAAAATATGAAAACGTTTACTTCAGAATCAGTCAATACTGGGGCCCATGTGAGCATTAAAACATTTGCATATACAATGAACATACATACAAACAGATATGAAAAGAGAAACAGAAAGCCATCAAGAATTAAAATCTAAATAATAATAGAAATCTACAATGTAAGCTGTATTACCAGAGCAGATTTTCCTACACCGCCACTACCTAAAACAACCAATTTGTACTCCCTCATACTGTATAGTCTTTTACTTTTTCTTTTGCTGAAATGGTTAAAAAAATCATTAATATGCGAATCAAGTTGTCATCTTAATATTAATCTTAATATTAAGACCACCAATGGAACCAAGAAAATTAGTCTCAATATTGAGGTGGTCTAATTATGAAGTAGAACTACAGTCAGTCTGAAAATAAGCAGTTATTGTAATAAAGAGGTGTCATTGGGTGAAGTTTTACCAATTATAACTAACAGGAAATCAGCACACATTTAAGCAGGCAATCAACAGAATAGCTAAATAAATTAACCAACAGCCAACATAGAAGCTGAATATGGGTAAAAAAATCTACTACTCACTAGACTTGCAAAAATGGCTATTTTTTGCTTGTCCAAAGAAATTTTTATTTGTCCTATAAGTCGCACAAGAGGTTTGCAGACTGTCTATGGAAATTTGTAATAATGAATATTGACTTTAGGTATGGGAATGTTATGACATAAGAATATCAGCAATTATAGCTAAGGTCAATCAATAATGGTAACACCACATGAGTAAAATACTCTAAGTTTAAGTTACAGGGATCCAAGTTTTGAGGCTACTGCAACAAAGAGACATGGACAGAAATCAAAATGTTTATATTGAATTGTGCAGTAGATGATTAGTCATCAACTCAGGAATTTGATTTGTCCCAATTACTGAACTTGCATACATAAATACACATTTACCTTTAACGCATAATGCTGTGATAGTTATAATTAAGAATAATAAGGAAACAATATCACTGATTCGAAAAAATGTCCTGAAACATAAAATGGTCATAAAATGTCAAGTGTTAACTGTCTTAGATGGTCATATATGACACATATCTGAATTTACGGACAATTTCACTAAATGTGGTCGAACTCATACATACGAATAAACCCTGAATAAGTTAAACATTCACAAAAAGTGTATTAATTGTAAGTTACAAGCAGATTCCAAACTCCACCCACTGACTAACACACGTTCGAGTCCCACTCCCTAAATCTGGCAGATTTTAACGGAGGATTTTTCGCTAGATACTCATTAAGTGTAATAAACGACGGGGCTGGATTAACGTTAAATGACTTAATAGCTCTAGTAATAAAAAAACTTACCAAAAACAGAAGGTTTAAACAAAGACCTGTCAATTTTGTCTGTCACTTCCCAGTCAGTCGGTTCAATTTGTGTAATATGGCTTCCAGTGACGTCACACCCAATTAAGTGTTACTAAATTTGGAAAATTGTTGAGAGCGCACCTGCTGGATGATAAAGTCAGAAGCTGGCCGATTACAAATATCCGGTGACCAAGATAAAGCGGGAAGGGACGGGAAATTGAAAAATGTAAATAAGATAGCTATCGCTTTAATGAAAAACATGCATTATTATTTAGATTTAGTAATATCGAGTGTTAAAAACGTTACGTAATCAATGAAATTACAGTCTCTATTTACCATGCCATGCTGATAACTGTAATGAAGATTAGGCTGTTAGACTATGACTATTCGACCCTGCGCCTTTTCGACCCTTGACGCTTTAGAATGTCGACAGTAATCATATAATAAAATTTATTCGTCTGTCTGTATTTTACTCCGTTCATAATTCTGAAATTCTGTTTAAAAACTATTTGTATGAAATTTATTTTTTGTTTTATTGTTTTAATCATTTGAGTTTTAAACTTCCTCTCTTATACTTCTCTACAAAATCCAGAACAACCTTGTTCATGTTGATCATAACCACCTCATCCCAACTAGAAATTCGAACTTCTTGATCCCCTAGTCACGTACCCAGTATCACCTTAGCTCCTATTTCCCTAGAACTATAAGGCACTGGAACAGTCTCCCATACCAGGTCAAATCCAGTCCCAGCCTAAATATCTTCAAGGAAAGGCTGGAGACAGCTCCTTTCTAACTCCCTATATGTTTTTAATCTTAACTTTGCACTCATTAGTCTGTAAACTTTTAACTGAGCACTTAATACTTTTTAACACAGTTTTCCTGACAAGCGCCTCCCAGTTATAATCAGTATTGATTGATCGGGAGTATCATGTAGATAGATAGATAGATTAAACATTTGAAAGCAACTTCGTGAAATTCACACTGTACTAAAACACTTAATACTTATTCAATTGTTATCAAATAATTTATTTAATCAGCCTGTCTATGGTGCTTAAATTTTTTGTGTTGCAATGTCTAGAAAATTATGTTTTTGTTTTTTATTACTTCACAGTGCTTAATGATGTTTGTGTAATGACATTTCTAGATTTTATAGTGAATAACATTTTAAAAATCAAATTTTGTTCTACCATTAAAAATTGATGAACTTTTGAGATAGTTTTGTCAACCATTGGATAATTGGAATTCTGACCAATCCTTTTTGGTTATCAATAACAAGCAATTGCTTATGCTTGATTTAATATAAGACCAGAAAAAAGTTCTTTGTTTCTGGTTACATGCCCAAAAAAGTCTGGGTTAGTAAATGGGGATTTTTTTATTTTAATTTTTTTTTACATAGTATGGCAATACTGTATGGGAATATATGTGCCGCAATATTAATGAGTTGTGAAAATTACAATTTAGCACTAAGATTTGGACACTGTAAAAAATATGAATTGGCAGGTAAAATACTGAGTCATTCAGGTAACCGGAAACAAACATCTTTTTTATGCCTAATAGATAAATGAATTGTAATAACAAACATGTTCTTCAATTAACATCCACTTTATTAAGATTCTATTTAAAACACATAAATTATGAAAGGAATTTTTTTTATATTGCTTTTTGAAAAATCTAAATGCAATGTAGAAAACTTTGAGGCCAAAATTTGCCTTTATTTATAGAACTTCTTTACAAAGGAAACAGAAAAATTTAGAAATATAGTCATAGATCAACATTGTACAAAAATATGGTATTGACTTGCCTAATCTTTGTAGTCAATCTAGTTTCAAAGCAGCCAAAATTGAAACTTTGCATGATTTTTAAACTGGCCTGTACATTGTTTTTATATATTTACAGATTTTTGATATGTTACCAAAATGAATGGATGTGTAATACCACATACTCCAATTGCTGTTGACTTCTGGAAGATTCGAGAATGTCCTCAAATCAGAATATTCTTCCTCACTCATCTTCATGGTGATCATATTACTGGTAATGTTGTAACATTGCTTTCACATACTAACTTTTAGTTACCTGTCTATTCTCTGTTTTAATTGAACCATCACTGTCCTTTTTTCAGCCTTAACTTAAGTCTTGATATTAATACATTAGACCTACATTTAGATCATAATAATTATAAAGTTAATAAAATGGATGGAATATTTTTTTTAAAAAAAATACAAAGTTTATAAATGCTGCTTGGAATTTAACATTATTGTTTTTTTATGTTTTGCATGATCAATATTAAGTTTCCTCACAATCTCTGAGATCAGGAGAATGTTGGGTGCATTTTGTATTACTAATCTAAGAGTTGACCTTTGATAAAGAGATTAAATTTGTGCTATTACAATACCAGAACTCTGTGTTTCAGGTTTGACATCATCATAGAGATTTCCTATTTACTGTTCAGAGATAACAAAACAACTGCTGGTACACAAATTAGGAATCACTGAAAGCCTGATAAATGTCCTAGAGGTAAACAGTGCATACTTGTGAAATGAAAATTTCTGAAAGTTTTCTGAAAGACATCTTGAATGCATACAAAATTTAAATACATGAATAATTTACAGACTGGTTAAAATGATGATACAAAATACAATGTAATTCATGTATTTGAAACTGACAGATCATTCACAAAAAAATAATTGATGTCATTGTATGATATTTGATAGACTGGTTATAAAAAATTGAATTTTGTAATTTATATAGTATTCAATAACAAGTTTTATCATTTATATTTTATGGATTGTAAGTTATTAAGTTAGTGTAATTGGCTAATTGGGGATATCAAATTTCACCAATTTATATTTTTAAAAAGTAAACCATAATTGTGTACATAAAAATAAACCCACTATGCAGAGTCTGTTGCAAGTGATTTGAAACAAATATTATACTTGGCCAGTCTTTTGTCAACCAATATTGCAGGTAATTTTATATATTTGTGAATAACAATCACTGCTCTGTGTATAAATCTGTAACTTAGAGACACTGTGTATGTTACAGGTTGGTTGTACAACAATTATTTACCTTGATGATGATCGGAATGAACAGATGTCAGTTACAGCTATTGATGCTCAACATTGTCCTGGTGCTATAATGATTCTAATGGAAGGGTACTTTGGTACAATACTACATACTGGTGATTTCAGATATCATCCTAACATGATCGAAGTTTCAACTCTGTCACAATATTCAGGTTAGTAAAATAAGCATTATCAGGCTTCCCGAAAGTTGCCGGACCGTCTGACATGTTAGGCAAATTTCAAGCAGGTCAAATTTTTGGTTTGTACCGGACCATATAACTGGCAGTTGGGAACGTTTTACAGCATTTATCACCTATTTATAATATATTCGGTCAGACAAGTTTTCGTTTGGTCATATAATCTCAAATCTGTGAAAAAATATTGCTACATGATAAGCAAATTTGTATTAGTGTTTGAGGACTTGTAAATATCTGTCATCCACAACTGTTTCTATGAGAAGTTGGTCTCTGATGGAGAATCAGTTGTGGATCTGATTGTATACCATACACAATAACGAACACTCTGAGCTTACAAAAGATGACTTTCATGTTAAGTTTACATGTCACTGACATAAGTAACACTTAGTGATGATGGACCTGGTCATCTTGACTAATATATAAATATGTATGTTTAATTTAACTAATATTACTAATATTTTTTCTGTGACAATACAAACACAGTTTTAATTCTATTTCAGGGAAGGTGGATATACTGTATTTAGATAACACTTACTGCACACCGAGTTGTAGATTTCCCCCCCGAGACAATGCTATAAAACAAATTATTGACATCATTGAAAAACATCCTTCATATGATGTTTTAATTGCCATGAGAAATCTTGGCAAAGAAATATTACTAAGTGAAATTGCTCATCATTTTCATGAGTGGATTTCAGTTTCAGGGAAGTTTTATGAAACTTTACAGATTCTGGGAGCACCAGATGTGTTTGACTGCACAACTGAGCACAGAATCCGGGTGGTACAATTTCACAAAGTTAGTAACAAATTTGTTCAGAAGGTGAATGAAGAACGTCCAACAATTGTGATCATTCCAACAGCATTGTATTGTGGTATAGATGCAGCACCGTATGAAAACAACAAGGCAGTATTTATTGTGCCTTATTCTGATCATAGTTCTTACTCCGAAATTCTAGAATTTGTTTCATTTCTAAAGCCAGGAAGAATAATTCCAATTGTTGAAGCTAAAGCTCGTGGACCGTTTGGTTGCAGCATTGCAAACAGGGCTGATGTGTCCCAGTTTTCTAGGTTCACCACAGGTGGTTGTGGTGATAAAGTGGTAATACCAGCATCAGTTCAAGCATTCATGGATCGCAGACATTCAATTTTGCCTGCTACGAGGATTGGGATGAAAAGAAAGAAACCGCTACATCACAAAATGCACATGAAGAAAAAGAGAAAAGGTGTTGCATATGAAAGTCCTGATTCTAAACATGCAACAATTGATGGTGTTCATGATGAAAATCAAGTTATTGTTGATTCAAAAGATTGTGATGCTGAAAGGAAAAATGAATTTTCTGTAGACAACCTACAAGATCTCTTTGATAAAGCTGTGGATTGTAATGAAAGATTGAATAAGTCATTGCACGATGAAAATATTGTATCAGAAAATGAAAGAATGAAATCAGATCCACTGAGTGAAAGACGAACAAAATCTTTTCGTAAACTATTTCCTATTAAACAATTAACATTTGACAAAGCTCTAGGACACAAAACCTACAGTAGGTCACTTGTTAAGAAAAACATGGGTACAAATAATGCAACACAAGAGTCTGAAGAAGAACAATATGCTGCTAAATATGCAAGATGTTTAGACTTTGTTAACAGTTTAGGACCTGACTTTGATGTTATTGAAGAAGAAGAAATTGTTTGGAATGATGCACCATCAGGAGCAAAGAAAAGAAGACCTAGAAAGGGTAAACATGTACAAAAGATTGAAACCAAAAATGACAAGCCCCATAAAATCTCTGGTGACATTGATGATGAAATATTAAAACCAATTAGCAGAAAAAAGCAAGGAGTAAAACAAAAATGTAAGTTAAACATTTCAGGTACTAATGCAAAGGAGACTAATGATGTTTTAGATCATGGTGTAAATTTGACTTTAAACTTCAAGGCAGTGAATATAAATGAATACGAAACAATTGTACTCTCAGACAGTAATGATTCGACTGAAAATGACAAGAATTTAGCTTCTGATCTTAAAGTGAAAAGACAATACTCAGGTCCATATAAACAACATTTAGTTGCTGAAAAGTATTTTGCAGATGAAACTATGAGTGATAACAGCAGTCGATTTGTTATTGATTTTGATTTAGAACAGACATCTGTCAATGGTCAAAATGTGGTTTCAGAAAATGAAAAACAAGCACCCAAAATTATTGAAAACATCAACGAAGTTGAAAATGTTGAAATATCAGTAGCACATGATACACCAAACAAATCTGTGGTATCAACTAATGAATGGATGAATGATTCTATCAATGTTCAGGTTGGTACCCAATGTCCAGGGAATGTTGAGGAGTCAGATGGTGTGGGTTTGAATGATTCTATTGCAAATATCATACAGGATGAGGAAGATGTGAAGGCTACTTGTAATAAAAGATATGATGATAATGTCTGTAGTAATATGAATGCTACAAGTATGAGAGATGAACTGCATGCACAAAATGATGATAGTAATAATTACTCTGTGAATGTTAATATTGGTACTCAAGTTGTTAACGAAACCATGGAACTTAGTTTTGTTGAAGAATTAGAGACATGTGAGGATAAAATACTCAATGAATCAGTGCATGAACAAACTATTTCTGTGATTAACGATTCTACCGAAGCTATCACTGGAACTCAGGCATTTCTTAATCAAACATTTGATGATGAAAATGAGATAGGAAATAATGATACAACAAATTCTGGTGCAGCTTATATTGGGATTAATATGAATACAAGTATGAAACAAGTTCATGTTGAAACTCATGATGATAATAAGATATTTAAAGAAAAAGCACATTTTGATGCCTTAAATGCTGTGAATGAAAGTAAAGGAGGATACAGGATTAAATCAAGACAAAGAACATTATCTAGTTCTCAGATTTGTTTATCAGATAAATCTGGATGTCCCTTAGCGACCAATGAATCTCACGACAAGGAAGCTGAAGAGAGCGACATAAGCTTAAATATGTCATCTCTGAAGTTTAAACCACTGAATGGAAATAAGAAATCTGTTCCCGAGAATGATTCTAACAATGAACTGTCTTGTCAAACATCGGACAAAGATATAAGTGAGAATCATACTCCTCCAGTCAGTGATAGTCTTGTCATAAATGAATGTACAAATAAGAACAAATCAATTAAAGAATGCCACAAATTTAACAGTGATAGGTTAGATGAATTAGGCGCTTTCATTAAAGCTTTTGAATACTTTGAGAACATTAATACTCAGAAACAATTAGATGGACGTTTGAAAAGGGAGGAAATGTTAAGAGCAAAAGCATACAAGAGGTACTTAGCTGGGTTAGAATCTGATGAACTCAAAAATTTCTCAAAATTTTCCTTTCGTGTGAAACCTTTAACGAAAAAATGAATGGTTGAGAATTGTATGATATTTCATGACTTAAATGTTTTTCCACCTATACCATTCTGCAATAGTGAATTTTCAAATCAATTTTTTTTTCATTTTGTTCCTCTCAGTGGTGTCAAGGGTATGCAATATCCTCTCAGGGCCCTGCTTATTTAATAGCAATCCTTCATTTTTCGTGGTCTTTGATCTCTATGTTCATACTTTACTTTATTCGATAAACATAAGGCATGAAGCCCAACAGTTTACAAGTTATATACATGTATATGAATAGAACATAGATACATTATATTATAACGGGAATGATATAAACATTCCAAATATTACATTGGTAATGGCGCACATATATAAATATAATGAGAAAAGTGCAAGACACATACAAACAATAGTCAAGAGTGAAAGAAAAATTAAACATAAACAAAACTATCTCGTAACCTAAAACTTTTGTAAATATAAACAGCATAATATCTAAGTCAACAGTTGTAAAAAGTTCAATGAATTTAGGTATGTTTGGACGTTTCCAAAAATAACCATCAATATATTTTTTTCTTAGGTTCAAATACAAAGAACATTCTAATACAAAATGAAATTCATCTTCTAACTTTTCACAAAATTTACATTTCCGATCTTCTCGTAATAATCTATTCCATCTTCCCATTTCGACTTCTAATCTATGACTTGACATTATTAATTTGGTAAAAGCAACTCTATATTTTGGTATATTAATAAGGTTAAAATATGATTTAAATTCAAATTTCGAAAATAAATGGTATGTACTGGCACGGGATGACTCGTTTATTTTGGCATTCCAATTTTGTATATATATGTCATTAACTCTAAGTGAAAAAAGATGTTCATATATATTATACACTTGGTTTGACATATATATTAATTACCAAGAGCATAAGAATCATTGGATTTAGTAGTTTGCATTCAATCTAATGGTTGTTTAAAGGGTTATAAAGCTTTGATGTTCAATTTTCTGTTATCCTATTAGACAACATTTATATTTATGTACATGAAAATATATCAACTTGGTTGTTGTATATATTGACAAGTGTATCTATTAAATAATAGATGAATGGAATTTCTAGTCAGTTATACATTGTCTCAGGAAGTTATGTATGTTTACAAATGTGAACAAAGTCATGCATTATGATGTAATTAGTTTTCAGCACTATTGTTAAACATAATAATGTGTATAGATAGTTCATCAGTATTCATTTTCGTGAATTTATAGATATGTAGAGCCTGTATGGTTTGATGTGGTTTGTTCATGTTTTCTTGTCTTTGTATAATATTGTTTAATTAGGCAGGGATTTCTGATTGTCTTTTACATAATTGTTCATAACTAATGACATCAAAACCAACTCGTAGTACCGATCCTTAGAATGGATCAAACTACTTTCAGATTTAACATGGTGCTGTTTTGGTTATAAAAACACAAATATTCAATATAAGTGCCTTAAATAACTTGTTAGACTTTGTCTGTCAGGAATTTTTGTATTTTGATTTTTTATGTTACACATATTTTGGTGCTAATTAAATCCAAAAAAAGGTCAAATGCAAAGAAGCATTTATAAAATGGCCAATCTATCATTTTGATTTTCCAGTTGTACAAAACCTTGTTGTTCATTTTCTTTTTTTTGCGCATTTAGTTGATACAACATTGGTATGTGAAGTTTTACTGTTACTTTATTTTTACTCATTTTTTATCGGTTATTAATTGAATCTTAATCAATTCTGCAAGGCTTTGATTGTTATTCTTAAAAATGTATCAGTCTGATGGTGTATTTTCTCATGTTGCATAACATTGTTAACACATCAAATACATGTTTGTTCATAGGGGGCTAGCATGTTGAAGGGATGTTGTATAATGATGTATTAAGGCCTAAAATGGCCATCCTGACCAAGACTCATGTATGCATATGTTAAATGTGTTTTTTTTTTGGTTTGTGTGGCCATTTTAGGCTAAAAAACACCTTTATACACCATCTCTTCAATGTTCTAGTCCCTTATATCTGAGTTTTTGTAATATTAAAAAATTAAAACTATTTTTGTTTCATTAGTTGTTTCAAATTCATGTTATTGCATTATTATAAGATCAAATGTTATACATCTTATGTAATACTTTGAAATAAATAATGACCTAAAGGGTTGTTACGATGATATTTGTCTCTGTGTGGAAGCCTTGGAATTTAATACAGTCTCATTGAAACCACATTCATCATTCTGCTGCTATCATAAGCAGAAGCATTAAGCTTAGAATGTTGTAGCGTAGGTGGATTTGTCTACAAAGAGGTGATTTGTTACTGCACAATTGATTAAAGGGCTGCTGAAACCTATTTTCAAAAGAATGGCCTGCCTTTCTTTGCTTTTAGATGTTTTAATGGTATATAATGTGATTTTCGTCTAAATGATGTACGTTATGAATTAGTAAAACCAGGAACTCTACATTGTAATGTAGAGTTCCTGGTAAAATGGATTGATGCATTTATATTGATTCATTTGTGAAAACATTTCTATTATTTTAACACAACCAAATTTCAAGTTTCACATTTACAAACATGTTTTTACACTGACCTATTTATTCTCTTAGTACTTGTATGTCTCCTGGTCAAGCATTAACAATTACACAGTAACATAAAAAGGTCTTAACTTTGAACCAATGTTACTGGAAGTGTGACAGTTCAGAAAATCTTGTTCCAGCTCTGAAGCTGTTTTTACAAAGATGACTCATATAAATATGATGGACTTCCCTTCAAATATTTTCATTCAATAAAAAAATATATATTCAGACCTAGCCAATATTGAAAACTCATGAATGATGATTGATACAGAAGGATAATTTTATTGAGCACATGTCTTTTGAGCCAAAACAAAGTCTGCCCACAAGAGTTTAGCCCATTGTTGGAATCGTGTATAATGGTTAATTTATGCCTTAGATGGCCACACGGACCAAAAACGCGCTTAACAACGTATTAGCCACCATAAATTGGTACCCGTTGACTTTGGTGCACTGCAACATGGAACGGGGACCAGTTTATAGCCACTATGGGTATGACTGTATGTGCAGCCCGTACTAACATTAGTACGGTTTGTTTTGTAGGCGAAACGTATTATGGGATTTTAGCCACAACTGTTAACGGAAGCTTGATTTCTCGAGCTAAATTTACTTAAAAAATCGTTACATAACTTCTTTTGAGGTGAGTATAGTGTCATGAATCAATTCATGTGAAAGTAATGATTGACTAGAGCTTTTTAAGTTATTGTAATTGTTCGCTTTCAGAAACAATGATGTTAAATTTCATTTGACAGCTTTGGATCATCAAGATCAGTAGACGCTTATTGCAATATAATGTAAATTATTGTGTTGTTTAAATACGGTTCTATCAATGATTCATTTGTTTTTTCGTACATCTACAGTGCATTTAACCCACACATATTATCTTGAAAAATACAGATTTAGTATAACTATTTAATAATTCAGGAACATAAAGAGCTCATTTTTACTGAAATTCTATTATCCCTTGTAACCCAATTATCGGTGAATACTAAATACCGGTGATTCTATAAATAGCCATAACATACAAGCATGCGAAACTGACCGTTGTCAACAAACGCTGCGCTTGGTTTATCTTGGTTCGCGCCATCTGTCGGCGCCGAAACAGAGTTATAATGTCATTTTTGAGGGTGAATAAGCATTAAAATTAGTTTAATTTAAAGAAAATGATAAAAAATATTCATGATTCAATCAAAAGATTTCAAATTTTGTTGTTTTTCTTAGAAAAAATGGATTTGTTTCACAGCCATCTGCAGGTGCTCGCTTCCGTTATAAAGATACTATGTTGAACTTCCTACCGATAGTTTTTCCTATCCATAATGTAACTTAATAGAAAACTATGCATGGAAACAAAACAGGAAATTGACAGAACACTATAAAAAGTGCCCAGTTGTTGTTTTTGAAACATTTAAGTTGAAAGTTTCACATTTGAAACTGTTACCTTATATATAGCTCATTTGAATAGTTTGGAAGTTTAACCCAGTACAGTAAAATGGGTGCTACATGATGACGTCATGTGACATTGAGAGATTTTTACTTGATCACCGGTATTTAGTATATTCGAGGAAATAGTGATGTCACTCTACAGCTTTGTACTCATTGGGTTGCATGCACTAGATTAATGGAGATTTTGTACATTTGGCTGTTGACATCTGCAAAAGAGATATGAACTGATAAATCACTATATTTATTTATGGGGAGTGATTTGTTTTCTTTTTTCAATTTCCGGTCTAAATTTAGCATCACCGGTATTTAGTATCACCAGTATATATATTATGGAAATGAAAGGTCAACTTACTGTTTTGTGATTGTCATGTTCATAATTTTGAGATCTGTGATAATCTTGTTTTAAAGTGGAGTTAGAAAAATCTGAATTATTTGTCTGTAACTTAATATCAACTGATAAAATATAGATGCATATTTATCTCTAAAAGAACTTTTTCCTTGGTTCTTAGATAGTATTTTTTTGGTATTTTTTTACTCACTGTATTATACTTATAGTGTATATAACACATCATTTGTGACATATCAGCCCTTAATGCCATTATTACACATGTGGACTAAGTCTATTTAATATTAAGCTAAATAAATGTTGGAAAATTTTATTCCAAGTGTTCTCATAATGTTTCCAAATCGCATCAAGTCTCCAAGGGGGAATTAAATTTTAATCCTTGAGTAATGTGCGGGTTGATATGTTTAAGATAAGTATTGCAGACCATGTTAAAATTGTAATAAGATAATACCTGCTTTATTTGTCATGCACATTTATGAAATATTCAAGTTGCAAAGCCCAGAGTTGTGATTGAATTTTATCATTATCTTTTAGTGTTGGTTGGAGAATGGGTCTTGCTGCATCTAGACAGGAAGCCTTTTGGGAGTCATGTGGGTTTGGACATCTTGAGAGAGCAAGATATCTCTTGGAAGAAGGTGATATAGATGTTAATTGGGTGTCATATGCTGTAAGTGTAATAATACTCACAATTCCATGATCAATAATTATTTCTCTGTTGTAATAATATTATATTTTAAAGTAAACTTCAGCCCCTTTGTTCATCTAATTGGCTTTTAAATAACCATTGACTGACTTTTTTGTAATACTCTTTACAACACTCTTTTATATTTTGAATATCATTTAGCAGTATTAATTCTTTACAGTTGATAATCTACCTAATGGTCTACAATTTACACTGTATGGTTGCTTCATCCATTCAGCAGGCATCACTAAAAGTTACATGGGAAAGGTCATATTAGATCAGTACCCAAATATACCTAAGTGTTGTGAGGGAGCATAAATTTTTGAATTCTTGGGCATTTATGAAATGGTAGCTAATTATATTTTCACTTGCTCTACCTATTGATTCATTAATGACCATGTAACATAGTATGTATGTGATTTCCTTAATCAAAGTTGGACTATTATTACTTGTGTGTATATTTCAGAATGATTGTTGTCCTATACATGTAGCCTCCCAGGGTAAACCGGACATTGTGAAACTTTTACTGGATCATAAATGTGATGTTAATGTTAGAGATAATGTAAGTTATAAACATCAATATTCTTTTATATTATTTTTAAATATTTTATTTTGTTGTTTGTGTTCATGGTTTAATTTCTTTTTATCTGAATTGAAAGTAATCAAAGGTGCTTGACCATAAAACATACAGAAAACTGAAACTGTTTTATGTTGTTGTTATTTTCTGATGCTATGATACACTTACTTAAAAGATCAAAGCTTGTTTTTTTTATTGTTTATTTTTTTCCACTTGTTATAAAGGTTATTCTCTATTGTACATTGTATTGTACATGTTGTTATGATGATTGCATTTGAGTACAATGTGTTTTTTCCAGCGTGGTAACTTAGCACTTCATCATGCTGCAATGAAAGGCCATGCAGATATTGTACAAACATTGATTGATGCTGGATCAGATGTGAATGCCCAAGAAAAGGTATGTAAAATTATCTAGTATGTTCATGTATTTACATGTATTTAGTAATTTACATGCATAAAGAACATTGTTTGCCTTACTTGTGTATTTTATAATCTTATGTGGATCGTTTTAAATCTGATATTGTTATGACATTAAAAAATGCAGAGCACTATTGGCTGAAATGAAGTTGGACGATATGTTTGCCTCATTTAAATAAGTCATTTTTAAATAATCTTGTAATATTGTGCATTTGTCGAAAAATTACAATGTATAATTATGACTATGCACAAATAATGATTTGTTTTCTCATAATTATATGATGTTGATTTATAATTTAATTATTTTCTTAATGAGTAACTTAAAAAACTATAATTGCTGTTTTGTGCTGTATACTTTATTTACACTGATTCTTTGTAGAATGGTTGGACAGCATTGCATAATGCTGCATATTGGTGTCATCTAGATGTTGTGAAAATACTGCTTAAAAGTGGCTGTGATGTCACCATCCATAACAAGGTTTGAATATATTGAGTTTCAGTAAAATAGTTATTTACCCTTTGATTGTAGAGGAAACATCTAGAGTGGGCCTATTAATGGATTTATGAAAAGTCTCAGTAGGTGTACAGAGTAGACTTTATAAATATCATGTTTAAGTTTGTTTTGTTTGTTAAAGTGATAATATGATTGTTGAATTCTGCTATCATTTGTAAGTATTAAAACTTGCATATCTGAGTATTTTCTGATTGGTAATATTATGGTACCATACTGTACTGGACACATTTAATGGTTTATTTGTTTCTTTTTATCTTCTTTTGTTCAATGTAAGAAAATATTTGGTGATAAATTATCTGAATGATAATAGGATGTAGATATATGTTCTGTATACTAGTATTTACAAATGAATATTTCGTATTATGGATTACAGGATGAGCGTACAGCTCTACATGAATGTGCAAGATCTCAACAAACAGATGATAAGGTACTTGGAGAAATTGCTCGTACATTGATTAATGCTGGATGTTCTATAAACAGTAAAAGCAGTGATTGGGGAGAGGTTAGTTCTGTATTTAGTTTAGTATGTGAACATGTGTAGTTTTTATGTGAACCATTGCTTTATTTTATAACCTTCAAAAATTAACCTTTCCCTTACTGTCATGTAAGATTGCCTTTTTGAATTTGCTGGCAATTAAGTGTAGTTTAACCCTATGCTCAGTTCAATTCAACAACTTCATACATATAATGAGGCTGATAGCATATTTCTTGAAGGTTCATGTCTGAATGACTGATTAATTCAGTGTTCTAGCACTATTTATGTTACTTAAGATATTTATGCTTCTTCTCCTTACTCTTTCTTTGAAGAAATATTTTGTTGAGGTATGAACTCTTTCATACTTTGTCTTCAAACTTTGAATATTAGCAGCTGAACATTCAAAGATTCCCCACCCCCTCAAACTATTGACCTTGACCTTTTCCTTCCAGGTTCTATGTCGTATTGCTGAAAATATTTTTTTTTCATTTTATCTGACTAAAAATCAATTCTTGGTAAGTAGACCCATGTTTTTGCCAATAATACCCTCTTGTGTCAGTTTTTGTGTTTACTTTTTTAGGCAGATTTAACTGGGTTGATGTATGCTGCCTTTCATGACCACCCAGATGTTGCATCTGCTCTGATCGATGCAGGATGTGAACTGAATGATGTAGGAACAGTGAGTAAATACTTGATTCATCTCAGAGTCAGTGTGGTATGATGTTTAGATAGTTTTATATCCCACTTTGTTCTGTAGCATTATTTTTCACATGCGGTAGAAGTGCCAGTCTGGTCATAATGATAATCAAAAATGTCTTATAATTTGGTGCAAATTGCCTCACTTTTTTAAAGAATTGATCCTAACCAAAATAATGAAGGCACTCGCTGATAGAATATTTTATATTTAGTGCCACATGTATTTCAGACATTTTGGTCTGCATTGCATTGGGCAGCAGATCGAGGCAATGATGAATTAGTGTACATTCTTTTAGAAGCTGGAATTGATCCAACACTAAGAGATATGGTGAGTTATGTTTTAATCAGTCATCTAATTATGAATAAAAATGGGTCCAAACGTGGTTAGTGCGCTGGATTTGTAATTTGGTGATCTGGGTTCAAATCCTGGTTGTGGCTGATCAAACCCTTCTGTGAAAATTTAACAAAAATGTCGATTTTCCTCCATATGTGGAGTAGTTGCCTGCTCCTTATGGAAGGGTAAATTAGTACTGGTTAGTATACAGTCCAGGAAAACTGGTTAGGTGAACCTTTTGCTGTATATAACTGAATATTGTTGAAAAACAGCATTAAACACTGTGAAAAAAACTGAATAGAAATGATATTTACCTAAATGTTTTATTGTGTTATTTCTGGTCAACTATAAAACTATCCAGTAGGCTTTCTCATTTTGCTGTATAAAAACAAATTTTATTATACAGACTATTGTTTAGTACAATTATTCTTTAGACTTATTTAACCAGAGGTTCTAATTTCTTAGGTGACTCATTGTATATGTTGAAACATATTTTCATTCAATATTTTTGTGTTTCCTAAAATTTAAGGTCATTATTACTGAAGTTTGAAATATCTTGAAAAAAAATGTGGTTTTTTTTTCAGAGGGGAGAGACAGCTGCTGACAGAGCAAAATCTGATGAAATGAAGGAAGTTTTATCAACTGCTGTAGAGCTCCATAAAGAAGTGAATAGAATAAAAAATCCTGTAATCAAGCCAGCTTCACAGCTTGTTAAACCTGTGGAACCGTTTAAACCAAAATGTGATGCCAACTTTAAGGTAATATAGTTACTTAGTGCTATCAATTTAAGTGTTTATCTTATACAATTATATCTACCATATCTGCAATATGATAATTAAGTAATAAGGTATGGGGTATCAAAATGAGGTTTGGGGTATAAACTCTTTGAAAAGAATATTGATTAAAATTAGAATTTAATTATGTAAAATTGCTGCACTATTCTTGATAACTTTCATTAGTTTGCTGTGCCAATAATTTTATCTGTTTATCTTGATTGTAATGCACTTTCTGCTTTCAAAGTCTTTCTACTAATTCTTGATTAATTGATTCTTGACTTATCCTGAAATCTTTGGTTGTTTTTCTTTCAAATCAGTTTCACTATTGTTTTATACACTGCTTTGTTGTGAATTTCCAGACAAAAAACAAATACATACATATCAATAGTGCAGGTCCTTTGAGATCAATGTACACCTAAATACAGTGCATCAGTATTGATTTTATAGGAAGTAAGCTCGTTCAATTAATTTTTTTCAGTCAACATCATTTTTGCCAAAGGACTGGAAACCATCTAGCTCTGTTGATGTGAAAAACTTGATTAATGAGAAGAAACGAAGACTGGCTGCCATGACTTCTCAGAAATATAGAAATGAACTTGCTAGAAGGACAAGCACTGAGGTTATAAAAGATGAAGATATAAAACACAAGGAAATGACTGATTCAGAACAATCCACAAGTGATAAGGATGAAATAAAGATGACTGAAGGTCATAACAAAGAGAACAAAGATGGTGAATCTAGTTCATGTAACGATTCAAATGATGTTATATCTGATGATGTCATTTTAGGGGAAAATAAAAGCATATCTTGTAGTTCTCTTAACGACAACGATGATAAAAATTCCAAGGATATTGAAGACAATGTTGGAGAATCTCAACCTGACAATTCTGATTCTGTGGTTGATCAAAAGGTTGTTAACAATGATGAAAAAATATGGAGTGATGAATGTTCTAGTCATAATACTGACACAAATGAGTCTATTCAACACACTGATGCAAAAGTAGCAAATTTAACTGATGAATCTGGTGATGCAATTGTTGAATGTGATACGACAGATGTTGACCAATTATTGAAAACTGAAAATGAATCTAACAAAGATGGAATCATTGAAACAACAAAAACTGAATCTGAAATGAGTTCTGACATAGATGTAACAAGCACAAATAATGAACAATTAGAAAATGACATAAATAACCAGACTGTAGATAAAGTTGACACAGATGCAC
Organism: Lutraria rhynchaena; assembly: GCA_008271625.1. Classification (NCBI taxonomy): domain Eukaryota; kingdom Metazoa; phylum Mollusca; class Bivalvia; order Venerida; family Mactridae; genus Lutraria; species Lutraria rhynchaena. The sequence continues at coordinate 679,309 of VIBL01000130.1, forward strand.
TGAATACAGATGAAACAGGTGACGCTAAAGTAAGTGATTAACAAAGTAATTTTTAAATTGATAGATTGGATACATGAAAAGTACATGACTGAAGTTTTTGTGAGTTATTTTGGGGATGAGAATCTACCTTTTTGGTTTAATTTTTCTTTGTTTGATTAATTTTGTATTTTTATGTTGTTTATTTTTTGTCACTGGACATTCTCATCTTTGTTTATTAGAAGTTAAGACGTAAGGTTTGTCGGATAAATGAACATTCTGACGATGTGTGTTAACACGATAAAGTGAAGTATAGTATGTGGAAGTATCCGACTGATGTGTGTTTCAGTATTTACATAATTAGAATTATTCATATATAGTTATAGAACCAAACTTACTCTTAAGTTACTGAATGCTTCTGCTTTTACATAATTTAGCATGTTATTGACTTTCTGTATTCAAGCCTTAATGGATCTTCTCCTGATGATCCAATTTTATGCAATAAAATACTAAGGAAGAAACCAGTACAGGAATTTTGATATGACACAGGAAATGTACTTGAGTCTTGATAAGTCAGTTTTAAAAATTTGTCTGATACTATATCTTTTTAATTTTTTTGAAGTTATAGATTCTGTGAAATGCTTTGTGAACTGTGCAATATATCCTAGTTGAGAATGATAAATGTTATAGGCAACTTATTGTATTATTGTTTTTAGCTTGTCTGTTTCAAAGAAAATTTGAGCTATTATGGTTGCTGGGTTGTTGCTGTCGTCATTGTCGTGTAAAAAAGTTTAAGTAGACCATTACTCAAACACTTTTTCAAATGTCAATGCGACACTTGGAATACTTGATTGTCATGACAAGGCGCAGATGCAAGGCAAGGGGCATTATTCTGAAAGCTGTATTTTTGGAGTTATGTCCCTTTTTAACTTACAATTTGGTCAAAATTATACCTTACCATGTTCAAACTCGAAAACTCAAACTTGGCCGCTATTGCTGACAAACAGACAAACATTGGTGCTTCTCTGCAGAGCTCTAGTTTATACGTATTAATTATTTTATGAAATATTTATATAGATATTGAACTTGGGTATGATAGCAATTAATCATCTTTACCGGTAGGTAAAATCAATAATACCCAGATGATTAAGGCCAGAAAAGTCTGTCATGTTTATGACCCTACTGGTTCTAAGTTTTTAATGGCAAAATCAGAACTACAACAATATTTTGGGATGAATCAAACTTTGTATTCTCATAAAAGGTATTTTTATATAAAAAGTTTCTAAAAGGGCCTTTTTTCCTTCTGCAATAGAGGCTGATAATCGATGACTTCCCTATTGCAAAAAGCCTCTTTTTTCCCAATTTGGAGAAGTGCCAGGTCAGTTGTTGTTTATTGATGTATCTTGAAAGTCAGTCTACCTATTCACAATTTGGCTGAATTTCCTAAAATAAAAGGCTAAGGCCCCTTCCCAATTTTTGGAAAAAAGACCCTGCTTCTTATCCTAATTTTTTTGTCAAGTAACCCCAAACTTTTTTTCAAGGCTAGTCAACATAAGCTACTAATACCTTGATATCTGTAGTCCTGGTATAATTAAAGGCAAGAATTTATGCCTTCATGTTAGTGAGGCGTCCTTTATTTGTCACTGTTTTTTTTCTTCCATGAAAGTCCATGTTTTTATACCTAAAGTCTGATGTTGTCATAGTTTTATCAGTGTACCAACCATTCACTACAAGCTGATAGGTAAATCTTTTTTATCACCATTCATTGTCTGCACACACTTGTATCCTATAAATACAATTTATAGATGAATTCATTATTTACTGGGATCACTCAGGTATTCAAATGCTCTCCATTCTGATGGCATTAATATGTGTTAGACTCAGGCAGCCACCAGAAAATGTTGTCTCAAGTGATTCTTACAGAGTGTTAAATTTATTGTTTCCGGTCAGTTATTTCATATTTAAGGAACGTTCTTGGCTGTGTTGACAGCATTTTAGAAAATAATGTATAAAGTTTTTGTGTGCTTTTTTTATGAAATGGACAGTATGTTTTCTGTGATCAGATTTTGAGGTCTGGGCTGAGATGATTATTTATGATTGATTTTGATGAAACAGGACTCATTTCTTAAAAAAGTTTATGCAAAAGTAATTTAAAATGACTCAAAAAATGTTGAAATTTATCACAACGTTCCAGCATAGACCATAGTTTCTACATAATGTTAAGGGAGCCTCCATGGTCGAGTGGTTATGGTCACTGAGTTTCTACATAATGTTAAGGGAGCCTCCATGGTCGAGTGGTTATGGTCACTGAGTTTCTACATAATGTTAGGGGAGCCTCCATGGTCGAGTGGTTATGGTCACTGAGTTTCTACATAATGTTAAGGGAGCCTCCATGGTCGAGTGGTTATGGTCACCGACTAGTAAACAATTGCCCCTCATCACTGTGAGTTCAAATCCCACCAAGATCCAGACAAATTCCAAATGTGAGGCAGCTGTCCAGCTAGCTAATGGAAGGTTGGTGGTTCTACGTGGTTGTAAGCCTTGCTCCTCCTTCTTCAATAAAGCTGGAAAAGTCACAAGATGAACCTGGCTGTTGGTATGACATTAAACCACAGTATGATTTACCAGTATTTGCCAATTTTTATCACTATTTGATATTTTCAAATATTGAACTATTTCAGTCATTATAGTATATAATCTCAGCAAATATTATGTTGTATGTTTTTAAACATTTTAGATATTATGAAATTCCATAGCTGTGACTTGCACTTTGTTTAAACATAATTTCTACTTCTAATACACTACACAATATATTTTGCTTTTAAACTTGACAGTTCTTGTTTTATTGCCAAATGTTTGTTGTACATTAAATGTTGTTTTATCACATTTATTACTTTAATACTGCTGCATATAGTTACATGTATTGCCTTTTTCAATTTTTTGTTTTTGAATAAAGAATTTACATATGTAAACAGAGAATACTTTGGTCCTTTTATATCTGTATCAAGGAGTTGTCTTTTTGTCAAGAATATTGATAAGAATAGGATTCGTAGAAAAAAAATGTATGAAAAATCCCCCGCGTTCCCCAAAATACTACCTTCCCCACCTCTGATGTCGTCTTTGTCAACAACTGGTCATGTAGAATAGTCCTTGATAATTAACCTCCATACCTTGTAATTTAACTGCTTCATATAAAGCAAAACAACACATACAGTCTTTATACTCTTATGAACTATTCAAATACACAAAAGATAAATCTAAATACTCATGATTGTGATTAGTGAATGTAATTAAGATCATCCTTATAAAAGCACATATGTTTATATTCAAGTGTCCACCACAAACTACAGTTTCTTCTTATGGTTATTCAGTATACTAGTATGTATAAAATTGCTGTGTATACCTCTCCAAAACAACACCCTCAGTTGTAAGTGTAATAAATTATATTACAAACCCACTTATAAAACAGAAACAATAAAATTGTGATTGGAGACATAAATGTACTTTGCTTGTTAAAAATACTACCAAACATCTAATAAGTAAAAAAAGAGCTTAAATCAATACAAGTACACATGTATGGGTTTTTTTCACTGGAGTTTAACATAGCACTGACAGACAGGGTCATTTGGCAACTTCTCTGGTTTTAATGGTGGAGGAAGACTCCCATGATCTGAGGTTAAAATCCCGGTTGCGGCAGCTTATGCCCTTCTTTGAAAATTTGACCAAAAAAAATGTTGATTTTTCTCCATATGAAGTGAAGTTGCCGGCTCCTTGTGGAAGGGTAAGTTATCACTGGTTAGTATTCAGTCCAGGAAAACTGGTTAGGTGAACCGGTCACTGTATATAACTGAAAAATTGTTGAAAAATGGCATTAAACCCCAGCGACAATAAGTTATATAAAAACAAACAAACTAGTAAGTGACCATAACCACTCAACCATGAAGGCCCCCTACACATGAATGTATTCAATAATAGTCATATATATGACCAAAATCATTGTACAGAAACATCAGCTGTATATTTTTTGCTTACTTTTACTTGGCATTTGTGGGTCAGATTTCTCTTTGATGGAATATTTATCAATATGTATTAATATTTATTAGATTCTTTATCTCAGTTCCATGCCATTTACTGGATTAATGATTCTGTTGATGCCCTGCATGAATTTTTAATTGTGATGAATTGAGTGGTTTACTAATACTGTATCTTAATTAATACGTATACGGACCTTGTGCAATGCTTACAAATGTTGTCCATGTGAACATGTGCTTTATTATGTTGATATTATTCATGTCATCACCTGCTATTCTCAATACAGCAAGAGTTCCATCTGATCTGAAACTTAATATTCTCATAATTTACATTCAGTATTTTTACATTCATGCTGCATAAAATCACAGGAAATATTCGACTTACTTTAACACATATTTTTACGCACTACACTCGCTCTCGAGGTTCTTACTTGCAGACAAGAGCTATATCATCATCAGACAAGAAGTCTGCAAGCTGTATGTTCCTGGGTATAGGACTGATGTAATGATCGATATTATACTATAATGCTGAATTCTGCTAAGATTTCGACCTTCACATTACACCCACCTGGCATTGGTCTGGTTGACTACATTATACACTATTGGATTTCTACATCATCTGTTGAACATTTCTCACATTAAAATAAGATCTCTGAGATATGTGTTTATCTGTAATTCTATTACTATGAGTTAGAAGATTACTAATGAATACTGAGATATGTTACACTGATGACATAAATCATTTTAATGATGTTGTAGTTTATGTATATGCATATTGAGAAATTTAATTTTTTGAAGAAGTATATCTAAGTGAGGTTTTCTAGAGTACAGTGCAACCTCTCCTAAGCAACACCCTTTTGAAGAAGCAAAATTGTTGTTGTTGAGAGGTTGTTGCTTTAGAGAGGTTAATTGTGGGACAAATCATGCTGTTGTTGAAGGCAGGTTGTTGATCAAGAGCTGGAGAGGTTGCATTGTATCAATGATATGAAGTGTGTAATTATGTTTCATATATTATGTGATGTATTGTTTAAGATTTACAGAGGTGCATGAGATCCAGAACTGACTATTGCACTAAGGCCAGGTTACTTGACCAACCCTACTTTTTGGCGCTGAGCCTAAAGTTTCAAGTCACAAAATCCCAAGTATAATATAATTATGTTAAATTGTACCTTGCAGTCTCTCAAAAGGTGTTCAGAAAAAAAGAAGTTTTCCAACCTACTTAATTTTCAAGTCTATTTATTGGACTAATGCATATGATATTCATCAGAGGTATTGGCAACGTAAATTGTCATTTCTTGCAGCACTATAAGCCAGAGATGCCTGAATGCTATGCTGTAGATATGATAGACTCTCAGCTACTACTACACGCGCTTCTGTAGACATACTTTGACAAATTGTTCCAGAGTCAGAGTTCCGTATAGAGAGTTTTTTAAGAAATATGCAGTGGGGGGTGGTGTCTCTCAAATCTCAGACTTTGACCTACCACACAGCTGCTTCATGGCAAGTCTATGTGTGACACTACATCAGTAGCTGGTCAAAGCATGGCAAGTCTATATATGACACAACATCAGTAGCTGGTCAAAGCATTCAATATCACATGGAAGTTATCCATATGTCTTACAGTAGAAGCATAATAGATGGAAAATTACTCCTAGAACAGACTTTTTTGGTGCAGTCAGGTTGGCCAGATTATATATACATGGCATGGGGCTTGCATGTTGAAGGGATGGTGTATAAAGGTGTATTAGGCTTAAAATGGCCACATGGACCAAACTGTCATTTCGGAAGTTGTAACCCTTGTATATGTATATATATGATGTATGTGTTTTGGGTCTGCATGGTCATTTTAGGCCTAATATACCTTTATACACCATCCCTACAACGTGCTAGCCCACTATGATACATAATATATACCACTCCGTACAGATTGAACAATGAGAGCAACAAAGTGTACTCCATATAGGTCAAACCCATTGGACAGCATAGTCCACTTCGAACAGGACAAACCATGTGAAAACAATGGTCTGCTTCAAACAGGTCAAGTCATGTGAACAACACAATCTACTCCGTAGAGGGCAAACCATGTGTTACTCTGAAAAGGTCAAGTCCCACGGAGAGCATAATCTACTTCGGACAGGTCAAGTCCCATGGAGAGCATAGTTTACTCCGGACAGGTCAAGTCCCATGGAGAGCACAGTTTACTCCGGACAGGTCAAGTCCTGTGAAGAGCATACTTATTATTAGTCTACTCCGGACAGGTTGAGCCCTGCGAATAGCCTAGTCGTCTACAAATATTACTATATGTTGTCAGTGACTGGTGTGGACACCACCTTCCCTATAAAGCACAAGCAGTCAGACAGCACCTGTACCTTGTGTTCTGTAATTTATAATACATTGTTAAAAGTACATGTATTGAACAAGTTATTCTATTTCTGTGTTATTTCTTCGAATCCCAGTGCCGTCAGCTAGTGAACGCCTATTTTACTGGTTATATGTCGCTATATATTGGATATTACACTCATAACAACTCTTATTTCGTATTGGACATACGATCTGGTAGACCATTATCGTTATATTTTAGAAATAATGAATCCATCTTTATTAGAAAAATGTTATAGTAATATATATATCATTAAAATGATTAAGAATTATATTTATTGGGGATACATTTTGTATTTGTATTGCTCAATTGACATACTGTAGATAAATGCGTCATAATATGCTTATTTCATTTTGCTTGGACTCCTTATAAAATCTGTGATACTTTGTAAACACCTGCGTGTACTCCATGACGATAGTCAGATGGAGCTTGTGGTATTGAAAGCATTTTATAACAACAAGCGTTTTAGTGTGGACGTTGTTGATCATTGTGTGATATTGGAATTTAAATTTTGTTTATAATAAGCTCAAATCACGTTATGTTTTTATTGAAATACATGTGCTTGCAATTGTTTCATGATGATAAAATGACAGTGAACTGTGATGAAATTTGAGGCGATAATTGGACATTATTGGAAGAATTCAGGAGAACTGTATTGTAAGATAAGATGATAAAGCAACGCAATGATCATCTATTGTCTAATTAGCTTCTGAATACAATGTTTTTTTTATATTTCCCATCATAAAATATTAATCAACTCTGCAATTATTATTGAGAAGAAGTAAATGAAATTGAATTTGAATGTAAACTGTACAGTTCTCTCCATGTCAGACCTTGCAATTATAATTGCTTAATAGCTTGCTTTTCACAAGTTGATGATGTTCGTTGACTAAACTCGTGGAAGACTACGCCTATATAAAGGTGTATTATTGTCAGACAGATTAATGCTCTGAAAACAGGAATATCAAGGGACTTCATTATTCCATATTTTTGTTTGTAAGGGATAAATTTGTGAATGATTTAAGTCTGATTGTTTGAGACAAACATCGAATAATTGCACGTGGATAATTACAAATACAACATGATACAATTTACTTTAAGCTCGGAAAAATATTAAATGGATAGATAAACCGTTGAGGGTACGGACATAAAGCGGTGCCTGCCAATTGGGAGTGTCGGCTGCTATCACAAAATTGGAAAAGGGAACCAATGAATTTAAACTACACCTTTTATGGAATATATGTACATAAATTTTGAGATTGTTTTCTTGATCAGCGCTCTTTCGGTGTTGCATCGATATGGGACTATTTTTTCTATTGAAGTAGTAGGTGAGAACTCTTTTGTATCTATCGGCTAGGGAATAAAATATATTGTATTAAGGTACATGTATATGATGGTGGCTAGATATGCGTATGTCCTGTCAGTTGTGTGTTTATAACAAACAAAGGATGAACAACTCTACATCGAATATTGTATCGTACGTTCCGGTGACATCTGTGGTTTTATACGTTGTGGGAATTATAAACAGTGTGACGATAACCATCGGAATAATCGGCAATGTTTTAACTGTTTCTACAATATTGAAGACTAAATACTTACGCACACCTATGAACGCAAGTTTGGTGGGTTTGGCATGTTCTGATATTGTCGTGTGCGTCGTTGTGTTGCCTCTTAGACTTGTTCTTTATAGCAATGTCTATTCCCAGAATTCTCTGTTGATTCTTTGTAAATTCGACACACTGATGAAGTCATTCTGTGATTATGTGCAGCCATCAATGTTAGTAGCCACAAGTTTTGAGAGATATAAAGCTATTGCAAAACCTTTTCAAAGCAAGGGCAAAATGAAAAGAATAGTTATTGTTATCATCGCTACCTGGAGCACATGCCTGTCTTGTGGTGTTGTATGTGCAATTTGGCTTCAAGATGGAGCCACTCTAAACCCGTGCAATATGAGTTATAGAAACGGGCATCTCGAGGTGTGGAATTTTCGCGAAGGTATTGTAACGTTACCACTCGGGGTCTGCTGTCTAGCCCTTGTAGGAATATTTTATTTCTTTATGTTAAAAACATTACGAAACCATAGTAATAAAATGTCAAAGCGGTCAAAGTCATGTAAAAATAAAGTACATCCCGCAGCAGACAGACGGAATGTAAATAAAGAAAGTGTTTTACCAACAACCACGCCAGGAAGGCACAATGAATATGTTCATCACACCCCACCCACAACAACTACAAGTGTGGCACAACAGTACGCCAGTAATGAAGCTCGGGACTCGGGTAAGATAAAAACTGACGCTGCTACTCCTATCAAATCTCCTTCACCAAATACGTTCACCAATGCCACGACAAAGGACCGGAAATTATCTTCAGAACCTGCTTGGACGAGTTTCGCCTCTGACGATGATACTGTTCCGGGAATACATGCTTATACGAGGAATATTTCCGTCAGGAAATCTAGAGACGTGGTATATGTAACATCAAATAGAAATATGCGGTTTCCATCGTTTGTGAAACAAGTTGTGACAATTAAAAGACAAAAACGCAGGTCGATGGAAAGGTGGAAAATGAAGCAGAGAAAATCTCATTTTGGCGCCAATGGCGATGTTGTTGGTTGTTCGGATGAAGTTTCTGGGAAAAACAGAATCTGTGCTGAGACATCGAAATCAAATCTTCATAAACAAATCGGAAATGAACGGTTTAAGACAATTTCTAAAGCCGTAATTAAAGCTAATGTCCCAGAAATATCAAATGATATTCTTGGAGTTGAAAATTCGAATGTAACAACGAAAGAAGAAAATGCGGATATAATTGAAGCACGAATTACTATTGAGTCAATGAATGCAAAACCATGTGTTAGTATGGATGACTTTAATATTGATATTAGCAAATATAATGGCAGCAGAAATTATGAATCAAGGCAAAGGTTTGCTTTAACGACACATAGCATCTCTAAATCATGTCCAGATTTGAGTCAAAAGGCTCTGCAAGTTACAGACGTTTGTGATAATAATGTGAATTGGGATTATATTCCAGAGGACGGCACGGTGTCACATCAAATAGATCTCGAAACTATTGACGAAAAACAAACTAACAAACTTAGGTCCATTCATGATTCAGATAAAAGTAATACTACAATTGAAATTACTCGTGAAAATGAATCTGAAGTAGAGGAAATAACAACGAGTATAAATACGAATCAGCCTGGGGCTAAAATGACTGGACGTAAAATATCTGACGTACAATTGGGTAAGGAAGTGCGTCGGGAACAAAATAATGTACGAAGTGCAACCAAAGAGAGAACAGGTGTAACTATGAAACAAAATGAAACAAACACGGAGAATAAATCTCACGTAGATATTGTAGACTTTGACGGTACTGTACATAAAGATGTTGCTGTTGAGGGTGCTGTGGTTGGTGCAGTCTGTGTTATGAACAAAACAAATAAATTGGAAGGTAAACGGAAAGTAGAAATGCGTGCTGCTAAACGCATTGCTGTCATGATAGGATCGTTTGTGTTGTTATGGCTACCACTCCCTCTAATTGTGGTATTCGTCTCAAGTACACAGCAAATATCATCTAAGGACATTGAAGCATTGATGTTATCAGCGTCTATCAGTGCTACTACTGTTGCTGTTAATCCGATGCTTAATCTATTACTGAACAAACAATTGCGGTCAGCCACTATAACAATTGTGAGACGATCGCTTAATTCATTAAAGAGAACTATGCTACAATAACTTCAGATTATATTGTTTTATACTACCAGAAATATCTCAAACATAGAAGAATTTATATTGAAACACTTGAGATTAGCATACAAGATCGTCTATTGGGAAACACTTGGATCTGGCGTATACTTCATGGTTTTATAGTTCAACAAATGAATAAATGCTTATAAGTCTTCCCATTATAGTTTTCTATAAAACGCAATTATTTTGCACAGAAAATATGGTGAATGGTCCGCGCAATAGATTTTCTGTAGGATTCTTCATTAGCTAATCAATCGAAAAAGTAATGGTATTATTTTATAAACATTCTGATGATATACTCCATTGTAGACATTATCTTATGATGCAATACATAAATGTGGAAAATGTATGTGTTCAATCAATCCCTTATTTCAATCTTGATACTTGTTTAAAAAATGAAATTCTGTTATATTTAAGTTATTTTAAGCATTATTTGTCTGCGATTTTATTGTTGGAACCATTGTCCATGTGCTGATGATTAAATGAATGGGTGTTGTTTGCTAATTCTTGGTGAGCTGTGACACTTACTTTGATCCATCAAAAACTACGTTAATCAAACTACATGATCTAAATTCAACACGGGGCCTACAGATGACAATTATCAATGTTTTATCTTCATGTCTGAAGTTTATTCATTAAACTGTGTATGCATTATTAAAAGGTTTCCGGAATTTTACGGAACCTCTTGTTTTCTCAGATCCGGACCCTACTGGTTTTTATTGTTTCCGTGGCACAGAGGTTAAGATTTCCGTTTTTTTTTAAAATTCAACTTTCACCCAGGAATATATTTGGGTCTCATTTTGTCGCTCGCAATTTACGAGTTGAAGTAAAAAGTAGAGTTAAATTTTTATTATATATTAGAACAGTTTTTGTGGAGAATTAATCCCACATCACTACAGTACAATTATCTAATTAATTACAAAAATGCACCTGTAACAAGAATTTATTCAATGATGTGAGCATTTTGTATTAATAAGGTATTGAATTTCTTATTTTAAATAATGTTATCAATATGTAATAATTGCATCAAAACTAGATAAAAACATTTTATTACGAGCAGTCATATTGAAATTACAATAAAATGCATCACTGCATTATAGGAAACATTGTCATTCGTTATTAGCATTTGTATTGCGCTTAATTGAATGTGAATTGTATTGACTGCATGTATCATATACCTGACAATCATGTTCATGCAAATAAGTGTTGAATAATTAATATTGATGTGAATATAGAAAAATGCATACTTTGTTTCAATTTTTTGTTACCATTTGTAAACTGACAGTGAATGATCGACTCCGGTAGACCTATTTATAAATGGACAATGTGAAGTCTGCATATTTCGAACATAACATTGATTTATAATAGGGCGCACCCTTGCTTCTATCTAAATGCTAAAGCTTTAATAAAAAATCTTTGGAATTGATTTAACTAATTGACCTAGCGTTGGCCTGCCTACTGGTGAGTTGGTCCGCCTACTGCTGTGTTAGCCCGCCTACTGCTGTTTTGGCCTGTCTACTACCTTTAACACGTCAATCACAAAAATGACCGTCGATATGTAAAAGGCTTTTTTTATTGAATTTTACTTCAGACTTAATTGTGCAGAAAATTATTCATGGATTAGAAAAGGTGACAATTTGAAAATCTGGGTCTTCCGATTGGCTTAGAATGTAAGACAAACACTAACATTAAAACATTCAAATGAACGTCGCAGGCTTGAACATAAACTTGTGCACGAACCCTACATTATTGCTTAGATCGTTATGGACCATGTTCAGTAAATTTTACTTTAGGGGCCTCCTGGCCGAGTGGTTATGGTCTCTGACAAGTAGGCCTAATCACTAGCCCCTCACCGCTGTGAGTCAAGTCGAATCCCACCAGGGACCAGAAAAAAATCACATGTTTTGAAATTTACAAGTTAGCTTACGGGAGATCGGTGGTTCTACCTAGGTGTACACATGGGGTCTTCCTCCACCGATAAAATTTGAAAGCGGCCGAATAATCCTGAATGTTGTTGCGATGTTAATTCTGAATGAAATAAATAGAATAGCCCTTACATTACACTTTAATAATTAATTGATCTAAAATTTCGCATCAAGTGAGTTATCTCAAATTTCAATGAACTGTCGCGGAGATACAAAATGGCTGCTATATAATTTTATGCTTATTTCTATATAATCCACGCTCCTTAATACCTGATGATTTGTCACGCACACTAAGGATTGACCGGTTAATTATTTCGTGGTAAAAATAATGACAATATTGATGCAAATAAGGGTTATATACAAGATGATTAACGGAAATATAATCTGAATCTCCATAGACCTTTTATAGGGTATACAGTGCAAAATTAACGGAACTGACTGGAAAATTTACACTCTAATGATAAATTATGTTAGCCATTGAATGTTAGGGATCACCTTAATTTTTCCCAAGACGTATAATGCAGCTAAACCAATAAATTAATTAATCAATTAATTAATTAATTAATCAATCAATTAATTAATTAATTAATTAATAAAAACAGTTCATCTTTGTTCTAATGTATTTTGTGTCTGATTTCATGCAGTAAAATATTGGACAGTACGTACAAATACAAGGGCGTAGCGCCCATTATGCGCATAATTATAAAAAAGATCCGCGAGCTATGTTGTAGAACCAAAATATCGTATTTTCTCAAGATCTGGATACGTTGCCTCCCTGTGGGTATAAACATTTCATTCCTGCTTATTTCGCCTATGCATGCAAATACTGTCACAAGTAGAATGGAAATGAAAATGACTGAACCGGATTCGAATTTGTTGGCAACATGTCTTTGTGTACACGACTTAATCGCGCTGAGTCTGCTTCCTTGACACTACACCAGTACTGCGTCCAAGAAATGAGATTGTGAAGTTCATGAACGAAACCCGTCGAAGCTGGGATTCGAACTCAGGACCTTCGGATCAGAGGTGGACAATCTACCTCTAGACCACAATGTCCTCCCTCGGCAACATAACCCCATCCCAATACAAGGTCTATATTGTTGGACTTTATTATGTCACAGTAAGTGATTTCTGATGTTTTCGTTTGAAAATGAGATGAATCTGAGATGTTTAATTGACGGTTCAGATAACGTTTGCGCAAATGAGATTTGTTTTTTATAGAAAATCACTGGAGAAATACATAATGTAATACCTTCGAACATTTACATGAGTATTAATTTTCAGATTATGTGTTTTAGTAATCATGCGTACTACTAATAAAAAAGCACTTTTATAAATGTCGGAGGTCATTCTGCGCGGTCGATGTTACACAGAGAGTACTTGAAGCAATTGAGGCCGGACGACATTTTTGTACACATATTTATGATTTTCATTACGAATGTTTACATATTAACCACCATGTTGACGAATGTACATGGTTAAAGTAAAGACACACACGACCTTGACATTTCTTCGTGTTTGAGGAGAAATATTCTTTCGAAGAGTAGAATTGTTTTTGGACTTTAATAATTGCAAGAGACACCCAAAATGTGTTAGGGCTGATATCCGCTGACCCCTTCTCTCACAAGCATTAGATAGCCATTTAAATACAATTTGTATTAAATACAATTGTGTATAACACAATTTGATTATTAATCTTCTTCACCGGTTTTTCTTTCTTCCAGTCATTGTGATCAAACGTAATTGTTGTCCTCTTCTGTCTTGATTTTGCTCGAAGTAGTGAGAAGTTATGACTCGTGTTTCACGTACTAGACACTTGGGAGACGTGGGTAAACAAATCAGGCAAATAGTGTTAACATAATGGTAAACTTGTTAACTATATTTTTGTATTTTTATGTACGTAATACTGCAACGATAGCAATTTCAAATAAAGAAATGTCTGTTTCAGCGTGTTGATTCCACTCTCATTATTTCTGTATGTTGTAGATGCCTCTTTCATTACAGTCAACCCATTCAATTAATGTAGTCCCTCTTTCTCGCCAGTAACATCTTGGGAATACACCTCTATGCAGAGTTACAGTTCATTGTAGCTTAAAATGAAAGTAAATTGAACTGGGGGGATTAATGCATCGCTTCCCGGAGGTGTCCGCTGTTCGGAGAAACTGTATCAACAAGTAAGACTGTATTATCACTGTACAGATTCGGATGGCGTACTTCATCCTAATAATAATGTATTTTACATGTGTTTAGATGAACTGAACGCAATTATTTCAGTCTATCACGATTTTCAAATTCTGTCAGACACGTCCACGTTGTTCTCTAACAAAGCGAATCGACATTTCAAATCACTTTTTACGGCTAATTAAAAAGCAGTGAATCACGGATTTGATTTCCCCGATAACCTGATAAATTTTCCCAAGTTACTGACACGTCCATTCTGAGCGTAACAAACTCGGTATTAATTCCTTTCCAATGGCTGATAGCATCTTAATTAAGTATAAGCGGGTAGTTGGTTTAAAAGGTCACAAGATCAAATTAGTCTCTCTGATATGGTTATTTCTGATACAGAAAAGGATGCGGATGATTGTTGTAGTCGTATTAAAATCACTATAAAGAGATTTTTCGTTATCTGCGACATACTAACAGGTAATTCCTTCACGCCCTTCGATGTGGATCAGAATAGTGCGTTATAAATTACAACTTGTAACAAATATGCATGTATTACGTTAGTAACGGAGAATAAGTGAGATATTGTAATATGATGTTATACGATGGTGGCAGTCCAAGGAAAAAGAACTCGTGGGTTTCCTACCGGTACTAACGTGTGCACTTAGGTACCTTACCGATACTGACCATGCAGTGCTCGTTTATTACCTACCAGTATAAGCCAGTGCTTCTGAGTAACTTACCCATACCAACCAGTGTTTCCTTGGTAAACCACAAGTACTAAACAGTGTTCTTGTACTACCTACTAATGCAAACCAGTGCCTCTCTGTAATCTATAAGCATTAACGTGTGTTCTTATAAGTATCTTACCGGTTCTTTCTAGTTTGCTTAGGTACCTTATCATACCAGTACTAACTAGTGTTCCTGTGTAACTTACCAGTACTAACTAGTGTTCCTGTGTAACATACCAGTACTAACTAGTGTTCCTGTGTAACATACCAGTACTAACCAGTGTTCCTGTTTAACTTACAAGTACTAACTAGTGTTCCTGTGTAACTTACCAGTACTAACCAGTGTTCCTGTTTAACTTACCAGTACTGACCAGTGTTCCTGTGGTCAAATCTGGTTAATTGTATATGTGGCCGTGAACGGCGACGATGAACGGCGACAATAAAGTCTATACAGTCACTGAGACTCCATGGCTTATCAAAAAACACACATATCACAGAAATAGTTCGTCGAGTACCTTCATAATCTCATTTGATCAAGATGGAACTTATAAGATTGATGTAATAGGGTATGTTTGAACACTTTGTTGAGGATAATGATGGATATTGCGTGCGTAGGATAGAAATAATGAGATTAATTTACAAAGAATTAACAATGTTTTATAAGCTGAACTAGATGAGCCAGCTATGTACTATAATGTAGGGAATGATGTCGTGATCCGGTCAAAATCTGTGAAATACAGTAAAAGATTTCAATCATCAAACTTTGAATATCATATCTAGATACATATATGTTTTACATATCGGGTCGGGTGCAATGCAGAACTTTCGCCCGGGAATATTATAATATTAATATTGTATAAAACTTGGGTATGAAATATTGGCGAAAAATTGCCAATTCTTTCATTCTGCCAATGCTTTCCTATGTAACAATAAGACCAATCATTATCATTATAAAATGTACATTTTGAAAGTTGAAATATACAAATTTGATGACAGGATTCTGGGGTTACATCCGTGGTGAAGGGAAGTTATTTTGTAAAGTTAAAACGAATGTGGATGCTTCTTATTCTAGATTTTCTTTATCAATTTATTTCAAACTAGGTCATGACTTTGTCTGCAACATTGCTTGTACGAATCCTCTCATACAACCTTCTGGAGTCCCGTGTCTTAGTTTTTTGTATCAAAAAGTCGAATAGTAATCCGTTATACTTACCGCCTGCAGTAGTACTACCTGCAGCAGGCGCGGCCGTGGTCCAGTGGTTAGTGCGCTATGTAACTTGTGACCCGGAGATCCTGGTTCGAATCCCGGTCGCGACAGCTTATACCGTTTTATGAAAATTTGACAAAAATGTCAATTTACCTACATATGTGGAGAAATTGCCGGCTCTTTGTGGAATAGTAAGTTTGTACTGGTTAGTATGCAGTCCAGGATAACTGTTTAGGTCAACCATCGCCGATATAACTGAAAACTTGTCGAAAAAAGGCGTTAAACCCAGTGACAATAAGTTACATAAAAACAAAACAAAAAACTACCTGCAATTCAGTCGATTTTTTTCTTGAGTTCTGAACGAGTAGGCCCTAAGCATGTTTCATTTTCGTGTTTTCCTGTGTTTCTTGCTGGTTAATAATTTCCGTGGCTGCTTTAATCTCGACTCGAAATCATCATACAATCATGTCAACATTCGGATATTAAACAAATATTACGTGAAGTTGATTTTTTCTTTGTGAAGCAATCAGCTGAGAAGGTGTCCCAGCTCACGGACGTATTTATCGTCATTATTTTACCGTTACAGTCCGTTAATGTAACATTAATGATCTACCATCCTACTTTGACAGATATACACTACTCAACATTTACTATAGGTCACTTATATTTTTAGATATTTTTTTAAAATATATGGTACAATGAAACATTTGAGACAATCAATTCTTTTAGTGGAAAACATGGATAACATGCAAGATGCCATTTTATTTAAGAATGAGTAATGTTTATGAATAAATAAAGTGGTATTAAACGCTTCATCTGTAACGAATCGAATAAAGTGAGAATCCTATTAATAAAACATTCAGAATTGATCATGTTGACCGATTATAAAAGTTGAGTAGTGTAATTAATTAAATACACGTGTGCAGACAATATTTCATCAATTTTCTGTTGCAGTTTTTGTCATTCATTTAAATAGTACATGTACATGTACAATTACTAAAATAAACATTATGTTTTGATAAATTTATGAAATTAATAATACAGTGCAACCTCTCAAAAGCAACATCCTTTGGGAGAGGCAAATTATGTTGTTGTTGAGAGGTTGTTGCTCTAGAAAAGTTAAATTAATAGTTCAATCGTGCAGTGGGAAAAATCATGCTTTTGTTGAAGGGACGTTGTTGCTCAAGAGAGGGATGCTCTGGAGAGGTTGCACTGTATTTGTTTTACAATTTGCAGTCTGTGCGGTGTTTTTGTTTGCTTAGTGTATAGTTGAAATACGTATACATGCATTATAGTGTCTTTTAAATGTTAAATCCGGCGCAATTTGTAACTTGCTCAACAGATAAAGTTTGGTAATCTTAACTTAAAACTTTCGACTTTCTGTTTCTATACGTGTAATTAAAAGTGCATAATTTGCTAATTCCGTAGCTAGTGATATGAATTTAACTTTGTATTTTGATGATTCGTATGTTGCTACAGGGATGTGGAACAAACGATAAAGCTTCAACAATAAATGTGACATTCACTTCTTTTATTTCATGAGGCGTTAAATGTCCATTTTCTCCAGCATCACGCCAGTAAGCGAAAGTATTAAGATGTACATCAGTGTTTTGGATTTTAGATTTCGTTGTTCAAGAAAAAGAAATATGGGCAAACTAGGACTTGATAAGAGCCAGTTTCAATGTATAATTTGCATAAAACGAGCACTGAAATCAGTTAACTTACGTGGTCTAATTTTAATACGCGTAGTTCCCGATCTACTATTTACGTATAAAACAATTATCAATATAACACCGAGTACAGTTTGATGTCCTTCAAATATATGTAACAAATTTAACTTATCATGGCTTTCTATCGATCAATAACTGAAAAATCATTAATTGAATTAATCATGAAAAAGCATTTATATCAAATACACCAGAGAATATAATAGGTATGTATTCCAGTCCGAATGTGATTAGTGATTATCCTCAAGCTGCACTCTGTAAGATGAGCTTGGGTGAGTATGAGTGAAGTGGATTTTTTTTCTGTCGTGTTTAATATCGCACCAACAGCCAGGGGCAGTTGGAGACTGGATAAACTATTCATTTATTTCTACTACAGTAAAACCTCAATATTAAGACCACCTGTGGGACTAAATAAATCGGTCACAATATTAGGGTGGTCTTATTATCGAGTTAAAATACACAGGAAATATTGTGAACCAGTCTGAAAATAACTGGTTGTTATAATGAAGTGGTCGTAGTATTGAAGGGGTTGCTTAGTGAGGTTTTACTGTACTATGTATTACTGGACTTAAACAAACCTTATTTCCTACACAGCGCTTCCACTTTTATATACTACGTATTTTTTAACAAAGAAATGTGGTCTGTGACGAGTATAATGGTATTAATGAAGTTGACGGACGTTAAATAATTTCCTGTCTTGTCATTTCAGTTCCTGTCACTACGTTGTTTTTTATATAGTATTAAATGGATCACACACACCATACATAATGTACAATGTGATTTTCCACGAATGTCCCGTTGTTCAAGCGTCATATATTAAAACACAAAAACATCTACTTACACAGAAAGAAGAAACTTGAAATATCCCTCGATTTGTATTCTTCCTACAAAGTATATTAATGTACAGTGCAACATCTCCAAAGCAACACCCTTTAGGAGAAGCAAAATTATATTGTTGTTGAGAGGCTGTTGCACTAGAGAGGTTCAATTAGTATATAAATCATACAGTGGGAAAATGATGTTGTTGTTTGAAGGAAGGTTGTTGCTCAAGAGAGGGCTGCTCTGGAGAGGTTGCACTGTACTTATCTACTTGTAGAAGTACATACAGTTGACTCTCGTTTAAACGAACTCGCTTAAAGCGATTTTTCGTTACCACGAAGTTTTTCGTCGGTCCTTAATTACTGTATTCCTTCTTTGTCAACGATATTTTGTCGCGAGATTTTTGTTTCGGCTAAATTGTTTTTGAAATTCCCTATCGACAAGTTCGCACCTGGAATGTATTGTTGAACTCGATTTCGGATTGTACATGTACACATGTTGTGTTGTTTTAGATAGACGAGCAAATGTCAAGGTAAAATTGTTTTCCGGGTCATTCTTTCTATTACTTCATCATATTGATTTTTAATGTTTGTGTGGAGAATTTAATTGTCAACAATCGCATAAGCAGTAATAAATGCAGACTAATTAAGTCGTTGATGCTGCGAGCTAAGCCATGAGATCTTTTTTTTAAAATTGATTTTAACTATCTTCACTTCATGCAATCATAATAACAATGATCATGCCATCATAGCAGATTGGTATAGGACACAATGTATGTAACATATTCATACACCAAGTACAGTGAAACCTTACTTTGTGACCATCTCAATATCAGGACCACCTCATTATTACAGCCACTTGTTTCATGACCAGTGTCCAATATTTACTCTATAATTCAACCTGATAATCAGACCACCTCTGTATTACGACCAATTTCCTTGGTCCCAATGATGGTCTTAATATTGAAGTTTTACTGTAGATGCAGTCGAATAGCCGGGGACCAGTCTGTAACCACATTTATTGAAATTCATCGTACGTATATTTTGAAACAATGCAATTTTTATTCACATTGTCCTTATTTTTCAACTTGCTTTAATAAATTGAGACACTAGGTCAAATATATCATTTGTTGCACATGTATAAACGTGTGATCTAGCAGACCACTTAAATAATTAATTTTGTATTATTGGCATTGTGATTTGATTGATACATTTAGCCACATAGCTTTAGTTATAAATAAGAATTAATCGTGGTACTACGTACATCAATAGCCTTCAATTATTTGTAATTGTTTTTTGTAATTAATCTGTATAAAAAGTTATTCTGTGTGCCACAGGCGCTATCATTGAAAACATATTAATTCATGAAACAATGTGACAAATACTTACCTCATTTACTAGTATGTGTAATATAACGAACCGTAAAAATCCAAGTACTACAATGATACAGCTCAATCAAACGTAATTACAAGTGTAAACAGCTTGTAACATCGGGAGTATAGAACAGGTACATCTCAACAGGTACATCTCAACAGGTACCTCAGAACAGGTACATCTGTACATATACATCTGAACGGGTACATTTGAACATGTACATCTGATCAGGTACATCTGAACATGTACATCTGAACGAGTACATTTGAACATGTACATCTGAACGGGTGCATCTGAACATGTACATCTGAACAGGTACATCTGAACGGGTACATCTGAACATGTACATCTGAACAGGTACATCTGAACATGTACATATGAACGGGTACATTTGAACATGTACATCTGAACAGGTACATCTTAACATGTACATTTGAACATGGACATCTGAACAGGTACATCTGAACGGGTACATCTGAACATGTGCATCTGAACAGGTACATGTAAACAGGTACATCTGAACATGTACATATGAACAGGTACATCTGAAAATGTACATATAAACGGGTACATTTGAACATGTACATCTGAACAGGTACATCTGAACATGTACATGTGAACAGGTACATCTGAACATATACATATGAACGGGTACATTTGAACATGTACATCTGAACAGGTACATCCTAAAATCTGGACATGTACATCTGGACAGGTGCATTTGAACATGTACATCTGGACATGTACATCTGAACAGATACATCTGAACAGGTACATCTGAACATGTGCATCTGAACATGTACATCTGGACAGGTACATCTGTTCGACATGTGCATCTCGACATGTATATTTGCGCGTAGTTCTTTAAATCTGTAATCTGTATCAAAAGTACATCTTGATTTCTGCATTATTTTAGTCAGATTCTAACAAATTTGTAATCAGAATACTGTATTGTCTAAATGTTATCTTTCTGAACATTAATATTGATTAAATTTATTTTACCAGACTGTAATGATTTATAACTCCGTTATCATACTGCGACATACATATATAGTCTGATAATTACTTCCAATGTTGGACATTGATACATTTAAACCATTTGAAATCATCCTGAAACCAGGGTAAAAATATCTCATTGAAGGTATGTCATTAAAAATCAAGCCAGATCTTTACCGCCTACATTTACAAAATCTATGCAGAAAAGAAGTTTTATATTCGCTTAGATTTCTGTTATACTATTTCCGAGCGATGATGTTTCTACTTCATCTCCGTTCAATGTTTTGTAATACAGTAAAACCTCATACAGCGACCATCTCGCTATTAAGAAAAAACGTTATTCAACATTTCCTCTAAACTTTCAACATGATTATGTTTTCGCCCAAATGTGATCTTAATGCCGAAAATAATTGTTCTTTTATACTTTTTACCAGGTATAATTATGATGATATCTGGATGACTGTGTGTAGAGGGTACATATATTATAATAAATGATAAAAACATGATTTGGTTCAAAAATACCCAAGTTTACTGATTAATTACTCATATATATGCTTATGTGTATGGATTTTTTAACGATGGCTATATTTCTGGGAGAACACATAACATCGAATGTGCACTAGGTATACAGTGCAACCTCTCCTAAGCAACACCCTTCGGGAGAATCTAAACTATGTTGTTGTTGAGAGGTTGTTGCTCTTGGGAGGTTAAATTGATAGTTAAATAGTACAATATGGAAAATCATGCTGTTGTTTCTAGAGAGGTCGTTGCTCCAGAGTGGGTCGCTCTGGAGAGGTTGCACTGTATAATATATAGTGAACCGTTTTGAACTTTTTATTTAGATTTTACATTGTTCTATAACCAATCTAACTGACATCACCTTATTCAGAACAATTGTTCTATGAAGATGACATACACTTCATAAATTAATTAACACATGTTCGCATATTAAGTCAATGATCGATCAGCTTAACGGAATTATTTTCATTTGAATAAGACGATTCGATTGCTCTCATTGAGAACCAAATGTATTCCATCAAATGTCAAACGACAAAGAAACAATGAAAGCATGTTCTTGCCGATAGCATAAACATTCGCGCAGTTCATAAAAATAAACAATAAAATACGAACATATATAACTTCAGAAATTGTTTTATGATTTGTGACCTATAATATAATACCACAGAAGTGCGAAGTACTAAAATCGACAGCTAATTAGAAGGCGTGTCTTTTATTCTATTGATCTTAGCGCTCACAATGTGACATACTTAGTTCTTATAATTGTATCCCACGCAGTGACAGCTAATTTAATATAATTCCTGTTATATGAAGGAGTGAATTGTTGAGTCGTTTGACTTAGAAAGAAAATAAACCCACCATACGCCATCTGGTACATGTATCAGGATAATGAAAGACTTCATTCTGATAAATTTTGTCATGATTTCTGTAAACGTCCTATAAGTAACCTTCAACAGACTAAGAAGCGAAGGCTGTTCGACAATGTGATAATGGTACGAATAATTACACGTAGATTGTAATACTTTGCTCCTTAATGAGAAATTTCAAAATACAGTCTAAGTCTGCGGTAATCGCCTTATGTTAAGAATTTCGCGTGCATTTGTATTCGGTAATCCTGTCTCGGGCACACGAGTAATCCAAATGGCCTGTTATTTTGACGGAACATTCTGCATATATATTTAATGGTGTGTACAATACGGAAAATTCGTACTGCAATATTTTCCTAGCAAGTACTGCAAAATAATCTCGACTTGTTATATATTATCGGCTCTACTATACATCGCCATCTGGAATGAAAAATGTTGTACATTACCAAGCTTTCAATACCATTCTTATTAAATACTTCGGTTTTACAATGATAAACTCCACCTACTCTTTTCGATATATATAGTAACGCCGCGTTTTCATTAAGAGAATGATAACGCTGATTCATAAAAAAAAATTATTTTAAGTCATCAAAAGAAAAAGATTGAGAGAAAACAGTCCTCATTAAGGGATTATTAATTGAATCATTCCTTAAAAGTATCAAGAATGTCGTAGTTATTCACAAAAGCTTACGCAAATAAGATCAATTAGCAATAATATGGACTCGCCGTGCTTGACAAGTTGAAGAACTTCTTTGGGTAAAGCAGAATGCGGTTAACAAGTTGGAATGTCCGTCTGCCCGTTCATTCGTCCGTCCGTCTGTTTTCTGACCGCACTAGTTTCTTTGTTTTAACGCTAGAAGTACATAACACTACGTGGGAACCAACTGAACAGATTATTAACTATTGTGCCTCAATACTTCATGTATAGCTTCTGAACGCATTTTCACGTGCTTAACATTACATGTATATCCCCTGAACACACAACTCACTGACGCAATGTGCATACCTTCTGAACACACTATTCATTAACCAAACAGAGCCGCGGCCGTGGTCCAGTGGTTAGTGCGCTGGACTAGTAAGCCGGAGATCTGGGTTCGAATACCCTTCTATGAAAATTTGACAAAAATGTCGATTTTCCTCAATATGTGGAAAAGTTGCCGGCTCCTTGTGGAAGGGTAAGTTAGTACTGGTTAGTCTACAGTCCTGGAAAATTGGTTATGTGAGCCACGGCCGCCGTATATAACTGAAAAATTGTTGAAAAACGGCGTTAAAACCCAGTGACAATAAGTACCATAAAAACTAACTTTACACAACGTGTATCCCCTCTAAACACATAACTCACTAACTTAACACAACGTGTATACTCTCTAAACACATAACTCACTAGCTTACAACAACGTGTATACCCTCTGAACATATAACTCACTTACTTTACACAGCGTGTATGCCCTCTAAACACATAACTTAATAACTTATCTCCACATGTATACTCTCTAAACACATAACTCAATAACTTAACACAACGTGTATTCCCTCTAAACACATAACTCACTAACTTAACACAACATGTATACACTCTAAACACATAACTCACTAATTAATACAATATGTATGCCCTCTAAACACATTACTCACTGACTTAACACAACATATATTCCCTCTAAACACATAACTCACTATTTTAACACAACATGTATACCCTCTAAACACATAACTCACTAACTTAATACAACATGTATACCCTCTAAACATATAACTCACTAACTTAATACAACATATATACACTCTAAACACATATCTCACTAACTTAATACAACATGTATACCCTCTAAACACATAACTCACTATTTTAACACAACATGTATACCCTCTAATCACATAACTCACTAACTTAACACAACAAGTATACCCTCTATACACATAACTTACTAATTTTAACGCAACATGTATACCCTCTAAGAACATAATTCACTTATTTTAACGCAACATGTATACCCTCTAAACACATAACTCACTAACTTAATACTACATGTATACCCTCTAAACACATAACTCACTAACTTAATACAACATGTATACCCTCTAAACGCATAACTCACTAAATTAATACATATGTATACCCTCTAAACACATAAGTCACTAACTTAACACGTATACTCTCTAAACACATAACTCACTAATTTTAACGCAACATGTATACCCTCTAAGAACATAATTCACTTATTTTAACGCAACATGTATACCCTCTAAACACATAACTTACTAATTTAACGCAATATGTATACCCTCTAAACACATAACTCACTAACTTAATACTACATGTATACCCTCTAAACATATAACTCACTAAATTAATACAACATGTATACCCTCTAAACACATAACTCACTAAATTAATACATATGTATACCCTCTAAACACATAAGTCACTAACTTAACACAACACGTATACCCTCTAAACACATAACTCACTAATTTATACGCAACATGTATACCCTCTAAGAACATAATTCACTTATTTTAACGCAACATGTATACCCTCTAAACACATAACTTACTAATTTAACGCATTATGTATACCCTCTAAACACATAACTCACTAACTTAATATATGTATACCCTCTAAACATATAACTCACTTACTTAACACTACGTAAATACCATCTGAACGCTTTACTCACTCATTAATTACTCACTATCTTAACACTTCGTGTATTGTATATATACCCATCCAACATTACTCTATAACTTTGCACAATGTTATTAACTTTTGAAAGGCGCGCTTGAAATAACATAATACCATCTTGTCCGTGTTTTCAAAGAGACCGGATAGCGTGATTTTAGTATAAACTTTTCATGGTACGGATCAATACGGCATTTATTATGATTGTTTATTGAGTGAAATAACTAGATCATAATTGCCAAATTTTAACGTTTATCATCGGTAAAAGCTATGCGTTTGTTATGTAGTATAATTGAGCATAAGACATTGTTTAATACTAGGCTTTTTTCACGAACGAGTGGCATTAATTACTATTCCAAACTTGAAAGCAACAAACAAAATGTCAGGGTCGATCGCCGTACTTTTCCCGTGTCAAAAACGAAAGTCGAATGGAAAAATCCGAAGCTTGGATACTGGTTAAACGATGTCAGTAGACATTATTGTACCAGTTCACAATTTTGCGATATAAAAGATGCATTGAAAAAAGCACCAAATGATTTCTTGAAATGTCTAATTGACAATAAAATAACTCGATGTTTTATTGTAAATTATGACGGAGAAATCCAGTACTCCACTGATGTGTTGAGGACCCTTTTACCTGAAGATGATTTGTTGTCACTAGATTTTGAACATGAAGCTATATTTTTCAATGTTGGACTAAGGACGAAATGTTTGTTGGCTGCGTTTTTATGGAGAACTAACAGAGGCCAAGGAGTAAGTACTTTGTGCACATTAGACATACATGCCTCATTCAGTTAATTTCTTTCTGACCCATCTGCGAGTTTTACTTTAGAAAGAAATGAATGTGGTATTTTCTGTAATAATAAATATTTTTTCTGACTTAACATCCTCTTGAGTCGGTAATGGTAGCAAAATTATTTAATGTTAGATCAGTCTGTGCCGATTGGATATGTTCATATCTTGAACTATTATTAAACACTATCATTTTGCGGTTATTTTTCTGCAGGTTGGGGGTGTTCATTTTATTCCGTTTGATACACTTGGGGAGATGATAATCGATGGGAACAGGTTCTCTAAGGGTTTAGGCATCAAATCTGCTCTTGCTGGAATGTGGTTAAGTATAATTTATTGCCATTTCATATTGTTTGCTTTTATATCATTTTAGTTTCACATAGAATCATAGAGGTAATAAGATACTGTGGAAAGATGTTCTGGCATTTTCAGCATCGAACAATGTTTTCAAAGTTTAGGGTGCCTCTATGGTTGAGTGGCTATGGTCTCTGACTAGTATTCACTAGCCTTTTACTACTCTTGAGCTTGAATCCCATCCGGGACAAACGTTCACATGTTAGGAAGTCATACACTAGGGATCTTCCTCCACTGCTTAAACTGAAGAGTTGCCAAATGACCTTTACTGTAGATGCGATGTTAAAACTTCATTGAAAAAAATTACATGAAGTTTACGAAGTTATTCTGTAAGTGGTTACTTGTCTTTCATGTTTAGTTCCTGTTAGAGCCACAGCAAAAGTAAATACTTGACTATAAAATTAGAGAATTATGTCTAATTTGATTCAAAGCTAGATGCGTTATCATATATGAAGATTTTATTTCATTTTGAGTGGATCAGAAAATGAGTGAAATTTACCCCGGTATACTTAGCCTAAATGATATGGCCTAAGACACATTTCTTTGTGTTTCTGTATGACTTTAAGAAAAAAGGACAATGGACGCCATATTCACTTTTGGCACTTTGGACCTGGGGACCAATGAACTAGGTTATTTTCAAAGTTTAAGATTCTATTAAAAGGACCAGATGTAATATTTGCAACTTTTATTACTACTATGTTAATACATGTAACTAAATGACTGTTTATACAATAAAATCTTGATAATGTGACCACTTTTGGGACCCGAAAAATTGGTCATAATAATGAGGTGGTCTTATTATCAAGTTGAATTCTAGTGGACATTAAATGCCAGTCCAAAAATAAGTGGTTGTTATGACAAGGTGGTTGTAATATTGAGGTGGTTGCTATTTGAGGTTTTACTGTAATGATTACTTTATTACAGGGCTGGTGGAGGGAAGGGTATCATTGCAGCCCCAGCTGAGAAACAGTTTGATCATGTATTTAGAAGGGATGTATTCAAAGATTTCGGAGATTTTCTAAGTTCGCTCAATGGTTGTATGGGTAAATTATCATATTGTTTTGTGTAAAATTAGCTAAATGCTTAACTGTTTAAGATACTTCTGATATGGTTGTAAATTCAGCTGGTTGGTAACAGATTTATATTTATTTGAATAAAATTTGTTTGAAATGCTAGAGTTATAACAGGGCTCAACAAATCCAATTATCAGCTGGTAATTACGAGTAGAAATTGACTAAGGATGTGTTGAAATTGCTGTAGAACTGGGTAAAATTCTTAACTGGTTGACCTACAGGACGAGTAGCCTGAAAAAATTTGTCGAACCCTGGATTACTAGTTGAATTAGGCTTAAAATGATATTCTTTATCCAATTGCAATTTAATAAAACACAGCTTTAAATGCTGTTACTACCAGAAATACAAGATTACACAAAGGATTGAAGATTTTGGAGAAAATAACTGATAACTGTAATGTTGTATATTTGTGAAGTATTAAATAAATGTATTTGTCTACTGTATATCATTGTATTATTTCAAGTTGTTGGGGCTGGTGTTGGTAGTTCTGTACAGGATATGGATACCATATTCTCTGAGACTAGATACGTATCAAACATACCACCTGAATTTGGCGGGGCTGTTAACACCTATGTTTATACAGGATTGGGTGAGTTGGAATTAATTTATGCCACCGTTACATTCATGTAGCCATAATTTATTATAGAATAACTGTTCCCATGGTGATAAAGTACTTATTACTGGTAATTTGCAGAACAAATCTTCATTGTATGATGGTATGATTAGATGATTAATTCAGCATTAATCTGTTAAATGGCGTATAGAAACATCTTTGTTTATCGGTCTACCTTTAATGTTTAACTTAAAACTTATTATTACACCATACAGTAAAACTTTGATATTGAGACCACGTTTGGAGACCTGAAAAATCAGTGGTAATAATGAGATGGTCTCATTATCAAGTTGAATTATAGGGGAGTTATTGGAAGCTAGTCTGAAAATAAGTGGTCGTTTTAACTAGGTGGTCATAATATTGAGGTTGCTGATATTTGAGGTTTTACCATATTTCAGGTGTTGTGAAGGCAATGGAGGCAGCTATAGAGTTCTTAAATATGGGAACATTGAAGGGTAAAACAGTAGCTATACAGGGAGCTGGTGGTGTGGGTAAATACCACAACATTATACTCTATATTCTATTGTGTATTATGTAAGGGAGGTAATCATGTTACTCTGACTGTATGTTCTGGGCTTTCAAGTCGTTGAAAGGCTTCAAAAACTGAATGAAATTAAGACCAAAATGGGCTGTCGGACCAAATCCCTACGTGAGGGGACTTCTACCTGCAGTCTACACAATCTGAAAGAATCTATTGTAATAATCTTGTGATAATTTGGGAATTTATTGTTATAATCTTGTGATAATTTTAGGAATTTATTGTTATATCTTATGATGATTTTAGGAATCTATTGTTAAAATCTTACGATGACTTTTAGGACAAGTGATAATTGGTGAGTTACTACAGAAGGATGTGAAACATATTTATGTCAGTGAATGTAATGGACTGAGAGCTGATGATGTACATGACATGTTTGCTCAAAAGGTTTGTATGTAGCTGATATTTATAATCATATTTGTGTTATGTTATTTAGGTTTTAAACATAGTGGATACCTGATATAATTAATGTCAGGCGGTCCTTAATGTTATTATCTATATTAATCTTCTGTGCTCCATAACTCATGGTGTACTTGTGATCTTGACTAATTGATTGTGACTTATATTATGGCTCTGTCAATTAGGCTAGAAAAAAGTCATGTTGACTGTAACATGACCACAAAAAATAGGTTTTGGTTGGTCATAAAACTTCAAACTTTTTTCGTTATGTACATTTATTTCTTCAGAGATACAATTCTTTTGAATTATTTTCATACTTTGGATACTCCTTTTAGAAACCTGAAGGTTAGCACCAAAAAAAGGGGGTTAGTCACTTGACTGTTATGGCAACCATGTTTTCTAGCCTTATTAGAGTATACATACTGTATGACAAACAGTTAAACCTCTCTTAGGACTACATTAATATTGTGTCCATCTTATTGCGTATATAACATCACTTATTTTCAGACCACTTTTTCCAATATTTGCATTAAACAGTAAAACTTCATTATTATGAGCATCGATATCATGAGCACCTGAATTATCTCTATGAAATTTTAAAGTCCTGTCAGTTTTTGTTCTTAGTTGTGTATGATTTTCAACCAACAAACAAAAACCTCGTTATTATGAGCACTACATTTATCTCAAGCATTCAGTCTGTTCCAATGACTCCTCAAGATTTTACTTAAGGTTTTACTGTATTTCAGCTTGATTATGAAACCACCTATATGTTAAGACTGATTTATGGTCGTAAAGGTGGTCTTATAATTGAGGTTGTACCGTATATTCATTAAGCTGTGTTTGATTGATTCCAGGCTGATGGGAGACTCACTATCTCCAAGGTATCGTTTGAAGACACTAGTATCTTTAGAAGAACGTGTGATATATTTTCTCCTTGTGCACGAGGAAAGGTAATTTTATCTCATTTATGGTTTGTTTTATATTTAATTAAAAAAATGATGCTCTTTACTTCCTGAAAAAAATGACTTGGCAAATAAAAGTGTGCACAAAATGTGATTATTGGCTCACAATTTTTCCAAGACAGGCAAGAAATGAGAAGGTTGTTATTCACAAACATGAAGTTGGCATATGAAGCAAGATTGATATACACTCTAATGACTGTATTTTTATTTTAATAAACATCATCATGGGTGTCTTATCTACGACCTCATGGTAAATAGTCCTGTGCTTTATAAGTGGAGCTAATGTTGTGAGCATATCAAGCAGACTGAGTGAGCCGGTATAATAAAAGCAAACCATATGCTAACTCCACTATGGCTGGTCCCAAGTCACCTTACACAATTGGAACCAGCCATGGGGTTATTGACTGCTCTGTATATCCTGTTACAGGCCTGGTAATTAGAAAAAATAGGCCAAACCCGAAATGAGTTATATCTATGGCTTTAAGATGATAAAGTCCAGTGCTTTACCCAATGAGCTAATATAAGTGGACTGAGTGGTTTGGTATAATAACAGGAAGCCAGTGTGCCAACACCATTATGGCTGGTCCCAAGTCATACATACAGTCCAGTCTGGGAACCGGTATTAATGACCCCACACTTTCTCCCCCACTACAGGCATGGTTACCAGACAAAATAAGCCAAAGACATTCAGAATTTAATGCCTTTGTGTATAAAATACTGTTAGATATGTTTAATGTGCACTGTGTATCATGTTTATATATTCTCCCACTCTCCAGCTCAGTGATGGGGTAAGTAATTGATAATTAAGCTAAAGTATGTATACTTGATATTTTATTTGTCCTCACTGTCCTGAGAAGTCAGCGTTAAATTTTACATACGTATGGCCATTTTCAAAATGATAAATCTGTTTGATTTGAGTGTCTAATGTGTCAGCTTGTTATAATGAATTAATCAAAGTGAAAGAATTGTTTGTGCTGTGTAATCCCTATGTACATGCTAGATTAATTAGAAATTGATGAAATGCTGAAATTTGTTCACCAGTTGACCTGATTTTTAGCTTGTTTGTTTAAAAGAAAAAGTTGAGCTATTACAATCACTGCATTGTCATTGTTGTTGTTATGCAATGACTTTAATGTAGCCCTTTACTCAAACGCTTTTAAGGGTATCAACAAGACACTTGGAATACTTGATAATCTTGACAAGGCACAGTTGCAAGAGACGGGGCATTATTCTGAAAGCTGTATTGTTGCTCCATTTTAAGTTAGAATTTCTGTCGAAATTGCTTATTTAATAGAATGATGTAAAACATTGTGCCATTGAGCATTTGTGCCACTCTGTGTAGCTATTGTTCATTCCTGGAGCTATATGATGTAATTTACTGTATAATATGCTTACAAAGGCTTCATATTATCAAATGCATCATAATTTATAACTAATGTTTTGATTTGGAAATCCAGGAAGTCCTTCTATTTGACAGTTATTTCTGATATTATAAAAAAGTTAAGTCAAGCTTAATAAAGCAATAAAATGCTTTGTTTATTTACTATAACACTTGCTTGGATCTTCTGATATGTAGAAAAATGTTAGTGCAGTATAACCCCTGAAAACCGGACCTCTTCTGGACTGGGCCAAAAGTCAGGTTTTCTATGAATTCTGGTTTTCAGAGAACTATTGATTATAGAAGTTTGATGTTTACTGGTTTAATCGGCATACAATGTCATTGACCATTTACAAATACCTTTAATGTCGAGATGGCCAAGACATCAGCTTATAATTAGAAGAAACATGTACATAAATATGTAGAGATTTTCAATACGTTCAAAAAATTCAAACAAACATTATATATATATCATAGAAGAGAAAATTCATCCTATTTTCAGAGAATGCCGGTTTTCAGGGAATCAAGTTTTCAGGTTTTTTTTTTGTATTTATAGTATAAGTCATAGTGTAGAAATATGATATAATGAAGTTGCAATAAACTGTGATATAACTTTGTGTTTATATAATTATCAACAAAATTTAATTAGCTTGAATACTACCTTTCTCTTGAAAATTCTGCGTATTTTTTATTAATGTTAATCTGGTATTGAATTCCTTCACGTTACCATATTTGGGCATGTACATCAATAATTTGTCTGTTGGATCATTTTGCATATTTGTAAAACATGCAGGTTCTTTTAAGTCTTTTAAGGATTGTTAGAGTTTTATATTTTTTGCATCTGATGTGTTTTCATGTATTTCCATGAGGCTGGCTTTTAATGATTCATTATTAACTAATGGCATGTATTAGAATATCTCACCAAGTGGTTAAAAGACAGAAAATGGACAAATTGATTGTTTAGTTGCCAGAGACGACTTTCTTTCTTGGATGTATAGATCATACATATCTGCTGGTCCGAAGTTGCTTAACGTTTTTTCCACTTGTTAACAATATACTCATTGAGCCAAAAAGTGATGTCAGTAACCTATTGATTACTTACTTTTATCCACTTTTATTAAGGATACTGTTGACATATTTTTCAGGTATTGAATGAGACAACTATTCCACTGCTGGATACAAAAATCATTTGTGGAGCATCGAATATATCAGTGTGTACAGAGGACGACCATGTAGCTTTGATGGAGAGAAAGATAACCTATGTTACAGATGTAGTACCAAATAGAATGGTATGCTATATTGTGGTACCAAGAATTTTTGTGGAACATTTAATTTAATTAATGTCGTGTGTGAGTTTATCCACAAATTTAAGTATCCTAGAATTAGCCATTTCTGAAGTTTCGAATGTAGCCGAAAGTGCATTATCCGAAATCACCACAAATTAGCATACCCACGAAATTACTACCTGTAATTACAGTAAATCCACAAAATTTGATACCTATGAAATTAAACGAAACCACAGTATTAAAACTACAGTACCTCTAGTAATGTGTATGATTGAAATACATTGAATTGTGTTTTTTTTTGTTGTTTATTAATGACAAATGCACGGCTTGAATGTTTTGTTAAACCTTTTAATGAGATATATTATCATTGATTTAAGTATAAAATGCTATAAAATTTGATTCAAGGTAAATTTGATAGTCCCATTTTTTGTGTAAATCAAGTTTTATCTTACATATTTTTTTTGATTACCTCTGATGCTTTAGCACAAATTGTTATAACTGATTTTTTGT
Organism: Lutraria rhynchaena; assembly: GCA_008271625.1. Classification (NCBI taxonomy): domain Eukaryota; kingdom Metazoa; phylum Mollusca; class Bivalvia; order Venerida; family Mactridae; genus Lutraria; species Lutraria rhynchaena. The sequence goes on from VIBL01000130.1 coordinate 712,362, forward strand.
GTGTAAATTAAGTGCTATTTTTTTATTGTGTCAAATAAATTTAAGACTGTAATTAATGGTAAATTTGTTTCAGGGTATCGTGAACAAGTTATTGGAGCCTTATGGAAGAATGAATGAAGATCCAGACTTACTCAAACACCTCTCCTATGACTGGACTCATTCTGTAAGATGTCTTACTGTTAAGCCTAAAAAATAGCTTGTTTCTGCTACCGGCTCTGAAAAAATAGGGTTGGTAGGTAGGGATTTTTTTTATTTTTCTTATTCCAGAATATGACTGACATTATTTTTATTTTGCAAAGCTATAATTTGACCAAAAAAAATCATAGAGTCGGTTGTGGTAGCAGAAATGAGTTATTATTTTAGGCCTTATATTTATGATATCATGTTACAAGTTATGCAGTTTCTTACTGACCTGATATGGTCTGATACAGGGTCTGTAAATAAATATTAATTTACCGACCATGTATCCCACCCATCGTGTTAGTACGAAGCCATGTAACGAATTTATCTTACGGAGTACCTTTATAAATCAATTTACCAAACTTTTGTTTTTTTTTATTTTTATTTTGAAATTATGATTACTGATATGAATTGCTACTTACCTAATATGGAAAAGTATTAGGTCAGCATGTGACCTGTCTCAACCAATCAACTGCAAGTATTCTGTACGAGGTAAGATTAATAGTTGTATTTAATTGTTGTCACATGTAAATTCAAGGGAATTAAGACCCTTGCTTGGAACTGGATTGAGACACCAAATTAATTCAATTAAACAGTTAATAGCTGTGGGCAAACATTTTTTCATCGCTGCATTTTTTAAGTCTGATTTGTTTAAAGAAAAACAATCTACGACTACATAGTTTATAATTCCCTGCCTAATGTAAATAGCTACGTGTCCTAAGGTAAAAGCTGTGTCCTAAGATGAAAGGCTTTGTGCCCTAAGGTAAAAACGTTTTATATCCAACATAATCTGTTCATAAGTTCATCTGGCCATCCACCTGTTGGTCTTTTATCCTTCTTTTGCATTACTTGTTAACTAACTGATGGACTTTAATGCAACTTTAAGATAAATTTTCGTTCTTTGATTATTTTAAAATAGACTAAAACTTTCCATTTTTTTGGGGGGTGGTGTCATGCTTGATATTGAATAATGTTCACACAATTATTGCATATTTATAGATTTATCAGACTACGTTAAGAATTCTCAGAATGGCAGAAGAACAAGGCATACATCCTGAGATGGCTGCGTATATACTGGGTGAGGAGTTAAGCCTTGAAAATCACCCTCAACATCCACACCGTACACAGAACATTATACAAGAACTTATTAACAGTGGTTGGCACGAGGGAAAAGATTTTTGGAAGGAGAAATGGAACTTTGTTGAGGAACATTTAGTGTGAGATAAGGGGCTCATACTGTCTTGTTGCAATACAAGTGCCAAAACTATTGGTTCTGAGGTTATATTACCTGGGATCAGTCTCCACGCTCAAGGATCAATTTTTGGTCTCCGATTATTTTAGACATAAAAATTTGTTTGAAGTAGAAAACACAAAATTGAGATTTGGGTTTGGAGACCAATCAAGTTTTATAACCTTTGACCCTGGTTTCCAAAGTATTTCAGTATATTTCGAGGCAGATTGGCGTTGGTAATTGATTGTTGAGAATTTTTGCGCAAGTATTGGTCGCTTTGTTTGTACAAAACATCTGAATTATCAAATATTATTGAACCATTCAAAGCTTGTGTAACTAATAGCATGCGCAATAAAGCATTGTGTTACTTAATGATACTAAATTAATACAGGTTGTGTACATTAGAAATTGTACTTCTGCAATTAATAACAGGATAATCAGTTCTAATATTTTATTTCATGAAAATTTTCTGACTCATAGGGCTTATTATTAATAGTATTCACTCATTTCTAATTTGTATTTTATACAATTTTTATTTTGTTTTATATATTTTTACCTAATGAATGTACATTTTTGATGTCTGATTGTTCCATTTTTTTTTTGCATTTTTTTTGTGTGTGTTTAATTTTTAGTCATGAATGTTCACTTGCTTGAATCTCATATTTTTTGTCAGTTGTGTAGTATTCAACTACACTTCATTTGTACTTTACAAATTTATTTTATATTGTGCTTTGGATGCAAGCATCAGCCCTTATTCCTTGTTGATGGTTTTCCAGTCCCCTTTGATGCTAAAATTTCCGCAGTATTAACTGAGGTTTAGGAATGAAAAGTTTAGGGTTTTCCTCGTGGTATTAGTTTACTTTCGTTTCTTGTACAATTTATATGAATTTCAATGTGTAAGCCATATACATGACAACTGTAGCTCTGAAAATAGACTCATCTAAAAATAGTTAAGTTTTAAATGGATTTGACTAAAAATAGACTCATTCTGTTGGTACTGATTCTGTTCATGCTATGCATAAGAGATTACAGGAACCAGTTTTACTGAAGTGTAAGCGAATTAAGAATGTTGAAGATGTTGTCATTCACATATGAATTCATTACGCTTTATAATCAAATAATTACCAGTTCACTTGCCCTCTCATAAATATGATACATATTGTATACAGAATGCTGTATGTTGGAACTGAACAGAAGAATCCAAAACTTATAAAAAATGGCTTGTTTACCTTTCTGTTTGTGGTTAAAATGCTTCCTATTTTGAATAATATAAACTAAAATCGCCTGTTTTGATGTCAATGAAAAGAAAATGCGGCAGTACCTATGGTAAGGCAACATGAGGTTTTTCTTATTTTTGAAATTTAGTCATAATTGAGACTTCCTTTTGTTAAATACTTAAAATATAAACCTGAACTTGATCATATTCATGTTTTGAAATTTTGATATATTGTCAATTTAAACACATTCCATTGTAGCTGAGGCAAAATAAACATTAATGATGAACTTCTCTTGATGTGAGCATCTCTAGCAATGATTCAGGTCTTTGAAAATATTGTTTGTACCAGTATGTATAAACTGAATCGTATGTAGTTGTATAATATGGTGTGATTGCGAAATTCTGTTGGCAAAAATGGGATATTTGAAATCTGGAACAATATGCTGTAGCTTTACTTTTTATAGGGTAAATTCATATTGCTTTTTTGCACCTACATTAATAAGACCACCATAAGCTTGTATTGATATTTTCACACCTGTCATTCCTTATTAGTTTTTCTCTAAAGGTAGACAGTGGATTTTAATTGAAAAATCTGTTTGCTCAGATTGCCAAAAAATTTATTAGTTTATCCTAGAATAAAAATTTTGTCGAAATAAGAAATATTACTGTGAACTGTTTTACACAGCCAAACCTGGTATGTTGGTCAGAATAGAGTACATGGCTCATTTGTTAGGAGATCATGTGTATGTTTGAAGTGTATGTAGTGAGTTTGATACCTATTGGTAGTTATATGCAGGGTTCCCCTAAGATTTTTCACCCGAGGATCCCTGGGGACTCCTATCTCCAACATTTTAGGGGTCCCACTCAGAGAATGCCTTGGACAAATTCCGAGTTGGATAGGGTCCAGAGGATGCAGTGGTCACTCTCAATGCGAGTCCCTCAGCTGAAAATCGCGTCAGGGACGCAAGAAACCTGCATCAGGGATATCCCTGATATGAATGGTTTAATATAGAATTTTTCTGAATTCATGTCTAACATTATATACATATATGTAAGTTGTGTTGTTCACAATACATTCACTGATTAAACCTTATAATTGTAGCACTGTTTGCACATTGTAAATGATCAAAGTACTTTGTTTCTTAATATATTCATTTAACATTCCTGATCCCTTTCTGATGATTCCAGAAATATTGACACAAGTTTCAAGGCCCAGTTTGTGATTGTAATTCTACCTTGTATTTAATAAGTGTAAATTTTCAAGTATTTGATGTCTAATGAGTGTTACGATTTTTTCTACACACTTTTATTTCTGGTCCATTTACATTAGATATCTATCAGATACAAAGAATTTTATTTCATTTTTATTTGTGATTAATCTTTCAAGAAAGTTTAAAAATTGGATTGTTATTTCTGAAGGTGGATCATCTGTTTAATAATCTTTTCATGCTTGTTATGTTGATCTGTGATTATTAATATACCATACAGGTATAGTTCTATCTTAAATAAGGTTGTCTCATGATATAGGCCAAATATATGTCGATATACTCATTGTATTGTCATTATACATTTTATTTTATGACTACTCCTTTAAAGGTTTTCTTATTGTGAAAATGATTCTTTTCTTCTACTTCTAATACTGTGGTATCATTTAATTTCTCTGGCAGGAATTTTCAAGCCAACTACAAAAGACATTTTTTGCGGTTTTAATTTGTTTTTTTTTTCAATTTTAGTAAAAAATGTCCTAGATGTGATTATGAGGATGTAAGTAAGGTCATACATTTGTGAAGAGATTTTTGTGCTAAATAAGTAAAAAAAAATTGTCCTGTGCAAATAGTAATGATATATCAGTATATACAATTTTAATGACTTGATTCAGCATTTTTTATTGTACACAATTCTTTGATAGTTAAACATATCTTCTAGTCTCTGTGTCATGTTAGTGTAGTTTGTTTCAGTTGACTGTGATATAATGTTTAGGTTCATGAATTATACATGTATATACTTACAGTTCTATGTATAATTAGTGTGAGATATTATTGTAACTATGGTACCATCGACCCAGTTTTACATTCAGTATGCACTATATTTGTATATTGTTTATACCTAGCTTATTTCATTATAATATTATAATTTTATGTCCAGCCGTGGACATCAACTTTAAATGTAATTAAAAGGAGTATAATTTTGGAGAGCACTCTCTGGCAGGAATAGAACTGAATTGTAAATATAGGTTTCATTATTTTGGTTCTAAGGCATATAGGATGTTTGTCAGATAATCTGGTTAGAAATTAAGCTAAGTGACAAAAACATGTTTTATTTGATATATTCCATCTAAATGTATACAGATATATTAAGAAGAGGTATTATACTTTATTTGGCAAAATACTTGCAACACCAACAATAATCATACCCATGGCATCTACTGATGAAGGGGCATATAGTGATGGACTTGTCAGTCCATTTTGTTTCTTTGTTAGTACGTGATTAACTACTCCTTACTTTGATACTTATACAGTTGTTGCTTTGGACCATTCCAAATCCACCTATATCACCCAACTTAGGCTTGACCTTGACCATATTAGGACATACAGTATTTTAAATAGGCTATTTTTTTGGCTAACTAGATTTTACCATTTCATCTAGCTCCAGCACCGCTTGCTAGAATTTCAAGTCATACCTCAACATTAAATATAATGATAATTTATTACAATAATACATTAACGTATTTCATATTGGTGACTATGTTACCCTAATATCCCATGCTTTAAGATTCTCCTTCATATTATAAGTAGTTCTAATAGTTTCATCAGATTCAAGATCCATGTGTGTTTGCTCCTTTGTTTAGTTTTTCTTATTAATGTCTAAATGTTTGGCTAAATATTCTTGTTCTGTACATTGTTTTTTTTCTAATTCTGAAGCACAGCCTTGTTTACTGATTTCACTTTCTTTTTGTTCGTTGATTTCTTGGTTGATTGAATCAGTCCTTTTGAATTCATTGAAGTTAGGTATGTCTTTCTAATGTTTTTCATCAAGTGACAATCAGTTTCACTACTATTAACTACAGACATGTGATATTCTATTCCAGTTATACAATGAACATACTTTATACTGCCTGTGTTAACCCTTTCCCTCATAATACTGCACTTCCCCAAATCTTAAGCAGACGACTTTTGAATACATGGTGGCAAAAGAAGCTATTGATTGTAATGAGTAGTGGTTTATTTAGTCACAATGGTTTCCACTCTGTCAGGGAGAAATTACCCAATTTTATTAAATTGATTGATGTTTTGTATATTAGCTTTGAATTTGGAACAATCCAAAATGTGCTTATGCCTAAAATATGCTTATGAGGCAAAGGTTTAAATGATAAGACGATTTGATTGTAAATAAGAAGTTGGTTGAAATCTTCCTTGTACAGTATGCATGAATGACAAAACTTCAGTTTCATCCTTATCAGTTGTCAGTCCTTACAGGGTTTATAAAATGATCGAAATCATATAATAACATATTCTTTGGTTATAAAATTCTGATATAATTTCTGAGAATTCTGAAGTGAGATTGAAAAATTATATTTTTACAAGTATTAATGTCAGGGTTCTCTCTGCTCGTTGCAGTTGTATTTGAATCCCTTGCACGTTCACATTAGATCCTTGAATGATTTCAGTAAACAATGTGTTTTTCAATTTTTCAAATATTTGATACGAACATTTTGGAGATCAGTGTGATAAATTATTGTTTGTTGATTTTTTACCCTTAAAATTATGTTGACACTTTTTGTTAGTTAAAGCAGCTATTTTCTATGCTCATATTATGTATATATTTACATACGTTTTTGTTTGTTACCTATTAAATACTTACTATAGTCTTGTTCTTCATTTATTCTTGTTGCGTGCAAAATATGTTCATAATGGGAATGTAGATGATTGTGTTTGAACCAATGATGAGGTGAATTTAGTTTGTTTTGTTTTTATGTGACATATTGTCACTGGGGTTTAACACCATTTTCAACAATTTTTCAGTTATATACGGCGACTGGTTCATCAGCTTTCCTGGACTGTATACTGACCAGTACTAATGGTGAATTTAGCTTCACATGTGACATGTTGTGATATATACAGTAGAACCTCATTCAGCGACCAGCTCAAAATTACAACCACCCCATTATATTGACCACTTCTGTTTGGCCTGGTTTTCAGTATTTCCTAGATACTTTTTATTATAGCATATTCCAGTTTGATTATAAAACACTTACAATATTGTGACAGAGGAACTGTAATTCACTTGTATTATGATGGAAAGCGACAATGGCTGATAAGTGATAACTATAGGAGGACATACTTTAATAGTATGTACATGTATATTCATATATATGTAAAACTGTCTTGACAGTCACATAATTCACTTTATGTTGCCTATTTGTGAATTGTACATCTTAATAGTTGATACAGTAAAAGATGATATCAAGATAAAAGTCTTTTATAGTAAAATGACTGGAATTCAGTTGTTCTACTGTTGATTTTAATACAGTCAAACCTGTGTTTGCAACCACCTCCGTGTAAAGGCAACCCCACGAATAAAAGCCATTCTTTGAAAAATTGTCATTGATCATTTAGGACAAACTGACCTATAATGGCCACCTTTTGTCTCTTCTACGTGTGGCCTTTGTTTGACTGTAGGTCATAAAAAAGTTATGAACAACAAAAATCAGGATAGAATTAGAAAATCATTGTTTTATAATGTTTTATACAAAATATACAGGTTCATAATGAGAGAAAATGAGACGAGACATTAATATACATGAAACTTTAAAATTGACAGATAGAAAATAATTTCAAAATCCTGAATAGAAGAGAATGCAAGAATAACAAGGTAAAACTAAGACAACGTTTTATAGTTACATGTAAATGATAAGACACAGACCAATGTCAATCAATGACAGAATATCCAATTAATTATTTTTTGATTGCTGACACAAATTATGAAAATTCTGTTTTATCAATTGTTCGTTAAATGCAAGGGAGGAAAACTAAGTATGACTTCATCTTTAGTAGCAAGACTGTGAAAAAATGAAGCAAATTAAAACAAGTTTACAGTGAGGATACATGTTAACAGATATTTTATGATAAATATTGGTAGAAATAAAAACATGACTAGCATCTTCTGTATGCATACTCAGGTGAATGTAGCAACATAATTATGACACCAAAACAATACATTACATGCATAATGATAAATACATAACACTAACGCAACATCATCTCAATCAATGTCCCCATATCAACACTGTAAGAATTTTATATACTGCAGTATCACAAATTTTCACAGAACATTTAATTTCATGAGTGAGCTTATTCACATTCAAGTACCCATGAATCAAGATGTTCGTAAAATTATGAATGTATCCGAAAATACATCCATCCAAAATTTGAAAATCCACAAATTTATGTACAATAAAACGTCAATAATTAGACCACCTTCGGGACCCCAAAATTGATCGTAATAATGAGGTGGTCTCGTTATCAAGTTGAATGATAGGGGAGTTATTGGAAGCCTGTCTATAATAAGTGGTCGTAATAACAAGATGATCATAATATTGAGGTGACTGCTATTTGAGGTTTTACTATACCCACAAAATTACTGATTAAGGCTAATCCATGAAATTTGGTACCATCAAAATTAAATACAACCACAGTAAGTATTTTCAACTTTGTGTAGTAATATAATGCACTATAGTCTAATCTCTTCTGAATTACATCTATTCAATCAACTACCACATTTGTCTCACACAGCAAATAATGCAAGTAATAGTTTCAACAAGGACCCTAACACTACAGAGAGTAATAGAATTTTTCTTGATATGTTTGAGAGCACAAGTTCTTATTTTGCTTCAAACGACAAAACACTATAAATGACATAAAAATAGACAGTACAGTGTAAGTTAAACAGACAAAATTAAGGTCTGTCATGTAATTCTGTTAAACAATACTGAATCACTGATGTATAATACTTAAGTGTAGATTTACACTCGATATTTCAGATTATAACAACAGAATATTTGCAACTTAATTCTGGCTTCCTGCTTCATCACCCCCCCAATTGTTCATAATCTTCTGCTATTACTGTCTAACCTGTGTTTGCAGCCACTTCTGAATAAAGGCCTGCCTGTGAATAACGGTCATTCTTTGAAAAAATGTCAGTGATTATTTAGAACAAACTGATCTCTGAATAAAATCCATCAGTCAATAAAGGCCATATTTGTCTCTCCCAAGGGTGGCCTTTGTTCACAGGTTTGACTGTATTGTGCTTCTCAAGGATCTTTGAATACACAGACAGTTCCATTGATAACTTAAAAAAAACAGTTCTCATTTCATTGTACAGCTATGGAATTCACAATGCACTTTATTCTGATTTTAGCGTACATAAGTTTAGTTGACAGAATAATCTTACAAAAATTTTGGTTAGACACAACTTTTAATCATTTAAAATAAGGTTACTTTGTCGAATTTCAGCAAGAGAATATGCATATTTTGTGTAACTTGTACATCAAATTACCAACCAATGTGGAACAATTATACATAGAGAAACCAACACGTGATTATACAGTACAACCAACAAGTGATTTATGTCAATTCAATACATCAGATTCAACTACACTTTTTTTTCAACAATCAATCCATACCGTTTATACAATACAATTGTATACAGAGGAAACATTGTTACTACAAACATGATAAATTCTGCATCAGCAGACAGGTATCACTGAGGTAAATTTACGAGTTGACTAAAGGCATGTTTTCAATCATTTATACAATGCTGGACAAGATTTGTTCCATCACAACCGTACTATGTACACATAATATAAATCAGCATCAAATAAATAACATGTGATGGGACTTTTAAATGTTAACAATCAGAGCAGATGTAGATACGCGTCAGTGGTACAGTATGTAAACTCAGGTCATTCTTCCTTAACCCTTTGCCTCATCAGCATATTTTGTACTCTTCCAAATTTAATATACAAAACATCAATTTATTTACGAATACTGGATTATTTCCCACAATGTTTTCAAAAGTCGTCTGCTTCAAATGCGGGGAAATGTGGTATTATGAGGCAAAGGGTTAAAAATACTACTAAAAAAATCCAAACAGGCAAATAACATGAAAGCATCAGTCATTTAATGAGGGACAAAGTTCATCTTTTAACTTCACTTACACATCCTATATGCTGGCACAATTTAAATGTAAACGCTCAATATCGTGCCATCTCAATACACAAACTAATTTTGTATCTCTATAAAAGTTGGACATTTCACTTAACACTGTAAAATGTCTAATCAGAATATCTTGCTTGACACAGTCTAAATACGTAACACAATGTCTACCCAAGTTGTTAACACTTAACACTGACATCAGATGACACGTTTCCAATGATGAATTATCTACGATAGTAATGTAAAATGTATTTGATGTAATAAGAAGTATACTGTCTGAATGATATTACACAACACATGATATTGACTAATTCCAGCATGGCTGGTTGAAGATAGAACCTGTATCTGATGGTATGTTGATATGTATATAGTCACAAAAATAAATCCTTGAGTGATAACAGACATAGAACTAGCTAACTTTTGATAGAAACCATTGGCATCACAAAAATGTGATTAAAACTTCAGAAATTCTGACCAAGTTCTATAACTGTATGTCGGTGATTTCAGACAAATGTTGGGTTTACTTGTTGCTAATATTGAGACATTAACTATTAACTTTATGTACACACGCACATCTGACCACTAAAAGTGAACTTTTAATACTGATAATCTAACCACTACACACATATATGTACATTAAATAAAGACAATATTCAATGACTGCACCCACTCTCATATATCAGAGTAAAATTAAAATCATAAATTAAAGCCTAATTCAGCACATGTAGCCTCATCATACAACAAGACGATCAATAACAAATCAAGTAATATAAAATGGCAAAAAATACATCAATTAAAGCCTAATTAATGTATTTCTGAAATCGTGAAAATTTATGGGTACAAAAAGCAGCAATTATTGCCAAAGGAAAATTATTAATACAATGTACATACTTTGCGTACTGTATGAAAATAATAGCAACACAAACATCAACATGGATGAGTGGATTTTTCTGATCCTATACTGACAATACAATACAATAAAAGAAACTGGACAGAAGTCATCATAATATTGCAAAGAACTTCAGAATATGACTGACTCAGATATAAATTTAATACTACAGTATTGTCAATGTTTTAAATACTCCCCATGTCCTGACTGTTTATAGTATATTTAATGAAATGTAACTATACATTTTACATCAAGGTCAAAAATTAATAAAAAATTTTGTTAAAGCTCTCAGAAATAGAACATGAAAGGCCTAAAACAAATAAGTTTGTTTCCAGTTACCCAACTGACCCATCTTTTACTTGCTAACTCAAAAGAGTTTTTACGGCATCCAAATCTTAGTACTATATTGTAATTTTCACAACAGTGTTGCCGATAAATGTAAAAATAAAAACGTAAAAGAGAAAAACCTAACAACCCATATTTTTTGGGGCATGTAACCGGAAACAAACTTTTTATTGTTTTGGTTTAACAGTTCAGCTTACTAGACACATTATAGCTGGTAGCAAAAATAACATAACCATTTCACAATCCTAACACATCATACACTACAAACATACACTTGTCATAATCCTGACAATTTTTTTAAAACTTTTACATATTTGTGCCTCTCCACATTGACAATCATTTTTATAATGAAAATTTTATGAAACTAACGTTAATATAAAAATATGTACATATATGAATAAACCGCGACGACACAAAATTCAATGATGAAATCATATAAAACAACAGAGAATTATGGAACATGGAGTAGAAAAATGAATTGTCTACATAATAACATTGTGGTTAAACATCGAGGTAACATATTGCACAGGATCCTAGAACTTCAATATACAAGGAAGCATTTCAAAAATATTAACTTCACAAACAGTTGGTTACGAACACAATACAGTCAATTCTGTGTTTGTGGCGATCCCCGAAAGAGACCACTCTGTAAGCAAAGGCCATTCTATGAAAAATCATCACTGATTATATAGAACAAACTGGCCTCTGCTTAAAGACCACATTTGTCTTTCCCAAGGGTGGCCTTCATTCACAGGTTTGACTGTATCCAGTTAAACACATGTGGACAGACTCAGCACATTGTTTAATTCAAGTAGAAGCAGGAATTGTTGATATTGATCACTCAGTTTCCCATACTTGACTGGAAGTTATTGTCACCAGTCTGTCCTACAGATGAACCAAGGTTGTTCCCCAGCTGGTTCACGCCGGGACCCATTTGTCCCATATTGTTCCCAGGTTGACCCATGTTTGGCGTTGGCTGGCCCATGTTTCCATGACCTATTGCGTTACTTTGCCCTCCATACTGAGGTTGGAATGGCATAGGATAGTATGGCATAGGGTATGGAGGGTATGGATAGGGTGCGAATGCTGGATATGGGAACATACTGGGCTGCATCATACCACCCATGGGATACATAGAACCTCCCGGGAACCCCGCGGCTCCACCTTGATGAGACATATTTACATTCTGCTGGTTCCCAAAGTTACTGTTTCTATTGAATTGATTGTTTCCACCAAAGTTCGGGAAGAAATTAGCATTTTGTTGTTGTTGCTGTTGGTTAGAAAACATATCAAAGTTCATGCCACCTGGTTGTTGGAAGTTTGACATAGCTAGACTACCACCAGCCTGAGATCCTAGAGCATCTGACTGTAAGCCAGCAACATTGTCTGACTGACTCATCTGGGTACCATCCATGGATGATTGACTATTTTGTTCTGACCCATCATCTAACTGAGACAGGAAGTTGTCATCTGCATCAGTCAGTTCTGACAAGAAACTAGAGTTATTGTGAATACCACTCATTGTAAAGTCTGCCATAGTATCACTAGATTGTGACTGAACAGGCTGATGAGGCTGAGATGCCAAATTAAATCCAGATGCCATGGTATTTGAATTTCCAAAGCTGGAATTCTGATTTTGGAACACTGGATTTTGACTGGCATAATTTGGAGTTTGTGACATGTTCATAAAATTGTTGTTACCAAAATCATTACCAAACATTCCTTGATTTCCCTGATTGGATGAGTACATCTGACCTTGTCTCGAGGTCTGACCTTGACCCATGGAATTAGAACTTGACTTTGTATTACTAGCACCAGACATATTGTCAGGTAAACCTGGATTAAATATCCCACTGTTAGGTCTGGATGCTGCTGAGGCAGGTTGTACTTTCTGAGATGGTTGCATCTGTTGTCGGAATCCACTACTACGTTGGTTAGGAGGCTGGTTTTGTTGAATGCCTGATTTATTTGGTGGTACACTTGACTGGTTATTTTGAAATCCAGACTGTTTATTTTGAAAACCAGACTGGTTCATTTGCTGGTTGTTAGGCATTGACATAGACTGGTTTCCAGGCCACATGGACTGGTTCTGGTTACTTGAGTGCATCATCTGTGAAAAGTCATTGGTAGAATTTGGATTGCTTGATAATTTCATTTCATGAAGATCTATATCTGATGGTCTAGTAGACAGGTTACCAGTCTGGAATGGCATCTGGGGCATAGTTTGTGATGGGTTCATAATGTCACTGATAGGAGATTGAGAACTAGACTGGTTTGAATCCGAAGGACTGTTTGATAGAGAAAACTTTGGTTTGATTTTGTTCTTGGCTTGATCTTCTGTAGACTGGTTTGATAACATATTTGACAATTGGTTGGCAACAGGTATCTTATTCTTTGACGATTTACTGGCTTTGGTAGTCTTAGTCTTGTCAGATGTTTTCCTGCCTTTTTTCTGAACACTGCTAAGTTGTTGTGGCAACTGCAATGCTTTGATGTCAATGGGAGGTAGGTTCCATGAAGCATCTTTGTTTTCATTATTTGAAACACTATTTTGCACATCACTTTGAGTGTTTATATTTCCTTCCATCTTAGCTTCATCCATTTGTTCCACACTATTTTCACCTTCAGTAGCGGATGTGGCTATAGACACAGGAGTAGGGATAGTTTTTAATGTTGGAACCAGGGGTTGTGTCATATCATCCACTTTTTTCACTATCGAGTTTCCGGCACCAAACACGGGACTGTTTGAAATGATCTTTTTACCTTCACTGAGATTCTGAAGAGCAGCTAGAGTGCTAACTTTGGTACTGGGACCACTGCTGGTTGTAGTAGTATTTGGTGAGACAATCTTAATTTTTGTACCACTTAAAGAGGCAGTAACCTTTTGAGACTGGGCTGATATTGCTGCTATCTGTCCCACTGTTGTAGTGCCTGAGGCAGCGGTACTAGCCTTGGCTCCTATGGTAACAGGTATGATCGTTCTAACCTGTCCAGGACCTTGACGTATTATAGTCAATGGCTCTGTAATGTAAACATCAAATAAAGCATAAGACAAGCATTAACAAAATGTCTTTATCTGATACTGCCTACAAGAAAAGATGCCATGAAAATGAAGAGAAGAGCAGAGAAAACAATATCGACCCTTACCAAACAGATTGTAACATTCACAAATACGGTCCATGCATCCAATGTACTACTTTTTCTTTTTTCATTGGGTTTAACACTTTTTATCAGTAATCTTTATTTATATACGAAGACCAGTTCACCTCACCAGTTTTCCTGGACTGTGTACTAACCAGAACTAACTTACCCTTCTACAAGGAGCCAGAAACTTTTACATGTACGGAGGAAAATCAATATTTTTGTCAAATTTACAAAGAAGGGTATGACCTGCTGCGACTGGGATTTGAACCTGGATTGCCGGGTTACAAGTCCAGCCAATGCACTACTGTCACCAATATTATGATTCTAGTCTCATTAATGGAATGTTCAATACTTCATTGTCTATAAAACTGATTTTGCACATTTACATGATATTGAATCAATTAAAATTCATAAAATATCTTACTTGTGGTAGAGATAACATTTGGCTTTGGTCTTATCACAGTGACCCCAGTAGGGACTTTTGACCCAGTAGCCCCCGTACTGACAGTAGATGTTGTAGTTGGATGAACAATTGTAACACCACCTGTCGTCATGTTACTTCCAGTGTTGGCAAGTGTATCCAGAGGGGACGTAGAGTCTGGTTGGGGTTTTGATCGTACAGCAAAAATTTTACCATCAGGGGTACGGATATATACACCCTTTGGTGTACGGATAACCAGTACTTGTTGTCCGGCAGGTATTTTCTTTGGTTCTGATGTTCCCGCCTCAGTGGTGGTGTTTGTTCCAGGTAGTGTGATTTCTGAAAAATAATAAGCAATTATAGAGTATGGATTTAACAGTTTGAAACAAAAAACTACAGTGCAACCTCTCCAGAGCGGCCCTCTCTTGAGCAACAACCTCCCTTCAATAACAACATGATTTTTCCCACAGTATGATTTAACAATTAATTCAACCTCTCTAGAGCAACAACCTCTCAACAACAATGTAATTTTGCACCTCCCAAAGGGTGTTGCTTTAGGAGAGGTTGCACTGTAAATGTGTTTGTATGAAAACTGTTTTAGTGTCTTCAAGTATAGAATACAATGATTCAACATGAGTATGATAAAGTATAGCTAACAAAAAGTAGTAACAACTGTAGCACAAAGCCAGATACATATCAGTATGAGGTTTTAAGTCATTATATAGCTTGACTACACTGAGCTATTCAATTTACTTTTCTCTTTCCACTGTAAACTAAATATTGCCAGTCTAGATTCAATTTTCAATACTCAAGGTATAAGAAAATGATTCATTATGAGGAATTACATTCAGTCAATTTTCAATATTCTAAGGTATGAGAAAATAATTCATTATGAGGAGTAATACACAGTCATATCTCACCTGTTGTGGTGAGTACCTGATGTACAGATACTCCAGGTTTAAGAACTTGCGGAGCTGCTACAATCTTTGGTCTCATTGGTACAGGAGTAGACACCATTGGTTTAACACTGGCTATAGGTCTCTGTATAGCCCCACCTCGTCCCCTACAAAATACATGTCTTAGCAAATTTCTACATAAAACAATGATTAAGGTGCAACATCTACTTCATGGATATCTATGAAACAAGCAATAATCATGAAAGAGTCATTTTTTTGGTGATAGCCTTTCAATGTAATTTACACAAACGTAATTCAATACCACAATATATTATATTAATCACCATATTTTCATCCCAGTGTGAATCAGCACAAAAGCAGATGAAAATATAAATTGGCTTCAAGGTTTATCTTGAGTTAATAGTCAATGATAAATAATTCATAAATATTTTGCGCCCTTCTTTACCTGATAGAACCCTGGTAAGGTTGAGCACCTCTAGGATAGTATGCAGCATATGACGGTCGACTGTATGACACGTTTAATCTCTTTTCCATCACATAGCTCTGCTTAGCTGCTCTTTTTTCTCTCATGGTAAGTTTTAACTCTTTCCGGTCAATCAATAGGGACTCATGAGTAAAGGGTTTCTGTGAACAAAATATCAAATACTTATAAATGTTTTGTAAAGATTTAGAAATAGAATAAAATATATCCAAAGATTAAAAACGGTTCATATCTCCCACAGCAGTAAAGCAAATATAGGTACAGAACAGAACAGAACAGAACAGAATATTAATTTGATTTGTACATGATAACATCATCTGCATATATATACAACTACAAACACACAATATACAATAAGTCACGTTACACATGGATATTTAATTACTGAAAAATAATACAACGATGAAATGATTATAAGTGATGATGAACAGTGATGTTAAATTATTTATCAATGAATTTCTCAATTTTATGGCTTCCTTTACAAATAAATATACTTTAATTAACAATGATTTATTTGAGAATTTAATAATCCTAGAAATTTAAACATAAATGTTTTTTTTATAAAAAATATGGTTTGACATACTGCTAACATAAATCAGCTGATCATAAAACCATGATACAGGAGACTTCAAAAGTAAAGCATGGGTTAAAGCTGAAAATTTTCAAAAAAAAATCTTATCCTTGGTGCCTAGGATAACCGCAGGTTCCAGAAAATTCCAGAAAACTTTTAACAATTGTTAAGTGATAAACCTAATTAACAATTTAAAGTAGTTGTGGCAATTATGGCTCAATTAAGACAGATTTTCAACCTAAAAAATCAATAAAACTCTACTGAGTTCTTGAGTTTTCAATTGCTAGTTAATGATATCTTTTCAAAAGATAAATAAAATATCAGTGGTAACTTACCGCTGTTAACCAGTGACCTTGATTTTTTAACACTGTCACCATACAGCTGTCATGATACTGTTCCTCACAATTACTAAAGTCCACGAGCGAATACTCTTTATTCTGTAAGTACAAAATTGAACATTATGCAATGTTTTCCCTACGACTTTTCACCCGAGGGTCCCCAGGACTCACATCTCCAACATATTAGGGGTCCCTTGGTATTTTTGGGAGGTCCCACACAAAAATGCCACGGGCAAATTCTGAGTCGGAAGGGGTCCCGAAGATGTGGTGGTCACTCTCAATGCGAGTCACTCGGCTGAATATCGTGTCAGGGATGCAAGAGACTTGCCTCAGGGATGCAAGAAACCCGCATCAGGGAAATCCCTGATTATATTACATGCGCTTCAGTTAAAAAAAAATACAATCAAATACATAGAATGGCTGAATAAACTTTTCTACAACAAAGAAGTAAAGTACAGCAATCCTTAAAAAAAGTCGGCTTGTGGTGACACAACCAAGTTTTAATAGTGTGTGAATAGGATGGCATTTTTTTTTCGGTTTACATTTACGCTTGTACTGCGATAGGGAACAAAAAATACAAGGGTCAGGAGATTTTTTTACATCACCAGTGTCTTTTCAGTTTTAATATTCATTCTCCGAGACAAAGAAAACCATACAATTATGAAATCGAAAACATAATCTCAGATATACAGACAGTGGATCATTCAACTTGCTGCCACAGAAACACCTTACCTCATGGTGCATGAGTTTATCGACTTGTTCCCGTCTGAACTGATTCTGTGGATTAAGTTCGTCAACGACTCTATCAGACATTCCTTGTTTGTTCACTTGTCTGTCATAAATCTTCTTCTCCATTGTATTCTCAGTAACCAACCTGAATATTATATCAGTAAGTAATACAGTAACATAATGTAGTTACCATGGTTACCAATAAAGATGTAAGTATAAGATAAAATGCAGGAAAAAATGTACTTTTTAGAATATTTTGAGTAAATATTTGAGCAAAATTATTATTTTCAAAGTAACTACAGTAAAACCTTGATATTAAGACCATATCTAAGACCAAAAAGAATCAGGGTGTAATATTGAGATGTCTTGCTATTCAAGGTGGAATTTTGGAGGAAATACTGTAGACAGGCCATTATCAGTTGAACCTCTCTAATCCAAACCTAACTAATCTACTAACTAACCTGTATATATAGCTAGGTTTAACCTGACCAAATCTGTACACTCTACATATAGCCTGACAATCATGACAGGGATTCCAGGAAGCATCTAATACAACCACTCTGTTTGCACCAATCAAATTTATACCCAGAGATCCAGCTCTGTAATGTTAAAGTCATAATAATCAGTAATAGAAATACTTATTATTAGAATAATACATATTCATTAATAGTCATCACACCAACTACCAATATCTCAAACATGATGTTTGAAAATATTAGAATATACGGTCATAGAAATATGTAAATCTTCATTCACAAAATAAATCAGTAAAGATACTTTACCGTTTCAAGCTATCAGTTATCTTCCACATAAAACGATACAAATTAAATGATGAATAGTCTTGTATAGAGTAAAACCACACTGCAGCATGTGGTTTTACTGTATTAAATTGATGCCAAGTATATCATTTAGCACCTATCAGCCTCAATTAAACACAACCTCTAATGATGTGATACTTACCTACACAATGCATGAATTACAATAAAAATTGATTCATAAAAGAAGTTTAGTAAATACCTGGTTGAAAGGAGAAATACCCATTTGTTAGGTTCACTGTTGAATTGATTGATAAGTTTCTCTCTCTCAGATGCTGAGGTACTGCCATCTAACCCTGTAATTATCAACATAAACATATAAACACAGCATCCCTCAGAAAACAACATCAGTCAGGCTATCCTTAAAGAATTGTTGGTTAACAGTTACGCAACCGATACATAAAAAATCCCCTGACTCAAAAATATGATGTGATTTTGACAAAAGAAAATTTCATTCTTCATTTCAGCTTTTGGTTTTCATTAAAAGCGTGTAATGTAAATAACAAAAGAGAAAAGTGCTTGTAATCAAAATCATTTTGCTAGTATTTAATTTGACAATTATAAGGAATATATCTACACTCTGTAAACTTAGTTATAGTGAACACAAGTGTATTGAAACATAGGATATGGTATTTAGTTTTCTCTGAACAAACCATTCTCATTTCATTGTCATGGATATAGTGAAATATGGATATATTGAAGTAATTATTCAAGTCACAAGGCATTTGTTATAACTGAGCTCTACTGTAGTAATCTGTATTCTCATAAGCACATGCCAACTCATAAAGTTTTTTACGGCATCCAAGTCTTTTTGCTATATTGTCATTTTCACAACAAAGTTGCAACAAAGTTTTTTTGCACATGCTTTATTTAAACTCCAAAACTTACTGAAGTAGTTCTTATTTTTGCACCAATATTCGTCTAACTCTGGTCTCGGAACTTTATACTTGGACAAGAATTCCTCAATCAAATTGAGAGTGAATAAACTCTGACTGTAATGCACAAACATTCAAATTAGAGAAACACTGAATAATATAGAGACTAACAAACATCATAACAGAATGGCTGTTTTTGTTTTTTGTTTTTATGTGACTTATTGTCACTGGGATTTAACACCACTTTCCAACCATTTTTCAGTTGTATACGGCTAACCAGTTTTCCTGGACTGTATATTAACTAGTACTAACTTACCCTTTCTCAAGGAGCTGGCAACTACTCCGTATATGGAGGAAAATCTGCATTTTTGTCGAATTTTCATAGAAGGGTATGACCTGCTGCGACCTGGATTCGAACCTAGATCTCCGGATTACAAGTCCAGGGCACTAACCACTGGAAGACAGCTGCGGCCTAGAACAGCTGTATTTATTCTCTTTTAACCAATGAAGCTTCACATTATACCAGTAGATATAAATGATTACAGTTCATGATTTCAGACAACTAGTCAACAAAAGATGTTCTATTTTTTAAAAAATCTAATGTAAAAATTACAAGCTTGAACAATGTTAGCTAGTACAACAATTATTTCATCTATAAAGATACCAGTAAATTATTCAACATAACACACAATGGGCCATTTCATAGACATATCTTTGCTAAGACAGCAAAGCTTAAAAGTCATGGTATAAAATTCTGACATTTACTTTTAACAGCTGACAATAGATTCCCACAACAATAAATAGGCTAAAACATTTTACATTTACAAACAAAGGGTTGCAAATTTTTTTAAACTTATTTTAGCTATGTCTATGAAAAGAGCCTAAAATTTTTAATCCTAAAATTGACATATTATATACAAACCTAAATACAAGTATTTTATCCCCTGCTGCCAGTGACTGTTGTACTAATGTGAACAGTATCACCATTTTTCCTCCATTATCCAATGTACCAGGTACATAATCCTTCATAATATCATTAGCCTATAACAAAATACAATAGCATTACACAGTTGTTAAAAATTTGGGATTTAGGCATAAAAAATGTTTCTGGTTACCCAACCAACTTCAATTTTTTCCTGCAACCCTAAACTTTTTATTAGGCCCAAGGAATGGTATATCCATTTGACTCCAACGTTTTACCTTTCTGCACAAAAATAACCTTGTCAGCATTTACGTATGATAAAAAAACAAAATAATAAAAAATTCCCAACCTACCAACCTTATTTTTGATAAGCATGTAATAAACATTTTTTTTACCAACAATAATACGAAGTGTTTTTGTACAATTTCTTCACAAATAACAGTTACAAATGTCAACTGTATAAAATATTGTCATTTATTGCAATGTGAGTAGTTACATATTTTCAAATTTCATGTTTGAAAATCTAATGACAATGACCAGTTTTTGAAACTACTATCATATGGCAATTAAATTCCAATTACTAAGTTCATTATTAATAGTGAAATCTTAGTGTGTATCATTCAATGATGCTTAGGCCTAAAAAAATAGGTTTGTTTCCAGTTACCCGACAGACCCATCTTTTACCTGCCGACTCAAACATTTTTACGGCATCCAAATCTTAGTGCTATATTGTAATTTTCACAACAGTGTTGCCGATATATGTAAAATGAAAAACGTAAAAGAAAAAAATCCCTACCTACCAACCCATATTTTTCTGGGCAAGTAACCGAAAAACAAACCTTTTTTTTGTAGGTCTTAGTAACAAAATTTGGCAGACATTTACCCAATCATAGGTGATGCAAGGTTCACTCTGCCTCCCCACATTTAAAGTTGGACCCTGGCCAGGAAATGCTCCAGGGGGTGGAGGAACAGGGGCAGCCCCTTCTGGTACTGATGGGGTAGCTGGTGGGGTCTCCTTCTTAGCTCTACCACGTCCGCCTTTCTTCTTAGGCTCTCCTGCTTCTATATCCAAATCATTGTCATCCAGACTTTTCTTCATACATGTGTGCAAAATGTCGGGATGATTCCAGATCTACGAAATATAAATATCAAATAAGGTAAAAAACATACTGGCAGTAGCAACAGCACAAAACAAGACCATGACACAAAGATCCTTTGGAGGAACAGAGGTAGAACCATATGCACCCATACACACAAACACACTTATACATGTACGTTTAACTCATTACATATATAAAGTGTAAGTATTCAAGAGTAACAATTTCTCTCAGATTATTCAATTATCTTGATTAAAACCAAATCAGCCAACAAATGATGAAGAAGTTCTTTAATCAAACCTCAGTAAACGGCAAAAGACCGGAAAACTCAGTATTTCAGCTTGAAATTTGAACTGTTTTCAAACAGATATTAGGCCCTGAGGTTATAAATCCGAGATCTGTTTCTGAGGTCAAATCTCAAGTCAGTTCTCAAAGAATTATGGAAATAATTAAAAGAATACATATTCAGGTCAATTATGCTGTCAGAATAATGTATCATTAATGTCATTATAGTCTGATCATAATTAACTGGAAACATTAAAAGACAAGATACGAGATTTGAGCTCGAAGACTGATCTCAAGTTTTATAACCTCAGGCCTAGAAATGCATGATTCTAAACAATTCAAACTTTTAAAATTTTGCAACTCAATAAAATGTAAGTGCAATAAAATCTCAATAATAAGACCACTTTTGGGACCCAAAAATAAAAAAATCTTAATAATGAGGTGGTATCATTATCAAGTTGAATTATAGGGGAGTTATTGAAAGCCTATCAGAAAATAAGTAGTCGTTATAACATGGTGGTCATAACATTGAGGTGGTTGCTATTTGAAATTTGACTGAAAATGTACAGCAGAGAGATTATCATACCTTGCAGCAGACGGAGAAAGCTTTCAGTGGATTATTATTGACCCAACCATTAGCTGCCTGGTCTGAGATAGATTCCATGAATTTCTCGTACAGTTTCTGTTGTACTGGAGACATCCTAACCAAGTACACATACTCTTCTTTGGGAGGTAAAGCAGCTTGCAGCACAGTGTGTCCCCTCCTATAACACATACATAGTCATTACTTTAATGTTATTTAATTTTGTACAATTTGATTGTACATAGCCATTAAATAAATGTTATTAAATTTTATACAATTTGATTGCAATCAGTATTTTTTTTCTTGCTCATTAACTGTACATACAAAACATGATTTTTTGTTTTCTTAACCCTGTGTCTCATAAGCATATTATAGTTTCTAAATTCAAAGAAAATATACTCATGATCATTTTATTTCAGAAAACTGGGTTATGTCTTTGTGACAGAGTGGAAAACATTGTGGCAAAAGAAGCCATTGCCTATTACAAGCAATGGCTTCCTTTGCCACAGTGTTTTCAAAAGTCGTCTGCTGTAGATGTGGGGAAATGCAGTATTATGAGGTAAAAGGTTTATTGGAACACATATCGTGTCTAAAAACATTGTGAAAATGTTTGATACAGAGGCAAGGGATGTATTGCGCAATATTTCCGATACAAAAAACAGGTGTTCCTATTATGCATACCATTTTCAAACATTACTATTTATGACAAAATTATTTCAGTGCAGTTTTGGGAAAATTTAATACTCAAGGAAGGAATGGGATTTAGCAAACATAAGAAGAATACATTCTCTAAACATGTAAAAAAACCAACAACAGCATATATACATTATAACTAAATATAAGTAAACTGTAACTTCTTACAAAGTCAATAACCCTCACATCAAGATGATCAACGCACCATATCCAGGTCAGGGCACTAACATCAGCAAGTGAATTGAATTTTCAATCAATAATTTAGCACAAGTTTACAAATTATCACAGAAATAGTATGTGTTTTTTGCACTCTAATAAAAAAAATATGCTAACATGAATTATCACCACAAACCTCTGAACAAAGCCTTCTAGAAGACTGTGTAGAACATGAGCACGATATCTCATTAAACGAACATCCTGAGGCGTACTATCTGCACACTGACCGTTCATAATAGGCCGCTCAAACATGTTACAGAACTCAGTCTTTGTACCGAGAAAGTTTGGACGGACAAAATCTACCATGCACCAATATTCAATCAAATTATTCTGCAGAGGGTAACCAGTCAAAACAATTCTTCGTCTGCAATAAAATCAAGAAAAAAATAATTATAAGAAATGTGAATAGTAAAAGTTAGTGACAGTTGACATATGCTGTACAGTATATAATCACAGACATTAGATCAAGTCTCCAGTACCACATGACAATAACTGCAGTACAACAACATTCCCTTCAATCAACTTTGTAAAGCAATATTTTCACAGTTTCATGGAAAGTATACCAATTAACCACATACACTTTGATCTAAATTAGTAGACACTTTTAAGTACAAAATTTCTTTATCAACAATGCCAGTATTTAACACACATCTAAATGATCTGCCAGAACAAATAAACTACATATAAGGGCCCAGTCATGCATTTTGGTAATATTTTATTCTGTGGGAGCTGTTTGTTAACTATCACTGTTCACTGCTTTGATAATCCAAATTAACAAATTAAAATAATACATATTAGTAAGGCGAACTTACTTTGTTTTTATTTGTTTCAATGACTGTGAAATTCCAGCATGAGAGTTTTTGATTCTATGACCTTCGTCACACACCACTAAATCTGGTCCTGGGTTCACTAACGCCTCACTTATACCTGAAAGGATAATGGATTAATATAAAACAGTTTCCAAAAGCCAAAGTAAGCAAATTTTTCTTAAGCAACAACTATTCAATGTTCTGTAAAACCCATACATAAGAGTATCATATGGAAATCAATTTGTACTTGATGTGATAATCAAAGAGTCTGAAAACACTATCGCCATTTTTCAACAATTTTTCTGTTATATACAATGGCTAGTTAATCGAACCTGTTTTCCTGGACAGTACACTCATCAGTACTTACTAAAGTTTCTACAAGGAGAAAGCAACTTCTCCTTTTATGGAGGAAAATCAACATGTTTGTCAAAATTTCATAGGAGTCCGAATGCACCGGAAGAAATTTCATATGAGAAAAAGGATTGATAAAAATATCTCAATCACAAAATAAAGTTAGTTTAAACATTTCTGTAATGTCTAACATATGAGGTCTGAACAAAGACATGACATATTCCTCCCTCCAATACATCCTTACCAGTTCTTTTAAAGACAAAACAAGTTATAATACATCAGACACATAATGAGGAAGAGAATACTGTGTTGTATTTATACATCGGATCATTTACTTACTAAGTAAAAGTTTTTTATCTCTATCCTCCTCGTCCACATCAATTACATCACTCCCTGCAGCTTTCTTTCTACCCTTAGGTCCCTTCTGTAGATGTACTTTCTTACTTGATAACAGTCGATACATTTCATAACCCAGGAGCAGTACGCCTCCCGTCCGGTACCATGATTCTAAGAAAAAATGTATTCTTGATTTAAACCAATTAAATAAATAATAACAATAACATGTAATTGAGGTGCAAAAAACATTTGTGACAAGTGCATATTGTTTGACTTTGTAATTAACAACGCCAATCAGGTGCAAAATCATTCATTCGGACTTCAAATTTAGTTCGACACAAGGAAAAATTCAAAAGCAATTCCTCTTATCTGACAGAATTTTATATACTCTAAGAAGTAAAAAATTGAGATTTAAAAATTCTTCAACATAATGAATAATTCATCTTTACCGACGTAGCCATAATGAGAGTTGACAGTATTGAGTAGTATACATTCATTCACTGAGATTTAACCACAAACACAACTCACCAACAACTTTGGCTCTAGCTGGAGTATTCTTGTACAAATCATTTAACATGTACACATCATACGGCCGTGGAGTAACATCATCAGGTATATTATACTTCTCACAAGTCTCTTTGTCCGGTACCCACATATTGAACTCAGACATCCAATTAGCCAGAGTGTTAATTGGTACAATCACCATCACTGTTTTAGCACCAGTGTTACGTAAGAATATATCAATAAATCCTATCATTTGTATGGTTTTACCGAGTCCCATACTGTGTGCAAGTATACAACCAAATCCTGAACTTGTCTTAAATCTGTTTAAACATTCTACTAAGTTGTCATATAAGAACCTGACACCGCCAATCTGAAATAAAAACAATATGGTTATATACAAGTAGTAGCAAGTGATTTTTTTTAAAAATTTGAAACACAAGTCCAGGAACTTGCTGCACAAAAAATATGAGTCCCTGGCCAAACATACCTATACCACTCCCACACATTTAGAGCACAACTGGTTCTGCCACTTGAGATAGCAATATCGTTTAATCAGTTTTAATTTTACAAAAGCTAGTCGTATGGTGCACTAATAAAAATATGGATGTCAATAGATGCATAAAAATGGTTATCGACGAGACTCTTCACTTGTAATTTTTATGTGTCTGAAGAACACAAGTATTTAAAGGAAGTATTTAAAACACAGTGTCAGAGACAATATCTGTGCATCTAGAATGTAGGACACAAATGTAGAAAAATTACTGTACAAAATGGCTGATTATCATCCAAAATTCACCATAGTTAATATCATGTGATTATCCAGAAATGAATTTGCCTTAATGTATATAGCAATTACAAATAATCTTACATCAAAATCACTTTTATCTTATACATACAATTGAAAAAATGACTTCAAATAGTTGTGATTATCACACAAAGCCATTACAGAAGATTATGTTGGAGTTCTTTGTTTTACTAACAAATACTTCAGACTTTTAAGAAGTACTAATCATTCCCTTCTTATTCACCAGTAACTAACAACTTTGCATTGAAAGTGTAAATCAGATGTTTGGGACAAAAAAACTGGATGTAACATCTTAATGAAAATTACAACAGAAATACCATGAGTTAGAAGCCATTAATATGTACCTGATGAGGTTTTATGTGTCTTGCAACTAATGTAGACAAATATATATCTGGATCAGCTGTGGGATGTCCAACATTGACTAAAACTCTCCCCTGTTCATCAGCCACATTGTATATATCATTTATATGACTACCACTGTTATTCACATCTTCAGCTTCAGCAAAGTCTTCATCTGATCCTTCATCGTCCTCCTCTTCTTCGCTGTTGTTTACCATAACAACATCTTCTTCATCTTCACCGCTACTAATATCTATCACAACACCATCTGTAACAACAAAGTTGTGATTAACATCATGAAAAATTTCTTATTTAGCTGGAAACAGTTTAAAACATCAAAAAATAAAAAAATTGAACACTTCCACCAATTAAAAATTTATCAAATAGTGTTCTCAATTGGAGGAATTAATTAAACTGAAACTTAAGCATCCTGCATAAATGACATCTTGTTATCTGACATATCTGTCAAATCTAAGTAGATTGTCTCAATCAAGGCCGCGTTATCATTTACCTTTTTTCTTTACTTCCTTTTTCTCTTCTTTGACTTCAGGTTTTTGATCTTCTTTGTCAGCTTCTTCTTCAGCAGCTAAATATGAAACAATTACAAATTATCATACAGTGTAATACTGATCTTTGTATTCAATACTCATCAATTACAAATTATCATACAGTGTAATACTGATCTTTGTATTCAACACTCATCAATTACAAATTATCATACAGTGTAATACTGATCTTTGTATTCAACACTCATCAATTACAAAAGTCTGGTTCTGAGTATAGTATGAATTCCATTCAGTTTACTTATACAAGTACTTAATGTTAAAAACTGATCCCTAAGGCTACCCTTAAAAATTCTAAGTTACATGACCCAAACTTTAAACAGTGGGAAGGTCGGTTAGCAATTTTATTTGTAAACGTAATATGCTGAAAATGAAGAGCTGTAAAA
This sequence comes from Lutraria rhynchaena, assembly GCA_008271625.1. Taxonomy (NCBI): domain Eukaryota; kingdom Metazoa; phylum Mollusca; class Bivalvia; order Venerida; family Mactridae; genus Lutraria; species Lutraria rhynchaena. The sequence continues at coordinate 739,617 of VIBL01000130.1, forward strand.
AAGAACCAAATTTTGTCTTGGTCAAAATTGCAAAATATTTAGGGTGGGGGATGTTAGAATGGGTCAGTCTTGTAACTACAAACAAACAAATTTTTAAGAATGGCCTAAATAAAATTACTGTTTAATACACAGGCACATGAGGTCTCCTTGGACCTATAACATCAAGGTTGAAAAAATATTACCTTGTAGAAGAGATTTAAGTTGACTATCTTTCTCCTTCTTAACTTCCTTTTCTGGTGAGACATTTAACAATGCTGCTAGCTGTTGTTTCTTCAGGTCTTGCAGACGGCGTTGTCTCTCTAACTCAGCATTCTGAGCGTCTAATGTCTCTTTTTCTAACTTGTTCTCAGACAAAATTTTTCTGCAAATAGTAATTGACTGTAAGATATGTGTTACACAAACTATTACCAATACTGTACCAGTTCTAATTTTTTTCACTAGTGATACAAATCATTCACCAGAAATTTTTACTAAGATAGCGTTATAACTTTACTAACATCAATTGCATAACAATAAATCAAGGACTATACTGAATTATTTCTTACCTTAGTGTTTTAAAATATGCTCCTTCATTAAAAGGAAGGTAGAGACATTGCTGTCTACATACAGAATTTGATGTCACCATGACAACAGCATGGAAACACAACAAACCTAATATTCTTCCTAGCATTTTTATCTTGTTTCTTCTTGTCTCCATTTTCCCCTTTTTCACCTTTCTTCTTCCTTTTTCTCTTAGGCTTCTCTCCATCTTCACCAGAGTTGTCTCCCTTCTTCTTCCTTTTTCTTTTCTTCTTTTCCGGCTTCTCAACATTTTCTGATAAAGAGGATTTCATCATATCAAACAAGAGCAATGAATAAACAGAAAACATGCAAGCAGCAGTAATATGAAGGATACAAATAAATACAGTGATTTTTTTGTTGCAATTTTGGAAAAGGGTTTGGGTCCAGTCTAATTAGGAAAAAATGTGCGGTGTGATGTCAAAATTGGGAACTTTAGGCTAGAAATTGGGGAAAAAATCATTTTCAATTGGGAAGAGTCTGTTTACTGGACCCAAACAGAGAAGGAAAAAAAATCTCTCTGAGATATGTCTCAGAAAGACAGATTAGGAATTTAAAGAATTTCATTGTCATACTGACTTGTAACTTAGAAAGTTAGAACTAATGCTATAGAATATGCGCTAAATTGATCATGATCCTTCACTTCAGGGTAATTGTCTCACAAGTTATACAGAAGATTTGGTAATAATCATTTATGAAGGATCATATAAATTCAACTGATACCATTATTTACAACTTTAATGTGGTCTACACCATTGGGAGCCGTTTACATCTCTGATACATAGGAATCAAATTTCAAAGTTCAGCAATATATTAAATAAATATAATATAAAATAATTGGTATTTATGTACAAACAATTTAACCTTTTGCCTCATAAGCATATTTTGGACTCTTCCAAAGTCAAAGCAGATATACGAAACATCAATTTACATAAGAAAATAGGGTTATTTCTCTCTGACAGAGTGGAAAACATTGTGGCAGAAGAAGCCATTACTCATTACAAGCAATAGCTTCTTTTGCCACAATGATTTCATGAGTTGTCTGCTTCAGATGTGGGAAAAGTAGCATAATGAGGCAAAGGGTTAGTTTATATTTTATCATTTATTTTAGCTCAATTGTAGTTCACCTTCCGTAGTTTGTTCACTAGTTCCAACATTTCCAACGTTGTCATCTGGGGCAGGGAGGTCTGGTGTATGTAATGATTCTCTTCCTTCATCAAAACTGGGCAAATCAGCTACGAGGTAAAAATCATAGCATATACACTGGTTAAATGATAAATACACTGGTTAAATTTTTATAAGAAGACGAAGCAGACTGGTAATTGTATGGAAATTAGTAATACAATATAAGGCATTTTTTCAATAATTAAAACAAATAAGGTGCCATTTTACATGAACAAAACAGGGTAAGCAGGGAACAGTAATACATCTAAATGTAATATAGTAAATGCATTACCAGTATCAAAGTTAGCTGCATTTAAAGCTTCAGCAATATCTTCATCTTCACTTTCTTCCTCCGAATCATCAGCATCACTATCATCTACATCATCACCATCCTCCTCCTCCCCGTCATCCTCCTCATCTTGTGGGTCATAATCATCATCACCTGACATGTACAGATTAAAGTTATAGAAATAATTCAAATCATATTATACCATACAGTCAAATACAAAGGACCACAATGGAAATAAGGGATTTTGATCCCTTTTATGTGTTATCCATTGTGTTTAAATATAGTTGACATAATTTCATTATCATGTCCATTTTATAACATGTGTAGTGCTTTTATGTTGTCATATATTTAATACAGAAACAAATCTATCTATCTATAAATACAGTTTAGTATCATACTCCACAAACAATGATTTTCAAACTATTTTTCTAAAATTGTTAAAGAAATTATGTTGGTAAAATAAAGATAGAAGAGACAATGCCAAGGATAACGAGCCTATATGAGTGATGTGTGGAAAGTTTGTGGACAATTACTTCACATGTTTCTTTCAGAATAGAATTTCTTAACAACTGGTACAAATGTGGTTCATAGTTTTCTGAACATATGTAGTCATTAGTACATTCTTTATCATGCCCTGGGTAATATTTATCAATGATTTGCAATTAGTTGTAATTTCTAAGCACCTATTGTCACATACAACATTTGCATTTTCAAGAGATGAAATATCATTCTGGTGTTATAAATAGGAAAATGTTTTGTTTTAGTACACACTATACGTGTGATAACTTAGTCTGTCTACCTTTTCCAAATTTGACCGGAAATCACATTTGAATATCCCAAAATGAAAGACTAAGGCCTCCTTCCCAATTTTTGGAAAAAGAGGCCCTGATTGAATTCAATAATCCTCCTACAATTTGGTAAATCATGATAATTCATGATAACTCATGATAACTCAGTCTAAATTTGAATTGAACATTTCAGATATTTTTAATTTGTTTACATTTGTTTTACACAAAAATAAGTAATTCATTCTTACCTTCAGGATTGTTGCCCTCATCATCATCATCATCAAGCTGGTTTAAAAAATCATCATCTTCAGGTGTAAACAGATCACCTCCAGTTTCACCAGCTGTTGTATTATCTTGATCCATATCAACATTCCCGCCACCACCTTCAAATGCACTTTGCACTTTATTCTCACCATATCCTTGACCAGTGTCTAAGTTTTGATTAGTAAAATCTACCCCAGTCTGATGGTACTGACTATAATTATCACTCATTGGATAATCTCCACCCTCCATACCTGCATTCCCAACTCCATCCTTTTGAAAAATTTTTGAATTACTAGAAGATCCTGTAAATCCTTGAACAGTGTCAGAGACTCTGTTATCAGTATATGAAGTCATATCATTACTAGTACCATGCTGAACACTACCAGTATAGTTCACACTTTGACCGATGTCACCCATACCACCAGCACCTCCTGCCGGATTATTGTCAGGATTATCTGTATTCATAGGTTCATCGTATCCATCATCCATTGGGAAATCATCATCATCAGGAAAGTTATCCATACCAAAATCACTAGCATCAAAACCAGCTTCCTGGCCTTGACTGAATGATGGAGCAACAATTCCTGGCTCAGTCTCCATACTGATTGCAACAGATTATTGAGTCTGAAAGAAATGAGAGAGTAATTAAAAGTTTATTCATGTACACAGCTGAAATTGTCTTATCACAGGGGTGTAGAAATGAGCAGGAAGCCGGAAAAATCTATCGGCTATTTGAGCATTCCTGTCGGCTACTTCTTCCGAAACAATGGACACAACACTGCATTGAATCCCTGACTCCCCTTCTATTTTTAGTAGCTGACTGGCTACATGAAAACATTTCTACACACCTGTTATTAGTCATACTAAATGATGCTGGAAATCATGTGTTAACACACCTACAGAGACTTCATAACTAATCATGAAGCTCTGATGTTAATCTGTAGAATAGTGTAATAAAATGTTCCAATAAAAACAAGATAGTGTTTCACAATATCTACATATTATGAGAGTCACATTTTCATATTTTTGTATAAAACAATTACTGTATTTCATTAGGCATAAACAAAAAAAGGTTTGTTTCTGGTTACATGCCCAAAAAAATATGGGTTGGTAGGTAGGGATTTTTTTCATTTAGGTTTTTTTTTACATATAACGGCAACACTGTTGTGAAAATTACAATATAGCAATACAACAAGAAACAATGCTATAATGTGAGTTTTTGCATGCAGCTCCAACTGGAAGAAAGCAACAATCTTTCAATAAAGTGCATCTAAACTATAGATCTTTGTACAGTATTTTTCTATTTGCTTACAACCAAAATTAATATGTGTTTATTTGGTGATGATTCACTTAAATGAAATATAAGCTAATTAAATCTCTAGTTATTGAAACCAATTTGGAAATTTTATTTTTAAATTGTATTTTCTAGCGAACTACTAAAATAAATTGTTTTTCAAAAAAGAGTTAGTGGTTCCTTTCATTATGACCAGAATTATTGCATCTTTTTTTTTCTTGGGAGCACAGCATCAATTATAGCAATTTTCATTTTTTACCAATCCTGTTGTGTATTTTAATAAGAAAAGAAGTGGACTTTGATACATTGTTAATAGTTATTACCAACACTATGTTTATTAGCCTAGTGGGACTTTCAACTGAAAACAAATGTTTAAAAGTGTTTTATATATTTTCTTGTAGATTTATGGCACTTATGTCTACTAAATTATGATTTTTTCTGCTCTAGAAATATAAAAAAAAATATGCAACTCAATTTTACTTTATTTCACTACATATCTTTCCAGAAATTTCTAATTATTTCCGCTGAGTGTTTTAAGTCTGGTCAGAAATCTCCAAAGAAACATATATATTTAATACTAAGAATTAGGATTCTGACCTAAATTTGAGACTAACTGATTGCATTCATAACAGCACACATAAAATACATATATCTTCAAGCACTCTTATTGCAATTATGTGTGGTAATTCAAACTGACGAAGTATAACCTAATGCTGATGTTGTTGACAAAATAAATGCTGGAATTAAACTAAAAATGACAAAATTACTCCACAAAAAAAACAGAAAAAACTGAAATCAGTGAGTTTTTTTTCAAATGAATCAGGTTCTAGACACAAAGAATTATACCAAAAATTCCCAATCATAACTTACATGTACAAAAAGTCATAACAGGCATATTGAATAATCACACTTATTACATAGTCATTAATATGTTCATCAGATTTACTCCTTTTTAGTCATGAAAAAAATCTCACAGGTGAATGTTAACGGCAATAAAATCTTCATAACTGCAATAATCAAATTAAAGAAAACAACTGAACTGATTTGGACACCATTAGTTTACGTTCATAAGGGTTTAGATGATAACTGTACATATTTTTGTTTAAAATCACCGCAAAATATAAACATAAATAACATAATCTTCAATCTGGCAAATGACTTCCATTTCGAGCAAGTATAATTTCTTCTATCTGTAAACTTTTATCCTTTAACTGAGCACTGAATACTTTTTAACACAGTTCTCCTGACGAATGCCTCCCACATGTAGTCAGTATTGATTGATCAGGATTATCATGTAAATGTAGAAATGAGGTCAAACTCGGTACAACAAAAGTGTGAAAACATTTTTCTTTTGTTCTACCATGATAACTGGCATTTATATTAAGTTTGTTTTACAATACATTTTCATAATTATTAATGTTCAAGCCTTTGAAAGCAAATGGAATTCAAGATTCGGCTCTTGCCCATAACAAAACTAACTCAAATGAACCGCACACCTAATTTCAATTTGTTAAGCATGCTTAATTCAAGCGAGGGTAAGACCAACAAACCTGATGATTTCAGATAGACAGTCACTTCTAGATATCTTCCATAGAATAAAACACTGAATTATTCTTCAGTAAAATAAGAAATCCTGAACTCACAAGAAAGACTAGATGATGATCAATAGGTGACCAATAGTAAATTACTTAATTAGTATGCTTACAGTATAAATTTTACATAAATCACTCAAGCCCATTATTTCATTGAATTCATTTTCAGAACAGACATTACGTAAGTGTAGAAATTCTTAATACGCTTACATTACATAAGAAGATAGCAAAAGTATCTAGAACAAAAATATTAACCCGAAAAGCTTTGGCTTTGTCCGTCTGAGAAATTGCTTAATTAGAACAAGCGAATTCCACGCTAAAAATCTAAAAGATAAAGCATCTATATACACTACATTTACAAATCTTGAAATAAATGTTACCATTTACAACAACATACAACATTACAAACAAAAAATAATCGATAATTACCTCAATAATCACTAATTAATTAATTTATAATTCATTCACTTTCGGTCATTTAACAATGAAGTCGCTTATATCGTTGAAGTTCAATCTTTCGGTAGGCATTCGACATACTTAAGCTATTCGTGATGAAGCAAATCTTTACTTTTGCACAATATCTCTTTTACAAATGTTTTGATTATCTATAATTGTTTCATTTGGAAAATCTTTATAATATTTTAGGTACATAAGAGGCTTTCATGCAGAATTACTTCCCCTAGTACAAGGCACATACTAAACTACTGACGCATTTACTGACTATATATACATAAAGTGGGAAAACACTAGAGGTGAAACGATTCAAAAAATTTCGATTCGATTCGATTTCGATTTTTCATCCCACGATTCAATTTTTCGATTCGATTTTCGATTTTAAAAGGAATTAAATAGGACAAGAATAAAATAGCTATCCCACTAGTTTACGATGGAATGTATTTTCTTAAATACTGTAAACAATGGAACAAACGAAACATAAAACTTGTGAATAGGAAAAACTGAAACAGTAAAGAGCCTGACGACACGAGAAGAATGCTGATCTCGTTAGATTTCAGTCATTTTGACTCGCATACTACGGAAAATGAAAGTAGGTATTACCAAAAAAAAAATCGAATCGAAATTGCCGTCATTGAATCGAATCGAGCATGAAAAATCGCGGTTCGCAATGGATCGCGATTAATCGTTTCACCTCTAGAAAACACCGTTACACACAAGGAACGTTTTGTCGACCAAATAAAACAATAGGGAAAATATTTTGATTGAAAGATAGTCAAAATGATACTTTACTCAGACATATAGTTCTACAGAAGTGTTAGATAAGTTTTGTTTTGTGTGTACATGACAAACAAAATTAAATTTTATATATATTCTTTCGAGCATTTGCAACAAACAGTGATTAACAATAACAGAAATAGTTTCAACACTTAAATTTGCTGCGCATAATGCTGTAATACATCTGGATGTCAACCAAGGCTATTTACATGCCCAAGTCATGGTGACTTTGCATGTAAATGATATGTCAGTATTTTTTATATTAAAAGTCAAGTGAGGCAAATAGAAAATACCTATATTTCATTTCAGCACTTGCTTGTTCTTAATTATTCCATATACAGAATGACACGGAGACACTACTTAATGAACAGAAAATTATAAAAAAATAGTGATATTACGCTGTCCAATGCATGTTTGCACAAAAATATAAATTTATCGTCGCCAATTTTCACAGTGTTGATATTTCTAAAAGCTGAGAGCTGTAACGTTAGCATGATATAAAACTATCAGAATTTAATGAAAAAAGAGAGTGCACACACACACACATGGCTTATAAATATATCTCCTGAGTTATTGATTCTTACTTCTGCTTGACTGTTTGAAAACTCAAACTTCTTTATTATCTGATGTGCATGGATAAAAATTACAATTTTGATATTATATTTCTTGTAACAATATTATACTGCGTAGGAAATTCGGATGATGAGATCTGTAATGCTGTTAGCAGTATTACATTTTTTACATCTCATCCAAAACAAATAGGACAAAATTGTAAAGATTACTGGTAGTTTGGTTTGGATAGCAAGCTAACATTTTTTTCTGTTTTTTCAGAGTTGTGTCCGACCTTATCATATCCATTTATTTATTACCTTAATTTTTGCGATCAAGTCATGTATTTTGTATTTTACTTGTCGTTTATAATAAAAAATAAATGATATGTGAGTTATGTTTTTTTTTATTTATATTATCAGGTATCATAATTTTTCATATAAATATATGTATAGACAATGAATGTATACATTTGTATATACATGTTCATGTAGTTTAAGCGTCCATTTCTCTATTGTTCCTTCGTAAGTCCACCCCATTGATACTGATAGGTATTGAACATATTTACAAAAGCATGAAAACATATTTACAATCGGCCTGTCTGACCATTGGTATAGACTTATTTATAAGCAGAATTTGGTGCAAAAGCTATTTTAGCCAATTTCTTTCTCTAAATCTGCTCTAGTGTCATTACATGTAGTGTATGATACATGATTTTGTAGGTCTTGTTAATGTCTGTCAGTTGAAAGCAGCATCAATAGCCTGTAATGTTATCAGGGTCCTTAGAATCTGCTGGGAGCAATCAGACGTAGTTCTTTATACAACTTATTAAATGGATCTCAATCTCTTAGATTTTCCCAGAATCAATTGTATGCATATACTTATAAATGCATAAATTGGTAAAGATATATACACTAGCCACTGATTGAAATCCAGACGAACTATAACAAAACCCATTTACGGCCACGGGAGCTTTTTGGTGTTGTTTTATACTTCGAAAAGAAATTGCTGATTAATGAGTTTTCAATGATATTTCCCATGCCAACAGGGTGTACAAGTACCTAAATAATATACCTATATAATGGTCAGTACCGTAGCGATTTCTTCAATAATAGACAACCTCACTATAATGGTCAATACAGTAGCCTAACTATCACTTCACTAATGGACCACCTCACCATAATGGTCAATACATTAGCCTGACTATCATTTCAATAATGGACTACCTCACTGTAATGATCACTTATATTCGGACAGGTTTTCAATAGTTCTATAATTCTATATTACAACGCGTTCATGAGACTCCCTGGGTTTAGATGTTATTTTTTTAAGTGGTCTTAATATCGTAGTTTTACTGTAGTGATGTACATATATAGTACTGCAGTTTACACCATACGATGTACCACACACAGAAAGCACTAACTGGTATTAATTAACAAGTAATGTCCTCGAAAACTCAATGAAGGCGCATCAATTCCAATTACTTTATGGATAAGATAGTTAGAGCTACAGGTATTGCAATGAATTAGTATTATAAAATTATACCGAAAAATGAAACATGACTAATTTATCATCAATTCTGATATATGCAGTGGAACTGTATTGCCTAAGAAAAGTATCATATATACCCTTAAGAAAACTTCCATTGCCCATACTGTTCCTTTTTTAATATTTCTTATCAAGAAAAAGCTGAGCATTAGAATTTTATAGGCATACACTGAGCCGAATTCATCTCCGATCATGTTCTTTTAGTCCTTTCCGATCAGCCTTAAGATTACACTCAGTGAACATTATCCACAAAATGCTTAAATATAGTTTTCCACCAAAAATCGACAAAACACATTCTTTTGCTGTTCTGAATGTTATGACATAAAAATATTTTGAAAAATTACGTAATAGAATTAACGTTTATCAGTACTTCCCGCGGACAGGGGTCCTTTCTGATAACTGTGCTGATATGAAATCATACTGTCACAAATTGCATACATGTACTTTATTTTGTTTAGATAATCATTATAATGTTCAATTAATTCTTATTTCCATTTGAACAATCAATATATCAAAAATTTTAACTATTGAATGGAGAGGAACAGAACAACTTTTAATAACCATGAAACGAATGGTTTCCCTAGGTAGCTAAGGATCAAGTTACTACGGGGAACAAACAAATCGAATAACCAAATGTTTCCCGTTCACACCTCTGTTTCTACTAATTTCCGCAGAACTGATAGAAGGCGAGGAACCTACAATCTAAACTGATTCCTGTTCTATATTGCCGTACAACCAGAGTCAACGGGAACCAGTTTACCTACAATCCAGTTTTAGTGTTAGCTGGTTCCCGTTGACTGCAACATGGAACGAGGACCAGTTTAGCTCACGCGTAAGGGTATGAATCTTTCCATCGACGAGAAGCCGTCGAGGGTTAAACACCGCTAAATTATATCGTATGTAATTGCGTTATACAAAGACCGTAATTCAGCGGTGTTTAACCCGACGTCGATGCTCTTCGTCGATGGAAATAAGTGACTTACAAAAAAGCGTGCATTTGAGCTGAGCGAAGTTCACTTAGCGTCCCTTCCATGGACATGTTCAGTACGCTATTCTAAAGGAGGATGGTTTTCGGAGAAAGAAAGAAATTTCTAGTGGGTTGTGGTCGCTGGTGACCTGCTCTTGCATAAAGTTGTAAGGATGTCTATGTCTAGAAAATCTAAAAGACGTTTGAACATTCGTAATTTTGACGTTTGATGGCTACTACTGACTAGTTCTGAAAAAATTTTGAGCGCGCAAAATTTTCTATGTTCTGTTTTGTATTCCATTGATGCCAGAATTCGTCTAAATGCAGAACCATTTAATTGCCAGACATGGAACAGATTCTTTGTTAATATACTGATAAAGTGATGCCAGGCAGTTGAGACATATACCATCAGTAACGGACAAATTTCTTCATTTGATGAGGTGACATTTCTTTTACGGAAGTGAATGTTTTATGACTTATTATAGAAGATTCTGTTCATCTGATGTGACCAGCTGAGGTTGGAAGATAAATCAACCCACTGACGGACAATATCAGTCAATATCAGGTAAGTTTTTGTTCTTCCAATGAAATTATTGATTGCTCACTGCTGAATTTTACTCCCATAACATGCAATTACTGGTGTGAAAATTTTCCATAAATGCTTTGAAGATGGCAGTAATATTATCTTAAACACTCTAGAAACGAAAAGATTTACAGTTATGCAATTCTGCACGGCAGATGGATGCAAGTTGCTGCCATGTCATCACCTCAGTGCAACAAGGATGTATCTGCATGAAAAAAGTCATACTCTTTCCATTTATTTGGTGCAGCAAGGTTTAATTAGGTGTACATGATAATTTTATTAATAAAAAAATAACAAGAAGATTCAAATTGTTTAAGAAAAATACTTATTATCCCTTTAATTTGACACTTTTTTATGGGATAAATTATTGGTACTATAAATTCTCAAGAAAATGTCCCTGTTTAACTTTTTTCACAAAATATAAAGATGGCAACCAGTAACTTAAATGTTTTTGTTGATTAATTTCTTCTTGATAGTTTGTTCATTAATAAACACTATTTGGACCATGAATAGCTTGTTTAACTTAACTTGTATAATGTATTAATCATACTAAGATAAATGATTGTAATTTACATAATTATATCAAATATTAGATCTAATAATGGTTTCATCATAGAAATGCATTTCTGAAGTATTTGTACAATTTTAATGACAATAAATTTTCTCTGTTCATAGTTTCAAGTGAAAACTATAATCATAAGTCTAAAGCACTTAAATTTTGTAAGTATTAAAATACACTCAAATAATAAATTATCTTTTTATTGTTTGTTTTATGTACAGAAATATTTTAAACGTATCATTTACTTGTTTCATTGACAAATTTATGCTAATAAACTGATAAAAAGATAAAACATGAAGATAAAACAATTTGAATCTCTGATAAATATACATTATGATGTTATCAAATACAGTAAAACTTTGTTATTACGAGCATTAATATCACAAGCACCTGACTTATTTCAAGTTTTTAAAATCCGATCAATGTGTTCTTAGTTATGTACAAGTTTCAATCAACAAACACCTTGTTATTACGAGCAGCATGTTTATTTCGAGCATTTAGTCTGTTCTGATGACTCCTCGCGATAACGAGGTTTTACTGTATTATATATTAATGCTTTTTTCCAAATTCTTTGTAATTCTCCCATCATCATGCTTAGAATATAGAATAAAATTCTGTTTATAGAACAGTTTAGCCGCTATTTTTGTTATATGATTTGAAGTACAACTTTGTTGCACCAAACAAATTACTTTCACAGTTGTATCTAGAAATACGACCCCATTGCACTGAACAATTTAAACAATTTGAGATACAACCTTTGGACAAATATTGTTTTGGCTGGTTCAAATTAATAATAAAATCAGTATTGTTATAATATTTGTATTTATGTAGATCAGATCTTTTTCTGCAAAAAAGTAAATTTTGAAAAAAATGTCAGATACAGCCTAGTTCCACTGACATGATGATATGTCATTTTCAAAAATTTCACAATAAAAAGGCCTTTAGAAGGGGTTTGTTTTAAATAGCCAAGAGGAAGGCTTGGTCGATCAGGCTCTTCTATTTGACTGGGTCAAGAAAGTGTGGGTGAGCAGCCCACGCAGGATGACAGAAAAGTCTTTGCTGGTCTTTGATGCATTCTGGGCTCATCAGACTCTGGTTGTGAAGACGATGTTAATGGAGGATTGTGAGATGACACTTGCTGTCATTCCAGGTGGAATGACTTCGGTTTTACAACCTCTAGATGTGTCCATCAATGAGCTGATAAAAGTATCCTTCAACAGAAATGGACTGATCAATATGTGGATGAGCAACATACATCCGTTGGTAGAATTCAAACTCCTGAGCGAGACGAGATCTTCAAATGGATTATCTTCAAATGGATTATAGATGCAATGAGATGAATAGGTCCCCAGTCATCATTTTTAGCTCACCTGAGCACAAAGTACTCAGAGTGAGCTATATTGATGGGTCTATGTCTGGCATCCATTGTTGTGTGTCGTGTGAGGTTGGCATTCACTGGAATACCTTGTGAACACTCTATTGGTCACAGTTTTGATTAGATGTTCATCAAACCTTGTTAGAGTGTTTGTCTTAATGATACCTTGGACAAGCTTGAATATGGGTCATCTGAGGTTGCAAACTAGATCAACAGGTCAAATCAAGTGAAAACCTTGTTAACACTAAGGGTCACAGTTTTGATTGGATCTACATCAAACCTTGTCAGAGTGTTTGTCCTAATGATATCTTGGACAAGATAGAACATGAGTTATCTGGGGCCAAAAAAATGAAAATGGGTCATCAGGTCAAATCACTGGAAAACTTTGTTAACACCTAGAAGTCATAGTTTTGATTGGATATTCAGCATACTTGATTAGAATGTTTGTCTGAATAATATCTTGTTAATTTTTTACATGGGTCATCTGGGGTCATAAACTAGGTCACCTGGCCAAATCATTGGAAGACTTTATTAACATTCTAGTGGCCATGGTTTTGATTGGATATTCACCAAACCTTGTCAGAATGTTTGTTTTAATGATATCTTAGACAAATTTGAACGCGGATTATCAGTTCAAATCAGTTGCAATCATTACTCAGGTGAGTGAAAAAGGGCCATCATGACCCTCTTGTCAAAGCTTTCAAGAACTGTGACTGTGGTCCAGTGGTTAGTGCAGTGCACTGGACTTGTAATCCAGGTCGTGGCAGGTCATACCCTTCTGTGGAGAAGTTGCAAGCTCCTTATGGAAGGGTAAGTTGGTACTGTTTTGTATACAGTCCAGGAAAACTGCCTAGGTGAATCAGTGGCCGTATATAACTGAAAAAATGTTGAACGATGGCACGTAAACAGTCCTTTTCAGGACTACGCATATTTTTTTTAAATATTACCAGTACTCACAGAGCAACAGATAAGCTTTCCCAGTGAATTGGGTATTACTCAATCATTTCATTTTGAATTGGGTATTTGCTATATAATTGGGTTCCCTGAAACCTGTCAGTCTGTGATAATTTATATCAATTGGGAATTCATGCTCTTACTTATCAAGTCTAAATTGGTTGTTTTTGAACCGCATCGCTACGTTTATCCGAGACAGTGAGGAACGACTGACAGACGAAAATGATGATATGCATGTATGTTCATGAAAATTGATTTCGATAGTCATCATAAATATTTTAATTGGGTATTTTGCTTTTGTAATTGCTTTTTGATACGCATTTAAAATAGTTTCAATTGCGTATTTTGTAAATTTAATTGAGTAAATACGCAAATGTGCAGCTTATCTGTTGCTCTGACTCATAAAAAACAAACTCAAATTTAAAGTCAGTATTCATTTTGTATATTGATTTATTATCGGTACCCTTATTCTGATAATTTATTTGCTTTATACCACTTGTAAATATCATGTTTTTTGCAATGTTTACGAAGCACATAAACTGAATGGCGCTATTTTTTTTATTTTTCATCCATTTTGATAATTTTCTTTGCACAAATAGTATATTAGTTTCCTTTATGAATTTTTTTCCCAGGATTTCATCTGATTTTACCTGTGTCTTATGCACATGTGCAACCTATACATAGGTGTTTACTGTAAGTTTTTACTAAGAAGGATAGGACCAGTTCATTTTTCTTTGACACTTTTTGATTGAAATATAAAATATTATGCAATACCAGTATTTGGGGAAAATATTACAATAACCAGTACATTGCAGCATATTCTAGAGACCTAATCTTTATAGTGTGAATATATCAATACCTAAAATGATTACAGTGTAATCTTTAGAGAATTAAGTTCTGTGTATTTACCTGTAATAATTAATGTTATAAACAAATATCAAGCCAATTATGTAAATTAGTTAAGGAAAGAAAATTACTTATTTATAATTAATAGAACACATTGACCATAAAAAAGATGGTAAATTCTAACAAAGCAAATGATACCTGGTCAGGACACAGTCCATTACCAGTTTGTTAAACATCTACCTGTCTGCACTCTCACTTTTACTTGAACAGGGCTCGACAAATCCACTAGTCCATTGATAATTACAAATAGAAATTGACTCAGAATGGGTTGAAATTGCTGTAGAACTAGTTAAAATTCTGAAGTGCCAAGGTTGAGGTCTTATTCAAGGTCATTCATTATGTATGGAGTATTCATGTCTCAATCATTACTTCCTAATTTCTGAATGGATTTTGAAATTACTTGGTTCTGATGTTCATCATCCCTAGATGATGTGTCAGGGACAAACCCTGGCCCATAGCACCAAGGCAAAGGTCATTCATTATGGAATTTTTGTGTCTCAGCCATAACTTTACAATTTTTGAATGGTTTTTCAAATTATGATGATGTTCCGTGCATAAGACTATGGTCTGTAGTGCCATGGTCAAGGTCAAATTTAAGGTCGTTCATTAAGTATACATTCTGATGCTGTAAATTTGTGTCTTGGCTATAATGTCTGAAAACCTTGATGGATTTTTAGCTCATCTGAGCACAACATGCTCAAGGTGAGCTATTGTGGTGGTCCGTTGTCCATCATCTGTGCGTCCGTCTGTGCGTGTGTCAACTGAATTTCTTTAAACATCTCCTCCTAAATCGCTTAGCCAAATTCAATAAAACTTGAGATGTCCCTTGCATAAAGCTCATCTAAAATTGCTAAAAGAGTTCCATTCCATGCTGAACGGTGGTTGCCATGGCAACTGAAAACAAAAATTTTGAAAATCTTCTTGTCGAAAACCGCAAGGCCTAGAGTTTTGGTATTTGGTTTTTAGCATCACCTAGTGGTCCTTTATTAGGTTTGCTTAAATTAAGTCCCTGGGGTTAAATTTGGCCCGCCCCGGGGGTCCCTTGTTTTAAATAAGTGTTACAGAGTGAAATCTTCTTGTCACTAACTGCAAGGCCTAGAGCTTCGATATTTAGTATTTAGCATTACCTAGTGGTCCTTTATCAAGTGTGCTCAAATTATGCCCCTTGGTGCCAAAATGGGCATGTACATGTTTAACAAACTTTTCTTGTTTCATAAACACTTTCAGTGTCTGCAATGTTCCCCAGGTGAGCAACCTAGGGCCCTTGGGCCCTCTCATTAAATTATTTGTCTCAAACTCATAAATCCAATTCTGACCTTAAGGTCAAGGGAAAGGTGCATCTTCTTTCATGAGCATACACATAAATCAGCGTAAACAAAAGTCTTCATTAATAAAGGACTGTATTAATAAAGTTATTCCTTAATTTTTGAAGAAATGTATGTGGAAAACTCTGTCTCAAGCAGAGCTGTTTAGCGGTACAGTGGAATTGTGGTTGTACAAATTCCCAGTCTAGACTGTTACAGTGACCCCCTTGTCTGAGAAATTTTTTTTTCAAGCGCGGCATTCATACTGACGCAATTGAGCAAGTTTGTGACTTGTGCTAGGTGTCTTATGTTTTACACAAAATGATTATAAGTACATGCTGGTATAGTTCTCGTTCATGATGTGTTGAATTGGCTGCAATGTTTGTCATTGAATTATATCAAATTATTTTAGTCTACTGTGGATATTTATTTGTATCATTCCTGGAGTTGAACTATCATACCATGTATGAACTTTGTTCTTGTTGGTTAGTACTATTATAAATTCAGTATGAGGTACTTGTAATAATGAAAAATAACGTTAAATTAAAATAATTGTTTTATTTGTTAAGCTCATGATAAATTACATGTGGGCATAATATAACACAATAAACAAACCATGCATATTTAAAATGAACATAGAATAACATTAATTTGACATGTCACAATGTAAGATACACATTACATAATGAACAACTTTAATGTATTCACAAAATCACAAAGTGACACATAGTTGTGTCCTAACATGTCTATTCACAGTCATTGTTTGTAAAGAATTACGAAGAATTCTTCATCAGCAATCTCTGACACAAGCAAATCAGACTTAAGGGTCTGGTAAATTGTAATTTTGAGCTCTTGAGACAATTACCCAATGAATCTATTTTACCTCTCAATAACATCCTAGACACACAACATAGAGAGTTCATTTTCATTATCATTCATGGATTCAAATACATTCTTAAGAATGTCTAATGCTTCTAATTCCTGGTCAATGGTTCTTACTATACCTAGCTTACTCCATAGAAGCATTTTCTTCTTCCTCTCTTGAATCGTTGATGGGGCGCTGTCCAAAATGCTTGATATGATGTCATCGTCCAACACAGACTAAGACGTTGGGATCTCTCTCAAACCAAATGAAATTAGCCACCCTAGGACTGAAGGTAGTCAATTTGGCTAATGGAACATTGTCCAGCTTTTTTTTATCTGATGTTTGGTGTTCTGATGTCACAAACCCAGCATGTTTGAAGCAGTTTGTAATGGTTGTTGGTGTAACACATGCCCAAGACTGCTGTAGAAATTTTAGACCATCTAAGAAGTTAATTGTGATCTCTTTTTGTTTTTAATTGATTCAAGCCAAGTCAAATATTTTATTGGCTTTTGACTATAAAGTCCATCCCCAAATAAATTATACACAATGTAAAATAAAGTACAATGATAGTGGTACATGATTACAATGTTCAACATGTTGAGAAAAAATATAATAATAATATGAATGAAAATTATAGTGAAAAGCATGTATACTTAATACTACATGACAGATAGATTAGAAAAGTAAATAAATATGAAGCTTTACTTTTTGATCCAATTATTGGTGTTGATATTGTATACTAGTACAATATGATTAATGATAATAAATCTAACTGTAGAATACAATTAATTATAAAGTACAGTCTAGACTGTTATAGCGACCCCCTTGTATACAGCAACATTCTGTCCATAGTGACCCTTTTTCATCTCTCCCAGGTGTTTTTGCTGTAAAAACTGTCTGTATATAATGACGATTTGTGTGATCTGACCAACGACTATGATTTAGTCTCCCAAATGCATGAATCAGATTGTGAACAACTACTTTTTGCGAGGAGAATAATTTTAATATTTTTAACTTTTTAACATTTTAGAGACTAATTGATTTTCAAAATGATTTTGTTTAATTTTCAATTTCATCATGTGAATCTTAATATACATGTATTAAAAATTTTGTATTTTATGTAACCTTAATGTACTTAATGTAAATAATATAAAAAGTAAATAAACACACAGTCTTTATTTATCCTTGAACAATAGCCCTGATATAAAATATAATAATCAAGTGAAGAACCATGCTGGAATGGCTTGACTGTGAATAGTGACCCCCTGTCTACAGTGACCTTATTTTGATTCTTCCAAGGAGGGTCAGTATAGACAGTTTAGACTGTACATTTAAAACATCGAAAGGTTGCTTGGGGCATGTGATTTCAATTTAAGAAAAATAATTACCTTGCTTGACGTAAGGAAGACTCTCAATTTATTGGTATAATAAATGAAAGATGCAAGTTTAATTGATTTTGTACTATTATTATTTGTTTATATATTATGTAAGATTTGATATAAAAATACTTGTCTCAGGTAATGGGTCTTAAGATTTTGTATTACCCTATGGTCCATCCATTGGCTGGGTCTTACATTTGGTGTTGAGAGGCAGTTCAATATCCTCCAGTGTGACAGTTGGGATAAGCAGGACAGTTGTCTATCACTAAGATGATGTGCCAACATTTTTTCTTCATTCTAATGTCTATGTCTTTCAGCCAGGAATATCTTTAATGTTATTTGTGTACTGTGTGGATAAAGTGTGTTTGTTTTTGAAGCAGCTTGGCTTAGCACTTACTGATTACTGATAGTGGCAATTTGTCTGTGGCAATTTGTCTGTACCAGTGGTATTACTACAAACTAGAACTGTCATTCGATTTTTTGAGTGCTTCCCTCCCTTACAATCAATACGTTTGAGTTTGATTGTCTTATCTGGCAAGTATTTGTAGAATATGCCAGTTTCATCTGCATTGTAGATGAAGTCTGGTTTGTTCTTTGAATGAATAACGTTCAGTTTTGAATGTCATTCCACCAGAGCTTCATCAGGGTCATTTACAGATTTGGCCTCCTTGCAGATGGTTTTATATACCGTACCTCCCCATAAAGCTTGACAACCAACCACTCTTAGGCCAAAAAAAGAGGTTTGTTTCTGGGTACCCTGCCAACCCAATAATTTACCAGCCAACCCATAAGTTTTTATTGTGTCCAAATGTGTCCAGTGCTGTATTGAAATTTTCACAACTCATTAATATTGCGGCACACACATACCCATACAGTGTTGCCGATATATGTAAAAAAAATAAAATAAAAAAATCCCTACCTACCGACCCATATTTTTTTGTGCATGTGGCCAGACACTAAACATTTTTAGGCCTTAGCCTGGAAGTCTGAGATTCTGAGGCTTGCTGCAAATTAAAATCTTTTAAAATCAGCTTTTGTAACATCAAGGCACCAGTGAGCATTTCTCCTTAATCACAAGCATTTGAAAACCGTTTAAGCAAGGCTTTCTCTAATTCATACCATTTGCAGGTTTTCATTGCTTCACGTTTCGGGCCATACTCAGTGAACCCTTCCTTTATTGATTCCCTTTTAGCTAGCCAACTACCTAGAGTACTTGTGCTGATGCCAAATTCTTTGGCAATTTGGGCTTGTGATTTCATTCCCTTCTTGACTTCAAGAATAGCTTGGTACTTAAACTATATTCTTTGTACTTTCTGCTTCACCCTGTCTTCCCTTTTGCTGACATTCCTATCCAGTTACTTGCCACGTAAACAGTAAAACAGTAAATAGTTATATTTGATTAAATGCGTATTACCTATGTTGAACATATTCAATGGCATTGTACATTAATAGATTAAAATAATTGAAATAATAAGGTAAATAGAAATTTTTTGCTTAAAATATATACATTTGACTGAAGACCAGTTCTTCTTTGGATTGACTTTAGCAACAACTCCTGTAAATAAAGAGGGTGCATTACTGATTGAACAGCTATACATGAAAGTAAGGATCTTAAAATTGATTCTTGGAGTTTGTGCAATGAATCTTTTGAACTATCGTATTTCCTACACTTTAGGACAAGCTTTGCACACGTTTTGTATGTGTTGCATTTTGCTTAGTTCGCTTTCAGGCACACTGTACAAAATTAAATTGCAGTAATCCAAATGGGATTTGACCAATGATAACACTAGCGTTTCTGTAGCTTCTTTTGTAAGGTATTTATGGATACATTTTATCAGAAAGTAGTTCAACATAGCTGTGCGGCATTTCCTTTTTATATTTTCTTCAAAGTTCAGTGTTGCATCAAGAAATGCTCCAAGGTATTGAATTATTTTGATACAGGTGACTTTGTTTCCATCTGTATCAATTTCTTAGGTGATGCATTTGTATAATTGTTGCATCCTACCAAACATGATAAACTCTGTCTTTGAGCTGTTCAAAGAAAATGAAATAAACACACAAAAGTAAACAAATAACATTTATAATCAGTATCACCAAACCCTGGAAGAAATAAATTCAATAATCCATTTGAATAATCCATTAGCCAAAACTTTGAGAGCCAAGAAAGTATGTCTGCCTCATGACCTTCATGCCATGCTCCCTGCAGCAGGTGTGAAAAACTTGTTGAGACACCATTTATATAATTGTGTCGAAAAATAACTATACATTCGCTATAGGGACTAGATTCAACATTCGTTCCAATGCAAAATCCACATAATCGTGATTTGTACGTTCGCATTTTTTTTTATAAGTTAAATGAAGCAAAAGGAATTCTCTAACATCATTGAAAATTGGCTATTCCATGTTTTATCACTGCTTCATATGGCTTACTCAAGTCTGGTGAGTTCCCTTCTTCCTTCAGAGAAGCATTGGTAACACCTATTCCTAATTTGGGTAAGGATTCTAGTAATCCTAAAAATTATTGCCCAATAGCTCTTACCAGTTGTATGTGTAAAACCCTGGAAAGAATGCAGAATGACCAACTCTTTTCATTCTTGGATTCGTGAGACTTTTCTTAGATAGGCAGGCTTTTATTAACAAACAGCTTGCAGTCTTCTTCGACCTTGATAGTGCCTATGACACAACTTACCTATTATTAGTGTTTCCTAAGTTTTCCTAAACATCATTGAAATGTACATTCCTTCCTGATCCTTCCTGAAATCAACTGAGTATAGCCTGTCAAAGCTCTATCAACTGCCCTTTCCTGTTCAATATTCATTTAAAACTTTAGAAAATATTCTGCTTTTGTTTGCATAAATAGAGCATGTAATTGAAACTGAAGTTTTCAGCCAATTTCTGTTTATCTCCTTTAAAACAAAAGATTTCCAGTGCCAGATTGGCCTAAAATCAACAGATTATGGCTTGTCAAAGCTCTATCAACTGCCTTTTCCTGCGTAATATTCAGTTTTAAACTTTAGGAAATGTTCTGCTTTTGTTTACATGAATAGAGCTGGTAACCTTTTCAAACTATCTACTTATGCTCATGTGTGGAAGCCAGTAATCAAGGGAAACCACTTCAGCAGTCAATTGAAAATGCTGATAATGGTCAATCAGAAGGCTTGTTAATGTGTGTCATATGGTTGTCAAGATGGTTGACTGTGGAGGAAATTTTCTGAAAACTGATTTATTCGTAAAAAATTAACTCATAATCATAATCTGTTTTGTACTCGGGGTACACACACACATTTGTGTATTTGGAAATGAAACATTGAAATACAGGGGAACATTGAACAGTCATTTTGTCATATTTTTATTTTTCATGAAATTAACCAGTTTTTATTTGTATATCTTTAGCCTATACTGTATTTTATTTTTTAGATATACGACCCTACTGAGGGATTAGCAAATTTATTGAAATTTTGGCCATAACATGAACAATTTATATAGTTATATATGGGAAGTCACTCAGTTATTAACTTTTTATTATAGACATTCATCTAGTATAAGAAAAACTAAACATAGCTCAACATAATTACTTAGAATTTGAAATGGCAGGACAGTGTCTTTATAAAAAAAACTTACTTTAAATGAATGGACATTGTACAATATATAGCACTTGAATTGTACATACAAAAAAGAAGTGCTGCTTACCTTCTCATTATATATGTACAGTACAGAATAAAATCAGGCACCTGTGTTACCAATGTCTGAAAGGAACCACTAAATCATGTGTCTAATATCAAACGAAACAAAGAGCACAAAGTTACAAAAAAACAGACAAAAGAATGTGAAATACCACTCTGACAATAATATTTCACGAAACAGAAATATAATTAATGGCTTATTAAAATGCCATTTATAAAACCAAAGGGCATTTATTTGTTCCTTTACTATTTACCTGTGATGGTCAACTAATATATGTTGATGACAATACAAGTGTGTATCAACTAAGCACTAGGCTTAAATGATACAACCAAGTATTTGGATACTGGCAATGTTCAGAGCCCAAATTTGGAGTACAATTTTTAAGCTATGATGTGCAGTTAATTATTGATATGATCATCTATTGGGAGAAAGCCATTGATGAAGAGAAAAAGTTTAATGGACATGTGTGTTGTGTAACTTTTCTTAGGAAGTGGGCACTTTGAAGTGAAGACCTTCAGATATTGGTAATAATAACCCAGTGATTTTTTTGCAATTTTTGGATAGGGTCCAAGTTCTGTTCCATTGGGAAAAATGCAGTGTGGTGCCAAAATTGGGAATTTTTTATGTCAGGCATTCGGAAAATTCAAACAGACCATTATTCTGAGAAAGGGATGACACTTCTTTGTAGTACTCATCAGTGATGCTTGTTCTGACCCTAATCTTTCAGTCATAAAGTTAGAGTGAATTTTTGTGTAATGTAGAACTTACTGTAAGTGATTTCCTTCCATTTTGAATCTGAATAAAGGGTGTATTGTATTATAAGGTTTTTGTATTCAACAATTACTAATGTTGATATTAGATATGTTGATTTTCCACATAAATGACATGTGTGTGTGTATCTTGGTGTATTGTTGTACATACCTGTAATAGTCAAAAACCGTAAATTTGTTAAAATTTTAATAGACATATTTTTATTAAGAGTACTTCCACCCTAACAGTTTAGTGCAGGTTTGATTCTTAGATGAGTATTATTAAGATAAAAGCATGGTTACCATCCTCTTCCTTAAGATTAAATAATTTTGAGAAAAAATATGTTTAATTTAACATTGTAAAGATGAAATATAATAAAAAAATATAATGATTTCATGGGAATGGAAAAATAATATAAATATGTACATGTATACCATATGGACAATTTACATATTATCACAAGTGTAGAAATGAACCAGAAGCAGGAAAAATTGACCAGCTATTTGAGTGTTCTTGACTGCTACGTCTTCCCCACAGGGGCATGACCACTTTGCCCTGTACTACCTCAGACCCCCTTTCTACTTTGAGTAGCTTACCAGCTACATGAGAACATTTCTACACCCCTGCTAACAGATTACATTTTTTTCTTTTCTTCCTTTGTCTCCTGGATTTTTGTATCCTATCTGTCCCTCTGTTATTTGGCCTCTCGGTTAAGAAAAGGTTGGTATCTGCACCTTGTAAATTTAAACACTGTACAGGTAGGCACATAAGTTGCCTGCCAATGCTTGGTGAACATATCATAACGAATCCAGACCTTCCCAGGGTTGCAAACAGCCGCGGGCCATTCTATGCCACCATCTGGCCATACCACTCTGTCTGCCTTTTCAATTTGGGCCTGTGCCATTGTAGATACATCAGCTGTAATTCAAAAATGGTCTTGTATGCACTTTATTGCATATGACTTATGTGTCGAGGGTTATAACATACTTCAGAATATAAATACATTACACACGGATCTCTTATAATTGTAAGCATGACTTCAATAAATCAATAACGTCCAGTACCATACTTCCCTACCAGGATTGCATAAAGTGTATTGACTTTGGCACAAAACTAAA
This sequence comes from Lutraria rhynchaena, assembly GCA_008271625.1. Classification (NCBI taxonomy): domain Eukaryota; kingdom Metazoa; phylum Mollusca; class Bivalvia; order Venerida; family Mactridae; genus Lutraria; species Lutraria rhynchaena. The sequence continues at coordinate 763,337 of VIBL01000130.1, forward strand.
AATCACCTTATGGAATGATTCTAATGATGATGTCTATTCATTTGGTGACAGTTTCTTGACATTGTTCACTTACACTCTTTGCCTTTCATTGCCTTTGTCATCTCTGCATGTAGCTTAAGCCCTGAAAAATAGTTTTACATACAAATTTTTGTTTACCACTGTAATACAGGAACCAAAGAATAAGGCCAAGACATTATTTACTGTATGATTATCTATTATTTATACATGTGTATGTGCACCAACTCCAACCAAGTATTTCCAATAAGAAATATAATTATAACAACTCTTAGGACATGAATACTTTAACATAGAGTATGTACCTTATTAAGTGTTTTTGTGTGCTTCATAAATATTACAGAATTGTGATGTTTACTTGTGGTATAAAGCAATTAAATTGTTGAAACAAGGATACTGAAAATAAATCTATAAAACTGAATATTGACTTTGTGTTTGTTTTTGGTGTGACAATTTGAAGTACTGGTAATACATCCAAAATGTTTGTAGCCCTGAAAAGGCCTGTTACCAGCCTTGAAAAGGGTCGTGCATGTATCACACGCACCCAACTTATCTCTAGTTCAGGCACACAACACGAAACTTCAACCAACAAGAAATTGTTAAATGTAAAAAATTGTTATTATGAGCACCTGACTTACCTCAAGCATTTTAGTCTGTTCCAGAGGTAATGAAGTTTTGCTGTACAACATTTCTTGAAGGCTTTAACAATGATAGCTGTGTCCATTTCATCCTAGGCATCAACAATCCATTTGCAGATCTCATCTAGCTCGGGTTGACAAATTCTGCTTCTGGACGTTTATGTATGTTGCTGTCCACATACCACTCCATCCATTTCTGTTGAAGGATATCCATCATCAGCTTATTGATGGACACATCTAAAGGTTGTAAACCCGAAGTCATTCCACCCAGGATGACAGCAAGTGTTGTCTCACAATCCTCCAACATCGTCTTCACAACCGGCGTCAGATGAGCACAGGATGCATTCAAGACCAGTAAAGTGTCATCCTGCCTGGTCTTCCCACCCACACTTTCATGAGCCAGTCGAATGCAAGAGTCTGATCTACACAGCCTTTCTCTTGCCGACGTACAACAACCCCCTTTGGCCATTGTACTTTCTTTGGCAGCGTTTGTAAAATGACATGTGGTGGCTTGCGCCCATTTGCCATGCAATGAAAAAGTAATGTTTAAAGCTTCAGGACATTTTTTTTATAAATTTATAGTATTAAAAATATTTTTTTTCACAAATCAATCAGTATTTTATCATGAAAGGTATAATGTTTTATTACAATAGTTTTCTTTTCTTTAGTTAAAACATGTATTTCTTATGCTCAAGTTTTTCTGAGAACAAAATTCTACCTAACAAATAATGTTTAAAATGCTGATTCTTTCATACAATCAAGGATTTTTTTTATTTATGATTGTTCTTTTACAAAATAATGTACAATTTCATTAGTTAATTATCTTTATAGTGTCGTACCAATAAGAAAAGTATTTCATGGAAAAATGTCCTGCAGCTTTAAATATATTTAGACATAAAGAAAACTAAGTAATTCAATAAAAGATAAAACTCGTATACTTAAAATGATTTAATTATACAGTAAAATCTCGATAATGAGACCACCTTCAGGACCTAAAAAATTGGTCATTATAACGAGGTGGTGTCATTATCAAGTTGAATGTTAGGGGAGTAATTGGAAGCCGGTCCAAAAAAGAAATCATTATAACAAGATGGTCATAATATTGAGCTGGTTGCTATGTGAGGTTTTTCTGTATTTATTGATTTATTATGAAGAAGTAAGAAGTCTCTCTTTGATATATATAAATAAGAATATCTCATAATATTCCAAAATTTATGGGAGTAAATCCATTACAAAATTCAACTATGATTTTCAGGCAGAAAAAAATTTAAGCAATGAGCAGAATTTTTAGTTGTATTTATACTATAACCTGGACTGACTTATCCAATGTATGGACAATGTTAATGATTAAGTCATTGTGTGGTCACAAAATTTCACACGTTTCCCACACCACCTGGTTTAATTAGTGTGTCTATCCACTCACATTGTATACACCCATTCTTTTTGTATTCCCCCTCTAACCACCACTCCTTATTAGGCCTAAAAAAGAAAAAGGTTTGTTTCCCGTTACATGCCCCCAAAAATATGGGTTGGTAGGTAGAGATTATTTAGCTCACCAGAACCGAAGGTTCAGGGTGAGCTGTTAGGATAGGTAGGTGGATGCTCCGGCGTCCGTTGTCCGTCGTCTGGCGTCAACAATGGTCTTTTCCTCTTCTCGACTACCAGTCAGATTTACTTCAAATTTGCTGTGCAGAAGCCTTTTGCCGTTCTAACTGCAATTTGCTCATATTGTACTGGTTGAACCCTTTTAGGGGTCACTAGAGCTAAAAACAGAAAAAAACTTTTAATCATTTTCTTCTCATGAACCAATGGATGGATCAACACCAAACTTGGTCTGTAGCATCCTTATGTGGACTTTTATCAGATTTGCTCAAATAAAAATGGTTGACCCCTTTTAGGGGCAGCTAGAGCTAAAAATAGAAAAAACCCTTAATCGTCTTCTTCCAATGAACCAATGGATGGATCACTAAACTTGGTCTGTAGCATCCTTAGATGGTCCTATCTCAAGTTTACTCAAATAAATTTGGTCAGCCTCTTTTAGGGGCCACTAGAGCTAGAAATAGAAATAACCCTAAAATGAATTTTTCTCATGTTTCTATGGATGGATTATTACCAAACTTGGTATTTAGCATCTTTAGATAGTGTTCTATCAGATATGCGAAAAAAAAATTGGTTGGCCGCTATTAGGGGCCGCTAGAGCTAAAAATAGAAATACCTTTAAACGTCTCCTCATGAACCAATGGATGGATGATCACTGAACTTGGTCTGTGGCATCCTTAGATGGTCCTTTCTCAAGCTTGCTCAAGTAAATTTGGTCGGCCCCTTTTAGGGGCCGCTAGAGCTAAAAATAGAAATACCTTAAAATGACTTTTTCTCATGTATCTATGGATGGATTATTACCAAACTTGGTTTTTAGCATCTTTAGATAGTGTTCTATCAGATTTGCTCAAATAAAAATGGTTGGCCCCAATTAGGGGCCGCTAGAGCTAAACATAGAAATACCTTGAAATGACTTCTTTTCATTAACAAGTGGTTGGCATCCTTCAGTCATCACAAATATTCTTTTGTAGTATCTTTTGATGGTCCTTTATCAAGTTTATTATTGTTCCCCATTATTTGCCCACAAGTTTACCTTTTTAGTAACAAGTTAATTAATATTTATTCTGGTGAGCGATGCAGGGCCATCATGGCCCTCTTGTTTTATGTATACTGATGGGTCTATGTCCGGCTTCGTGGGTTGTGCGTCGTGCTGCATCGGCATTCACCTTGTGAACACACTAGAGGTCACATTTTTGGCGTGGGGCTTTGTCTTGATAATATCTTGAATGAGTTCGGAAAAGGGCTATTTGGGGTCAAAAACTAGGTCACCAGGTCAAATCATGTTTGTCTTAATGTTTTCTTGGACAGGATTGAACATGGGTCATTCGGGGTCAAAAACTAAGTCACCAGGTCAAATCACGGAAAACTTTGTTAACACTCTGGAGGTCATTGTTTTGATTGGATATTCACAAAACCTTGTCAGAATGTTAGTCTTAGAAATATCTTGAAAATTTTTTATCATGGGTCATCTTAGCTCAAAAACTATGACACCGGCCACTGGAAAACCTTTTTGACATTCTAGTGGTCATAGTTTTGATTGTATATTTACCAAACCTTGTCAGAATGTTTGTCTTAATGACATCTTGGACAAGTTTGAACATGGGTCATCTGGTTTCAAAAAAGTAGGTAAATCAGGTCAAATCAGTTGCAATCTTTACTTAGGTGAGTGAAAAAGGGCCATCTTGGCCCCTTTGTTTGCATTAATCATCAACATTGTATGGGCATATGTGGGAGGTTATATTAATGAGTTGTGAAAATTACAATATAGCACTATGATTTGGACGCTGTAAAAACTTTTGAGTTGGCAAGTAAAGTATTTGGTCAGTCAGGTGGCTGGAAACAAACCTTTTCAGTAGGCCAACAACCTACATGACATAAAATTTTATGCTATACAAACAAATGTGTAAATTCTTTTGGATTTAAAAATAAAGGGGGGGATCTGTTTATGTCCTATACACTGTTATTATTCATTCATTTTCATTGATATTTGTGGGAACTTCTTCAAATTTTTTGTATACATTGTGGTTGGGTGGAAGTTTGCAAGGCATTATTATTCATGCCAAAGGTCACATAAGTTATAGAATTAAGTCCCCCTTGAAAGTTAGTTGGTCATGTGTTCCGTCCTCAAATGATAGAAGCTTTTGTTGACTATTTCTCTTAAATTTTGTTATAGAAAACTCTTTCCAATTTTTTATATGTATTGCAATTGCATGGAAGATGTGTACAACATATTGATAATGTTGGCATAGCCATACTTTGCAGAGTTATGTCCCCTTCATGTTATTCATTTATTGCTTTAGAAAGAGTAACTTTTGATTTTTTTATGAGGGAATTTTTTAAAATGCGCACAACGTATTATTCATGCTGATGCAGTCATACGTTGCAGAATTATGTCCCTTTGACCTTAGTTATTTATTGCATTATAAGGAATAGCATTTAAATTGATATGAGGGCTTGTGTCATGTTTATTTATGTCCCCACAAATGAATAGTAATTGTGTATTGCCATATTATGGAATTGTATACATTGCAATTATACTTTCCTTTGGAATTGTTCAAAGAAGTAAATTTATTGGGGGTTGTTAACACTCTAGAGGTGTCACACTTTAAGTGAATCTTCATCAAACCTGGCCAGAATGTTTGTCTCAATGATATCTTGGACAAGTTTGAACATGGGTCATCTGAGGTCAAAAACTAGATCATCAGGTCAAATCAAATGAAAACTTTTTAACACTCTAGAGGTCTCAGTTTTGATTGGATCTTCATCAAACTTTGTCAGAATGTTTGTATTAATGATATCTTGAAACAGTTCAAACATGGGTTACTTCCAGTGAAAAACTAGGTCACCAAGTCAAATTATTGGAAAACCTTGTTAACACTCTAGAAGTCACAGTTTTGATTGTATCTCCCCCAAACTTTGTCAGAATTTTTGTATTAATGATGTCATGAACAGGCTTGAACCCACGTTTGTAAAAACTCTTTGGAAAAAGAATTTTAAAAAAATCAGAATGAGTAAAAACAATAAAGAAATAAACACAATACAAAAACTGACAAACAAAAATCGACAATACCGGGGTGTCGAAAGGTTGTTCTTGACCACAGACACCTAGCAGAAAGGCAAGGATCAGGGTAAAGGCAACCAGTACTCTTGGTATACTAAAGTTGGGTTGGAGACTGTTGAGCAAAATTGCATCATAGTCTCCGTGTAGGCAACAGCATAGGATGGCCCATATAAAATAAATAGCCAAAATGAAAGCCAAACCATGCGTAGAAATTTAAATATTATTTCATTTAATGCTCCAATGTTGAGCACCCAAAAAATCCCTGAATTAAAACTTTCATTCAATAAAAATCCACATTTAGATATTTATGTATCCAGAAAGTTAGGTCAGTAGGTCATCAAAAAATATTGCTTGATTCAATTTAGAAAAAAACTTATGTAGTGGTTTGGCAATATGTATCAAAAATTTGCTCAATTATGAATACATCAGGGTAGACAACCCCAAGGGTCAAAATGGTATCTCTAAAATAGAGTACCAATTAATAAAAATACATTTCACCAAACAATCTTTACTTTTGGCAAATATTTATTCTAGAGGATGTGATCTTGAATCCCTAGATCACATCATAAAGAGCTTTCCATCTGAAAATGAGGCAATTAAGAGTATTATAACGGGATTTTATTGCTCACCATGTTGAGTGGGGCTCAATAACATCAGACCATTATAGGAAGGGTATTCTGGAATGGGCTAAAAACATTACTTGATTCTATTCAATGACGGCACTCCAACAAGAATAGACAAATCAATGGGGAAATTAGCAAATATAGATTTAACCTTTGGCACCCCTCCAAAATTGCCTCAGTTTTAGGTTGGGTGTTCATGAAGATACCCTCGGGTCAGACCATTTCCCAATCCTAATTTCGATTAATGGGCAAAATTCTATAAATCAAAATTCTCAGCTATACATTTAGGCATAATTTTAGATTATGAATTGACATTTAGACCCTGTATAGATTACTTAGTTAAAAAGTGTACCACAGACCTTAATATAATGAAAATTCTCAAAAATACTGACTTTGGAGCTGATAAAAAAAGCTTACTGCTACTATACAAAATTCTCATTAGATCCAAAATTAGTTATGGTGCAGGAATTTATGCTGCTGTTGCCCCAAATTTATTTTAAAAAAATAGATAAAATTCAGTAACAAGAGGGCCAAGATGGCCTTTTTTCGTTCACCTGAGTAAAGATTGCAACTTCTATGGTTTTCCTGTGATTTGGACCTAGTGACCTAGTTTTTAACCTGAGTTGACCCATGTTCAAGGCTGTTCATGATATCATTAATACAAATAATCTGACAAAGTTTGAGGATGATCCAATCAAAACTATTGTCACTAGAGGGTTAACAAGGTATTCCAATAATTTGACCTGGTGACCCAACCAAGATATCATTAAGACAACCTTTTTGACAAGGTTTGGTGAACCTCCAATCAAAACTGTGACTTCTAGAGTCTTAACAAGGTTTTTCTATGATTTGGCTTGGTGACCTACTTTTTGACCCCAGATGACCCATGATCAAGTTTGTCCAATATATCATTAAGACAAGCATTTTAATAAGGTTTGGTGAACCTCCAATCAAAACTGTGACTTCTAAAGTCTTAACAAGGTTTTTCTATGATTTGGCTTGGTGACCTACTTTTTGACCCAAGATGACCCATGTTCAAACATAACCAAAATATTTTTAGGACAAGTATTTTGACAAGGTTTAGTGAAGATCCAAACAGAACTGTGACCGCTAGAGTATTAACAAGGTTTTTCTATGATTTGAACTGGTGACCTAGTTTTTGACCCCTGAAGACCAATGTTCGAACTTAACCAAGATTTTATTGTAACAATCATTTTGACCCATGTTTGAACTTGTCCAACATGTTATTAAAACAAATGTTCTGACAAAGTTTAATGAAGACTCAATCAAAATTGCAACCTCTAGAACATTAGGTTTTTTGGTGTGTTGACCTAGTTTTCAACCGGAGATGACCCACATTTGCACAATTTTACAAGATCATTAATACAAACATTCTGACAAAGTTTCATGAAGATCAATTAAATCTGTGATTTTGAGAGTGTTAACAAATTTCCATTCTATTTGACCTGGTGACCTAGTTTTTGACCCCAGATGACCCATGTTCAACTTGTCCAAGACATCATTGAGACGAACATTCTGACTAGGTCTGATGAAGATTTGCTCAAAAGTGTGACCACTAGAGCATTAACAACCCCCAGGTGTGGATGCCTGATGCCAGAGTAGACTGACTGATGAGTATAGCTCACCAATCACTACGTGCTCAGGTGAGCTAAAAAGCCCTTAGGATATCCCTTGGGCCCTAAGCTCCACCCCTACTCACAAACTGGAAGCAGGGGCTGGTGTGCTTTCTTTGGCTATCTGGCGCATGGCCCATACTGTCGAATGCTGGGCCAGAGCACAATCAAGGGGAAATAACCCCATGAACTTTAGCTTTTGGACAGTACACTTTGCCAAGAGCAAACTAAAAAATATCCCCCCATTGGGGCTCTTACCAAAAACTTGGTGGAGGGGTCTGGTGTCAAAGACATACAGGTAGCAGATTTCAGGTCAGTAACTGAACATCCTTGATTGATGACCCCACCTCATATTGATCTATCACTATCTTTTAAAAGCTTAAAAACTGACCTTCCACACCTAAGCAAAAATCAAATTAATTTTCATTCAGACTAATTTTATAATAACTATTTAATTATTTATACACTTATAAAGGTTAACACCTTAGATATAAAATTTTAATATTTCCTTTTTGTAAATAAACATATGGTAGATGAAAAAATTTAATGAGAGATAATACAAATAAACCAAAATAAACACCTTTTTCTCAACACGTTTTACACACTTATGTCTGGCCTGGGAAAGGGAGTGAACTCTAGCCCACCCTGTACAGGAGTACTGAAATGTAAAACAATAAGTCCCAGTTAAAACCCTACCAGCTAAGTTACAGTTGTTAATGTGACTGGATAGCCGAATTACCAGATATGGTGCGATAAACATGACTGAGCCCAGATCATGCTTCCTGGCCACACTATGGATCCCACTATTCAATGGCACTTTCATATTAAAATCCCCAAAAACTGATTGCATTGATCAAAGTGCAAAGGTCACTATCAGATCATCAGTACATTATAACTGTCCCTTAAAACCTTCACGCCCCAAATAGTGCATGCCAACATTGTACTGTGCAGACCATAACACCGATAGTCTTTGGAATCATGGCATGCATTTTCAACACAGAATTCTTCCTTTGAATCCATATAATAACTGGGGAGCATTTATTATTAGTTGTCTTTTCCTGATCCAACAACATCACTGATAAAAGAAAAATCTCAGTGTTAAAGGATAAATAAAGGACTATTCTTCTTTTAAAGAAGGTTTCATCTCTCTATGTAGAAAGTATTTTAGCTGTAAACTAGTTTGTATATTATAATTTTACTTTTTTTACATTTTTGTCTCTTTTAATTTAGTTAATTTTATGGCCATGGAAAGTTTTGTACGAGTTCACTCATAAAATGCCATTTTTATCCTTTACTATTTTAACCATTGTTTTAATTACTACACAGAAGGTGAATAACAATTTTATAACTATCAGTCCTGAATTATTCATACTTTCATTTTTAGATACATGTTATTAAATAATTACAATTTAGGTTCTGGGGGTTATTTTTGAAACCATCATACTCTCCTGCATGTATCAAAGACTTCATCAAACTCATATAAATGCGGCTGGCTGCTAAAAAACTAATGGTTCTTATTTCTACATGGAGCAAACATTACATTAGAAATACACAAAAGTTTGCATCCTCTCATATATGTTGTATAAGAGAATGCAAACCACATCTTTGAAAGTATTTATTTATTATGGTATCCAATTGTTATATGAATATCAGGCTGGTAACTATAATATCCTATTACAACAATTACATGATATATTCTTACATCTGACATGACGAAATAGAAAAACGAAAAATTAGTAAGCAAACGTAAAATAATTTTAAATACTAAAATAGCTATGAAAGAAAAAATAACTATTAATCCCGTCTTTATAGTTTAAGTTAAAATAGTTAAATAAAGACAATATTGATACCCTTTTTAACTAAGTTGATGGAGATAGTAAATGCTCACCCATATGGGAATACCCCAGATCCGAGGGTAAACAGACTCACTATATCCTTGAACTTGGGTCAACTTGGTTCAAAAACTAGGTCACCAGGACATATCACAAAGGTTGCAATCTTTATTCAGGTGGGCAAAAAAGGGCCATCATGGCTCTTTTGCTTTGAAAGAATGTTGGTGCACATAAGTGATATATCAGAAATTAAAATTGTTTACTCAGTTTTATTTGATTTAACTACTGCACAATATACAATAAAAATGTATATCATTTCCTTAATATGCCAATACTAGTATACAATTATTCTAGTCAACTATTTGCATGCCCTGTAGACATGCTCACCTTGTCCACTAATTGCATTTTGTGGGGGTATTTAATTACAATTCAGTGATAGGTCTAGTTTATATTGATGAGCTCCACCACATTTGCAGGTTTGAAAATTGAATCTAGGCAAAGCTTGTTAATGACTGCAGGCACCCCATCAATGACTATTTCTGTGAGTCAGTCCAGCTTGGGTTGTTTATTATTTTTGTCAGACGTTATCTCCTGGGAATTCCAACATTGCTACTCCCAATGACTATGGGGTCATCCGCTAGACCCAGTAGCACTTCAATACTAGTCAGTTTTCTCAGTTTAATAACATGTAATTCGGATAGTAGGCTCACTGGCCCCTAGATTTAAGGATGGATCTATACTTTTTGGGGCCCTTAACAAGGTGTTGGTTCATGGGGTCCAGAGTACAGGCCCTCTTCTGTTTCATCACTTGTTTTCACAATTCCAAATAATCTAACAGTTTGCTTTTTCGTATCCATTTCATATTTCTTGCAAGTGTCCTCAAATCTTTGGATAATCTCATGTTGGTCTTCCAAATGCATTGACATTGCAGATACATCTGAATTAGTTTTACATGTTCATGGTCTATTTGATCAAGTTTTGTATTTTTGTTGTCTAATCTATGTTCATTTTGTGTTGGTGTTGTTTCAACATGATCCTAGGCCATGGCCATGGTCCAGTGGTAAGTGCACTGGACTTGTAACAGGAGATCCGGGTTCAAATCCCGGTGGCAGCAGGTCATACCCTTCTATGAAAATTTGACTGAAATGTCGATTTTCCTCCATATATGGAGAAGTTCCCAGCTCCTTGTGGAAGGGTAAATTGGTACTGGTTAATATACAATCCAGGAAAACTGGTTAGATGAACGAGTCGCCATATATAACTGAAAAATTGTTGAAAAACAGCATTTAAGCCCGGTGACAATAAGTCACACACACAAACAAACAACATGATCCTTCTTTTCATAATTGACATTTTGTTCCTCATCTTATTCATATCTGCTCTTTCACCAGATATTTCATATCTCAACTGATCAAACTGCTAAGCTATATTTGCATTTGTTGCTGAAATACCTTCTGATATCTGCCGAATCTCTAATAATGGTCCTGGATCAGTGTGTAACACACCCCAGTACCCCTGTGGCAAGTGCGATCAGGAGATATCTTGGAGCCAGAAAGCCATCCTTTGTGACAACTGTGATCAATGGTTTCATACAGACTGCCAAGGGATAGGTAATTCAACTTATGAAAAACTGTCAGACTCCCAATTTAGCTGGTATTGCCAATGTTGCAGTAGTTGTAATTGTTCCATGTCCCTAAGAGTTTCCCTAGATTCTCTTAATGATACAAATATCTACTGTCACCTTGGGTCTTCAAACCAATCCATTGAAAATGATGTTTCTCTTCAACAAGTTGGGTCTTTCCTTAGCACCTCGGGCTGGAACTTAGATCATCATCCCCTACCTCAAGCCTCATCCACCCCAAAATCAAAAGTTCCTACCCCAAATCCCAAACCTAGAGCCAGTACAAGACCTAAAAAGGTATTAATCAATAAACAACAACGCATAACTGTCCTTAACATAAATTGTAGGTCAATCAAAAATAAAGTCCCCGAATTACATCAGATGATCGACCAGGTAAAACCTGATATAATCTGCTGTAGTGAAACCTGGCTCAAATCCGACATCCATACTGCTGAGATATTCCCAGACAGTTTAGGTTACACAGTCTATAGGGATGACAGAACTTACAGTCAAAGGGGAGGAGTCCTGATAGCTGTGACAAGGACCCTATTGAGTCAGGAACAGCCTGATCTCAAAACAGATTGTAATATCTGTTGGGCCAAATTGAGTATACCCGGTTCCCGAAATATCTATGTCGGTTCATTCTACAAGCCCCATGAAAATGATCCAGATGCACTATCTCAGTTATGGTTGTCCCTGCAGAAAGTCCCAAAAAACAGCATTATATGGCTTGCAGGTGATTTTAATATGCCCGACATAGACTGGTCATCAGAATCTCTCAAGAACTCCTGTAGATTCAAAGCCCTGTATGAAAACTTCCTTGAAAATATTGTCAGTCTCAATCTTGAGCAAATGGTTAAAATTCCCACAAGAAATAATAATGTCCTAGACTTATTCCTTACTAATCTACCCTCCCTGGTATTTAATGTCAAATCCCTCCCTAGCTTAGGAAATTCCGATCATGATATCATCTTCCATGAATTAAGCATAAATAGAGGTCGTCCCGCTCAACCTCAAAGGAAAATCCACTGCTATAAAAAGGCCAACTGGTTAAAAATGAAATCTGAATTGAACAAATTTTCCAGTAAGTTCTGGGGCTGCAAACATATAGACACATGACCTGGACCGATTTTAAGCACGAACTCCATAGACTCTGTGGCTTGTATATACCAACTAAAATTACCAAACATAAACCAAATCTCCCTTGGGTTACTTCTGACATACTAAAACAGATATGCATACGTGACAAATTGTTTGCCAGACTTGTAAAGAAAAATGTAGCTCCTAAATCTGATCCCCAATTTAAGACTTTAAGGGCGATCATCCAAAGAAAAATTCAAAACTCATATTGGTCATACTTAGAGTCAGTTATATTCAACAGGGATTCCCAAACAGGTCATAACAAAAAATTTTACAATTTTGTTAAACATAACAAATCTGAAAACTGTGGAGTACCACCCCTCAAGTCTGAAGGTCAAACTTATACTAACTGGAAGGATAAAGCAAATATCCTAAACAGACAGTTTGAGTCTGTTTTCTCGCAGCCACAGCCATTAAGCCTAAAACAGATTTGCAAACATGCATTAAATCCTCCCCCCACAGTATGCCCTGTATCAAAATAACGGTTGAAGGAGTTGACAAACTCCTATCAGGTCTAAACCCCAATAAAGCTCTAGGTCCAGATCAAATATCACATGATTGGAAAAATGCAACTATAGCACCAGTATACAAAAAGGGCAATAAATCTAAAGCCAGCAACTACAGACCAATATCCCTAACTTGCATTTCCTCTAAATTAATGGAGTACATCATAGTCTCAAACTTGATGACCTACTTTGATGAGCACAGTATCCTTAGTCCTTATCAACATGGTTTCAGGTCTAAACGTAGTTGCGAAACTCAGTTACTGAGTTTCTACCAAGAAGTCTTTGATAGTCTAGATAATGGACAACAGACGGATGTCATTGTGATGGATTTCTCAACGCCTTCGACAAAGTCGACCATCACAAGTTAATCCTCAAGCTAAAAAATATGGGTGTTAATTAACAGGTATCCACCTGGATTAGGTCATTTCTAAGCAACCGCAGCCAAAGGGTTGCAGTTGAAGGTCATAACTCCGACCATTTGCCAGTGTCATCCGGTGTCCCCAGGGTTCAGTCATTGGACCCTGCCTGTTTCTGGCATATATTAATGACTTGCCTGAAACAATCAAAAGTAAGACCAGGTTATTTGCCGATGACACTATAGTCTACCTGACAGTCAAAGGACAGTCAGATGCGGCCATATTACAAAATGACCTTCAAAAACTTGAACTTTGGGAACGAGACTGGGCTATGGAGTTCAACCCAGACAAGTGTGAGGTCCTTAGGGTTACCCGAAAAAAGAACCCTGTGATCTTCCCATACACCCTTCATGGAAAAACACTAAAATCAGCAGAAATTGCTAAATACCTAGGAGTAACTATCTCAAAAGAACTAAACTGGACACACCATATAAATAACATCACCTCCAAGGCAAAAAACTCCCTAAGATTTATCCAAAGAAACATCAAAACCCAAAATAGGCAAGTCAAAACTTTGGCATATGTAATTTATGTTAGACTGCAACTAGAATACTGCTCAATAATATGGCACCCTTGGCAGAAACATCTAACCTATAAAGTTGAAAGTGTACAAAGAGCTGCGGCTAGATATGTTTGCAATAATTTTGATGTCCAAAGTAGTGTCACACAAATGTTACATAATCTTGGTTGGCCCTCCCTAGAAAGCCGCAGACTCCATTCCTCTCTTATACTTCTCTACAAAATCCAGAACAACCTTGTTCATGTTGATCATAACCACCTCATCCCAACTAGAAATTTGAACTTCCTGATCCCCCAGTCCCGTACCCAGTATCATTTTAGCTCCTATTTCCCTAGAACTATAAGGCACTGGAATAGTCTCCCATACCAGGTCAAATCCAGTCCCAGCCTAAATATCTTCAAGGAAAGGCTGGAGACAGCTCCTTTCTAACTCCCTATATGTTTTTAATCTTAACCTTGCACTCATTAATCTGTAAACTTTTATCTTTTAACTGAGCAGTTAATACTTTTTAACACATTTTTTCAAGACAAGCGCCTCCCAGTTATAATCAGTATTGATTGATTGGGAGCATCATGTAGATGTAGATGGATTTAACTCTGTATCCTTTGATTACAAAATCATCATATGGCAGTAATTATTGGGGGTGCTGGTTACAACATCAATACTTAAACTAGGCTTTAACTTGTAAAAATTTGCATGCATTTCATCTCTAATACACATCAGTGTTGAACTTGAAACAATTTTTCTTCAATCACTTTCTTAGATACAAGTACATATTTTATAGCCAAGACCACAAAATAAAATTACCAGTCCAGATGCAAAGGTTTTGTAATGAAATCTAGTGAGTTTCTATAAGGGCTATACTTTGGGTTACTTGCATGTTTCTTAGTACAAGTATGTTAGTATAAGTATATGATAGCTAACTAAATCTATCCCCATTTTGTAAGTCACTTACTACACCCCTGTATTTGTCCAATTATCACTTCTTCATGGTGGCAAGAGTAATCCTTACTGTACACATAAACTGTATACTACAAGATAGTTAACACTTACAATACACTTCACTGAGCACTGAGCACATGTCCATTATATTAAATTTCCAGTGCACGGAAGTTAGTCTTTTCCCAAACCAAATCCCAGTGTACTCATTTCATATTCTGTTTAATGAGATCCTAACAAGGATGCTGGTGTAAAACTATATGCAATTACTAATTTCAGCTTTAAGTTTATTTCTAAAATACAATGCTATTAATATCAAAAACACGAACCCTTGAGAAAACATTGATTGTCATGCCAAAATAAACTAAAAATAAATTATTCTTGACACACATGATCTCTGGTCTTTACCTGGTCCATGTGTTGATGTATATTGAACTCAACGGATTACTGCTTCTGTTTGTATTTTACCAATGAGTCCGTAAAATATCCATTCTCAAATCTCAAGACTTACTTCCAAGTTCTCAAGTATCAAACCTCAAATCCACACTCAAATCTCAGTACTCAAAGCCTAGTTCTTAAATCTCAGTACTCTAAGCCTAGCTTTGAAATCTCAAAACTCAAATTCTTGATCTCAAATCTCAACAGTCAAATCCATCTTTTCACATCTGAACACTCAAATCAAGCTCTCAAATATCGACACTTAAATCCTAGCTCTCATATCTCAACACTTAAATCCAAGCTCTCAAATATCAACAATCAAATCCATCGTATAACATTTTAACACTCAAATCCAAGCTCTCAAATCTCAACACTTAAATCCTAGCTCTCAAACCTCAACACTTAAATCCTAGCTCTCATATCTCAACACTTAAATCCTAGCTCTCAAATCTCAACACCTAAATCCTTGCTCTCAAATCTCAACACTTAAATCCCAGCTCTCAAATCTTAACACTTAAATCCTAGCTCTCATATCCCAACACTTAAATCCTAGCTCTCAAATCTCAACACTTAAATCCTAGCTCTCAAATCTCAACACTTAAATCCTAACTCTCAAATCTCAACACTTAAATCCTAGCTCTCAAATCCCAACACTTAAATCCAAGCTCTGATCACTTTGCTCTCATATCCAAGCTGTCAACACTTAGCTCTCATATCCCAACACTGAAATCCTTGCTCTCAAATTGCAACACTCAAATCTGAGCTTTCAAATCTCAACACTTAAATCCTAGCTCTCAAATCTCAACACTTAAATCCTAGCATTCATATCTCAACACTTAAATCCTAGCTCTCAAATCCCAACACTTAAATCCTAGCTCTCATATCCCAACACTTAAATCCTAGCTCTCAAATCTCAGCTCTTAAATCCTAGCTCTCATATCTCAACACATAAATCCAAGCTCTCATATCTCAACAATCAAATTCTTGCTCTCATATCTCAACAATCAAATTCTTGCTCTCAAATCTTAACAATCAGATCCATCCGCCCACATGTCAACACTACAATCCTTGCTCTCAAATATTAACACTTAAATCCAAGCTCTCATATCCCTACACTTAAATCCTAGCTCTCAAATCTCAACACTTAAATCCTTGCTCTCAAATCTCAACACTTAAATCCAAGCTCTCATCACTTAGCTCTCATATCCAAGCTGTCAACACTTAGCTCTCATATCCCAACACTGAAATCCTTGCTCTCAAATTGCAACACTGAAATCTGAGCTTTCAAATCTCAACACTTAAATCCTAGCTCTCATATCTCAACACTTAAATCCTAGCTTTTATATATCAACTCTTAAATCTTAGCTCTCAAATCTCAACACTTAAATCCTTGCTCTCAAATCTCAACACTTAAATCCTAGCTCTCAAATCCCAACACTTAAATCCAAGCTCTCATATCCCTACACTTAAATCCTTGCTCTCATATCTCAACACTTAAGTCCTAGCTCTCAAATCTTAGCAATCAGATCCATCCTTGCACATGTCAACACTAAAATCTTTGCTCTCAAATCCCAACACTTAAATCCAAGCTCTCATATCCTTACACTTAAATCCTAGCTCTCATATCGCAACACTTAAATCCTAGCTCTCAAATCTTAACAATCAGATCCATCCTCGCACATGTCAACACTAAAATCTTTGCCCTCAAATATCAACACTTAAATCCTAGCTCTCATATCCCAACACTTAAATCCTAGCTCTCAAATCTCAACATTTAAATCCTTGCTCTCAAATCTCAACGCTTAGCTCTCATATCCCAACGCTGAAATCCTTGCTCTCAAATTGCAACACTCAAATCCAAGCTTTCAAATCTCAACACTTAAATCCTAGCTCTCAAATCTCAACACTTAAATCCTAGCTCTCATATCTCAACACTTAAATCCTAGTTTTCAAATCTCAACACTTAAATCCTAACTCTCATATCTCAACACTTAAATTCTAGCTCTCAAATCTCAACACTTAAATCCTAGCTCTCATACCTCAACACCCAAATCCTTGTCCTGAAATCTTAACAATCAGATCAATCCTCGCACATGTCAACACTAAAATCTTTCCTCTCAAATATCAACACTTAAATCCAAGCTCTCATATCCCAACACTTAAATCCTAGCTCTCAAATCTCAACATTCAAATCTCTGCTCTCAAATCTAAAAAATTATATCCATGCTCTCACATCTCAACACTCAAATCCTTGCTCTCAAATTGCAACACTAAAATCCTTGCTCTCAAATCTCAACAATCAAATCCTAGCATTTATACCTCAGTATTCATGCCTAGCTCAAAAATCTCGGTTCTCATTTCCAAGCTCTCAAATCCCAACATTCAACTCCTATCTCTCAAATCTTAACACTCAAATCCTAGCTTTCTGCACTTTCTTTTTTTTCTCTTTACACTTTTCGTGTGTGGCTTCTCAATGTCCCGGCCTCTTGATTGACTTTTCCCCTACCCTTCCAATCTGAGTTTGATGGTTTCATAAGTGCATGTGACTTTACTGTAGTGCTTACTACATTTTAGCAAGATGTATGACTGTACATATTTTAGTAAGATATATTAGAGCTACAGTTTGTCAGCTTATTTCTACAACTCCATAAGTCAAAATTTGGCAATACTGAGATTTTGGTATCAATTCTTTCATCTCAATGAGCTCTTTACAATGATATACTTACTTGTTTGTAGATCTATCCTAATTATGGTTAATCCCAATTTCACAAACCCATAACTTGACTAAAGTTGTTGCATTTCAAAATTTCTAATGTGATTATCTCAAAATGTAGAAATAACCCAACAAGCTTTCCTGACATGCCATGTTTACACAAGAGTCAAACTGGTAGAAATATAAGAAGTCATCTACAAGTAATTATCCTTTTACACAGTTTATACTTGTTTCCTGTACCTTTAATTTAAATGCACGCTACATGACCGCTAGTTGTCGATGCACCAGAAAACACCATTAAAATCAAACAAGTTATTAACAACCATTTAGGGATATATATTGGGTAAAACATACATAATGTCTTAACAAATATGAAAAAAATAAACATCATAGGACATTTTTGAATGTCAAACCTTTTGCACTCGAGTCTTAGGATAAATCAGGTTCCAACGAGGAACTGGTCAAAATTTAGGTCACTAGATCAACACACCAGAAAACCTTGTTAATGCTCTAGAGGTCAAAATTTTGATTGAATCTTCATCAAACTTTGTCAGAACGTTTGTTTTAAATAATATCTTTGACAAGTTGGAACATGGATCATCTGGGGTCAAAAACTAGGTCACTTGGTCAAATCATAGGAAAACCTAGTAAACACTAGGGATCACAGTTTTAATTGGTGGTTCACCAAACCAAGTCAAAATACTTGTCTCATTGATATCTTGGACATGGGTCATTTGGGGTCAAAATCCCAAGGTCAAATCATTCAAAAACCTTGTTAATGCTCTAGAGGTCACAATTTTAATTGAATCTTCATCAAACTTTGTCAGAACATTTGTTTTAATAATACCTTGGACAAGATCGAACATGGGTCATCTGGGGTCAAAAACTAGGTCACCCGGTCAAATCTTAGGAAAACCTTGTAAAAACTCGAGGAGCTCACAGATTTGATTAGCGGTTCACCAAACCATGTCGAAATACTTGTCTCATTGATATCTTGGACATGGGTCATCTGGGGTCAAAATCACCCGGTCAAAACCTTGTTAACCCTCTAGAGGCCACAGTTTTGATTGGATCTTTGTTAAACTGTGTAAAAATTTTGTTTTCATGTTTTCGACAGGTTCGAAGATGGATCATCTGGGGTCACAAACTAGGTCAATAGGTTAAATCTCCTGAAAACTTTGTAAACCCTCTAGAAGTCACAGTTTTGATTGGATCTTCCTCAAACTTTGTCAGAATGTCTGTATTAATGATATCATGAACACATATAAACATGGGTCAACTTAGGTTAAATACTAGGTCACCAGGTTAAATCACAGGAAAACCATAGATGTTGCAATCTTTACTCAGATGTGTGAAAAAATGGCCATCTTGGACCTCATTGGCTAATCTGGTGAAATGTTTGGTCTTTGATTGACACTTGTAATCTCTTAAAGATAGTTTTAGCTTGGAAAACATTCTGTAGGAATACATTTGTCAAATCTAGCACAGAGTACATCACTGATGTATACCTGTCATGATCTGTGTCAGCATTCCCAGGTCATGTCCCCTTGTTGGACTCTATGGTGGGTGGGGAGCATTGATGATGAAAATCACAAAACAATCATGGCATCCCAAAAAAAGTCAAGCGTCCACTGTCCGACTCAGACTCCAAATCAAACTCAAAATCATCCCCAACATTTTATACACAAATTTTTCCAAGGTTCATTGTTGTTTTGGTGGTGTATCCGGATAAACCAATCACAGGACTCTCACCTTTTGTAATAGAAAAACCACTCAATGCAATTCTTGGAACTCCAATATCGGTAAAAAAAACTTGAAAAATCACACATTGCTCGTGGAGTGTTCCACAATAAAAACAGTCAAAAAATCTCCTTTCTATTCAACAATACTTTGGAGCGGGGTTTTTTGTGTTTCCTGATGAAACACTGAATTTCTGCAAGGGAGTAATTGTAAAGACTTAGCATGCTGCGAATCTCTTGGTACGATCATAACCAATTTAAAGACACAGACTGTTTCTTATGTTAAACGCATCAATATTACCAAAAACAGCAAAGTTCCAACTAACACTTATATTCTCACTTTCTCTACTCCAAATGTTCCTTCAAATATCAAAATAGGCTTTCATTCTATCAAGGTCGACGTGTATGTGCCTAATCTACTGCGTTGTTTTAGATGTCAGCAGTACGGCCATCACGAGACAAAATGCAAAAATAATCCCAATATGTTCTAAATGTTCCTCAGAGGGACCAGACCACTATTCAAAAACATATATCAACACACTACTTTGTTTTAATTGTAAATCACCTCATCCCTCTTATTAAGGACCAAAATGGAAATTAGGATTTGATACCTTTGTTGTGCTATCTCTGTATTTTGATGTTTTGACTTGGTTAAACCTTTCTACACTATAAGTATAAGTTATCATTGTGCCTTTTTACTTTATCCTCTAAAGTCATTGGATTTTTATAAGTTAATATAACCTGGCATTTGATTTAGCTAAAAGTGCACATTTGAACCTTGTAATATAATACTCATTAAATACATGTATTTAGTACCAAAATTGATGATAAATATATTCCAAAGACTGTCCAGTCTGGAGGGATGAGAAAGACATCCTTTCATACAAATACAACGTAAATGTATCTTTTTATGAAGCCAGAAAGTAATACAGACCTGCCGAAAAGGCCAGGAGCAGTTGAAAAAAAAACAACAAGTTATGCTAATGTTTCTGCCCCAGCCCCAGCCCCTGAAAAATCTTCCTGCCACACTTGTGACATATTAATCAAAACTCTTCGAGAAAAATTCCCTGAAATGTCCGATACACTTAAAAGTCTGGTTTCTTCACCTTCTTCTTCATCCTCCTCGACAAAACAAAACACTGCAACTGCATAGAAGCAGCCTATGTCTAACACTGCAACCTTTGCTCCATCTCCTGTAAAACCATCCAAAACAAACTCAAATAACACTACAAAAACTAAACAAAACACCAAAAACACCATCCACACAAAAAAATTGTACCTCTTCATCTAAGTCTGCCCCCTCTACAACTAACCCCCCCCTTCTTCATCTAAACCTTCCTCATCTAAACCAAAAAATCGATACAAAAGAAAACATTACAAAAACAACAAACCACAACTCTCTCTAACAAATTCAGGAGTCTCAGTGACAAGAGTGACAGGATTATCGTCTCAGAATTTGAGGATAGGGAAGATGCGGCGTAGTCCCATTTTTAACCCTTTTTTATCCACGTGGCATCAAATAATATTATCCAATAGAATTGTCGAAGCCTGAGGGCCAATTGTGATGAAATATCACTTTTAATTAATCAATACAAACCTGTTGCAGCTTGTCTCTCAGAAACGTTCTTAAAACAGAATGATAATGTATTGTTCAAATCTCATTCTTTTTATATAGTAAAATTTATACCGAGGGCAATAAAGCTCATGGTGGAGTATCTGTAATTGCAAATAGTAATATTCCTCTCAAACAAATGTCTTTAAATACAAATATCCCAGCTGTTGCTGTAAGGATGTCCTTACACAAAGACATTACTTTATGCTGGATATTTATCTACCACCAAAGAAACCAATTAATGAAACCAATCTAAACAATTTGCTATCACAACTTCCTGCTCCATATATTCTAGCAAGAGATTTTAATGGCCATAACATTACATGGAGCTCTGATGATACAAATCACAGAAGTACCCAAATTGAAACTTTTATTCATGATAATGATCTGGCAATTATGAATGATATCAATTCAAAAACTTATCTACATCCTGCTACAGGTTCCTTCTCTACACTTGATCTATCTCAGTGTAGCCCAACATTACTAACAGAGTTTACATGGATAGTTGAAGAGGATACTTATGGAAGTGATCACTTCCCTATCATTTTATCATCAACATATCCATCTAACTACAGCCAACCCAAATGGTTGAAGCTATCCAAAGCCAATTAGGAAAAATTCAAACTGCTTTGCAAGCAAACTATTACTCATGAAAAATTCATGATCAAAGAAATAATGGAAGGGTTTCATCTCCAGTGCGTCATTTGTCAGTTGACGACAAAAATGTAAACTCTACACGAAAAATTGCTGAGGCACTTGCTGATATATTTGAGAAAAAATCTTCCAAAAATTACTCAGAAAAGTTTCAGGCGCACAAATCTGAGGAAGAAAGGAAAAAGCTTAATTTCTCTTCAAACAACAAAGAGAAATACTGTACAACAAACTGTTATCAATGAAAGAACTGAAATCTACCCTTAACAAGGCAAACGATCCTTCACCTGGTCCAGACAAAGTCCATTATCAATTTCTTAAATACTTATCCACACATACTCTTTCTTTTTTACTTGAAATTTTTAATCATGTATGGGAATCTGGTGAATTCCCTTCCTGGAAAGAAGCATTGGTAATACCAATTCCTAACCCATTGGAAAAGGAAAGGCATTTAACTTGCAGTTATTTAGCAGTTATTTCAAATAATTGCCTTTTTCACAAGTTTTTGTCCTCCATCCTAATTTGTAGGGATCCTTTTAAACAAAGGCCATAAGGTTGGTTTTGCCATGACACATCTCAATTATTAATCAAAAAACTTATTTTGTCAGGCTAATCAACTGTCATTTCTAATAATATTTAGACATTCACTTTATTAAGCAAAGTGGTCTAATCATTATTATAAATTGTAAGTTGGTTCCTTAATTCAGCAACATCCTAACTGACAACAAGCTTAGAGGTCTGCAAATTTAAAGCGGATCCATACATGCCTGAAGAGTATGCTTGTTGGCGGAAAGGTGCTGAAAGTATCATGACATTGTTTACATTGTTATATAATGATAAACCAATTCTTCAAAATTAAAAAATGGCTGCCAGCCTCCTATCTTGGATACAAAAGAGAAAAAAGCCTGCCAGTCGGCCATCTTTAATCCGACTAAGACAGAAAGCCCCCACTAATGGCTTGGATATGACTCTGGTCATAATTCATTATTCAAAATAGCCTCCAATTGGTCAACTACATATAATTTAAAACATGGCTACAAATTCTCAATGAAAATTGCCAACTAACAACTTCTACATTTAACTCCAGACAGAAATTGCTACAAGCACCATAACATAATACGTACTGCAAATACACATAAATGAGGGCATGAAATTTCGTGGTTTTGTTCAAAACAACATTTTCATTGGTACATGTATTTTGATTTGTGGATTTTCAATTTAATAAAAGAAAGATGAATCAAAGAAATATTTCGTTGCCCCAGGGGCCTTAGTAGCAATCAGGTCAGGTTCAAGTTTACAAGATCAGGTTAAGAGTTAAAACAGATCAAATGATCATTGAACTGTCATGGTAGTTAATGAAATTGTGGTTCATGAACTCAAATTAAGCCTGGCAATGATCCTAGTAATCCAATTAATTATCGTCCAATAGCTTTAACCAGTTGTTTATGTAAAACACTGGAAAGAATGGTGAACAACAGGCTTCTGTAGTTCTTGGAATCTAAAAATCTTAATTTTGAAATGTACAGAGCGGATTCCAACGTCAATGTGGTACAGTTGACCACCTTGTGTGCCTTGAAACTTTTCTGAGAGAGGCATTTATAAATAAACAACATGCAGTAGCTGTATGCTTTGACTTTGAAAGTGCCTGACACTACATGGAAAAATGGAATATTAAAAGATCTTCATGAGTTTGGTCTCAGAGGGCGCCTTTTAAATGAACATTTCTTTTGTGTTCGTGTGGGTAATAATCTGTTTGACCCCCACAGACTGGAAATGTGTGTACCGCAGGGCTGTATCCTGTCTGTCACTCTTTTTAGTATAAAAGTTAATAGTATAGTTAATGCTATCAATCCTGGAGTGGACTGCTCCCTCTATGTTGATGATTTTATTATATGTTTTAAATCTGGAAACATGAATATCATCGAAAGACAACTCCAACAATGTTTAAATAATCTTCAGACTTGGTCTGATCAAAATGGTTTTAAATTTTCTAAAAGCAAAACCAAATGTGTAAAATGTGTCTCCATTTGGACAACACACCAATTGAGGTTGTCCAAGAATTTAGATTTCTTGGAGTGATATTTGACTCCAAACTTACATTTCTTCCCCATATTAAAGCATTTAAAATAAAATGCCAGAAGGCTCTCGACCTCTTAAAAGTAGTTGCTCACTCTGATTGGGGAGCTGACAGAAAAGTTCTTTTACGTTTATATAGATCTCTCATTTTTTTCAAAATTGGACTATGGATCCATAGTTTATGGATCTGCAAGGAAATTTTACTTAAAAATACTTGATTCTATACATAATTATGGTCTTACACTAGTCCTTGGAGCTTTTAAAACATCCTCCGTGAACAGCCTCTATGTTGAGGCAAATGAACCATCCCTTTATTTTAGGCGGCAAATACTTGCTGCTCAGTATATTTTAAAACTTAAATCAAACCCTTTCAGCCCCACACATCAAGTTGTTTTTAACCCTTTATTTAAAAATATGTTTGAATGGAAACCAAAGGTAATTCCGCCCCTCAGTATCCGTATGTCTCAATTCATTGAAAATCTCCACGTTGACATGGAGTCCATTGCAGTGTACAAAGCTTACAGATATTCCTCCCTGGACTTTTGAATTGGCAGAGTTTCGTGTTGACCTCACCAGTGACAAAAGTCAGAAGCATACAGTCACACTTTCCAAACCATATATCATGGAATAAAAGAAAATTATCATACACATCAATCCATTTATACTGATGGCTCTAAAGACGGAGATACTGTTGCAGCTGCAGCAGTATCTGGAAATGAAATTAGAAAATGCCGTCTTCCAGACAAGTCATCTATTTTTTCAGCTGAAATGAAAGCCATTGATCTTACCCTAGATGCTGCTGAAGAATCAAATCATAATCAGTTCATCATTTTCTCAGACTCATTATCTACCTTACAAACTTAACACAATATGAACTTTGAAAGTCCCACTGTCTGTGATACCCTTGAGCAAATCTTTCACCTCAGTACATCCAAAGAATTTGTATTTTGCTGGATCCCAGGTCACATTGGTATTAAGGGTAATGATAGAGGTGATTCACTTGCTAAATCTGCCCTGAAATTACCAATTTCAAATGTCAATATTCCTTACACTGATTTTAAATCTTTTAGTCCTTAAAGTTTGGACCTGGCCAAAACCTTTGACAAACCTTCCAAAAAGTCAATTTTCAGTGTCAAAACCGAGTTTGCTGACCTTAGGCATGACATGGCCTACACTAGCATAGCAGCCCCTCGGATATGGTCTTAAATGATAGCTAAGACCCATACCTACACAATCGTGTATCATATAGCTATGCGCCAGGTCCTAAGGGCTTGGACCGGGCTGAAAACCTCCACAACAGCAATGTTTTGTAGGTTCGAACCCTCCTGATCAACATTCACAGGGGTATCCCAGCTATTCTGTTATGGTCTCAAATGATAGCTACGACCCATATTTAAACAATAATGCGTTACATAGCTATGCACCAGGTCCTAGGGACTCAGACCGAGCCAAAAACCTCTAACAAACCTTCAAAATAGTGATGTTTTTAAGTTCAACCCCTTCTGGAAATATTCTTATGCATGTTTTTACCAACTGGGTTATCCCAGCCACTATGGTCTCAAATAATAGCTAGGACCCTTACCTACACTACCATGTATCATACAGCTATGCGCCAGTCTTAGGGGCTAGGACCAGGTTGAAAACTTAATTGTCAATATTTAATAATTGCCATTTTTCTCGAAAATTATCAAACTGTACCTCCATAGATTTATGGTGAAATCATCAACATGAATATATGGAGTAAATTGGCAAGTGAAATTGTCAACATGAATATATAGAGATAAATTGTCAACATATGGTATATGCACCAGGCGTGATAATCTAATTGTAATTATAGGATAATTAATGGATTTGTGTCAACAGTGTTTTGTTTGTTTTCGTTTGGTACTATAATACATGTGGTTTATATACATTGATCTTTCCTTGGTTAATGTATATTATTATATATAATAATATGTCTCATTTTTTTTCAGGATTATTGAATAATAATGTTGTGTGTTGTTAAAAAATATCTGCATCATAATGAACAAGTATAATTTCACATACTTTATTGATGATTGGCATACAACAGATATATATATATATACATACAACAGTCAATGACAAAACGAAAATACATTAATCACACACATATACAACAAGTACAATTTCAGATAGTTTATTGGTGAAAATCATACACATATATACAACAAGTATAATTTCAGATAGTTTATTGATGAAAATACATTAATCACACACATATATACAACAAGTATAATTTCAGATATAGTTTATTGATGAAAATACATTAATCACACACGTATATACAAGTATAATTTCAGATATAGTTTATTTATGAAAATACATTAATCACACACATATATACAAGTTTAATATCAGATATAGTTTATTTATGAAAATACATTAATCACAGACATATATACAAGTTTAATATCAGATATAGTTTATTGATGAAAATACATTAATCACACACATATAGAACAAGTATAATGCATAATGTATGGTGTAATAAGCACGACATGTTATCAAAATATTTTTATTTAAACGTCAAAATGAAATAATTTTTACAAAATAGAAGAACAAAGCATAATATACACATATATGAGAATCATATTTTGCCAATACATACATACATACATGCATACATACATACATACAAAGTGAAGTATATGAACTAAGCTGAAAACGAAATTATAATGCAAATTGGACAAACTAGTAATGACCCTAAAATAGTTTAATTATATTAAGCTTTATTATTAAGTCTTATAAAAAGTCTTGGTCATTTATATACTCTAATATATATAAGCGAAAACATTAGAGACAATTATAGCCATGCTGCGAAAATTATAACTTATGTTAAAAGATGAAGGTGTTATTTTGTATGCTATTAAATTTACAGAATATTGCTGACTCATGCAAAGCAAAGCTACATACGAAAACACACACATTATACTGTAATCATACATACATATAAACATACAATGTAAACATACAACGTAACCATACATCTCTTACTCGTCATAATCGATGATGTGGTTAGCAGCGGTTGTCGGTCCCAGTCCTGCAATTTTCCAACTGTCTTCAGCAGCGCCGTCGTCGTCAGTTTGTCCTCCTGGTATCTGTCCCATGCGTCTTCCATTCGTCCATGCACTTGTGCATACTTCTTGCGTCAGATCTTGCTCAAAAGGTTCTCAGACACAAGCTGGGTCTGTATGTCCATGGTGTCCACCTCCTCCCTCCGCAGCTTCACAAGCTTGTAAACACCAAGGTTGGGGTTTCTGGCCCAGGTGTTGAGACGTCTGTGCCAACCTGAAAATGCATTATTAAAAGTGAAATATATAGTGATATACTGATACATGTAAAAACCAAAACCATTCTAACATTATCCATTACTATTACACTGGCATAATTAATCATTTGTGTATTTCAGCTCTTCAGGTGATACTTATGTTTATCAATATTGATGAGGCATCGTTTAGACTCCATACGTCACTTTATATACAAGTATATACAAATGAAATATTTATTATACAAATAGCTAACACGAGTCTTTAATAAATGATTAATTAAATGATCAATGAGTACTTATTTTTGAATAAAAAATAAAAACTACTTATTTACGAATGAAATTACTAAATATGCAAACCGTTTTATGCATAATTTGTATGATATATGTGTTTAAATTGTAAAATCTTAATATGATAAGAAAAAACTGCATACCTAGTCATCATAATTTAGACTTAAGCAATGTACATATTTGTACAACTTTAATGAATCCTAAATTGTTCAGAGTTATTATGTGAATAACCACTTTTTACATTTTTACCGAAACATCAAACAAATTTACTACATAAAATCATTTTACCGAACGTTTTTTTTCCAAAACCTCTGTAAACCACTATGTATATATATATATGTCCAAAATCCACGAAAATTCGTTTAAAAAATTGTTAGCTTAACATGCAGGGGCTAAAGACAACATCCATGGCTTGAATTACTCAAAAATACATTCAATTTTCATATTTTTTTCTAAAAGCAGAGGGATGTAACATGATTAATTAGTTATATTGTACATTTAAATATTAAGCCCTAGGGTCGTAAAATAAACACAAAAATACATGTATATAATTTATAATGAAAATATACTCAAACTTATATCTAACATATTTTCATAAAGTTTACGTTTTCTCTAAAAAAAGTTTCAAGTTTAAAATGAAAAGAAAATTACATGAATATATTGAAAAATTAATCTCTATGACTGGAATTTGCACCTAAACCCAGGGAGTCCTTATCCCAAAAAGGCGACTGTTTTTATCGAAGTTCAAATTGTTAAAAATCAAGTTAATTGTTAAGATATATTCAATATTTTTACATCAGAGAGTTTCATCTTTCATTTGATAAGCGATTTACAAAATTCAGTTGAGAAATAAAAAATAAAGACTTAGTGCCATAAAATCATGTACCTTTTTATGTTTACGGCGTTAGGGTTGGAGTTTATACATTGCCAATGTTGGGTTTTAACCTAAACTTGTCAATTTCGCGCAGGCGCATTGACACATTCCAAAGCTTCATTGGAGATGAGAGCTGTGCCGACTTGGGTAGATAAAGTCCACGACAGGGACAAGCAAGAACAATGGTATGTGCAGGTGTATTTAATGCAAATGAATCCACATAACATGGCTCTTCAGCATGAATTTGTTTGACTTGTTGTGAATTAGTCTGAATGCCCGAAGGCGATTTTATTTAAGTGGGTGGGGTAAACATATTTAGGTTTTCAAAAATATTTTGTATCCCTCATCACAACTCATCGGATGCAATCATATTTATACCAACCACTGTATGTTTGACTGAGGCTTCTATAACTGGGCGACGCATTCAGTGCAAGGTGGCAAGCCCATGCATTTTTCAATGGTTTATCAACTGAATATTGTGGACATCGTTTCTATGGCTTCAAACAGCGTTTCTTTCGTTCTTTGTTTTGGTCCGGTAAACAGACTCTTCCTAATCGAAAATAAAGACATTTTTCTTCCAAATTCCTGACCTAAAAATCCTAATTATGGCATGGATTATTTCCCAATTGCCTTGAACTGGACCTGGACCCATTCCCAGATTTGCAATAATCTCTGTCAAGGCTTCTAAAAATGTTCCAGATTAATTTTTAAAATGATGTCTTTATTTGTAAATTAGTTGTTGTCTAGTGAATGATTTGTCAATGGATCACAATCTGTAAAAACAAACAATAGCATAAAGATAATTTTCTTCTTGGACACCTGTAAAAAAACATGCTGCTTTTGCTTTATAGAAGTTGTTTCTGGCGAGAATTCACATATGTAGGAAAAATTTGCTGATTATAATCAAGTTGTTAACTGTGGGAATAAATAAAGCTTGCAGTTGCTAAACCAATGGATAACATTGAAATACATGAGTCTGCATCCATGTGACCAAGAATTTAATATTGCTGACAGTGGCAATGATTTTCAAACAAAATAAATATATTGACATTAATTTGGCATACTGATTCACTATATTTACTTTCTATATGTGGTAGTATATGTACATAATACTACTATTAGAATAGTATTTTATTTTACAAGTAGAATGTGTGTTCTTTCATTTGTTGACATGTGATTGCTGGAAGATCGTGCATGTAGAAAAGAACCACAATATGACCAATGTAAGATTTTGCATCTGAAATGGATTATTGGATAATTAGATTTGTATCAATACCAGGTACCGCACTATATTAGGCATTCAGCACTGATTTACCTCAAGTAGGTGCTCTTATTGGCTCACTGTTGATGATTTGTATATAAGAGAAACAAAATAGATAAAACTCCTGAGAATTTTGGCTCATGAATATAAGATCTGTGTCAATAATAATGAGTTAAAATAATGTGCATACAGAATCACTTGTTCATAATCCTGCGTTTGACTTAGTGACTTGGATCCTTGGAAGCATTTTGAATTTTTATGACTTATTTAACAATCAATTCAAAATGACCATGTAAAAATTAATTGTATGCTTTTCAGCATCTGGGACTTGTGCTTCAAACCAGATGGAAGTCAGTTAATTGTTGCTGCTGGAAACAGAGTCCTGGTGTATGATACCAATGATGGAACATTAATACAACCTCTGAAGGTAATCTCATACTGAATTTCGTACTGAAATAATGTCATTGTTTACCTGAATCACTTTGTTTTCATTCTTGACAATTATAAAGCAATCCATTTTACTGCAAGTCAAAAGTATAATCAATCCTAATTAGTATAATTTTCTTATAAGTTCTAGTTACTCATCTTAAGATCATTCTATGATATAATAAAGTTTCTGTCTACGTTCCTGACCTAATGATTTTCTTTCATTTAGGTGGAAAGTAACATTCGCCAAACTCTGCAATAGCTTACAATTATTGTTGCAAAAAGTCCATTGAAGAAATCATTTGTTTTTCAGGGTCACAAAGATGCTGTTCATTGTGTATGTTATGCCAAAGATGGTAAAAGGTTTGCTTCAGGATCTGCCGATAAAAGTGTTATTGTTTGGACAAGTAAGCTAGAAGGCATTCTCAAATACACGTAAGTACAGATGCAGTATAATCTATGGTTCATTTTCATCACACTGTTTGGAATGTAGAATTTATTTCATATCATTGTGATAACATAGTCATTGTCAATAAAAAGATAACATACATAATTCATTGATTCACCCATTGAAAAAATGACATGTAATTCATAATTCAGAAAATATTGTTTGAATGTTTCAGGCACAATGATGCAATACAATGTATGGCTTACAATCCTATTACACATGCCTTAGCTAGCTGTGCAGTGACAGATTTTGGTAAGAATAAAACTGAGCTGTTGTCATGAATAGAAATTGATAGAAAGATCATAGGTACTATGTACATATGTTGAAGCTAATATCATTATACAAAATTATATTTGAATGTGACATTGATTGCTAGCTGTAGTGCTAGCTGTAGATCAGTATGTATTTATTAAAATGCATATAATGGTGCTGAAAGTTTTTGGAAAAAAATGGAAGTTTTTGAAAACTTGATTTAAAATACCTAAATTTATAAATGAGATCTTTATTATAAAGTGATATGTAATCAAGTTTATATTCCTGCTGTAGGTTTGTGGCCACCTGAACAGAAAAGTGTCTCCAAGCATAAAGTAAGCAGCAGAGTGACCTGTTGTAGTTGGACCAATGATGGACAATACCTGGCATTAGGTTTATATAATGGTCTTGTCAGCATTAGGAATAAGGTAAAAATAGTCACTTGTCTCATAGAAAAATATATTTGTGTATATTTTGCTTTGCTATTTAGGTGTGTTAGAAAACTCTTACTACATTGACCCAATTAGTGTAGGAGAAATTCTCAGAATAATACATATTACGAAGTTCAATTTGTCTATAAACTCAGGTAGTGAAACATTTGTTGGAACATTTTTGTTTAAACTACCCTTATTTTTTCAATGGATTTATTTTAATTTCTTCAATATTACAGAATGGTGAAGAGAAAGTGAAAATAGAGAGACCAGGGGCCACTTCGTCCCCTATCTGGTCCCTTCAGTGGAATCCTTCAAAAGATGAAGCTTATGATGTATTGGCTGTAGCAGACTGGGGACAAAGATTGTCCTTGTATCAATTGTCTGGGAAGCAGGTGTGTCTTTAAAACTTATTTGGCTTTCTTTGATATAAATACTTTTAAAATACTCGATTTGTTAATTACAAACATATATAAATATTCTTGTGTTGATTTGTGTTGCAATACAGTGAGAATTTTATTTCTGAACACATAAATTTTCGGATGCCAAGCCTAATTTGAAATAGTTTATTAGTTATAAGTTCTGAAAAAATGACTAAAAACTAAATTGCTCACTTGTTCCATTATAGCTACTTTGTTTCTTGCGTCTGATTCTTCAAAAATACTTTTCTTTTGCAGATTGGTAAGGATAGAGTGTTAGGGTATGATCCATGTTTTGTTCGTTGGTTCTCTCGAGGAGAATATGTTGTTGTGGGAGGTTCAAACAAACAGTGTAATCTTCATACAAAAGAAGGAGTCAAACTTGGAACTATCGGTGATCAACAGTCCTGGGTCTGGGCTGCAGCTGTTAGGCCGGACTCCAACTATGTTGTAAGTTTTAATACAGGATTATAAGTCATCATTGCCATATATTCTTAATTTTAATACAAACTTGTTGTAACTGTTAAAAAATAAATGCATTGAATATTCCCATTGAATAATCCCATTAAATTTCTTTCGTGTTTCTATTAACATACATCGATATGAAATCAAACTTTGCATATTTTCATATAGCTGATAAAAACATTATGGAAATATATGAATGAATGAATTAATTCTTTGTACCTGCAAAAAGATACATAGATCTAATTCATTAATTGTGTAAAATACAATGTATTATGTGTACATGTATATAACTTGTAAAATGTATTGACAGGCTGTTGGCTGTCAGGATGGTACTATAGCATATTATCAGCTGATATTTAGTACAGTACATGGTCTGTATAAGGATAGATACGCTTACAGGGACAACATGACTGATGTTATCATTCAACATCTTATCACAGATCAAAAAGGTAAGTAATGTTACAATGCCTGAAATAGAGAATCTGAAATAAATGTTGCTAGAATAACTATTTTATAATGACTCTCCCACACCTTGTTTTGACCCAGAGCTCGCCCAGCAGAACCAACTTGACTAAAATATTTATTGTTTTATTTTAATGCTTGAGTTAGCCAGATTTTAGTCTAGTCGGACACATTTGACAATCTTTTAAGGAACTCCAGTCATCTGAATAAGCATACTCTATATCACCTACATTTGAATGGTTATAGATTCGGTCGGTTGTAAATGTGATAAATTTATTTGGTACTTAAAGACAATTCTCCTGGCATTTGACCTTAATGAATTACATGGTATTATTGATGTACATTCCTAGAGTCTATTCCTGGTACTTGTGATGCTAGAAATATTGCTGCTGCTTTAGCAATAAGGAAAGAACTTGGTGTTCCTGTTGATAAACCTACAAGAAAAACATGTATATTCTTGTTGAGAGCTTTTCTTTCTCTATTACAATGCCTGGAAGTTATAAACTTGAGAACATTCTTTAAGCTCAAAAAGTAATTTAGTTCTCAAAGTGTTACAGTTTTTAAACAAATTTTTTTATTTAAATACAAATGCAGACCAAATGTATTGACAGAATAGTGTATGCTTTATATTATCATTACTTGATCATAATGAACTGACAACATTAATGTACTAATTATGAGATTTGAGCTTGAAGACTGATCTTATGTTTCATGTTTTATAAACTTGGACCTTGTTGCTCATTCACATTTGTCTTTTTTGTTGTTTTTGTTTTTGTTTTTTACTTTTCTCGTTTCTAGTTGTTTGTTATTCAGAAGGGTTAGATTTTCTCGATTAGACATTTATTGTTTCAAATATAATTGGTCTGATTAATATGTTCTTGTCTCTTAAATGTATTGGAATGATATTTTATTGGAATACTGTATGAGTGCAAATTAATTTGTTCAAATTTTAGTCAGTTGTGAACAAACACAACTTCTAATAAAAATATCAAATATTTGATATTCCCCATGTTGAACATTAAGATTCAGAGTATAATTCTTGAGTTTTGTTTTCATTTGAGGTGTCATTAGATATACCTTCTATACAGACACTAATGTTATATGTTGTTAATGATCTGATTTTTGTTGTTTATACAGTTAGAATCAAGTGTAGAGATTTAGTGAAGAAAATAGCAATTTACAGACATCGACTGGCTGTAAGTAATTAGTGTATGTTATATTGAGTGAACGTGAGGGTAAATGAAATAGTGTAGATTATAGCATTGAATAGAAAATATGTGAGCACCGTCATTGGAAGTATAAGTTGTATTATACCATTAATATGATTTTGTTGAGAATGAATGTTTCTTTATTATAAATGATTCATAGGAATTAAAGAATCATGTTTTACAATAAAACAAAGAATCTAAAGATCTTTTGTTGAAGAACAGTTTTGTTTTACAAAAAGAATATTTTTTGTGATAAGGCCTAAATAAAAAAAGGTTTGTTCCCGGTTACATGCCCAAAAAAATGTGGGTTGGTAGGTAGGGATTTTTTTCTTTTACGTTATTTTTTTTTTTTTACATATATCTGCAACTCTGTTGTAAAAATTACAATATAGCACTACGATTTGAATGCCGTAAAATCTTCGAGTTGGTGGGTAAAAGATGGGTTGGTCAGGCAACTGGAATCAAACATATTTTTTTGTAAGCCTAATTAGGCATTCCTCAAATTTATTTCAGGTTCAGTTACCAGACAAGATAGTGGTATATGAACTGTATTCAGACGATGCTGCTGACATGCACTACAGAGTGAAAGATAAACTGAATCGCAAATTTGAATGTAATTTGTTGGTTGTCTGTTCTCAGAATATCATACTTTGTCAGGTAAGAAATGCCAGAGTTATATATATTTAGGTCTAATGTCCTATGTGTGTGTCAAACAGCAGTACCTTGTTCATATGGTTTATTTATATTTAGCTTAATAAATATCTGCTTATCTTCTTGAAGGCTTTTTGATATAGATTTTCAGGAGAATGTTTCTTGGTTTTAATTACTTTTTTACTGAATATTTATTGTTTCAGTCAACCTGTTCAATTAATTTGGTTCACTCACCAATGTATGCTATTATTACAGGATAAAAGATTACAATGTTACACATTCCAAGGGGTAAAAGAGAAAGAGTGGGTGATGGAATCACTGATTCGTTACATCAAAGTTATCGGTGGACCATCAGGCCGGGAAGGCTTGTTAGTTGGACTAAAAAATGGACAGGTTTGTGGGAATACCTTTATATGACAGTAAAATGTTCGTATTTGAAAGAATACAAATCATTGACAAAATTGATTAGTTATTACACAATCTATGCTGGAAATTGCATATATGTTTGGTACTTATTGTTTGTTTCTATGATCTTGATGTTGACATTTTGCTGCCAAAATCATTACCATGATTTGAAGCATGAATTTACTGGATAGATATGTTTTAATGTATCTGTTATAGATTAGATTACAGTAAAACCTTTTAGAATACAGTAAAACCTTGTTATTAATATGACCTGTTAGTTTTTGACTGGTTTTCAATATTACTTTTAATTTTCAACCTTATAATGACACCACCCCAATATTAAGACCATTTTTCTGGTTTCAAAGGTGATCTTAGTATCAATATCTTCCTGTATGTCATCATATTTTGTAGAACTTCATTTATGTTTTTTTTAAAACAAGTTATTTTGCTGTTGTAGATTTTGAAGCTATTTGTGGACAATCCATTCCCTATATTGTTACTGAAGCAGAGCACTTCTGTAAGATGTTTAGATATGAGTGCCAGTAGAACACGTCTTGCTGTGGTTGATGAACATAATACGTGTCTAGTGTATGATATTAATACTAAAGAGTTATTGTTTCAAGTAAGTTATATTTTTAGTTTATTGTTGTATAAATGAATCACTCTGAATTGATGCATGTACAATTACTTGTAGAATTATTACTGTATGGAATCGTACATAATCAGATCACCTGAATTTCATGGAATCACTAGCCCCTCTCCACTGAGTTTGAATCCCATCTAGGACCAAATTTGAGTCATGTAAGGAAGCTGTCAGCTAGCTTACAGAAGGTTGGTGGTTCTACCCAGGTGTGTGCCTGGGGGTCTTCATCCATCATAAAGTTGGAAAGGTCGTAAGATGACCTTTGTTGTTGGCGTGACATTAAACCCTAGTGAAATTAATGGCCCTATGATCACTGGAGGATTCATATTTTTCGGGACAGATAGGTGTCAAGGTCACAGTATTATTGTGTTTGATCACCATGCAAATGCTCAGTGAGTGAGGAAACTTTAGTCAATATCAAATATTTATATCATTATGTGTAAGTTAAAATAAATGCCAAAAATTATCATGGATGTATCATATAAGTTAGATTACAGTTACATATTGTGTAATGCCAGTGTTATTTCAAGTATGGTGTTTTTGTCTTCAGGAACCTAATGCAAACAGTGTAGCATGGAACACACATTATGAAGAAATGTTGTGTTTCTCAGGGAATGGTCTACTGAATATTAAAGCCAGCAATTTCCCCGTACATCAACAAAAACTTCAGGTAAATGACTTGATTGAATTCTTTTCATGGAGTCACATCTTTTTATTTTCTCACATAGCACATATTTGCTGTTATGTTTTTCTATAACCTATATTTTCACCTGTTTTAAATTATCTTTCTGTCTATGTTAGAAATGAATTATCTTTCTGTCTATGTTAGGAATGAATTATCTTTCTGTCTATGTTAGAAATAAATTATCTTTCTGTCTATGTTAGAAATAAATTATCTTTCTGTCTATGTTAGAAATGAATTATCTTTCTGTCTATGTTAGAAATGGTAGCTTTCTTGTATGTTGTCATTCAATCTAAGTGAAGGGATTTAGTATAAGACTATATCTTTTGTATTGTTGTATATTATATAAATATATTTGTATTTCAGGGATTTGTGGTTGGATTTAGTGGATCAAAAATATTCTGTCTACACATATATTCTATGTCATCTGTTGATGTACCACAGTCAGCACCGATGTACCAATATCTGGAAAAGAAATTATTTAAGTAAGTTAAGTCATGGTTCATGTGTGTGTATATATATATATATATATATATATATTTATAAAACAGTGTTCATAATTGATTGACAAGTGATCCGATATAACTCTTACAATCCTTTGCCTCATAAGGATATTTTGTACTCTTCCAAATTCAAAACTAATATACGAAACATGAATTTATTTAAGAAAATTCGGTTATTTCTCTCTGACAGAGTGGAAAACATGGTGGCAAAAGAAGCTATTACTCATTACAAGCAGTGGCTTCTTCTGCCTAAATGTTTTCAAAAGTCGTCTGCTTCAGTTGCCGGAAAATGCGGTATTATGAGGCAAAGGGATAATATTACATTTTACGATGTAAACCAAAGTCATTGTAGTTTAAGTGTATATGCATATTTTTTCTTACTTTGTGCTGGTATTTTTGCAGAACTAAATTGTACCATGGTGTAAGGGTTTACAATATGTTTCCGTGTTTAGTAATGTTGAAGGATTTTAATTATGTTATGCTTATAATATTTCTAACTGATTTGGATAAAAATGAGACAGTGAGTAATGGTTTGTACAGAGATACAAAGATTATCAAATGATATTTACAGAGATGCATACAAAGTGGCATGTTTAGGTGTTACTGATGGTGACTGGGAGGCTCTAGCTCATGAAGCATTAGAAGGTCTGGACTTTGATACTGCAAAGAAAGCATTCATTAGGATCCGTGATCTACGTTACTTGGAACTTATACACAACATTGAGGTTAGTTTCAGTTCCGTCGTGGTTGGTCATACCCTTTGATGAAAATTTGACAAAAATGTCGATTTTCCTCAATATGTGGAGAAGTTGCCGACACTTTGTGGAATGGTAAGTTAGTACTGGTTAGTGAATAGTCCAGGAAAACAGATTAGGTGAACTGATTGCCATACGTAATTGAAAAATTGTTGAAAAACAGTGTTAAACTCCAGTGACAATGTCACTTAAAAACAAAAACAAAACAATGTGGTTTGTTTCTTTGTCTTTGGTGGAGTTTGATATTTTTTCATTTCATATATTAAACACAATATATTATTTTGGTAAAGAAAATTGTCAGGAGTTTTGATCACAGAAGTTTTCGGGGTTCAGTTGGTGAATAATTACAATGTAAAGTAAGACTTAGTTGTAAAAATGTTCTTCTTGAATGATATTAAATGTATATATACATATTGTTTGAAAGTTTACACAGCAGTTTAGTTATAATGATTTTTTTTTGTATTGATATAATACCAAATGTCAGTCATCTTGTTTTTATATATTTATAATGCTGATTATTACACATTATTTAGGAGAGAAGAAAACGTGGGGAGAATGATAACATGGTGTTCTTAGGTGATGTTTTTGCTTATCAAGGAAAGTTCCATGAAGCAGCGAAACTGTTCAAGAAATCTGGACAAGAACATAAAGCTATGAACATGTATACAGATCTTAGAATGTTTGACTATGCTAAAGTAAGTAGGAAAATACATGAACTTGTGTTAGAGTTTATATGAAAGTTAATAGATTAGTGTTGTAAAGTAAAAAATCTTGAACATGTTTATCATTGACAATTGTTGGAGCATAAACATCTTAAGCGTGGTCTAGGTATAATGATTATGCATGAACACTGAAAGCATTTCTAGAAAATTGATCTAGGATACTTGTAACTTAACATCTTGCATAACAATGATGCTGAATGTCCAGTGTCTTAGAAAATTACAAGTATCCTGTAATCATTCATGTCCACAATTTCTACTAAAAAAGTGTTTCACTAGATTGGCAAAAATATGTCATTGTACCTGCTGCCATTATAAAGTTATCAGTCACTGAAATGACATTATCTGAGTTAATTTTTTAGTCTAGTCTGAGCAGACTACCATGCTAGTTGCCTTCCTTTGTTAGTTTTTTGAAGAAAATAATGTACATCACATTTTGCCTTGTAGGAGTTTATTGGCACTGGGGATCCAATGGACAAGAAAATGTTGATAACCAAACAAGCAGACTGGGCTAAGAGTAGTAATGAGCCTAAGGCTGCAGCAGAGATGTATATCAGTGCTGGTGAATATGTGAAAGCTATTGAAATTCTAGGTGATCATGGTTGGTCTGAAATGTAAGTGCTCTCTTATTTGTTGATCATATTTTTACATTTGTAAGGTAGGGTAAACGTCACCTATTCTGACTATGCTATCTTGATGAAGAGCTGATGATTAAATGCTTAATTAAATTCAAGTAATATATAGTATCCATACAACAATAAATTACTTTTGACGACATATTCTAATTTTTTAGAAGTATATCGATCGGCTGTTAACATCTTGGTGCTTATTTTTCATTTATTTGGTGTAAGCATGTCATCGAGAGCATAATTGTTATCAGAGGTTAAAACATTAATCTATGTAATCATTGTATATTTATTCTAACACATTTAATTTTATATCAATGTAGTAACGTAGCCTGTGCATTTATACATGTGTTAAAACAGCTCTGTATATTTACAGGTTGATTGATCTAGCAAGAAAATTGGACAAAGCAGACCGAGAATCACTAACAAGATGTGCTCATTTCTTGGCCAAACTAGAACAGTACGGTTATGCTGCCGAAGTGTACAGTAAAATGGGAGATCATAAATCATTGATCATGCTTCATGTTGAAGCGAAACATTGGGAAGATGTAAGTTACCATAGTAACAATTACATTACTATGTAACTTGAATCATTGAAAAAATAATTTGTGTTAAAAAGTATAGAGAATCACCTACATGTGACAATCAATATTTATACCTATATAATACGATAAAATAGTGGACTCTAATTTAGCATCTTAAGGTCTTCAACATTTATAAGGGTGTCCTATTTCTTGTAAGATATTTTCTTAAAAAAAGAAAGAAAAGGATGGTATACTGATTGCTTAATGAAGAAGTGAAGTTTTAGATTCTTTAGATGATACAGTAAAACTTCGTTATTACTAGCACTGATACCACAAGCACTCAACTATCTCAAGGAGTTTTTACAGTCCCGTCAATTTTTTGGTTATTAGTGGTGTATAATTTTCAGCCAACAAATACCTCGTTATTACAAGCACCACATTTATCTTGAGCATTTAGTCCGTTCCAATGACCCCTCAAGATAACAAGATTTTACTGTATTTTATTTTAGTTAAGTGTGTAGATAAGATTGGTGTTCTTGTGTTGTGTTATAAGATATCTATTTTTATATACATATTTCAGGCATTTACCTTGGTAGAAAAACATCCAGATTACAAGGAAGATGTATATGTACCATATGCTCAATGGTTGGCTGAAAACGATAGATTTGAAGAGGCTCAGCAAGGTTAGTTAACTGACTGATTGTCTACATTACTGGTTTTTTTACTTGGTGATTATTGTCACCAGTAAAGATTTTTCATTGATTTGTTTTTGATCATTTTAACAGTTTGTGTCCTTCCTGGTTTAAATAAAGCTAGATATTTGTGACTTAGTCCTCTTCAATTTTTAATATTTATGTACATAAAATGTTGGCTAAAAAGCTCACTTCCCATAAAATTGCTTTTTGGTGTTATTCTTTAAAGTATATAAATTATCTTTTCAATCATTTTATTGTCTCCTCAATTTATTTCTATCAAACATCTTTGAGAACTTTGAATTTTTTATTGTGCTGTAATAAATTGTTACATTTGTCAAAACGACTAAAGCTTATAAGGAAATCCCCAAATATCTTTGTACTTTTGATTTTGCTGTTAGTGGTTAGCACCACACCAAAAAGTCTTGGATGGGTAACCGTAAACATGACTATTTTTTTCTGGCCTTACGTCACTTGTCCACTTATTACAAGTTACTTTCTGTTGCAGCTTTCCACAAGGCTGGTCTCCAAGCTGAAGCTGTTAAAGTATTAGAGCAGTTAACGCACAATGCTGTGATAGAAAGCAGATTTAACGATGCTGGGTACTATTTCTGGAAACTTTCCATACAATGCTTGGATATTGCTAGAGGTGATCTTATCTGTTTTTCTTATCTGTATCAATTGATCTTATTGTAAATTAAAATTTAATTCTGTGAATGTTATTAGCTCCTCTGTATCGAAAAAAAAGTTAAGCTATCGTAATAGCTGCATCATCATGATTGTTGTTGTTGTTGTGTAAAAACTTTAATGTAGCCCATTACTTTTAAACATTTTTGAAGATATCAACATGACACTTGGAATATTTAATTATCATGACAAGGTGCAGTTGCAAGACAAGGGGTATTATTCTGAAAGCTATATTTTTGGAGTTATGCCCCTTTTTAACTTAGAATTGTGGTCAATATTATACCTTATCTTGTTCAAACTCGAAATTTCAAATGTGGCCCCCATTGCTTACATGTAAAACAGATAAGTGTTGGTGCTGCTCTGCAGAGCTCCAGTTAATTAAAATTTAGTACTGTGAATTTTTTTATTCTCAGCTTTGGTTCTGTAATCTACTCTGTATGTTGTATTGAAGTTTTACTGTGTTTCTGATGATTATGATCCAATATTAGACCATTAGCTATAGATATAGATGTCTCAATTACATATTGATGTATGCCACTATTTTTTTTATTTAGAACAAGATGATAAAATGGATGAAATGTTATCCAAGTTTTATGATTACCAGAGAAAAGCTGACATGTATTATGCTTACCATTCCATTCAGAGATACACTGTAAGTTGTCCCTGTTAAATGTTTTATGTAAAAAATAAATCCTATTACATTACTCTATAATTCATATTTACACTATTCCCATGACATTTTATTCCACTGATATAATTGATGCTAATATGAAACATGATACTGAAATTTCTTTAAAATACTAAATAGATCCTCTGTACAATGTTTATATTGTTCTTATTTAGTTTTATGTACCATTTTTTTTATTGAAAATGTGAATATATTGGATTTAAGTGTCTTGATCTATTGTAATATTGTGAACATTCTGTTAAAATAGTTGAAATGTAAGGCCTAATAAATAGCTTGTTTCCGCTACCGCCTTTAAAAAAATTTGGTCAGTAGGTAGGGATTTTTTTTATATTTTTTTTTATTCCAGAATATGACTGACATTATTTTTGTTTTGCAAAACTATAATTTGACCAAATGAAATCATAGGGTCGGCGGCAAAAAATAGTGCCAGTCGGGGTAGCAGAAACAAGCAATTTTTTAGGCCTTATATAAAACATAATGACCAGTAATTGTAGTACAGTGTATCTAGATTCTGCTAATATTTATTTTGTTTAATTTCAGGATGAACCATTCACATCACATTTACCTGAAGCCTTATTCAACATCTCACGCTATCTCTTGCATCAGATGAATGAAGACATTCCACATGGAATTTCTAAATCGTATCCTTGTTGAATGTATTATTAAAATTGTTCTTTGCAACACCAGTTTTTTTTTCAACAAATATCTTCCATCTAGGTTAATAATTTTTGAATCAGTTGAAATGCTTTGTATGATGTTTAATGTTGCATTGTAACAGCCGGGGTCATTTGGTGACTTTTCCAGCTTTATCACGGGAGGAAGACTCCAGGTGTCCACTTGAGTTGAACTACCAACCTTCTGTAAGCTAGCTGGACAGCTTCCTCACCATGGAAAACCGGACAAACTTTTACACGTATATTTAAGAATATTATCAAATTTTTCTTCTCAGCTACAAGCATAATTATTATTATTGAGATGTTTATGGAATGTAATGTTAGAATACTGACATAACATATAAATATTACTTCACTATTTAAAGTAATCATTGGATCGTTATGATATATCCACGTACTGTATGATTGAAGGGCTGCAATTACTACTGGTGGCCCAAAAAATCATTATTTTTGTACTTAAACCAAGCTGTAATCCTTAACATCTGTATAGTGGAACATTATACGCTCTAGCCAAACAGAGTAAGAATCTTGGTGCATTTAAGTTAGCCAGATACGCTTATGAGAAGTTACAGACTACCAGGGTACCACCCAGATTCCAGGAAGCTGTTGATCTAGGAAGTATAGTTATAAGATCAAAACCATTCCTTGATGGAGAGGTATGTTTAGGATCTCTCATGATGTCTGTTAAGAAATTCTGGATATACTTATGGTTAAATGTTTTTATGCATACTTGGAGAAGTAGACCATCATTTGAAGTTTTTTTCTATTTAAAGCATTGTGGTTTATATTTATTGTGTTTGGGCCTAAGCAAAAAAAAGGCTTGTTTCCAGTTACATGCCCAAAAAAATATGGGTTGGTAGGTAGAGATTTTTTTCTTTTATGTTTTTTTTTACACATATCAGCAGCACTGTTGTGAAAATTACATTATAGTACTAAGATTTGGATGCCGTAAAAACTTATGAGTTGGCAGGTAAAAGATTGGGTTGGTTGGGTAACTGGAAACAAACCTTTTTTTAGGCCTTATTGCTCTATCAGGAGAAAAGTATCTAAATATTTTATGTACTGCACACATTTGATTTAATGGCGAACTGCCACCTGATGTTACAGTAATTTATTGAATGGTGTATAATGATATGTTTATTGCAGGAGTTGCTACCTATGTGTTATCGTTGTTCAACAACCAACCCTCTATTGAATAATGGTGGAAGTCAGTGTATCAACTGTAAACAACCATTTGTACATTCTTTTGTTTCATTTGGTAAGTTTATATCCTGCATGATTTCTGTTTAATATAAATATTAAAAATGCTTTGTGTATAATTTATAAATATGGACTCTGTATGAAAATTTCTCAATGTGGGATGTTTCTATTTTCCAATATTTAAAATGGCTATTCTTAGAATGTTTTGTATTTAATTACATTCAATAATGTAATGACCAAATGATCTTTTGTCTGTATTTAATCCTTTACCTCATGTTACTGCATTTCCCTGCATCTGAAGCAGACGACATTTGAAAACATTGTGGCAAAAGAAGCCATCACTTGCAATGAGTAACGGCTTCTTTTGACTCAAGATTTTCCACTCTGTCAGAGTGAAATTACCAAATTTTCTTATATAAATTGATGTTTTGTATATTTGTTTTGAATTTAGAATAGTCCAAAATATTCTTATGAGGCAAAGGGTTAATGAATATTTAAGAATATCAACATTTATTTTACAGTGTTTAATTTTTTGGTATTACAGAAGTCTTACCACTGGTTGAGTTCGTTATAGAAGATGGTATAACTGATGAGGAAGCTATACAAATACTTGATCTGTCTATACCTAAAGCTAAGAAAGAAGAAAAGAACTGGCAAGAATCTCGAATGGGCAGTATCCTTGTCATAGCTGCAATGCCAAACTGAACTGACAATTTTTTTCTACAGTATAACCTCAAATAGCAACCAGCTCAATATAACAACCACCTTGTTATAACAACCACTAATTTTTGGACCAGCTTTCAATAATTCCCATATAGTTCAACTTGATAATGAAACCACCTCATTGTTACAACAGATTTTTCAGGTCTTGATAGTTGTCTCATTATAAAGGTTTTACTCTACATATTAAAAATATTCACCCAGAAACAAGGTATGTATGAATTCAGCTGCATTCTCAGCCTTCAGGACCAAATGCTGAATGCTTGTTATACAGAACGTTATATGAAGCTATTGATTGCTAAAAAAATATTGACATCAAAATCAATGTAATTAATAGTCTTTTGAATATTGGTAAACGTAATATCCCGACAAATTGATGGAGATACATGTATTTCTTTTAAAAATAGACTCTAAACAAGATAGGTTTTGAATATAATTCAAAGTTGTTTTATTTGTCCTTAACATTACACCATACATGCAATCTCTACGACTTGGAGATGAACCTGAAGAAGATATGGAGGAAGCTGACCCATTTTCTACTAAACTGATGACATTTGATGTATGTATACAAATACTTATACAGCAAAACTTTGTTATTACAAGCATCAATATCACGAGCTCCCAACTTATCTCGAAGAATTTTTTAAGTCCCATCAATTTTTTGGTTATTAGTCGTGTATAATTTTTAACCAACAGACAAATGCCTCTTTATCATGAGCACCACGTTTATCAAGAGGAGCATTTGTGTGTTCCGAGGACTCCTCGAGAAACGAGGTTTTACTGTATATCTTATCTGTAAAACTTACTCGCATATCTTATCTGTTTTGTTTTGACACATGATATTTCACTAAGTTAGTAGGTTTTACTGTATACGAA
This sequence comes from Lutraria rhynchaena, assembly GCA_008271625.1. Lineage (NCBI taxonomy): Eukaryota > Metazoa > Mollusca > Bivalvia > Venerida > Mactridae > Lutraria > Lutraria rhynchaena. The sequence goes on from VIBL01000130.1 coordinate 807,978, forward strand.
ATTAGTTTAGTATTGGTCATTATTGATAACATAATTTGTGGACATGAAGAAATTTTGATAATATGTTACATTAATGGGACTGTTAATGGTAAAGGAATGCTTTGTTTTATATTTGCAGCAAGAGAGTACAGAGTTTCGACCTGTTGTTGTGAATCGTAATGCACTGAAGACTATGTCTCGTGCTGATGTATACATCAGAAAATGGCCGAAGCCATTACGTCATCAGTACTTCAGATCTCTTCTACCTGATGTTACCATTACAATGTGTCCTAGTTGTCAGAAGGTTGGTTACACTTCAGTACATTTTCACTGCTTTAATTCGAGTACTGCATATATTGTTAAGATACATTTTCGTATAACTTGATTGCATATAACATGGTGAACTATTAACACTGTATTTAACCATACTAAAATACAGTCTAATATTTTGAAAACAGAAACAGAACCAGACTATAAGAAATGCAGCATAAGAAAAACAGAAAATAAATTACTAATAGTCATGATTTGAATCATCTTCCATATTGTTTAATTTTTATCATACAATGGTGTCTACAATGTGTTTGTGATTTTTTGTGTTTTATGAACAGTATATATGAAAATTTTTACCTTTTTTAATTTCAGTTGTTTCACACCGATGATTTTGAGTTACAGTACTTACAGAATGGTCACTGTCCATTTTGTCGACATAAAATGGAAAGTTAAAATAATCATGCTTATATGACACTGAAAATTCTATCATTATATACAATGATAATGTGTGATTCTAATTCTGTTTATCATCAAGATTTTTTAGATGTTATAAGTGTTCAAGAATCTGACAGGAATGTCTTAACGTGTTCTATCCGTCCATTATAGAGCCATATGTAACCTTGGTTGTGCCTTCATGTCAAACTGTGATGATTATGTAAGGAAATCCTTGCTGGTTGTTGATTCTGAGTAAAAAGATTTAGCTATTTTATCATTGTTATTGATTAGTGCGTTCTTACTATGTAATTTACCTGATATATGAATTTCAGTTATTGTATGTTGTAGAATAATGAATGACTAAATAGGAAATGATTGTTATGGACTTACCTTGTATTTAGGTTTATAATTTAACAGTGTGATTGTCATTCACTACAAGTTTGAGTGTTTTTAGTGAGTGAAATGTTTGAACTTACATTCCGATCTTGAAACATATTTTATTGCATGTATGATCATTCAACTGACTGTGATTGGAAATAAACATGGTTACTATAATTTATTTGCTTATAACCAAGCGGTGCATTGCTCGCTCATTCTGACTTCCTTGAAATCTGTTCTGTTATAATGTATGTGTTCCTCTGTATATAACAGTGAATTGTCCGCTGTCTGTACTGAGAAATCTTAGATACTTATCATCTGTCTCTACTGTGAAATCTCAATTATTTCTCATGAAGTTGTGATTTATATTTTATACATACCTATTTTTTACTTTTATTATTTATGTAAATACATTCTATTTATTGTTTAAATCAATTGCAAGTCTCAGCTTTCTATGCTATTAATCATTAAAATGCGTATCACATGAAACATAGTGTTGTGTTTTTACTTATAATTTGGATAAATCTATCATATCATCAGTACCATAGGGTGACATAGTAATACGCTCATCCAACGTCCCCATGGAAGGTTACACAGCAAGATCAATGGTACGCTTGGCATAGTTTAAACAATACTAATATTCTTTCAAAAAAGTAACAACCAAGAATTTATCAAGAGTATTAAAAACCCTGAATTACAAGAACAAAACTTGACATCTGAATGACAAACTACTGTAACTGTCATGTAGTTTTAATTATTTTCAACAAGTTACGTATATATGTCACAATTCTTTCGTAACTATAAGTCTGGAGTTAATTCTTTTTTAGGATCCATAGCTTGTCAGCATGTCTCCAGAACAAGAAAGGTGGCTTTGTTTTTATTACCTGTAATTTATCAAATCCCTTCACTAGTTCTATGACACTGTGAGTGTTTTCATACAATGGTAATACTTCACTGTCACCTAGGATTAGATGAGTATAACTCAGCATATCAGAACTACCTGGCTTTAAATCTTCTGTTTTGTTATATCTGAAATAAACATGAAAGAATTATTAATATCAAATCACCCTTCTTTTGGATATTAAATATTTTTTTATTTGATCAAATTCATTATGGTCAAGAATGTTGAATCCCTGTAGATAAATTTTTACCTAAGTGAATTATTGTGATTTATTTTCAGTACAAACTAGGTAAAAATAGATTACAATACAGTAATTCACTTTTTAATCTATTTTAACTAAGTTAATTCAAACAAACCTATACACTATATTTTTGACCAAAGTTAATAAGTTTCAATAAGTAAAACAAGTTTTATAACACTATGAATCTCATATCAACACTTCATAATGTCTTCCTGATCAGAGACAAGACAAGCTAACGAAAAGGGCATATTTATGACACATTGTGCAATATACAATATGGGCAGCATGGTAGTTTGTTAATGAGGCATGATGCAGAGCCGTTCTACAAAAGGCCTGAAGGAACCACTAACATTATACTTAAGGGCAGCATAACATATCGTTTATAAGGCATGATGCAGTGCCATCTTAAAGACCTGGGGGAAACACATTACACTTACATCCACTTAGAATACATCTGACCAAATCTAGTGACACCAGCCTGAGCAGCAGCCACATCTATATGTACATGAACTGGTATGTCAGGGGACTCGATCTGATGTAATCTGTACAGTGCTTCACCTCCTGGGTAATTATGATGTGATGTGTACATAAATACGCCAGTTGTACACAGGTTACCACATAAGTGTAGCATACAACTAATGGCTAACATCTTCCGTAATAATGATTTGTCTTTATTTATCCACCTGGAGGATATACAAGAACACATATCATATGACTGAATACTAGGATATTAGAATGCAGGTTGCATTAAAAAAATTGTGGTAAATCGACACCGACGTCGACTTTTCAATGTAACATACTGTTCACTGCTATCTGATGTCATAAACAAGTAATACTGGTGTCTATTCACTCAATTGCATATTAATGAAAAGTTAGAATGGAAATAGATCTTGACGTTTTGTGCACTATTGTTCCATACAGCATGAATTATCTTCAGGCGCATGCAATTAATTACTCAGGCCTATCGGCCTTCGTGATTAGATAACTATGCGCCTGAACTCGAAAGCGTGCTACATGAAGCAATAATGCATGCAATGTTATAATCTATTTTCTAAATAACACTGGAAGTAAAACTTCAATGTTACATCTATTATCCTTGCAAAACTTCATAGTTATATGAAAATGAAACACTGAAAGAAAATTATTTTTTATTCATTGATAATAATGGTGTACGTACAATATGAAAATCTTAGAAAAAAACTTCACTACAGAAAACTGGACAGAAACCAATGTAAATCTTGTTATATAAGAGGAGCCACCACTTATCAACAACAGTCGGAGCTACAGCTTCCAGACACTGACTATTGAGAGTTTCCGCTAAATTGCATAAAATCCATTAAATTACAGGTTAATTGACAGTTGAATAAATAAGTACCGTAGCATATAATACAGCAAGTAAACTTTTTGCCCCATTAGCATACTTTGGACTCTTCCAAAGTCAAAGCAATATACAAAACTTCGATTTATTTAAGAAAATTGGGAAATTTCTGTGACAGAGTGGAACACGTGGCAAATGAAGCCATTGCTCATCACAAGGAAAGGCATTTTTTTGCCAAAATGTTTTCAAAAGTCGTCTGCTTGAGATGCCGGGAAATGCAGTATTACAAGGCAAAAGTTAACAATATTCATTATGTAAAAGTAAGTTAACTTACATAATATGAAGAGACTCAGCGACTGCTGTGTTGAATACAGGAATCACATAAATGATAAATCGTAATTCTTTGTGAGGTAAAAATGAGTAGATGAACACAAACATGAATGCTGGTATAACAAGCTGAGATAATCTGGGGGATAGATACAGACCAACGGGTACCAAGAATATACTGAATGATAGAGCTCTCGGAAGTGCCGAATAAAAATACCACAAAAATGGAAATGTCTGAACATAAGTTAAAGAAAAGTATGACAAAATCATTTTCATCACTTATTGGTAAACAGCAAATACATCTGTAACATATAAAATCAAGTGAAAGCATGTACTATGTATTATAGAATCTTAACTTTTCTTTAATTTGAGAGATAACTCAATGTTAGTCAATAAAATAGATGTAATTGTATAGTAGTTAGAGTATTGATCAACCCAAATACTTGTTCTCAGATTATGTAGCTGAACAGTTTCAACCAGAATAGATATATCTTAACTTCAATGTTTTCTACATGAAGTCATACTGGTCATAATACGTATGATCATGGAAACATGATGCTTCTTTATTGTTTTTAAACAAGACGGATGATGATTTTATAGTTAAACAGAATTTTATCTCCTACAGTGATTTTTTTTGGCAATTTTGGCAAAGAGTCCGGGTCTGGTCCGATTGGGAAAAAATGCTCTGTGTGATGCCAAAATTAGGAATTTTTAGGACAGGATTTGGGAAAAATGTCTTTAATTTTTATTGAGAAAGGTCTGTTTGCCAGACTCAAAGAAAAACAAAATTGCTGTCCTATACTCTTTGATTGACACAGATATAAATCGTATGTTAAGGATACACCCCAGTTTGAACTTTTATTCAGTATAGTGTTATACCACAGCACTTCACCTTCAGGCCACAAATATCTCTGCCAGAAATATGAATCTACAATCACAGTCATACCTGAAAATATAAAGACATAAACAATCATAAGCAAAACTTTTATCAAACAAAAACAATTGCAGATAAATTGTTAAATAATTTTTATCATATAAATACAAATGTGTATGTATTTCATATATTCAAATCACTTAGCTAGGGCACTTCACTTGAAAATCTCAATTCTGTTATCAACCAATTAACAGACAGCAGCTACAATCAAGGATTTACATGTTTGATCATTAGGATGCATTAGAGGCCTGATAAATTTATTGAAGGAATGATAAATGATAAATAAGTCAAAAATACCCCATACAATATGTGTAGTAGGATCACAATAAAACTTACCTAATAAAATTATGGCCGCTGGTACCGCAATCTTGATAAGGTTGAATATTGAAATTCTTCTCCAAACTAAATCTAACAACAAGAGAATTCCAAGAAAGATTGCTAACTCCGAGCGAAATATTAAGATGGCCGCCCCAGATAACCATATAAATGACACATGTAGCTGTTTCAACCAGGATCTTAATGCAAACAGGACTGAAACACAAAAAAATGAATATCATACAATATTATTAAATGTAAAAGGTAAACATTTGATTGATATCAAAGTAATTATTTACTTTTATTCATGGACAACTCATTGAAATCAGAAGAAATTATTAGGGCAGTATAAATTATAAAGCAAGATACAGTGGAAGCCCTCTTAACCAGTTCCTCTATAAACAGGTTTCCCCTCTAAATCGGCCAAATGTTCTGGTCCTAACTTCATTACTATATATCAAAAATCCTCTCTATACTCATACATACATGTACAGTGGAGCCCCTTTAAACCGGTTGAACCCCAGACAAGGTCATTTGACTGGTTTAGAGGGGTTCCACTATACATGTATATGTTAATCAAACATTCATCAGTGTCATCCAGTACCAGTGTTACAGGAAAGTTGATTTTCTTGATTACATACCTAGTACCAGAGCAAATATGTTTGGAAGTGTCCGTGAAGAATAAAACATGAAATGAAATTGTGTCACAGTTATCAGTAAGGTAAGTTTAGCTGTCTGTGAACCAAACTTCTCCCTAATTGCTGATGTATACATCAAAAATCCCACAAGAACAGCATTACCCAAACATAATCTTACTGAAAAATAGAATGGAATATACAGGCTAATGCATGTCAATTTATACTAAATAAATCTTCATAAAGATTATACATCATGCAATTAAATTGTACTTGTAATTAACACAAATATTTAATGTGATAGAATCCTTTTTTTCTACGTAATTCTTGAAAGTATATACTTTTTTGGTGATAAACCTAGCTAAAAATGCTGAAAACTAGGCCATCAGCAAATTTTAAGAACAATTTAGAACTTACCTACATATTGTTGGTACAGTGTAGGCATTTCTAACACAGACAATGTTTGCACAAGAGGAAATGATGACAATGCTACTGCTAGAGGACCTAAAAATGTCCTTGGAACAACACCCGGAAACTGTAGATGGTCATACTGTCAAGTTAATAAAATTCACTGCATTAATTTATGGTGTTATTTATCTAACTACTAATTATGAATATGATACATTTTTACAAACATATTTAACTTATAAGGTGCACTCAGTCTATATATTGAATCCTGGTTCAAATAAGCAATATCTTAAATGTTTATATCAATACAATGACTAACAGTGAACTTATCGATCAACTAGTCACTATCATGACAAGCATTTTTTAATGTAAAATGGAATTGCCACGTCTGAAATTCTATAATATAACACAGCACAATTGAAGTAAACATCCTTAATTATTACATATATTACACCAGTCTTCAAATTTAGCCGCAGACCGACAACCGAGTCCACCATAATGACTGTCAGTCCAGTAAATTTGAAAGTTCAGTGGTCGAACGGTCCAGTAACTTTTTCAGTGATAATAATCAGAGCAAAAAATGAATTATTTTAATCACTTGCCTTTTGTCTTTACTGTGGTGAATATATTCATTTGTTTTGCTTGTTAAATACATTTTATAGAGAACAATTATAGCCAAATTTTATGAAGTTTTGTGTGTACTTTTTTGGTCCACTGAAAGTTCATTTTTAACGATTAAGTTTGCATTTTAAGTGAAGTAAATGTCCAGTGCTTAAAAGCGTTTTTTTTGTGAAGACTTTCACTCTACAATTTAAATCAATTACTACAGTATTATTACAACATACTTGTGAAATGTTATTCTTGTATTGTAATATATCATGTATGGCTTGAATATTGAATGATTCCTCCACTTTTGTATACGGACACACAAACACATGAGCCACCATCACAATAATACTCAAACACTCCACTACTGGAAAACCCATCCTTATTTCTGTAACAAGAATCAAACATTTGTATATACATAAATTCAAATTTTTTATATAATAAATATTTCCAACAATACTTAATGTATCAGCTTTTATTACAGAACTAATGTTAATGTATCACTATTTTTCATATAAAATGACCACCATCTGTTTAGCTTTATGACTGTGTTGATTACACCAGAATTCTTTCCGTGGCCGAGTTGTTTCATGGTAGATTCCTAGTCTCACTTAAAGAGAGCAGTATTAATACTAGTACTAACAAAGAAATTTCACAATGCTCAAATTCATGTTGAGCTCAACATCCCTTTATGCTAAAAAAGATGATACTGATTATCAAACAGTCCAGGTATTGCATTCTTAATCTCAGTAAACAATTCTTTTAGAGAAGTGAAAAAATGAAATATATGGGAGGCTCTTACAGAAAAATCTTACTAGTATCTCTTACATGCTTTAAGTACAGATGTTGACACAGATGCCAATCAGGTTACATCAATTAATAATGTGAAAAAAAAACAAATTGTCCCCAATGCTATCAGTAAAGCATTAAAATACATGATGTTATCTTTTCATTTCAGACTACATTCTAAAGATTTTATGCTTCAGTAACGACAGTTTAAGACATATCACAGGCTTCCCAGAAGTTGCTGGACTGTCAGACATGTCAGGAAAATTTCGACCCGGTCCAATTACTTTTCGGCGATTACCGGACCAGATGTCCAGCAGTCTGGTACGATTTACAGCATTTATCCCTTATTTATATTTGGTAAGACAAATTTTCATTTGGTCAAACAGAAATTCCAACTCTGACTGACCAAATGTCAGGCCAGTATTCCTGCAGTTTTGTGAAGCCTGATATCAAGTCTGAATATTTTCAATTCCTAAACTTCCTTTACAGACATATGCTGCGACAGCTTCGTAGCTAGTATGTTACATGAATTTACTTTCAATATGCAAAAGGGAGTTGTCCATCTTGCCCTTCTAATGAAGAATCCTTCCAGTTGATGCAGCTCATTTTAGACATCCAAGCTACGCAGGCAAATAATGTCCCTAGTTGCGCCAAGCTAGTTGGAGAGGTCACATGTACAGTCTCTGGGAGTTTAAATAACAGAACTATCATTTATACTTCTAAAGTTCCATACATTCCTATTGCATACCATCTGACTGACTCTAATTTCTGTCTTACCTAGATCATTTCACTTTTCATTATTTTTATTCTTGCAGATTTTCATGATCATGACTGGCAGCTTAAAGTAACATGTATATAAATCAGTACACCAAGCATTGCGAAAAATATAATGTATCAGCAAAGTATGAGCATTCTCCTTAATTCAAGTTGAAGCAAACCTACCGTATATAACGAAGGACGTCGCCTTTATGACCAAGAAGTGTCCCGGCTTACATTTACAACAAAAAAAGAATAAAGGGAAGTAACTCTGTCGTTGAGGTTTATAATAAAAACCGTCTTCACGTTCCAGTGTTACTACGGAATCGAACGTACCATTTGCATTGGTCCCAGGTTATACTGACTAATGGAAATGACACAGTGGCCCTGATGTAGCTGAAAGTATGGGAATTGACTGGTATTCACATGTAAACACCGTGTTGCTTGCTATTTAGGTACAAACAATTAAGATAGTTTGTGTACTTCGTCATAAAATGTGAGATATTTAAATTCAGACTTGTTTCCTGCAAGGTAGTCATGTTGTCAAACTGATATACTCCCAACATGTTTGTACTGAACTGGTTATTCCATCAAAGCCATCTGTCTGTTTCTAGATCTAAGCTTCACAGGTTGTTAAATTGTTTTGTAATATGCCTTAATGTCCAGTATTTATTGTACTGTTTTCCATACTCCAGTGTATTGTTGTTCTTCAAGTTTTCATTCCATGTTGATTTTATTAAATACCACTAGTACTTGTATGAGGATACCTGTAAGAGGTTTACAGCATAAGAAGAAAATCTACATGGAGAAACGTGGGTAAAGTAACCCATATGAGTCACAGGTAGATACATGTGACTGACTGATGATAGTAAAATGGTAATCAAACTGATTTTCAACACCATAATTCAACCCGGAGATTATCAAACTTAAAAAGACACAAAATATTTGATTGATATAATCTGATTACAATGTTACTATCAGGGGTACACTGCCTGTGGTGAGTGCTCCAGCAGGCATATCTCAGCGAGGATGCCTATATATATTTTACATTGATCTTTCAAGCGTTTCTCAATTTTCACTTCCAGTAAGATTTCTGATGGTCAATAAAAATCACATGTTGCAATATATTTCAGTGTTCCAACTGATATAAGACAAATGCCACATACCAACCATAGAAGAAGATGCTGTTCTTTACAGTGAGAGAGGCTGCGGCCGTGGTCAAGTGGTTAGTGCGCTGGATTCGTAACCCGGAGATTCGTGTTTGAATCCCGGTCGAGGCAGGTCATATCCTTCTATGAAAATTTGACAAAAATGTCGAATTCCTCTATATGTGGAGAAGTTGCCAGCTCCTTGTGGAAGGGTAAGTTAGTACTGGTTAGTATACAGTCCAGGAAAACTGGTTAGGTGAACTGGTCGGCGTATATAACTGATAAATTGTTGAAAAACGGCATTAAACCCCAGTGACAATAAGTCACATTAAAACAAACAATTACAATGAGAGAAACAACAACACAATTTGCTAGAAGAATAAGGTACAACAACATGTTCTTAATGGGAGAAAATAACAACACAAAATCACTAAGTTTGCTAAAATAGTTTTCTTTGTATTGAGTTGAAATTTTACGAAAAAAGAGGAGTACATCAGTCTACACTCAAGACAAGCCTAACATTATATAAGAAAAATATATAACAATAGGAATTATGAATTCAAATAGATGCATCAAAACAATGAAAATGTAAACAAAATATGCACAATTGCACAAAACAATGATTAACCGTCCATACACACAAAATCTCATAATTAGGCAAAAAGCTACCATGACAACAGTAAATAAAATCTTGTAAGCAATGTAAAATAAAAACAGTTTGTAATGAATATATCTTGCTTTGCATTATTTCAACAAGAACTGCACATGTAGTAAAATCATACTAATACAATATTGACTCAGTAACAATCCGTATGCTTTGTCATACTGATTTGAAGAAAGTTTAAAATACAGATTGTTTTCAGTGTTTTTGAGAAAAGAATTCTATTTTAGGTGACAAGGGACCATGATAATGTCACACGCAGAATAGGAAAATATTCTTCGCAGATTTAAGTATCTTAATATTGTATCATATTAAATCAGTCTACTAGTATCTCTAAAAAAATCATTTTTATTAAATGATAAAGCAAAATGAATGGTTGGCAAATTTTAGCTGCTGCAATGAAGAACTTAGTTCACTTTGGAACTTGTTTACAAGTATTGTATTTTGACATGCAAAAATATCACCCATATTTACTGATTTACTTTATACTGATCACACAGATTTTAAGCAAATATGTATATAAAGCTTCATCTCATGACAGCACTAAGAATTAATGATAATATTATATAATCACTATCAGATAATTGAATGGAATCATTGAAAACAAATGAGGTAAGATGAAAATCTTTGCAAAAGCTCAACTTATGTATAAATGAAATAAAAAATACAGTGTTTTTTTTTTCTCACAGAATCACTGACAGACATAGATCTTATATCAGTATGTAGTACCATATAACTCTGGTTACACATTTGTATGAAAATGAAAAAGTCGATAAGATATATTTTCTGATATAGGTTTGAACTGTCAAACTAATGAAAGAAATAAAATACTCACAATAGAAATGCACTCTAAATATAATACATTTCGAAAAATATAATTATAACACTGTATAACTAAATGTCATGGTAGATTTATTGATATAAGTTTGAAGTAAATATTTTCCATAAATAATAATCTTGTTTTAAAAATCAACAAAACAAAAGAGAAGGATTGTCCCCAATGAAGCAAATTATCATCTAATTATTTGGAATGTAACATTGCGAAATAAAGAAAAAAACAATATGTAATATCAACACAAAATATACGAATAACTAAAATATATTATGTATAAGTTTGGTAACAATTAAATTTAAAGTAAAACATTTATCATTAATGCAAACATTTCCATTCAAACATTGGCCTTTCATTCTGCATGAAAGTTCACATGTGATCATAAATTGTAATGTTCAAGCAAGCAATATGATGGCAGCAATAATATGATATAAGACCAGTATAATACAAAATGATTTTTTCTCTATTAACTTTAATTGGCACTTATTTAATGGGCAAGTTAGAGCCATCTTTAAACTAAAGATGAACAGCTGTTCAAGTTATTATGCCAGACATTGCATTTATAAGTATATGTATATAAATATTTACTATTTTTATGCAAATTTCTGTAATTTATATTAAGGAAAGAATGGAATATTTCCATTACTTTTAACAAGTTCCCTTGAAAAACAAGTACCAATTCCTTATAAGGAAATGCAATTGTGACCATCACAAGTTTCTTACTCTTCAGTTTAACCCTTTGCCTCATTTACCACATTTCCAAGCACCTCTAGCAGACGACTTTTGAAAACATTATGGCAAAAGAAGACATCGCTTGTAATGAGTAATGGCTTCTTTTGTCCCAAAGTTTTCAACTCCGTCAGAGAGAAATAACCCAATTTTCTTAAATAAATTGATGTTTTGTATATTAGCTTTGAATTTGGAAGAGTCCAAAGTATGCTTATGAGGCAAAGGGTTAAAGGACAAACTCACTACACAACTGTATCCAATAAGCAGACAGATACTGTATATTGACCATACATACAAATGATTTTATGATTACATTCAACTTACACATAAAACACTTTATAGACACTGTGAGAAAATATAACAATTGTTAAATTATTTATCAATCATAAATCAATCTGAAAAAAAAAAACATAAGACAAATCTCTGTAAGGTAAAATATGTAATAAATGATACAAAGAAATTAAATTATGACACATAAGATATATTTAAATGCCACTGATATTTATATTTTATATCATTTATATATTGTACATTATAATCTATTTCCAAAATATTTAATGTTAACCAACATTATTAATAACACAGGTATGTGAAAATTGTTTGTCATTATAATACCCAATTATGAGTGTATAAAGATGACGGTAGTAAAAACAATTTGTTACGCACCTGTGTGTATTAACACATTGTCGTAACAATGTTTGGTTTACAACATATAGTATGTCTTCAAAAATATTAAAGCTAAGACAGAATAAAAGATATTTACAATCTGATACCCTGTTACAAAAAAAGGTGTGTTTATATAAATGGGCAACAATAGTGCTTGTTTAAGTATAACACAAAGTGCGTACAACATAAAGCTTGTTATAATGTCATAAAAGGATTGAAATTTTAAGGAGATATTGTAACCATACCATATTGTCTAAAAATAGGCAACAAAACAGACTGTATATGAAGAAGATGAAATATCTATCTCATATTATTATGAAGAATGGTTATGAAAATATCTGTCAATCAATTTGACACTTGTTCTATTCTTACATGAAATCTGGCATCATTACGCTAAGAAATACCTCCGATGATATTTGAAACTTTGATACATGTAACATTTGGGTAAATATAAAAGTGGCAGTCTACAAAGAATTTAGCAACCCTGGAATAATTGGCAATTTGCACGATTAGTTCAATTTTAAACAGTAAAGTTGATACAATATATACATGTATAACAATTAGAATATTATGTGATGCAGTAACATAACTCAATCTAATTGGCAGAATTTCAACTATTGGCTTATAACACATTTACAGTACATGCGCAACAAAATCAAGTATTTAATTTAAGACAAACAAGACAAAACAAAGAAAAAACAACAGAAGTACGAACAAATAACCGACAGAATCACGTGTAATTATGACGGTAACTTACACTATGACGCACCATACCTTATTTGTAGTGATGAGAAAACATACTGCCAAACTGAAAGTCTAATCACATGTTCTATCACACGTTTGAAATTTGAACAATAATAAATTTGTGTCTCAGCTTTTGAGAAATTGAGTTACTTCTAAAACAGATTTTTTTGTATTTTAAAACTTGTATCTAGATATAACAAAACAAAAAGGTTAACTATCTTTAATCATTTGTAGCTGACTGGCATGAAATATTTCAGGAGAGAGAAATATTGCAGAAGATGAAAGGCAGATTGATCTAATAAAGTTCAACAATCAGGTTGAAAAGACCTCTCATTTAATGCATCTTTCAGTACAAAAATTGCAAAGAAAATTTGATTGAGAATTCTGACAATGATATTCTGAAAATAAGGTTCATCTTTAATTCAGTGATTATAGCACTTCCAGACTGATAAAATGCTTGTATTCTTGAAATCATTAATCAGAAACTGTTGCTATGGTTACAGATTACAAAAAAATCTTGAACTTGAACTTTTTCATACCAACACCACAAAAATGATTAAAATTGTGCAAAACAATATCTATAAGTGATAACATAAATTACTTTGGTCTTTGAATCAACATTTGAAGGCAACATTTATACGAATACAAGATGGTAGTGTTATGTAAGAGTATTAATATGATACTTAAACATATTACATACGTAATAAATCAATTATCATCACCATGCAATAAAAGGGAAAGTCAAACAAGCTCAATAAACAATTAAGATAGAAGATGTTTGTGTCAAAGATGAATGAATCTTCGCAAATCCTCAATAATACACAAGGACTTCTATTTTCACATACAACCATCCTCACTACAGTTCAATAATACCACTTAAAATATCCTGAAGAAACGATACCAGTTCAACCGGGTCTCAATAAATTTGAATGCTATGAATATTGATGATGACTTACCAGTAAGCCATGCCAAAAAGGGACATCCATACAAAATGGAACGGTGGAGTTGAGATACACTTTATTCTCTCGAGACTTTACCATGTCTGAAAGCCATCTTTTAGGACAAGGATTGTTTTGAATTATTTAAAAGCTAATATTTTTTTCATCCAACGTCTCAACACCACAATATCAAAATGACCTCTTGGTCAAGTGTGCTATGGCAGGGTACAAATCAAGGATATGAGACCAGCTTGGGCCATTATTAATCTTCCATTTGGGTATTTCAGTTTCTGGCAGCAAAATATGAATTTTATTTTGTACTGTCTCATTCAAAATTTCTTTCATAACTCAGGGCTCTCATTTGACCCTTAAAATGGCATTTTGACACTTGAGCTATTCATAACAAAGCTAACGAGTCATGAGAATTTGTACAAAAGGGCCAAATTTACTATAACAGTAGTAGATTAGTTGACTCTACAAATTATCATCAGCCCAGGGTCATTTCTGACCCTCAACTTTTGGCGTCTAGTAATCACCCTGTGACTTAACAATTTATTCATCAAAAATATCTGCAAAAATTGAAATAGTTGAAAGTGTTGAAAATTCCCAATAACATAAGCAGTGGACAAAAAAAAGTAAATATCTGAATAAAAATAACAACAAAATAAAACTTTAAACAAATAATCATGTGCAAAAAATTAATATATTGATTAGTGAGTTTGTACTGCCACTATAATTTCAACAAACATGGAAGATTTTATAGACTAGAGGACAGTTACCATGGAAACATTATTTAAAATACTTCCTCTCGTAATACACAAAAATAAACATATATCATAGCAAAGTTACATAATTTTGTCCACTTAACATCATAAAAATAAGGAAGTAAGTCAACTAATAATTAATGATTCTATGATAATATACAGGCAAATTAACAGCCAATTTTGCACTGTAAATATAAACATTTTTAAAATTTCTCACTTGATAAACATTTCTTAGAAATTAAATAAAATCTCACTCACAAAAAATATGGCAAACCTATCATTATACATAATAATGTCACAGTATATTTAGTTTACAAACATAATCTCCGACTAAATAAACGTTGAATTAAAACATACCGCATACCTAAACATAAAATAGGTACGGATACAGCTATAAAGAGAAATCACTGATGCAAATATATACATGTAAACTGGCCATCAGAATAATAACACAATTTGCAGACAAAAAGATTCCTAGCCTTTTATCCATCTATGAAATGATTGGCTACTTAAGGTAGACTTAATTAGGAGTTCAACCAATCAAATTTTGTTTTATATCAACCAATCATGGAGTGGTGTACATGGGATTTCAAGGAAGAATGCCTGTTAATAAATGACTACAATATAAAAGTACTTCTCACAAAATAAAAAAAATTTATAAACATTATGTCATCAAAGCCTCAATTTGGCACTTACAAAATATTTTCACATAACTGGCTCAAAATTTATACTTTCATAAATCACCATACTTAATAATCAAGCCAGACATTATTTTTTCTGCAAATACTTGAAGCACAATTACTCAGATTTTCAATGCTTACACAAGCAAAAGACCACTCAATGAAAAATCACCAAAATATACGTGGAAACCATACGATTTTCTTATCAAATTAACTCACTCAGAATGTTAATTAACTCCATATGAATGAACCAAACAGATGATTAAATGAGAAATTCTACAAATAAATTAAGCCTGACATTAAGACAATGACATGATACTGTAGGCATGGTTACATCACAAGATACAATACATTCATACTGATATACTTTTGAGTTGAATTATACACATACTGAGTATATGTTATAACATTTAGTAAACAAATGTAAACAAAAACAAAGTTTTAATATGATTAATATGATGGTATTAGCTTCTACCATTGACAGAAAAATTACAAATTGCTGTTAATTATTTTACTGACTTACATGATTCAGAATGTCATAAAATAAACGGGTAAAAAAATGGAAATATTAACACACAAAGCATCGATATGAAAGACATGTCTTCAACTAGAAGATATATGCTATCAGATTAATTCACTGGAATAAAACATTACATGAAATATAATGACCAAAATAACAAAAGCCACAAGGAAAATGAGTTTATAGTCCGCCTTGTTTTAAACAGGTGAAAAATGGTCAACCGAATGACCAACTGTCATGCATACATAATAATAACAACCTTCAGTACTATCCAAGATGACAGACAGGTCCACAATGGAACATTGGATAAGATTACTTGGTGTAAGGGATGACATCACCTCACAGTCAAATATAAACTCAGACTGCATTCCACAAAATCATGCTTCTTGCAGGAAAAAAATACGTCTCTCAGAGAACCAGTCCAATAAACAACTCGTCAAGCTTCCCTCAAATTTTTATCCTTTATTGCATCTACAACCAATTCCAATTTATGAACACACTGTGGATTGACTATTGTTGTACTTTCATGTTTTGTCCATCTTTATGCATTGCAAGTTTCTTCATCTGACGTATAACTGCGGTGGCATTGTATGCTCGCTTCCACTTGCTCTTAATAAAGTTCTTCTGCATTTGCTCACTGACAGAAGCATGGATATTCTTGTCTAGGGCGGTGTTGCCTGATATCCTGCAACAATATATCATAAACAGTATGGTTATACAAATATTATGAAAACATTTTGTCAATCAAAAAGCGATATGATAAAGGTAGACAAGATAAATCTGATTACAATTTACCAAGTTCTACAAGGATAACATTCATAAAAGAATTACAAATGAGTTGATCCTGATTTTACAGTAACGGATTTTCAAAAAATGGATTCAAAGGGTGGTCTTTATTCAGATATAGCCGCAAACACAGGTTTGACTGTATGTAGAGAGCATAACATAATATAACATACTTAAGGAAAACATCTCAAATCATCTGTACCAAGTTGCTTTTCTCTGTGGTAACAGGGCTCTCTCTTTTGGGGGACTGGGACCGGGGCCCTGGGAGGGGGGAATTTTGTGTCATTTTCAGTTCAAGGGGAATTTCAAAAGCCAAATCAATACAAAATAACTAGCTTAATTTTTTTTTTCTCAGATGGGGGAATTTTTTCCAAACATAGGGGAAAAAAGTATATTCAAGAGGTGGTGGAATGGGGCCAAAAATTCAGGAGATCGAGAGTCCTGGGTAATCAATCATGTTCTTGTGATTAATACCATTGTGTATAGCTTAAGCTTGTTACATTAAAGCAATACAGATATCTGTACATATTTGCATTTATTTGAGATATCTATGTAGATATTATGGTCTTTTGATTAATACTATTGCATATAACCACAGCTTGTTTACATGAAAGCAATTCAAATACAGAGACAATTTGATTGTACAAAGAGCCGAAATGTGAGACTCATAGTACACCTCAGACAATACAAAGAGACGTCAGTCTTGAAGTTGAGAAATTTGTAGTCTTGAAACAAAAACCCCAAACAATCAATCAATATCATTAATGTTGCTATAAATTGTAAACGAAGATTGCATGAAAATTTATAACGGAGGACCATGACAATATTAGTAGTTGTAAGGGAATACTTCCCAGGACTTCATCAATCCAGATACAATTATGATGTCTGGCATGAGAGAAAATATTTCAAGTTTACGACGATAAAAATGCAATTGTACTCAGCATCAGCAGATATTAAATTCTGCGTTAAATGAAGCGAAAGTTAAAACCATACTGAACAATAAGACGGGGATACACATGAGGTTTTATTTGTAGTCAAGACTTGTTCACTCAGTGTTACAACAAGAAAACATCAATAGACAATGAAAACTGATCCAAAAAAACATCAAAATGATGAGAAACTGCGCAATATTCAAGTCCAGTCATTTGTAATATACTGTATGCATAATTATGACACTTTTTGTCATTAGCTAAAACTTGCGTTATACAGTAATACATAGCTATGTACATGTGTATTAGTGAAGTAATTACAGTTGACTCTTGTTAGCACGTAATTATTTTGGTTACCAGGAATTCTCTATAACCATGGTTACCAGGAATTCACTATAATCATGGTTACATGGAATTCACTATAATCATGGTTACATGGAATTCACTATAATCATGGTTACCAGGAATTCTTAACAACTATGGTTACAAGGAATTCACTATAACCATGTTTTACTGCACTTGTTCATGATATTGCTCAGGTATCAGAACAATTTCATAGAGTGATTATATTACAGGTAGAAGTTTTCTTAACAGTACCATACAAGTTTAAGGGTTCATATCTTTTATTGTAAGCTTTGGCCCAATCATGATGCTTTTTTTTAATTTATTTCAAAATACACTGTAATACTTTGCTTTCAATATTTCAGTCAAAGCTAACTTATACAGGTGATTGGAAACAATAAAATCCGTCCATTGACAATGCAAACCCTTTCAGTGCTAGACACATATAGCTTAAATTGAACACTGCACTTCCTGAGAATTTTTAAGAAATGATGGCTTTATCAAATTCCTAAAATGGATATACCCATCATATAGGCAAATATGTAGACCTTGGTACAGGTAGGTACACCAGTCTTATAGGCTCTGAAAGTGGTATGTATATAAAACAAATATGTCTGATTTTGAGACATTCTATATAAGAAAGATAAGAGTGCAATACAATACCATGGAAAGGCAATAGCTTGTTTACAATTGAATCTCTTCTTGGGATCCTTACACATCAAATTACGAATAAATTCTTTGGCTGAAAATCAAAATAATTTAAATGAATTCCTCATTTACTCATAATACAATTGCATTGTAACAGAATTTATTGTAGTTCAATACATTGTTTCTCATTTGCCTTATAAATGTAAACTGTGAAACAACTACTGTATGTAGGGCATAAATCAAACCATACACACAAGGACTGTTGCCAGGGTAACCAAATATGAATCCATTTCTAATTCTTGGACTAAGAAGTTGTGATTAAATATCCTGAAAGATAAGATGCGAACATAGTACCAAGTTTCAAAAGTCATCCCCACCACCATAGCATAGTTAATGATGGTGCTACTTGTATCTGTTACACGTTCTTAACATTGTTTCACAAACCAGAATTTGCTGAAGCACTATACAGTGCAACCTCTCGAGAGCGGTTCTCTCTTCAGCAATAACATCCCTTCAACAACAGCATGATTTTTTTCAGACTGCATGATTTAACTATTAATTTATTCTCTCTAGAGCAACAACCTCTCAACAACAACATAATATTGCTTCTCCTAAAGGGTGTTGCTTTGGAGAGGTTGCACTGTATTACAATCCTTACTAATATACAACCAATAAATTCTTCAACATAACATTATCAATTACAAATGAACAGTTGTCAAATAAAGCTGGTATTTCAAAGAAATTCACCTCATCAATAATGACAACTGTCAACAAGTACACAGTGTTCATTTAAGTAGATTCAACTTGGCTAAATCACTAGATGTTGAACAAATCAAAAGAGCATTTAGAGTTTAACCCAATTCTACACAGACAATGTTTGGCAACATTAAACAGTCACTTAATGATATTTGCCTGCTGTATGAACATAAGCCCTTTTCTAGTCAAGTATGCATAAAACACGGCTAGTCCTTGTTTATTTTACTGACCATTACTTGGATATGACACAAGAAAAGTAAACCTGCATCTGCCATTTGATAGATACTGTTTGCAGTTGTATAAAACTGACATTTTGTCAATAATTTCACACATACACATAACTGACAGGTATTTATGTGTTTTAGAAGACTATTAAACAATACAGAGAAATATAATGAGAGCATCAACATTACGACGACAAGCAATATATATGATATTATGTCAGTTTCGTTACCATGGCAACAATTTACCTGAATCTGATATATCATCCCAGTATGGAGCATCAAATTCAAAATCAGCTTTCAGAATCTGTTGGAACAATACGGCATCATTCTCATCATAAAATGGCGGATACCCACACAATCTGAAAGCATAAACCATTTTTACATGTACATATATGTCCCTCCATCTTAATGTATCATTTAGAAAATGACAAGAGATAAGTGTGTCCATAATTTGAACTATTGCCATGTGTGTGTAAATGCCAAGTATTTAAAGACTAATTGGACATTATTGACCCACTACTGTGAATTGATGTTCAGATGTCTAAAATGTAAATTTTCATTTTACAATTGAATGCAAGCAGCTAACATATTTTAAGGATAATGTAATAAGGCTTAAAATAGCCACAAGTGTTTTTCGTGCATGCAGCCATTTAAGGCCTCAATACATTGTTGTACACCATTACACACCTTCCCTTCAATTTGCTAACTCCCTAAGGATCATACACAATTTACAGTATAATCCCTGAAAACCGGACCCCTTCTGGACTGGGCCAAAAGTCCAGTTTTCCAAGAATTCTGGTTTTCAGAGACCTATTGATCATGGAATAGAAAAAAATTATCCAATTCTCAGAGAATTCCAATTTTCAGGGAGTCCGGTTTTCAGGGGTTTTACTGTAATATCTCCACAAATCTTGTATAAATCATCAGCATTTATCATACATCATTAGTACATAGTATATTATTCTATACCTATGTCATATATGTACTTATATTCTGTAGGTATTGTAAAGATCATTCAATACACAGAATTTCTTCTTATAAACATTTAGAAGAAGCATCTGAATATTGGTCATAAAATTAAAAAAAAATCACAAATCTATCTATAATACAAAGTAAGTGGGTGTTATGAGGACTCATATGAATGCGTTTAGCTTAATCAAGTCACGTTTTAATATTAAAAAAGTTGTATAATAATGAGATAAAAATGTTGAACATTCTAAATGTCAGTCATCTATAATACAGCAGTATAAAATAAATGATTTGAGTAAACTTGTAGATGATTCTTCTAATTTCAAATATCAGAAGAAAAAAAACAGACATTATTAAAGACTTTGAATGAGAATTCTGAACTCACAACAAAAAGGCAAATTATAACATTGTGAACAGATGTGGTATGTAGAATGCCTCATAATACCGTATTCCCCCCCCCCCGCATCTGAAGCAGACGACTTTTGAAAACATAGTGGCAACAGAAGCCATTGCTTGTAATAAGTAATGGCTTCTTTTGCCCCAATGTTTTCCACTCTGTCAGAGAGAAATCACCCAATTTTCTTAAATAAATTGATGTTTTGTATATTAGCTTTGAATTGGGAAGAGTCCAAAATATGCATGTGAGGCAAAGGATTAATTCATGTTTTTTACTCTTAGTTCCGCTTAATCTGGTAATCAAATCAAAACATTGTCAAAGTATACAGAAGTCAGCATACAGACCCTTTTGTTTTCCTTCAAATACTTCTACTGAAAATTTCAGAGTAAAATTGACACATTCTTAGAAAATGTAGATTTTATGTTAAACTATTCAGAGCATTAAGTCTCATTTGAACCAAGGGTCAGGGGGCTTCCGTGGTTGAGTGGTTATAGTCTCTGAATAATAATCAATAGCTCAACATTATGAGTTTGAATCCCACCCAGAAACAGAAAAATCTCCCATGCGAGGAAGTTATCTGAGAATTGTTTTTTTTTCTACCTAGGTGTATGCTTGAGTTTTTCCTCCATCATTAAACCTGGAAAAGTTGCCTAATGATCTTGGATAAATGCGCAATATTAATCCCCAGTGGAAAAATGAATCAAGGGTGACATAAAATATGGACCCGAATATTTATTGTTACATATACTCACAATATATAAGCTATAACACCTATAGACCAACAATCTACTTCTTTGCCATATGGCTGTTGAGCTAAAACTTCAGGGGCTGCAAAAAGATCAATATATGTACATGAAAACATTACTACAGAACAGAGTTTGTAGGTAAAGGAAAATTATACATCATCAGACCAAGTAGAGGTACATACAATCCTATGAACACAGCAACAAAAGAGGAGAAGAAACGGAAAACTATATATCATCAGATCAAGTAGAGGTACATGCAATCATGTGAACAAAGCAACAAAAGAGGAGAAGAAATATGGACTAAATGAAGTGTTGGCTTTTATTCAAAAGTTTATTATGTACACTATATCAATAAAAAGGTGATTAAGAATAGCTTTTGATTGTACGCCAGTCTTTATTGCGAAGACATTAGTGGGCTCTCAATAGATGGTTTTGGTTTCTGACTTGCAATCACTAGTCCCAAACTGCTGAGAGTTCGAATCCCATTTAGGTCCAACATTTACATTTAAGGAAGCTGTCAAGCTAGCTAAGAGAAGGTGGGTGGTTCTTCCTCCACTGTTAAAGCTGGAAAGTCACTAAATCGCCCTGACTGTGATTCATTAAACTTCAGAGAAAAAGAATTGCAATGACATTTACACCCACCCAACTGCAAATTTGAAATCTTTCTTGATTTGGTGAGGGTGCAATGACCCCTTACAGAACATTATAAGCATTTTCATTGTAAGATTTGTCAGAATGCTGATATAAAAGGTTGAAGTTCATAACAAGATGTAAATAAATATTGACTCAGCAAACAGAATTAATGTCCATGGATTAGCATCAAGTAGGATTAATATATAACTCAAAGTAGTTCTGTAACATTGAATATCAAGCAATTAAGAAGAAATTAGCAAGAGTTGAAGGTCTATTATTTGTTAACCCTCTGCCTCATAAACATATTTTGAACTGTTCAGAAATTCACAGCTAATATACAAATGATCAATTTATTCAAGAAAATTGGGTTATTTCTCTCTGACAGAGTGGCAAACATTGTGGCATAAGATGCCATTACTCATTACAAGCAATGGCTTCTTTTGCCACAATGTTTTCAAAAGTCATCTGCTCCAGATGCGGGGGGGGGGGGATATGGTATTATGAGGCAAAGGGTTAATTAAATATAATACGTCAATATAATCACTCACCAACATAACCTGGTGTTCCACAGGCTGTTGCCATGGTACCCGAATCTTCTATCTTTGATAAACCAAAATCACTTATCATGATTTTAGAACTAGGATCATTACTATAATATAGTAAGTTTTCAGGCTGGAACAAAAAAAAATGAAAAAGTAAAATGAAAAATGTGTTTTCAGAAATGGAAGCACGTGCAGTAGAACCTAAATAGTGACACCACCTTCCGGCCTGAAAAGTTGGTTGTAATAATAAGGTAGTCTCATTATCAAGTTGAATTATAGGAGAGTTATTGGAAGCCGGTCAAAAAATAAGTGGTTAGTATAAGAAGGGGGTTATAATATTAAGGTGTTCACTATATGAGGTTTTCTAAATGTATAATTACACCTGTCTTATTCTTCAGTCCTTAAAGGAGGTTAAAAAAACATTTTTTTACAGGGAATGCACCAATGTCTGATATTTTTATCTTCATCCTCATTTCCTCGACATTGATAAGAACACGCCCAGAAGATTTGTTCTTTAGGAAAATAAACACACTAATGTCGATATTTAATGTCAAGGTTACACCAATCCATCATTAGTGAAGGCCCTCATTAGTTATACAAAGTGACTATCTCAATAATGCCATAAAAAGAAAATATTGAATTTCATAAAACACAATCGTCATGGTAATCATTGTGAGGAAGATACAGAATGTTACAGTACATCATTACTTGATAATGAATGAACAGCTTATGAACTATATACAGGTATTCCAGCGACTATCACATCATGACAGCTTCATCAATCTTTAACCCTTTGCCTCATAAGCATATTTTGGACTCTTCCAAATTCAAAGCTAATTACATTACAAAACATTCATTTATCTTATAAATTGGGTTATTTCTCTCTGATTAAGTGGAAAATATTGTGGCAAAAGAGGCCATTACACATTATAAGCAATGGTTTCTTTTGCCACCATGTTTTCAAAAGTCATCTGCTTCAGATGGGGGGATGTGGCATTATGAGGCAAAGGGTTAATAAAGCAGCCAATCTCTCTACTGTCTTTTTCAATAGATAGGAAGACTTTTAATAATCTTCAATCAAAAAAAAATCACTAAAACATTTACAGTTGGAAGATTGTTCTTGCAGATGGCGTACTGATTGATTTTTAATACAGCTGTCACATTATTGGTAATACCATAAAGTCTATAAAAGCGATCCAGAAAAAAATAGGAACTTTTATACAGGTACATGTATAATAAGCAGTCAATTTAGAATCCTTTAAAATGTAGTAATCTCTGTCATATCTTACATGTTAAAGCAGCCACATTTCATAGGGTTTTCACCAATAATTTGGCCTCTATGAAATGAATTTATCTTACCATTCCTCCATAAAAAAAGACAACAAATTTAACTAAAACCATTCAATGGACAAAAAATTCCAGTGGATGAATAAGATTAAATTTAATTGAAGCATTTTCTTTAATTGCTCCAAAATCATTCACTTCCTGTTCCCTATGGAAATGTTTTAGGATGTAGGAGTGAGTTATTGAGGAGAATGAAAGCTATGAATTGCTAAATACTTTATTTGCACTCTTTCCTCCGTGATTCATTCGTAATTGTAAAAATAATGAAACTACTCTTTGTTTAAGAGTTCTGATAACCAATAACTCAAAATCATGTGGCAATACGGTTGAGTATCATTTACCAACAGTTATGTAAGACAATAAGTTGATCAAATCACTTCATCTAGTTTAATTATCAGAACAAACCCGTTCCACCGCATTTTCTGAAAACCAAACATCCAAAGACCTTTTAGATGCTAAAACTGTTCATTAATGAAAGGCATAAAATCAGCCAGATGCTGTAAATTCGTGATCAAATGGCAGTTCATCACACCCAATCAAAGAGAAAGAAACCAGTGTAGAAAACAGACAATGAACTATTACTGGACCAGTGGCCAATTATATAGATCGACTTGAATATTCACAAAAAATAATCAAAGAAATGTTACTAGACTCGAGGGCCAGTATTGTCTAATTTTTGCCAGATCTCATTTGACTTCAGCCGGAGGACTGTGGATTGACAGTATTTGGCATCAACCACAAGTAATTGGCTTAAAATCAAATTTTAGCTCCATGGGCTAAAACACAACACTTCATGAATGGATTTACCTTTAAATCTCGATGTACAATGCCTTTTTCATGCATATAATCCACAGCTTCCAGAACTTGTTTGATAAGTCTGCTAGCATCACGTTCGGTGTAGCTGCCTTTCTCGACGATACGATCGAATAACTCTCCACCAGTTACGCTGAAATTAATAACAAAATTGTCAACAACAAGCATAAAACAGCAACTCTTCACATGTACCGGTATACATTAATTACATATAAAATGTGTTGTTTATTTTGCTTGTTTGTTTTTTTATTGGAGTTTATCACATCTAGGGTCATATGGTGACTTACGAGCTTTGACAGTGGTGGAAGACCACAGGCTCACACCTGGATAGAACCACTGACCTTCTATAAGCTAGATGGAAAGCTTCCTCACAAGTGAAATTTATTCCCGGGTGGGGTTCAATCTCACAGTGGTGAGGGGCTAGTGATTACAAGTCAGAGACCATTACCACGGAGATCCCTGTATAAATGTGTACAAGTTTTTATATAAATAGTCAATTTAACAAGCATGCAAAAACTGTCAGAAACAAAAACATGGGTAATTTACCTGTGTATTAGGGCACTAATAAAATATACATGAACTCAGTAGAGTGCAGACATGTTATATACAAATAGAAGTAAAAAAAAATCAAACAAAATTAATTTTTTTAATTTTTCATCAGGAACTGAATATGCAAAGCATTTCTGGCAGAGAAGCAAAATTGAGAAAAATGTGTCATACCAAAGAGTGGTATACCAGGTTCCTAGATATAAGTGAAATAATGATATTTCCAGCTAAGTCAATGATTAAAACCTATCAAACACAAGTATTTTAATCCAAAACCATAGGTGGGTTAACATATGAACATCTGAGGGACAAAATGCTTAAACAACAGAGTCTTGAAAATATAACATTAGACTGGTATTCTTAGGTTTAAGTCCAACAATAGACTGGTATTCTTAGGTTTAAGCCCCTACTGTTGCCTTATACAGCAGTTTTTAACAAGCTTACATTATAAAAATAATGAACTTGATTCTTCTATAGCAGACAAATTCTGCAGTACTTTAAGTACATGCAACAACCTAAGTGTCAATTTCCTCTATAAGTGAAGAAGTTGCAGGTTCCTTGTAGAAGGGAAGTTAGTACTGGTTAATATACTGTCCAGGAAAACTGGTTAGGTGAACCGGTCGCTGTATGTAACTGAAAAACTGTCGAAAAATGCCATTCAACCCAGTAACAATATCCAAAATGAAGCATCATGGACAGTTCAACCTCAAAACAGATCATAATGGACTCACACCCCTCTACACAAACCATCATGGACATAACCATCATATTCTTCAAGGTCACACAAATCATGAATTGTCCATTTCTTAAAGGAAACATGACACATTATCTACTCTAAAGTATTTATCGGTAATGGAAATATTCATCCCAATATCTCATTCTCTCAAACAGAATAAATTGAAATTGGTTTTGTAACAAAAGGCAGCCTTGTATTAACTAACAATTGGTTCCCCATAATGTCTGTGTCTAGCAGATATCCATCTATTATACTTACAGTTCCATGATTAAGTAGACATAATCTTTGTCTTCAAATACATCTGTCAGTCTTACAATGTTGGGATGATTTAGCCTGCAAACAGAACAAAAGCGCATGAAACATTACTCACACATGTTACTATGGCTTCATAGCCCAAGTTTGATTTTTCACAATACAAACCACAAAGCTGTGGGAAGAGTAAAGAATATTTCCAAATCAGATTCAAAAGTAAAATCTGCAGATATAAGACATCTTCAAGAAGCATTTTACAGGTATTACATGCCTCAAATGACCGAAATTTTTTATCACAAAATGGAACAGACAGATTTTGGAAATGTTTACAAGTTCTATAGGTTTCATTGAGAGAAAATGATTTTTCATAATTTTTTTCAAAAACAATGACATTCCTTTGAGTTATTGTCCCTTTAAATTTACATTGCAAGAGTAACCTAATTTTTTTTCAAGCATTAAAGAAATCAGAAGATCCATTTCAATGAAAACTCACGGAAAAAGATGCAATGCCACAGTATCAAACTTATTTGATGAAGAAAAATATAGGTCATCGTGCAATATCAACAGAAATTAACATTTTTCTTTTTTTCAACAACTCTTACAAATTTTTAAAAACATAATAGCGATAATTGTGCAATGCTATTTTTGTAATGTTAACGTTTTTGTGTGGCATTGAGCAGATATATCAAAAAAAGTACAGTTACTGGGATGTAACACCTTAAGTCAGTTTGCATGCATATACATAAATACAAACAAAAACATTATTATCACCAGAAAATATAAGTCACCATTAATATATACATATATCATAAACTCTGTATCTTTATTAAAGAAATTATTTTCAAATTTCAGCAATAACAAACAGTATAATTCTTATTGTCATAGTCCTTATCCATTGTCTTTTGTGTAATTGTAGAACTGATAATAAATGCATGTAATGTTTATAGCAACCTTGTTAGATTTTTATTTAATTGTTTGTACGCCACTTTTGTATGTACTATTTCTTGTTGATCATATGACTCATGACACTTCAGTAAATATAGACTAAGTATATGAAATAAACTTGTAAACTTATTGTATCCTCATATCAACAGTAAAAAAAAAGAACATGTGCACGTAAAAACAAATTTCAACCTTGCTTAGAATTTTCATCAAAACGTAACCACTGAAGCCATACTTGACCATTTATCAGATGTTTTATACAGAAAATAGATTAATGTAAGAAAAATCACATGAGCAAACAAAGTTCACCCAGGATCACACATTTATTTGAACAGTGAACTAACCACCAACCAACCACTTGTCCTGATATTTGTACAGGATGTCTTTATTGTTCTAATTAATACTTTGAACATAACTGAATAGGACAAATAGAAAATACCATGTTGAGTCTGGAACAACAATTTGTAGAACTTGTGCAATGACAAAACTTTCAATCCTTTATTTCACTGGGGATTTCAGGCCAGACTTAGGATTAAAATGGCAGAAATAAAGAATTAATTCTAGAAAGTCAAAGAAAACAAGACACGAAAGACGCAAAGAATCCACATGTAGATTTTTGTTGTTGTCATTTCTAATTCAAAAAAAGACAAATGGGACACTCGAATCAAGATTGCAACTTCTAAGGTTTTCCAGAGATTTGACCTAGTGACCTAGTTTTTGCCCTGAGTTGACTCATGTTCAAGCTTGTTCAAGATATCATTAATACAAACATTCTAGCAAGGTTTGGGGAAGATCCAATCAAAACTGTGACCTCTAGAGTGTTAACAAGGTTTTCCAGTGATTTGAAACGGTGACCTAGTTTTTGACCCCAGATGACCCATGTTGGAACTTGCTTACAATACCATTAAGACAAACATGCTGACAAGGTTTGATGAAGATCCCATCAAAAGTGTGAACTCTAGAGTATTAATAAGGTTTTCATTTGATTTGACCTATTGACCTAATTTTTTACCCCAAATGTCCAATGTTTGAACTAATCCAAGATATCATTAAGAGAAACATTCTAATCACGTGTGATGAAGATTCAATAAAAAAATGTGACCTCTTGAGTGTTAACAACCCTAAGAGTGGATGCTGGACAATATATGCCGGAGAGTGACTACGTGCTCAGGTGAGCTAAACAATGTTTAAAGGTAGCATATATTTCTCAAAAGTGAGATTAATTCATACTACAATTTTCACTGGCATTCATAAAATTATTGTTAAAAACTATGAGACAGAAATACAAGTCAGAAAACAAAACATGTAATCCATGAAGCCTTAAAATCAATCTGATTGGTTGTTTCTTTGCATATTTTTCAAATCAACCAATGAAAAGGCTGCCAATTTATTTACTCAAAAAACCTTCCATTATTAGTTTGTATTGCCAAGCAGAAACAGATTAACAAAAACTAATTAAGATAAATTGTATGACATGGGAATAAATCACAATACACTAGATGTTTACATAATAGCACAAATCACCATGACAACCACTGGTAACAAAAGAAAGTAAACAAATTCAGAATATAATAGCATCACATGGCATAAAGTATCTGTAAAATATATGAAAATGTGCAATAGAAGGAAGATCAATTGACCTTATGTTGATATCAATGATTTCACTAATGACAACAAAGAGGGCCCTCTGTGGTCAAGTGGTTATGGTCCCACCAGCCTGTCACAGTCATAAGTTCAAATCCTACTCGAGACGAGACAAACTTCACATGTCCAGCTAGTTCACAGAAAGTCTGAGAAAAAAACCTGAAAATTCTACTCATGTCAGGTGATTTTACAGAAATGGATAAACAAAAAAGCCTCAATATTGAGACCACCTTCAGGACCTGAAAAATCGGTCGTAATAATTTGGTGGTCTCATTATCTTGTTGAATTATTGGTGAGATACTGAAGGTTGGTCCGAAAATAAGTAGTCATTATAATAAGGTGGTCAAAATACTGAGGTAGCACCATGTGAGGGTTTATTGTAACGTAGAAATGTGCATAAAGAAAAGAAAAATGAGGAGGAAATGTTGAGAATTAACTGTCAATTATTTACAAAGGTGCTCCCGAAGTCTGTCCACAGGCAAAGAATCGCAGACTGAATGAAGCCAATTTCCAACAATCATCACAGAAACTCTGACAATCTATCACTGCAAACCTCTGGGAAAATCAGGCAATTAGTAATCATATACTCCATATGAAACACAACAGATGCAATACAACACCTAATTGATTAACTGTTCTTTTTGTGGAATAAAAAGGTGAGCATACATCAACAAGATGCTTTGTTGGTGTACACAAAGTACACCCACATTGATCCATACCGATGAGTTCTACTATTGTCTATCATGCATCAGTGTTCCTACACACTTTTTATAATATGACATGTACAAACACCAAGCTGTTACAATGTTACAAAAGCTGAAGATTTTCACAAGAACAGAACAGCATAAGCACATAAATGTATTGTGTTGACTGATATTTTTTGTCCAAGACAAAACTTTTATTAGAATTATTAAATCACTTATACAGAACATACTTTACATAGCTCCAACAAGGAGGTCCTAATTAGGGACTCTGTGATATGTACAATGAGGCATTGATTAGGCCAGAAAAAAATAGATGTGTTTACAGTTACCCAATCGACCCTACTCTTTGGCGCAGGCCCTAAAGTTTCCAACAGCCAAATCTTAAGCACAAAAGTATTTACAGATGAACTGTACTTCCAAGTTATGAAGGATATGATTTGAGAAAAAATCAGAAAAGATTTTTTTATCAACAATCATACCCTAATTTTTTTCAGTCAAGTAACTGCAAACATAACAATTTTTGTCTGGTCTTCGTTGAGACCCCTTATTCTGTAAGGGAGAGAACATGTGTAGGAATGAAATCTTTCATTTGCAACTTGTTTTGGCATGGTCGCTAGACTTAATGCCGATTTTAACTATTTTTCAGTAATATATATGACAGCCAGTTCACCTGGACGGTACACAAACCAGTACTAACTCAACCTTCTGCAAGGAGCCGGCAACATCTCCACATATGGAGGAAAATCCAAATTAGTGCACTAGACTTGTAACCCATCAATCCAGTTCAAATCCCAGTTGCGGCAGGTCATACCCTTCTATGAAAAATTTTGGACAATCTATAGAAGTTACAAATATACAGAGACTGAAATCTCCACAATGAGTTCAAAAACCAAGTAAATTAAGCCCACATACATACAGACGACACAATCTGCCTAACAGACAACAGTAACAAATGAAACAGTAATTTTATTGAGAATCTATAAACTGATTATAAACACTTCAGTGATCTAAGATTTTATTCTCTTAAGGCAAGACAAACATACTAATGTGGGTGTTGACTATTAACTAACATCGACATTAATGTCCGAGCTAACATTTGAATCTGGAGATGCAGACAGGAACTCTAGCGTAGACTGACTTAACACCAAGTGGTGACAAGATGGTTTATCCCTTTGCTCTATAAGCATACTAAATCTGAACTCTTCCAAATTCAAACCTAACATACAAAACATGAATTCATTTAAGAAAATTGGGTTATTTCTCTCTGACAGAGTGGAAAATATTGTGGCAATAGAAGCCACTGCTCATCACAAGCAATGGCTTCTTTCCAGAAGTCGTCTACTTCAGATGGGAAAAATGTGGTATAACGAGGCAAAGGGGTAAAAAATCATGTCACCACATCCATGTAAACAAACTAATAAAGCTACATCAGATGATTAATGTTAAATAATGAAAAGATAGGTGCGTTCAAGGTTATTGTCACCATAAATTATTGCGACAAGCTAATTGAACTATAGGTAAACCATAATGTTATATTGCATCGAAGAGTAAACACAATAGGCAAACAAAGCCTTGACATAGTAATTAAACTTGCCATAATGAGTTCAGCATTAATAAGATACTATTTACTTTTCCTGCTATATCTCAATGTTCTTAGAATAAGGCAACAATTACACAGTCAAACCTGTGTTTGCACTGTTTCCTTAGAAACTGACCTTTGAATAAAGGCCAACTGTCAATAAAGGCCACATTTTGTCTTTCCCAAGAGTGGCCTTTGTTCACAGGTTTGACTGTACAGTAGAATTTCAGCCTCAATAGATGCTTGTCTTGAGACGCAAAAAATAGACCAATCAAATTAATGAGTGACACTTATATCTGATTCACAGACTTCTGTTTATGAATTTGGAATACATTTAACTTAAATATAAAATATATCAAATATAAATATATAAAACATATATTTAATCAAATATAAAAAATTCTTTTTCATTGTTGTTCATTGAAACAACTGCTTCAAGTTAAACCAACAAATCTAAAAAATTGCTGCTGATAAACTAAGGCATCGATCACCAGACTGTAAGAATTGTGGGTGAGACAAAAGCAAGTCATTCTGTATTTCTTTTATACTGTGTCATTTACGCAGTAATACATGGTATGTCAGAATAAGTTTATACCAGTAAACTAAAGTGACTTAACAAGACACCATCTTCAACTTATGCCTCAGAAAATGTCCCAACTAAAAGTTTCGTAACTATCTGTCACAGAGTTAACAGTATTTAAAATGAATGACAAATTTTCAAGCAGTTCGGTATGAATAATTCATTACAGGAAATCTCCAAGGACATTGTCACAGCTGGTACAGAAAATTGCTTCAAAGATTAACCAGCCTACCATATTACTCCTAGTTACAGCCCCAAGTAAGGCCTAAAAAAGGTTTGTTTCTGGTTACCAGACCAACCTATTTTTTACCTGCCGATTCATAAATTTTTACGACATCCAAATCTTAGTGCTATATCGTAATTTTCACGACAGAGCTGCCAATATATGTAAGAAAACATAAAAGAAAAAATCCCTACCTACCGCGACCCCTATCTTTCTGGGCATGTAACCGGAAACAAACCTTTTTTGGTTTAGACCTAATGCTTAGTAACATATTTCCAACAGAGGAATGGACAACCGACATTTTCCGGAACATCCAGCCAAGTATATTTTGGACAAATATCGACACCTTGTGCAGTGCTAGAAGTGGGTCAGGAGTTTTTCTATCATAGAAAGTGCTTAGATCAATAAACTGTCTAATTACTGTGGTCAAGTAACTCCACATTGTTAACAGATGTATACTAACTACATAATTCCGCCCCCTTATCATCATATTGTCAGAACCCACTCTAAGCGTGTGTGATGGCAATTTTTGTTCCTAAAACCATGAAAGCTTATTAATATGAGATTCATAGATTTTTATGTGGGTGTTTGGGACAAAACTTTAATAAACACTGAATCTGTCAAACAAGGTTCCACTAATGAGAACTTTCAAGAGAAGTACATGTACTTAGTATAATTGACTAATCACTGTAATACCACAGGCAGCAGTAACTAACCTGTGGTAGTAACTTTTTAACCAAAATGAAATTAAAACCCAATGTCAACCCAAAAAATACTGTCAAAGCATACCATCCCTATCAAGTGATTTACATTAGCCAGGGGTAGTGCTCATCAAAGTTAACAGAATACAAAAGAGGTGCTGAACAAATCGAATAATTATGTGAATGTGACTTTTTATATCAATTAAGCAGATCAGATGGGTAATACAAGTTTTTTCTTTGTTTAATTTAAACAGCTTAGATACTACTTATTCTTGTAGGCCTTTCTTTGTGCATGAATATGAAACTTGGGGTAACCGAGACATTAATCCTGGAGAAAGAAATTCATGGAATCTGTTACCTATACTTACAGTCATTTTACACAGATATTATGATCAGTAATGTCTAGGCTTTAATGACATGTATTTGATTAAAATATAGACAAGAGATGAGCATTCACCTAGATTATACTACAGATTCAATATTCATCCTGTATGTCTGATATTGTCCTAAAGGTATAATATTACCTAATAAGTCTGATATTTATCTTGTAGACCCAATGTCTATCCTGTAGACCCGATATCTATCCTGTAGACTTAATATTTAGCCTACAGACCTCATATTTATCTTGAAGACCTAATATTTGTCCTGAAGGCATAACATTTATCATGTAGATCTTATATCTATCCCATGGATGTAATATCTATCTTGTAG
The DNA here is from genome assembly GCA_008271625.1 of Lutraria rhynchaena. Classification (NCBI taxonomy): domain Eukaryota; kingdom Metazoa; phylum Mollusca; class Bivalvia; order Venerida; family Mactridae; genus Lutraria; species Lutraria rhynchaena. The sequence continues at coordinate 841,699 of VIBL01000130.1, forward strand.
ATTTAATGTTTCCCTGTAGATGTAACTTTTATCTTGTAGATCTAACTTTTATCTTGTAGATCTAACTTTTATCTTGTAGATCTGATATCTATCCTGTAGACATAATATTTACACTGTAGATCTAATCACCAGGCCGTTTGTATATCATTAATCAAATAGATCTAATATTAATCACATAGATCTCATATCAATCACATAGATCTAATATTAATCACATAGATCTAATATCGATCACATAGATCTAATATTAATCACATAGATCTAATACCGATCACATAGATCTAATATTAATCACATAGATCTAATATCGATCACATAGATCTAATATTAATCACATAGATCTAATATCGATCACATAGATCTAAATATCAATCATGTAGATTTAATCATGTAGATCTTAAATCGATCATATAGATCTAATATTAATCATGTGGATCTAATATTCACTTAGCACGTTATGATAATAAGACATAGTCTGGTTATTTACTTCCCTCACTTTTATCTTCAATTATTAGGTTTGAACTATCCGGCCTGTCTTTATGATCTATAAGTAGAATACTCCAGTCACTATCTTGATGTTAATCCTGGTGTTTTATCAACTAACTAAACCTGAATCTGAGACGGGAAAACATATTAAATCCATTAACATCACTAGTGTTTAATTATAAGCAGCGCATCTGGTTTTAATGAGTTCAATAATGTATGATGGAATCAGACATAACTGGTGAAAGCACAGATAAGAGACTCAGTGTTCTCCAGTTATCTAAACCATAATTTTATAATCCATTCAGACAATATAAATGTTACAGTGTTATGTTAGTCCATAGACAATAAATGTTTTGATTCTAATCCAACCTCGGTTATATAGAGAATAAGAGATCACTTTTTATATATTTTCTTAAAGATTTACTCTAACTTTAAAATGTTCTTTAAAACTGGGCTTTAAAACAGTCAAGTTTTTGTGGAGTACATGTTACAGTAATAGTAAGATTTAGGATAAATTCTTTGATCTACAATGATTCATGATATGTATATCATACTGTAATTTGTAAGAGCTTACACCATATACATTATGATTGTATGTTTGTGTTGGCTAGTGGGCTGGTAGCCTTGCATATAACAATAAACATTTGAACTGAATATTACAAGTTGTTGACCAACTTTCAAATTTAAGAATAAATCAAGAGCTTCACACAGCAGCCTCAACGCTCGTCTGTTTTACATCATTCTATTAAATAAGCAATTTTGACCAAAATTCTAGGTAAAAAAAGGGGCATCACACCAAAAATATAGCTTTCAGAATAATACTCCCTGTCTTGCAACTGCAATAATGAAGTATTCCAAGTGTTGTGTTGATAATTGTAAACTATTTGAGTAATGGGCTACATTAAAGTTTTTGCATGACAACGACAACAATGACGACAATGACGACAATGACGACAACAACAACGCATCAATATAATAGCTCGACTTTTCCATTGAAACAGACGAGGTAAAAAACAAGCAATACTTTAAATCTACACAGGACTAGATGGAGGGAGTAGTAATTAAGACTTTTTTCATCACCTTTCTAAGTAATGTCAGTAAAGCCACGAAATTTCCACATTTTGCATACAGTTTGAAAACAAAAAAATCCCAACTTGGGCTTAAATTTGTTCAACAAAATACACAATGACTTTGCTTGGTATCCAATTTAAAAAGAAACACATCATATGCATATCTCAAATAAGCTGTGTCATTATTTGAAACAAAACAATGATTTTGTCGCAAAGCCATAAACAATGATTGGACTTGACAAAATAATCAATTAATTATAACGAAGACAAATAATTGAATAAAGAATCCTATCATTTAGTAATTGATGAACTGAGAGGTTTTCACTGAAATCAATTTTATAGATATATATGGTAAGCTGTAACCAGGATACTGCCATTCTGAAGGTAAAAATATTTCATTTTAACCCTTTTGAAGGTGGTACTGTGTTTTGTCCTCCATTTTTGAATATTCTTGTGTCAGGGCGGGTTTTGGGAATGGACGATTTTGGGAAGGGTGGCATTAATTGTATGTTTTTTTTCAAGAAATCCTTTATCTAAGAATATTTGATTGAATAAACTTGTGTTATCAACTGGTCATCTAGATCTCAATTATCAGGTGGGTGGACATATAACTTAACTGAAACCTTCCAACAGTCAAATTGGGTGTTTGTTTGATGCCAAGATTTGGACGTTTAACTCAAATTGATTGATTTACAACCTATACATTCACAAAATGTTCGACCTACATTTTAAGCCAATCAGATGGCTCCATTTTTCTTGTTTCTGATCTTTGAACAGGATAACTTATTCATGAAGAATTTTCTGTGTGACGACTAAAAATAATCATCCATAATGGTTGTTTATTTAAGATTGACAACATTGTAAGACAGCGGTCACTTGGTGGGCCAACACTAACACGGTTAGCATAAATGTTAGCAAATGCTTTGCCACGCTCACTTAAGTTACGCAGTCCAAAAGAATTTTTTTTCAAAGTAAACTCTAATATTGTTATTATGTTATCAACAAGACAAGTAACTCCTGACAGAACTTAACTTATTGAAACTTTGAGTTAATTCAAGGTGAATACGAATAAATCAACAACATTTAAAACTAGAAGGGTTTCTATCGTAAATCCGAAGTCCTACCAATATGACACAGACATTCTTAAAGTTTAACAAAACTATCATGGAGGTGTTCAAGAATCTACCAGACATTCTACGATGTATGTCTCCTAGCAACTACAGTAAATAACAGACATTATCTAATTACCACGATTAACTTAAAAACAAAACAAAGACAGAAAAGATGATCTATTTATCTCTAAACAATTTGTACTTTGAATAGTACATTAGAATTAATAATTACCTAATGCTTTTATGAATGAGAAATAATAGTATTGAAATATTAATGCAAGCGGCAGACAGCCATCACTTAAAGACACACGTTATCTCGATAGATCCAAAGAATCAGTCATGAATATTACAATGTTATTCTGCAGTCAGCAAAAGAATCAGTGTTTTTTATGTTCAAAATGTTGACTCTGCATTATTTCCAAATTTGTTCTCTAACTTTCCATTAGGTTAACTATTTGAATAAAGGAAGAGTTTCCAATATTAAACTGTATTCCATATAACTTATGAGTTTTACATCCCAACAATACTTGTTCAATCATATTTGGATGTTGATTTAATGAATCTATAACCCCATTCCCTCATAATACCGCATTACCCTCTCCCGCATTTGAAGCAGACAACTTTTGAAAATATTGTGGCAAAAGGAGCCATTGCTTGTAATGAGTAATGGCTTCTTTTCCCACAATCCACTCTGTCAGAGAGAAATAACCCAATTTTCTTAAATAAATTGATGATTTGTATATTTGCTTTGAATTTGGAAGAGTCCAAAATATGCTAATGAGGCAATGGATTATAGCAGATAAAATGACAAAGGGTGACTACATAATTATGATAACAAAAACGATTCATGAGAATACATCACACATTAGAGTTATTTCAATTTAAATGATGATTCAACCTGAGTTCTAAGCTGACATATGGCTAGGGGCTTTCATGGTTGAGTGGTTATGGTCTTGTAACCACAAGCCTCTCATCACTGTGAGTTTGAATCCCATCTGCAACCAAATTTCATATGAGAGAAAGCTGGCCAGCTAGCCTACAGAAGGTCAGTGGTTCTACCCAGGCGTAAGCCTCCAGGGTCTTCCTCCACTGTTAAAGCTGGAAAGTGGCCAAATGACTCAGGCTGTTGGTGTGACATTAAACTCCAGTGACATACGGCTATCAGAACTGCTCAATTTCATTTCTACCAACTGTCTGATCACAATGTCCCTGTGAAGATCAAACATGTAACCTTGCACACAGCAGAGGCCAACACTATACCATTGGTACATAAGGTTATTCTGAGTTGTATAAACCAATACAAACCACTGTATGACCCCAGGGCATCCCATCGCTGGTCAGGGTTATAGCCTGAAAGTTTACTAATCATTCTCTATTGGTAACCTTCCAATAGTTCCCACTTAGGGCATGATAGCCAAAGGTTTCATTACTAACTTTGACCATGTATGGACACGAGATTTTAGGTTAATCAATATATGTACACTGTAATCATTTGTGCACTTAGTGCCATCCACTGTGTGCACATTATTCATTAACAGTATACATAGGCAATTTATTCCAGGAATTCACAAACTAAGGTAGTAGAGTACAAATTTACTTACAATAATACAAATTGAATATCCAAGTCCATGTGTTTGCAGCCACCTCTTAATAAAGGCCACCCTGAGAATAAAGGCCATTATTTGAAAACTGTCATTGATTTTTTACAACAAATTGACCTCTGAATGAAGACCATCTGCCTCTAGAGGTCACATTTTGTCTTTCCAAAGGGTGGCCTATGTTAACAGTCATGACTGTACATTTCTATTTAAGTTACTAGGGACTATGGCCTTAGCTTGTAAATCATTCTAGAATGTGCTTGTGGGTGTAAAATAGTAAAAAATGACTTGTACACAGGAAGGAATAATAGACCTGTGGTAGCTGGGGCAGTATATGATAGAATGACAGAAAACACACCTAAGTTTACCAAATAACTGCCACACGTGAAATAAAAGTAGCAAAAGGTGACCCCGTTTTTTTCTTTTGGAACTGCTAATGACAATCCTGTATATTTACATAAATATTTCCAACCTACATAAATGTATAATAACATCACAAACATCCAACAAACAGGGTTTATCCATATTTGTTATGATAAATATATTCATTCATGCAATATTTGTAATTCGTTTTTCTGTATCTTTGGGGGTTTTTTTGCCAATAACTTTAACAAAAGTTCTCTAGATGTTTTAAGAACTTTGAAATAAGTGAATAAAATTTTCCAACAGCTTTGAAGTATTTAAGCATCACAAGCTCAAAAGCATACTTTGGACTCTTCCAAATTCAAAGCAAATATACAAAACATCATGGGAGAAAGTTGAAAATTTCCAAACAACAGAAAATCTTAACCTGGTGTCGTGGAAACAATAAAGATCATATCTGGACCAAGAAAAAAACCGAGGTTCTGGAAAATTCCAGAAAACTTTAACCATGTGAACCATCCCTTTAAATGGATTAAAATATTTATGATTTCATTTTCAACAGGTAGCAATATGCATCGTACTTTTGTAATGTTGGTCAGTTTAACATGCCATATAATGACTACAGCTTCATAGTTTCATAGCAACCAAAGAATGTATAAGACTATCCATGTACTCAGCATGACTACCTCCCCATAGTTCAGAATATAGCCTATAATACCACATAATTCTTGTTTTCTCAAGTGAACCATTTCATATATTGATTACAGATATATCGTTACAGTACGGAAAAAAGAAATAATCACATATCTAGGTTAACAATAAAACAGCATTTATTTCCACCGAGGGTTTGTGATAAAGACTCAGTTTCCCACATATAACGGTAGTTACACGACCACATACATCACAAAATATCCCACACAAAATGTTGGGTTTTATATTCCGGGAATAAACCGACTACGAGGATAATGGCTTGCTTTTGAAATTCCAGAAAAAAACAACAACACGTTTTGCAATAATGAGATACTTACCCCCAACATTTTCCTGTACTAAATTATTTAACCACATAATTGTCGGTATATCAAGCATTTATCAGAAATAAAATAAATCGTTACACCATATTTCTCCATTAAGTAGAAATGTGAATTAAGAAATTCGAGGAGTACGTAGAAACAGAATACATTAATTAGCAAATCCATTAAAGTTAGCCATCATCAGCCTATAATAACTGAATGACAATATATTGAAAACATTTTAACAATCTTTTAAACTTATCGTATTTCATGTTCTGATTAATTTCAAAACAAATAATGACACAGAATAAGAGTAAAAAAAAATGGTGCTGGTCAGTTTTGTAAATTGTAATTTTTCTTTTTTATTTATGTAATAATTAATATAAATAACTACTAATCACTTTGATTAAACATTTAAAAACACTGTTTAAAGAGCAAAAACATACAAATGCTATACAACTGCCAAAAACTGGAACTTGGTCAAAAGTCTTGTTTTCTATAAATTCCGGTTTTCTGACAATTCTGATTTTTCAGGGAGTTTTTGATTATGACCATATTTGGCCATCTTGACCATCTGATACACATATAACTATGTACTGATAAATTGGAGATGATAACTCCACTACAATTAAATACAATGATTCTTATTCCTTTTTCTCCTTAAATTTGAGATTTCTTATTGATAAAAAAGGAAATGACACCTGCTGTTTGACAAATTGTATGATTTGAAAATTGCTTCTATGAGTAGCTAATTGAACACTTGACTGGCACCTATGCGTAGCAAGTCTAACAGTCACTGGCCCCTATGTGAGGTGAGTCTAACAGTCACTGGCATCTATGTGAGGCATTTGTCTAACAGTCACTTGCATATATGTGTAGCAAGTCTAACAATCACTTACACCTATGTGTAGCAAGTTTAACAGTCACTTGCACCTATGTGAGGTGAGTCTAACAGTCACTGGCCCCTATGTGAGGCATTTGTCTAACAGTCACTTGCATATATGTGTAGCAAGTCTAACAATCACTTACACCTATGTGTAGCAAGTCTAACAGTCACTAGAATCTATTCATAGCATGTCTTACCATTGACTCTGGGCACCTATACTTAGCAAGTCTAATGATTGACTGACCCCTATGTGTAGCAAGTCTAACCATTGACTGACACCTATGTAAATCAAGTCTAACCATTGACTGACACCTATGTAAATCAAGTCTAACCATTGACTGACACCTATGTAAATCAAGTCTAACCATTGACTGACACCTATGTAAATCAAGTCTAACCATTGACTGACACCTATGTAAATCAAGTCTAACCATTGACTGACACCTATGTAAATCAAGTCTAACCATTGACTGACACCTATGTAAATCAAGTCTAACCATTGACTGACACCTATGTAAATCAAGTCTAACCATTGACTGACACCTATGTAAATCAAGTCTAACCATTGACTGACACCTATGTAAATCAAGTCTAACCATTGACTGACACCTATGTAAATCAAGTCTAACCATTGATTGGCACCTATGTGTATCAAGTCTAACAGTCACTGGCACCTATGTGTAGCAAGTGGAACAATTGATTATTTTGAGAGCAAACCAAAAATGAAACACTCACTTAGGTATGATTGAAGCAATCCACCTGCTTAAACCAGATGTCACATGATGCACATGTGCTAATTAAATCCTGGAAAGAGGGTGATTATTAATTCATAACAAAAATCAACATATTTCATTTTCCTTCAGGCATCAATCAGGATAAGCAGGCTATAAAAATCCATAATCACAAAATACATTCACAGGCTTACTTTCACACATTTCTATTAAACACACAATCTTATCTATACAATATAATAGCAAGTTCATTTAAAAAACAAATAACAACAGCTAATATATTTGAGGGTCTCCAAATAGATTGAATGCAATAAATGAAAATTTACATTCATGATATTTTATCTGAACAATATTGTGGTCTAGAGGCAGAGCATCCAACCTCTGATCCGAAGGTCCTGAGTTTGAATCCCGGCTTCGACTGGTTTCATTCATGAACTTCCACAATCCCATTCTTTGGACGCAGTACTACTGTAGTGTCCAGGAAGTAGACTCAAGCGAGATTAATGTAAGCAAAATTGCTTGTTTCACAATTGAGCTAAAATAAATTGGTATAAACCAACAACAACAAATATAATCCGGACAAGTAAACCCATTTATCTACTCAATAATTCAATTAGTGGGTATATTATACCAACAAGTACAAGTTCAGTATTTTACAAACATAGAGGTAATTAAAATTTATGACATAAAAGACAACATAGAATTTCTCATTAACACAATTTCTTGCCCATTGACATGGTGCCTTATTTTCTTGTTTCTAAGTCAATGACTGCACAACTATCTTGCATTGATCAGTGTTGAACATGGAGAAGATTTATAATGTTAACATAACATTTTCTATCATTATCATAAACAACCAAGACTTCTGATGCATAAAATCAAGATTAACAATCATTACCTTATCATCAACCTCTACTGATTTGGGGTATATACAATTATTAATTTAAAGTTCAAGTTCATGTACTTCTAAGGAAGAAAAGTGGTAACAAAAAAGCTTCTAAAATTAACTAGACCTATCACTGAATTGAGATTAAATACCCCTGCAAATTGAGGACAGACGCCAGGACCGAACAACTGACAATCAGGGTGATTCCAGTATACCTCTGAAAACTTTGTTTGCGGGGGGTATAACAAAATCTGAGAAATACAACATTTTCAATACTTAGTGTAAATCTAATTAGTTCTTAAACCCTCTGCCGCATAAGCATACTTTCAACTCTTTCAAATTCAGAGCAAATATACAAACATCTATTTATTTAAGAAAATTGGGTTACTTCACTCTGACAGAGTGGAAAACATTGTGGCAAAAGAAGCCATTTCTCATTACAAACAATGGCGTCTTTAAAAACAATATTTTCAAAAGTCATCTGCTTTAGATGCAGGGGGGGGAATGCTGAATTATGCGGCAAAGGGATAACCCACAATACCCAAAGCTTGTGGGAAAACATCAGAATTACAGAATTACAGTCTTGTCCAAGGTCTGAACTTCCCCTAAAAATTTGGTCAGATTTGGCTGTCCTGTTCATTCACAGAAGACAAACACAGTAGATAGATAATACAGTATAGAAATGCCTCCAGAAGTTTCTATGTTCCAATCAGGGAAAACCTGTGATTGATGACAGACAAATAACTTACTACAAGTACATTTCTCAAGGACATGATGCTGCTACACTCAATATTCCTAAACCTGACTGATTGAAACTGATGCTAATAGAACAAGTGTTGCATAGTTAAACAATAAACTAGGACTTACCAATAACATTGCCTTAATAAACTGAGTTTTAGAAAAATTCTTTGCAGAGTTATTTAATACCCAAAAAGTATTCAGGAGAATGTAACTAACAAGATACTATGAATTTGAGCATTGATACTTTAAATTTTATTATGATGGTAATAATTTTATTTAGTATGGCAATAAGAGACCAGGGAATTGGACATCAGAGATACAGTGCAGTAATCATGAACTAATAAGTCAATGAATTATCAGAAATGGTATTTAGGGATCCAGAAAAGATTCAGAGATCTATGATGATTTAAATTTGATTCAGGGATCTGGGATGGGGTTTATAGATCTGAGAATGGGATTCAGAGATCTGAGATGGTAATCAGAGATCAAGAATGGATTCAGAGATCTGGGATGGTAATCAGAGATCAATAATGGGATTCAGAGATCTGGGATGGTAATCAGAGAATCAAAATTGATTCAGGGATCTGGGACGGTAATCAGAGATCAAGAATGGATTCAGAGGTATGGGATTGAATTTAAAGGGCCAAGAATGAGATTCAGAGATCTGAGATGGGATTTGTAGAATCTGGAAAGTATTGAGATACCTGGGATGGGATTCAAAGACCTAGGATGGTATTCAGAGATATGGCACAGTATACAAAAATCTGGGATAGTTTCAATAAATCTAGGGTAGTATTCAGAGATCTGGAATGGAAATAAGACTTCTGATAAATTTGGAATGGTATTCTTGGACCCAGTAGACTCAAAAATGTAGAAATCTGCAATGTAACAGGTCTCTAAGATGTTTATCTGCACATCAACATTATGTAAATGTGGGCAATTACAGTAACAGTTGTAGGGGATTTCTTGCTGAATAACTTGTCTGTAGCTGATCCTAGACATTGTTTTGTTTTGATGATTCTGATCTCACACAGAAATTATCAACACTGATATTGAAATCCCACCTGATGTTACTTTGATTATTACTGTTCTGTTACACACTGTTCATTTGTTTTATGATAGCGGGTAATTTTGTCTGCAAGTCTAAGGTGATTGCTGAAAAACAGCTGGTACATTTAATGAAAACACCAGCCAGCGTGACCTTCACCTTGCAATTATGTGCAGTTTTGGTTTGACTACGTTCCTACAAGCAAATAAGGTAAATAAAAATCAGAAATACAAAAAAAAATATGGAGCAAGAAAACTGGAGTTTGTCCTCGTGTTGAGAAGATATGATATCATAAATATCAACTGGAATGCTAAAGTCAGGCTTATACATTTGTATCTTTATGTTGACCTCTACAAAAAAATCATCATTTTAAGACATGACATCTCCCACAAGCTAAGTTCACTAACTGAACTGTAATATCAAGTAGAATCATCATCACAACATGACTGTCATCTTCACACAAAGGGTAGCAGCTCAGATATTATAGTAAGCAGTGTAATGTTTAACATAATTGGACGACTTCAACAAACCAAGCCATGCAGCAGCATGGGTGTGAGCCAAATGAAACCCTGTGGGTTTTTTTGCCACATGGCCATTATGAGTTCTACACAGATTATCTGTGCAAAGGCTCAGGTAATCTGAGGCCGCGGCCATGGTTAGTGCACTGGACTTGTAACCCTAGGATCTGGGTTCAAATCACGGTGAACCAGTGGCCGTATATAACTGAAAAATTGTTGAAAAATGGTGTTAAACCCTAGTGACAATAAGTCACCTTAAACAAACATAATATCAGGTAATCTGGTTTTTTTTTTTAAATACATTGCATTTAATATAACAGAGTTTAATTTATGCCATTTTTGAAATCATTAGGAACTAATTGACAATTAGTGGACCCAAACTTTAAGGACAGCTGAATTAACAAGTACATGTAAGGATATAGAAAGCGCTGTTAATATTTGTCTAGCTTTCACGAATCACTGATATTACTTTCTTAGTGTCAATTTTTACAAATTACAATTTCTGACAAAATTTCATTAAAAACAATGACAATAATTATGACTGTGAGTGCTCACAATTGTTTGCCTTTTTTGAAATGCAAGCGAGTTTTAGTGGGATTTTTACATCAGTAGATATAAACTAGATATAAAATAACTTTTTTCAATTTAAAAAAAATATTTTCCAAATCATCAACAGTTAGTGATCAAATTGGGTACAGCACAACCTCTGCAAACAAAGCAACACACTGGGGAAAACAAAATTATTTTGTCATTGAGAGGTTATTGCTCTAGAGAGGTTAAATTAATTGTTTAGTTAAATTGCACAGTGGGAAAATCATGCTGTCATTGAAGGGAGGTTGTTGCCCAAGAGAGAGCTGCTCCAGAGAGGTTGCACTGTACCTTTAAGAACTGCTGTAGATGCAACTTACTGAAAGTTACAATATGCTCTGACATGTATTACAATACACTTCTAATGTGCTATAAAGGACATTCTGTCCAGATTGTGTGCAAATTTGGATTTACCTGATTAACCTAGGCATGAAATGAGATACCAATTATTAGCCAAAAGTAGGCAGTTTTATTAATCTAAATTCTTAGGTTGCATACTAAGAAAATTAATACAGAACACCCACTCGTTCACAGAAAAAAATGGCTGACATAATCAGATGCCTAAATATAAATGTTGCGTTAAATTCTTCTCAACTGAAAAATTGCATCCAGACTTGTTCGTGGCTGCGTGTGTGATTGTCTATTCTATGGCTGATATACCGAAGTATATCAAGCATTTAATTATTGTACAAAAGGAAATCTCCTGGAAAAGTCCAATTATTGTTGTCCATGTTTCATTAACTCCTTTGTATCATATTTGGTGAATATTTTACCAGGAAATTTATCCCGAATCAAGGTCAGTGAAGTACTGTAAACTATAAACTCGACTTAATTTTCACTTTAAGTTCATAATATGAGAACATCTCCTTAAGATTAGATGCTGATATAATAGTAAGTTTATCATATTATCATTTGCTGATGTTTTGTCAAATGTAATGAGCAAACAGATGGACAAATCTCATGTTTACACAATTACATATTCATCAAGTTCATGTCTTCACCCAAAATGTAAATTTAATTCAAATATTACAACAGAAAAACCAGTACATTAAAACAAAGACAAGGAAATATATGACATTAATATACAGTATAATATGGTTTTAGCAAACAAAGAAAAAGTGAATTATTGGAAATTTTTCTTTTGTTCACTGGGTTTAACACCTGGGTTTTTGAAGAATTTTTCAGTTATATACAATGGCCGGTTCAACTAACCAGTTTTCGCGGTATGTATTCTAACCAGTACTAAATTACCCTTCCAAAAGGAGCCTGCAACTTCTCCACATATGGAGGAAAATAAACAATTTAGTCAAATTTTTATAGAAGGGTACCTGTGGCAACAGGATTTCAATAAAGATAATTGGGTCACAAGTCCAGCACACTAACTACTTGACCACAGTCACGACTGAAGTATGGGATATGGTAAAATAATTATTTTTCCCTGTCCCAGCATTTCTTTATTTCAATGTAATGGATGCAGTCAAATTCAAATATACCATATATTCCCTAATAAACGCCCCCAGGCATTACATTTTTGAAAATGTGTTTGTGTCATTCCTTGGATTTAAAAAGTCTACTTTTCTACTAATTTCTATTGTTCATCTAGGATTAAAACAGTCTGACATTGTAAGTCACTTTTGTTGTCTCTTGTTGAAAAAGGTGGGGGTGCGTTTATTAGGGGAGGAGTGTTTATAAGGGAATATATGGTAGTAAAGTAAATATTCTGGTTCCTGGGAATTCACTATAACCAGGCTCTACAGTACCTAAATCTTAACTGTTCCAACAAGCTAACATAGTTCTTTTTTCAGGTTGCACAATACCAAAATCAAACCTGATTTTATAGACAAGACATTTTTACTTAGGCTAGAAAAATAAAAATCATTATTACAGCTACATGACCAAAAAATTGGATAGGTTAAAAGTTTTCTTTTCCATTTTTTTTCTAAGCATACCTGTCTTATATTGGAGTTAAATATTGACCCTAAATATTGTCCAACCTTGGACTGTCTCTTTAACAATTACAGGATCAACATAAAATCATAGGGTCAGTCAGGTAACTGTGAACTAAACTTTGTTTTTCTGGCCTAATAGGGATATATTGATGACTGTAAGAGAAGCAGAGATAAGGTTAGATCATACTGGGAACAATAGAACTATTTACTCAGTGAATATGCTGAGAAAATACATCCATCATGTTTATACAGTTAAAACCCACGGAGAAAAGTACAGCAGCGATTTCTCCAATATCCGTAGACTGTCCCCAGATTTGATGTGATGCTGTTGGTTGATGACAGAGAAACATTGACATTTCCGCACTTCACAGTGCTTATCCGGGATCAACCGCTGAATCAAAGATAACACTGTTTAAACCTCAGAGACAATTTCATGGTCCAAATATTTCAAGAAATGCCAAATGACAACATGGGATTTTCATAACAATGAAACTTAATTCCTCTTCTGCGTGTAACAAAGAAAAGCTCATTTTAAGTTCCATAGAAACAATTTCAGAAAGTTCAGATTTGGCCGTTTTGCACAAAAATCTGGCTATATTAACCTTACCTTCTTAAAACTTCGATCTCATTGTTTAAGGATTCTTCTTTTCCTTTTATCCCCTGCCTATCTATACATTTCACAGCAACAAATTTACCAGGGTCTATCTTATCTTCTGCCAACAGTACTTCTGAGAAAGCACCACTGAAAATTAAAAGTTAAACACTTAAATGATTGTATTCACTAATCAGCTTTAAAAAAAAATGAATCATTTGTTTGTTGTGACTGTAACCATAGTGACTGTATATCCATGGTGACACACAAACAACTACTTTCAATGAATAAAGAAAGCAGCAAGGTTGTTTTCTGATTTTTGTCTGTATATTAAAAGTTGAATCATTAGAAGGTTATAGAGGACTCTTCCAAATGAGGAACAGAAACGATACTTGTCAGCAATACAGTGATTGGGAAAGGCATTAAAATTTAACATGTCACATTGTCTATGGCAACAGATGCGCCTGTGGCACATTCACATGTTTTCAATCCTTTCTTTACGAAATGAAGTGAGTATGATGTAAATACTGCTGCCCTGCATCATGTGACACTTAATGCAATTCTTTCCTTTTGCAAAAGCGAGCACCTAATGATAGAGGCTCTGTGTCATCTGACACTTTACGCTAGCTTTTTCTTTATGCAACAAGCACCTAGCAGATAGACACTTATAAATATTAATGAAAACTGTTTGAATTGCAACTCAGTTATTGTCACATGAAAATGTCACATTGGTTTTCAAAATGTCACACTGATTTTGTATCCGAAAGAACCATTGTCCCATTAAGAAAATTTCTTTCCCATTCACAGGCAATATATGTATATATAGACAGAAAAAAATTACATACCCAGTCTAATATTGCCCAAAAGGGACAATTTAAAGATGGTTTCATTAGAGTGTAGCAATAATAATAAACAAGAGTTCCGCAGAGCAGCATCAACACTCATCTGTTTTACATTATTCTATGTAATAAGCAATTTTGACCAAAATTCTAACTTAAAAAGGGGCATAACTCCAAAAATATAGCTTTCAGAATAATGCCCCTTGTCTTGCAACTGTGCCTTGTCATGATAATCAAGTATTCCAAGTGTCATGTAAATATCTTTTAAAGTGTTTGAGTAATGGGTGCTACATTAAAAGTTTTTGCATGACAACGAAAACAACAATGACAACAACGATGAGGCCACAGCGATCATATCAACTTGACTTTTTCTTCGAAACAGACGAGCTAAAAATTCAATCATAGTCATATTTAGTTACATACATAAAAAACTCTCTGTGTTCATTTTATATTCCTTTCCATCATATGGTTATTAAAACTCAAACCCAAACGACTATTGTCACAGTATCTAACAGACAGATGTTGTACACGGAGTTCTGACAATGCTTATTACAATATCTGTTTCCAGTTGTTGACTTTTATAAAGTATCATTGATATTATCTAAATTTTCATAAAAATAAATCTCCATAATAATAATAAGAGATTACTATTTTACACATTTACAAGGATTACAAACAAGGTTATAAGAAACTTGAACACAGTCAAACCTATGAACAAAGGCCACCCTCGGGAAAGACAAAATGAGGCCTTTATTGAAAGATGACCTTTCTTCTGAAATAATCAGCAACGGTTTTCAAAGAATGGTCTTTATTCGTGGTGTTTATTCAGAGGTTGCCGCACACACACAGGTTTGACAGTATATCTATATATACAGAGGTTACAGAAGCACCATGGTGATGTAGCCTTACACCTGGTTCTACTTAAATATCACAGTTCTAAGAGAAATACAGATGAGAGATTTATTCTCACAATTCTGAGAATAAAACTTGCAACATGTCATGTGACTTCTGAGAATGAAACAATTAATTGTCATGTGATTTCTGTGAAGAATGACTCATCATACAAATTACAAACAAAGGTCTTTCCTTCCTTCCTATGTGTTTCATAAAATGCCCAAATAAAGGGACTTTGTTTGAAATTGTAAAATACTGTTATTTAACTATGTGATTAATGGGAAAAAGGGTAATTTCATGTTTCTCTAAAGTAATTATTACTCACCCTGGATGTCAAGCCAATGACTCAAGTTACAAACTCACAAATCTTGTTTATATTAATTCTAAACACAAAATCTAGTGATGTTTTAGTGATGCAGTACCGGATTCTAAGGGGAGCCATGAGAAACAAAGTCTCACTCAAAATAATTATGGAACATGTAATTATTTTCTGTTTTGGAGCAAGGTGATACCCGATCCATATTATGTATAATTAAGGATAATTGACTTATAATTAAAAATAACAAATTCCAGGTATGCAAATGGTTTAATATATGATACATGAACATATAAGTGGTATCAGAGCATATTGTTCTGATATTATATCAAAATACAATATTAAACAGGGTTTTCCCTAAGATTTTTCACCCGAATGTTCCTGCGGGACTCACATCTCCAACATTTTAGGGGTCCCTTGGGATTTTTGGGGTTCCCACACAGAAAATGCCAAGGGAAAATCCAAGTTGGAAGGGGTCCCGAGGATGCAGTGGTCACTCACAATGTGCCTCAGCTGATTATTGCATCAGGGATGCAAGAAACCTGCGTCAGGGAAATCCCTGTTAAACGGTGCGGTGCAAACGCAAACAATGAGTAACCAGGATATGTCTCATAATGGCACAAATCTGATGTGACATTAATTGCATCAAGCGACATAAATAGAAAGTTAATAGCTGTGAGATATCAGGTATAATTAATCTATTATCAACACAGTTCTACAGTGTGTCAGGCCAATATAAACCACAAACTGAATGGCATGTGTGAACATGTCACGCAATCAACAAACTGCATCACTTCTAATAATGTAGCCACAATCACACATTGTAGTGCACTATCCAATGGACACCCTGTACCATACAGTCTTAATGGCTTTTACCCATAATATTATACAAAACAAAATTATCGATCAAAAGCTATTGAACAGCATGGGCAATTCAAATGAGACAACAAATCATAATCATGGTGGAATAGTTAGATGGATGGTTGTTGAATAAGACTTACACAATACTACGAACCTAGTACCGTCAAACCTGTGTTTGTGACCACCTCTGATTAAAAACCATCATGTGAATAAAGGCCATTCTTAGAAAAACCATCATGATTATTTAAAACAAACTGATCTACAAGTAAAGGCCGCCTATGATTAAAGGCCACATTTTTCATTTCCCAAGGGTGGCCTTTGTTCACAGGTTTGACTGTGCACATGGATCAACCACTTCTGTGAGGAATGTTCTAAAGAAATTATTAGAGGGGGCCAGCTCTTTAGACTAGTGACATATAATCACTAGCCCGACACCACTGTGTCAACATTGTGAGTTCAAATTCCATCTGGTACCAAATTTCACATGTGAGGAAGCTGTCAATGGCCATCGGTGCGACATTGAGTCCCAGAGAAAGAAGAAATAAGAAACTTAACGTAATTGATATTATTATTATCTAGTTCACAAAACAAGGTGTGGGGTATCAGCAAAAAGTATTTCTTAACTAAAGGAGAAAACACAAAAAGCTGTATTACTGTTGTATAGAATTGATTACAGTAAGTGTTAAAAATATTGTTACATACTGTATATACTAAAATATTCATTATTGAACCAAATAATGTACATGCAGGTATTTGAATACACAAATATGCATTTGTAATCTTCATTTTTATATGAAGAGAATCAACATACAACATAATACGAGAACGAAAATGGAACCACAATAGGGCCTTGTCAAACTTCCACTCCTTGTAAATCTTCCTGTAAGAACACTACACACTGCACAAACAACCTGACAGTCTGCAAGATCTAACTGATATACAAAATGTACTAATAGAAATTTAATCAGCAATTATTTGTGACTGAGATAACATTCCTGAGCTCCACAATTTCTTTAATTGTGATTTATATTGACAGCAAGATTCCAGTGAATCTCTTCAGCACTCTTTAATTACACTTACTGAAACAGTGCAAGCAGAAATAATTTGTTATACTGCAATAATTTGAGAGAACCTTTAATTTGCACTCTTAACATCCTATAATGAAGGTTGGCGATATAAGATAACTATGCAGCATGTATGTACCAGTGTTGTTGGTGTATCATACCTGATAATACAAAGCATAAATGTACCATCTATATGCCATGTCATTGGTATACAAGGTACACACAACATACAGTATGCCTCACCACTGTTATGTCAAAGTGTATCAAACAAGGTACATGCAAGATTGGATATTCCAGGCCACACAACAACATGGTGACTTGCTAATGGAAATTCAACCTAAAAGGACAATAATCTATTGCAGCAGGACTTCATATGCTTAATATAACCTATTTTTGTCAAATGTTATGTCAAGTTTAACAAATGGCAAATATGTTGGTACAGTCAAACCTGTGAACAAAGAACACCCTTGGTCTTTATTGACAGGTAAGTTTGTTCTAAATAATCAGTGATGTTTATTCAAAGAATGGCCATTATTCACAGGGTGGTCTTTATTCAGAGGTGGCCTAAAACACATGTTTGTCTGTACTTCATTTTCAAAAGATTAATAGCCAAAGATATTTTCCATCTACCTACTAAATATACATAACAAACATTGTGTCTGGAAGAATATGTTTAGGGACAGGGTAATGTAATTGCATTTGTGATTATATCTTTACGTGAGGCAATAATATCCCTCCTTCTATAATACAATTTACACAGCCACAGTGATGATAGAAATCTATATATCAAATCATCATTTCTCCCCAAAGACTAACAATAAGGTTTTTCTCAACAATAACAGAATGTAGATGTATAATTATTGATAAATGCTTCAAAACTGGATGCCATTAAGATGCTTGATCCACCATTTCCCAAAAGAGGTTGTTAAAACAGAGAAATATTGCAAGAGGAATAAATGAGGCCAAATAGATGTTGTAAGACAAAGATAGAACCACCAGAGGAAACAATGGGGCCAGTAGATGTTGTACAGCATCTAGGGAAGCCTTTTTTTGTTTCTTCCAGGGAAACAATATGATGTTTGTTTCAGGGAAACCATAAGTCAATTCTTTTCAATGGCCATGTATAATTTCACCTAGGGAAACCATAAGTTTCTTCTAGGGAAAACATCTGTTGTTTCTTCTAGGGAAAACATCTGTTGTTTCTTCTAGGGAAAACATCTGTTGTTTCTTCTAGGACAGTCATCTGTTGTTTCATCTAGGGAACCATCTGTTGTTTCATCAAGGGAACCAGCTATTGTTTCTTCTAAGGAACCAGCTGTTGTTTTTTTCCCAAAGGAAACCATCTGTTGTTTCTTCTAAGAAACCAGCTGTTGTTTCATCTAGGGAAAACATCTGTTGTTTCGTCTAAGAAACCAGCTGTTGTTTCTCCTAAAGAAACCATTTGTTGTTGTTTCCCTAGGGAAACCATATGTTGTTTCTTCTAAGAAACCATCTGTTGTTCCTTCTAAGGAACCAGCTGTTGTTTCTTCTAAGGAAAACCAGCTGTTGTTTCTTCTAGGGAACCATCTGTTGTTCCTTCTAAGGAACCAGCTGTTGTTTCTTCTAAGGAAACCATCTGTTGTTTTTTTCCCAAAGGAAACCATCTGTTGTTTCTTCTAAGAAACCAGCTGTTGTTTCATCTAGGGAAAACATCTGTTGTTTCGTCTAAGAAACCAGCTGTTGTTTCTCCTAAAGAAACCATTTGTTGTTGTTTCCCTAGGGAAACCATATGTTGTTTCTTCTAAGAAACCATCTGTTGTTCCTTCTAAGGAACCAGCTGTTGTTTCTTCTAAGGAAAACCAGCTGTTGTTTCTTCTAGGGAACCATCTGTTGTTCCTTCTAAGGAACCAGCTGTTGTTTCTTCTAAGGAAACCATCTGTTGTTTTTTTCCCAAAGGAAACCATCTGTTGTTTCTTCTAAGAAACCAGCTGTTGTTTCATCTAGGGAAAACATCTGTTGTTTCTTCTAAGAAACCAGCTGTTGTTTCTCCTAAAGAAACCATTTGTTGTTGTTTCCCTAGGGAAACCATATGTTGTTTCTTCTAAGAAACCATCTGTTGTTCCTTCTAAGGAACCAGCTGTTGTTTCTTCTAAGGAAAACCAGCTGTTGTTTCTTCTAGGGAAACCATCTGTTGTTCCTTCTAAGGAAGCCACCAATCGTTGTTTATAGGGAAACTATCAATTTCTCAGTTTTATGAGAAGGGTCAAGTAAAAGGATAAAAAGAATGTATTGAAGATAAATATATCATTCATGAACAACAATATTTTTACACAACACCACTTGAAACAAGATTTACACCAGGAATGAAGCATCACTAAATCAGATAATTGAAACATAATGTAAATCAGTTCTAAACAAGGGAAAACCAGAAAAGTAAATAAATCCATGCTTGGTAGAAAATCAATGTAAACATTAGGGCTATAAAATTGTTGAAAATTCATGAATAACTGATCGAGCTTATGTTTGGTCTAGTCAATCAAGCTACTTGAGGTGGTGGAGAATTGCTACTGATTAATATTCTATGGCATGAATAGATAAAATCTTTATTGCATCATCCCTTCTCTTAAAGTGCAAGCAATAATTAATGCTTTAGTCTCATTCAAAGTCTGTATAAATATTCACTAGCTGGAATTATATGCTTGCTCCAGATTGGCAATCTATTTGGAGACCTGATGCATTCACGGCAGTAAGCAGCCTCACCATTGGTCAATTTTACCACAATGTGCTTTAATCAACCAATCAGACAATAGTTAAATTAAATGCATCACAATTAAATCCAGAGAAACAGAGAGGTAGCTGGTAAACAAGAAGCAACAGATGATCCACTACATAAAAATGGCTTGAAATGCCATGTGATTATAACTAAATAACAAAATAACATAACTAGCATTTTTTCCTTCTTTGTTTGGTTCTGGTAAATGGACCCTTCCAAATAAACAATAAGACATTTTTCCCCATTCCCAACCTAAAAAATCCCAATTCTGGCATCACACAGTCCCAATTGGACCAGACGGTGAGACCTTTTCCAAAATTGCAAAAAAACACTGATAACTGCCAAAGATGCAAATATTGAACCCTATATAGATACACATTGAGGTTATAAAACAAAAATGTATCTTTACTGCTATCTGTACAGGATATAAGAGTCAAAATTGTTGGTTGTTTTTTCAAACCAAATTCTTTCCTTATAAACACAAAGCCCGGAATGTGATAATTTTCACACAAATATCCTCCGAAAGGACTTCCATTTCTGAATATTTTTTATCATGCCTTAAACATTTGGGTTAAGGTCAGCAAATGGCTAAAATTATCTTAATTCAGCAGAGAGCTCAGCCTATAGAACAGACTAATAAAAGATTTCACACACATGCACACAGTTTTCATTATGAATCAATACATTTCACCAGGTAGCCTGTAAGTACAATTAAATCAGAATGCAATTTTAACCATAGATGATTAAATTTAATTAATTGATTTATAACTGCAGCAGCATGACTCAGGTGTATCATTATGCCACTGAAAATAATTCCAAATATGGAAATTTCTGCCATAATGAACATTACAACTTAAATAGATCTGATTTCCTGCGTCATTGTAGTGCCTACTTCATTTATAAATATATTTTTCAAACATATTATTTGAAGCGAGGTACCATAATTGTAGGAAATGTATTGTCCACTGATAAAGATATTGTGTGTTGGATCATGTTGGCAGCTTAATTCAACCATGCATTCTAAATTCCAACACGTGACGTGAGCACAAGTCATTTGGGGATTTCCAGGACCTATTTTCAGTACAGATAGTTCAGCCAGGATGTGTAATGTTATCTCTACAACTTTTTAAATGCTTTGATTTGAGAGCTATTGATTCAAATGCATTTCGAGGTGGGAGGAGTTTGTACAGAGAGAACTATGAGGGAGGAGTTTGTTCGGAGAGAAAAATGAGGGAAGAGTTTGTTCTGAGAGAACTATGAGGGAGGAGTTTGTTCAGAGACAACTATGAGGGAGGAGTTTGTTCAGAGAGAATTATGAGGAAAGAGTTTGTTCTGAGAGAACTATGAGGAAGGAGTTTGTTCTGAGACAACTATGAGGGAGGAGTTTGTTAGGAGAGAAAAATGAGGGAAGAGTTTGTTCTAAGACATCTATGAGGGAGGCATTTGTTCAGAGAGAACTATGAGGGAGGAGTTTGTTCAGAGAGAATTATGAGGAAGGAGATTGTTCTGAGACAACTATGAGGGAGGAGTTTGTTCAGAGACTTCTATGAGGGAGGAGTTTGTTCAGAGAGAACTATGAGGGAGGAGTTTGTTCAGAGACAACTATGAGGGAGGAGTTTGTTCTGAGAGAACTATGAAGGAGGAGTCTATTTAGTGATCTCTTCAGTCAAGGAGCACTTGTTCTGAGGTGTTTTTGTCAGGGAAGGGTTGTTCTGAAATCTCCGCAGTAAGGTAGAAAATTGTTCTGAAATCTTATAACATTTAAAATTTACAGACATTGATACAATGTAATGTCTATAAAATCATTATAAAGCATAATGAAATGCAGCAAAAACTATACAATGATAAAAGACATTGTTTTACCCCAAGTCTTACCCAAAAACTGGGAAATCTGGAAATCTACAGCCATACCAAGTATCATGATGTTGTCTCTTTTTCAATTCATATTTAATCAAACAAATGTTTTTTTAACTTAACATACTTTGATCTGTAATATCTTAATAGTTCATTCACCAATAATGGAAGGCCTTCTTCCATGCATGCACTAAACACTCCTCATACATCAAAATATAAAAATGTAAATAAAGTAAAAACTCCCTGAATGGTCACCTCCCAACAACGGTCACCTCCTAACAATGGTCACCTCCCAACAATGGTCACCTCCCAACAACGGTCACCTCCTAACAATGGTCACCTCCCAACAACGGTCACCTCTCAACAACGGTCACCTCCCAACAACGGTCACCTCCCAACAATGGTCACCTCCCAATAATGGTCACCTCCCAACAATGGTCACCTCCCAACAATGGTCACCTCCCAACAACGGTCACCTCCCAACAATGGTCACCTCTCAATAATGGCCACTTCCCCCTATACATTTTCAACATAAATGTACCTCTCACAATTGGTAACCTCCGAACTCCGGCCAATTAGTTCCCTATGACTGTGATATACCTCTAACAGTCGGTCATCAACAAACATTATGCGCGCATCAAATGTGTATATGTCATGAAAGGGACAAGGGATCAGTGGGGATTAACAGTAAACAGTTATGCATCATTATTTATAGATTTCAAGTTGTGACTGTTGACACACTTCTCAAAGATATGTTTATGCATTAATTAAACAAATATATGTCCTCACTTCGTTCATGTTACCATGCAGAACAACATTCAGTTTTGCGTCAAACTGTCTTTACACTAAACTCAAATATTTTAAGATTAATCTCCCCCACTTGTTAAACAATAATAAATGCGAAATAATTTGCAAGCTTTTGGTCTGCATAAAGAATTCGTAAAAGGAAAAAAGGACAAGCTACCGACTGCAATCAATTATTCTATTGTCAAAACAACAATGGTTTTTCTTTATAGTGTTTGCAAACAATTCAACTGCAAAAAACATCCGTTCACTCATCGGCCGAGAAATGTTAAAGCAATTTGTTCTTAATGATTTGATAATTGTTTGTTTGCAACTTGCGCCTACTGTTTAATGTAAACATTATTGCAAAATAATTAATATGTACTTTTATTGTCATTTTCAATTTGTTTTTTTATACTGGTTAGATCTATGTCGGCAATATCAAATAATAATCAAATGTATGGGTACTAAAAAACACAAGTTTCTAACGCTTGAGCAGCATATTGCAATACAGAATTGTAATGTACATGCAGTATAGTTATAATATAAGTGGATAGACTTCTGAGGGACAAAAATGTACTGGTTCTTACCCTTAAACATATTCAAATGCATTTTGCATTTCAAAAGCACCGAAGGCTTTCAACACATATTAACTTATACACTGGAAATATTGGCACATTCACAATTGAAAATAATAAGAAAAATTATTTATTTGAATGATGTACATGTTTGTATAATATATTGGACTGTTATTATTATCAGCATAACATCCAACATCTCCTTCTTAGCAATAGCTACCTTCCTATAACAGCCAATTTTGTAATGACCAGTTGTTGACTGTTGTACAGAGGTTTCACTGTAACAACAGTACACAGTTTCACATTGAATGTCATTAAACTATCGATTAGAATATTTTAAATCCCAGTAAGCCCAAAAATAAACATATTGTTTCCACTAACATCCTCATGGAAACACTATAGGGTCAGCAGATTAGCAAAAACTTTTTTCTAATATAGTGCTCCCTCCAAAGAGTAACACTTGTCGGAGTCACAAAAGTGTTGTTTTTTGGAGGGAGTTGTTGTCAGAGGGAATTGATACATTCGCTACGGGTGTTTTTTATTATGTGTATGTGTACTGTTGTTTCTTGGAGGGAATTGGTCTTTGGAGGTGACGTTACAGGAGAAAGAACTGTATACTTTTTTAGTTAAAAGACATGATTTGTTTGTTTGTTTTTATGTGACTTATTGTCACGGAATGGTTTAACACCATTTTCAACAATTTTTCCGTTTTATATGGAGAATGCTTCACCTAACTATTTTTCCTGGATTGTATACTAACCAGTACTAACTTACCCTTCCAAAAGGAGCTGGCAACTCTCCATATATGGAAGAAAATTGACATTTTTGTCAAATTTTCATGGAAGGATATGACCTGCCGCGACTGGAATTCGAAACCTGATCTACCGGTTACAAGTCCAGCTCACAAACCAACACACACCCTTTTAAAAATTTACATTTACATATACATGAACTATTTTTTTTAATCTTAAGTTCAGTTATTTCATAATATATCGCGTCTGTCGCTTAAACGGCTACTGTGACATTATACCAGGACATCAAACCAGGATTTGAACCCGGATCTCTGGGTTATATATACAAGCCCAGTGCACTTACTACTGGATCACCTCTGGTTCATATGAAAATAATGGCAAGAAAAAAGTGGACCAAGACTATAACAGTCCTGGTTTTGTACAAAGACATTAAGTCAGTTGAGTTAATGGAAACAAGGAATTTTTATGCTTAATTATTATAAGTCTGACAGACTGTCTAAACACACATTAAAATGAAATATATCAGTCTATTCAAGAATACAAAGATTGAGTTCATGCAATCATGCGAATGATCAACAGTCATACTGTATTAATATATATAAATGAAGTATTTCAAGGTTGAAACCATTCTTCACTTTAATAAATAATCAGAGCATTATAAATCAAAACAATATTGAATACATATAACACCTATCTAAATATTCAAACAGTGTACTTGAATCAGACATTTATAGTAATCAGGTAAACTATATGTAATCGGGATAAAAAAGTAACAGTAATAGGCTTGAAGTAAAACTAATTCAAATAACAATTTAAGAAAACTGTTTACTAAATTCGAAGCATAGTTTGGACAAAATATGGATCTTGTCTTATTAAGCTGATTTTTAAAATATTAACAATCAATCCACAGACAACATGTGCAATTACTGTCTGAAAAACACCTGCGCACTGTTGACAACTTATGTATAGAAACCATATGATATCTCAGTCTGTGTCAGAGAAACGCTTGAAAATTTCACTAGTGACAAAGTGGCCCATAATACATGAGTGGTGAAAGTTACAGTACAAATCATTCAGATTCACTGTAAATATTGGCACAACGTAGTACTTTACATATTGACAAAAGTGAATTACGTCTTTGAGCAATGAAACATCTCGTAAGTTAGTAGTACAAGTATACAGACCTTGATCACTATACATATAATAAAGTAATTCTCATGATGACACAAATAATCTGCTGGTCTATTATCATAGTCAACAATATTTCATGTATTTTAACCAGATGGGAAAAAACACAGTTAACAAATATTCTTGCTAAATATTGGACACGCAATTAGCTGAAACGATGGTTAGTTAACAAATATTCTTGCTAAATATTGGACACGCAATTAGCTGAAACGATGGTTAGTTAACAAATATTCTTGCTAAATATTGGACACATTATTAGCTGAAACGATGGTTTGCATTATGATTGCAGCCGCTAAATAGCATGAAGGAGATATCATGGTTGCAGGATCATTGAAAACTTTTACAAACATGTAATGGCAAGAAAAAAACAATTTGAATCTTTTTATTCACCCAGGAGCTTAATGACTCACTGATACCATAGAGGGTCATTTGGTGACTTTCTAGCTTTAATGGTGGAGGAAAACCAAGACGTGAACGTGAGTAGAACCACCGACCTCCTGCATGTGAGCTGGACAGGTTCCTGACATATTCAATTTGAATTGTAAAAAAACAAAGCATGACTTGGTGAAACTACCCCATATTGACAAGCATTTTATGATTCACATTAGTCTTAATAATAAAAGACAAACATCAATGAATAGGTAGATTATTGGCCTTCTGTTGACAGAACAGCAAGCAGACGACATTTTTCAGTACTTTGTTTCCATGTTTAGAATTCCGCTCATTTAAAATACAGATAACAAAAACTGTTAATTCAATGAAAATGGCCGCCTGATTTCCAATAAATTTAATTACTGCATGCTGCCACACTATGAAATATTCCATAAGAACAGTCACCATGGCATTTTCTCTATTAATAGAAAACACGAGAATTTATAGTGGTTCCAGCAAATATAAATTGCAGTTCTAGGAAATACTGATTCATGAATTCTGGAATACTGGAACTGCATGAAAAAAGAGCTAAACTTGAAAAACTCCACCCAAACAAGCCCATGTTATACACAAGTACACGAAATGTCACCCGAGATAAAGAGGCAATACAAGAAAACGCCACTTTTTTCAACAAAAATGCTCCCAAAAACATGCTTACCTCTTACAGATTCAAATCATATAATCTGCCATCTGACAACAATAGCAAATTCATATAGTATTATAAACATAAAAGACCAGTACTTTGACTTTCTATCAGTTAATGGATCTATATAGTAATGATATCCTAATTTTTATATTTTAAAATAAAAACAAGGAACATCACAAGAAAGTGACGTTTTGCCCCAAAGTAGTCTGAGAATATAAAGATATATTTTGAGTATTGTTTAAAACTGAAACACACTTTTATCTATATCATTTATCATTTCGAATTGATCCAACAGGAAGAAAATAAAAAAGTTAAAACTGGTTAGTATACTGTCCAGGAAAACTGGTTAGGTGAACCAGCCGTCGTATATAACTGAAAAATTGTTGAAAAACAGTGTGTTAAAACCCAGTTAAAAGAAAATACCTTTCCAAAATATAGAACAAAAATCCTTCTATAATGAAATGATTGTAACATTGAGGTGGTCACTAAACAAGGTTTGTCTGTACATTACATACACATAGAATTCCATCAGAGTTGTCTATCTTGATTTTTCCCCCGACAGTTGACAGACATGTTTATTTATATGCATATAGGTAAATGGTGACTTGAATGAGGTAGTATATATGTGCTCAGAAGGGTATATTTTCCTATAGTATAATACTAATAAATATGAAAATATGAAATATGAAAAATATAATTCCTCATGTTGATTTTTTCTAGACTTGTAAAACAGCCAACACGGAATTTAATATTCATTTTACATTTATTCTCAGAAACCCTGGGGGATTCAAGAACATACTATCAGTTTCACCTAATATACAATGTTTCTTGAAGTTGTGAAATCCATAAAACTTCAACATTGGGGATGGCTGAAGTCTTAAAACACATATAAATACATTGATTCACCATGAAGGCAATTAACAAAGAAATGTAATATAACTATATGAGAAGAAGTAACTTTATTTCTCATTTTAAGTCTTTCGGCACCGATGTTGCCGTGCAGTGACTTGATGCTGACCAGTATGGGTCTAAACTTAGGAGAATAGAAACAGAGCTTGAAGTCTATAGATCTCTGGCTCCAGTGTTTGCACCATGGGAGTGACGCACGATCTCTGTGATGACTTGGTTGAAGACATACTGTTATCAATCACCAATTCAAACAATTCATGCGTAGAAGTTTGCAGTTACTTGCGGAGGACAGGGTCAGAGCTCAAGTAAGAAAATACTTGGAACTAAGAAATTACATCTTATTAGAAATATGGCTCTGATAGAGTTAAGAATAAAGTCAAGGTTTTCATTTGACCCTTAAAACAGCATTTTGACTCTTGAAATCAATAAAATAAAGCTTTCGGACACCTGAGAATTATTACCAAACGGTCAAATTTACAATAAAATTAGAAGGAATTTATATAGCTGACTCTTCAAATTATCATTAGCAAAGGGTCATTTTTTACCCTCAACTTTTGACTTCTAGTGAAAGCTCTGAACATTGTGTTTTTATCCATATGTGTTGTATATATATGTATCATTCCACTCAAATTTTTAACATCACACCAGGGACATTTGGTGTCTTTCTTGGTTTTAATGGCGGAAATCAGACCCTAGGCATACATCTGGGTAGAACAATCTACTTTCTGTAAGCTGGCTGGACAGCTTCGTTGTCCAAGCAACATGATATTATATTGTCTTTTCTTTTTGTTTATATACTTTCTACCAACAAAACAGATAAATTTGATAAGATGATATGCCCGTCATACCACTCTAAAGGCGTTAAACAGTCTAAGTAGTCCACTCTACTGATATTTGATACAAGGAAAACATTTATTGTTATCATTCTTGATAAAATCTTACTTCATTGTATATGTGAAACATAATGGTTTAGATTTATACACTTTAATAGTGTTTTCGTAGAGTGTAACAAAACGAAATTTTCCCATAGATATTTACAGACATCTATATAATTCTGATTACACTTTTGTTCGTTATTATTTTAACATTAGATGACCATTGGTGTATCTTTCAGTTACCTTGTGTCACATGACAACATAATTATGAAGGTCATATTGGGTGCTTGGGTCACAGGTCCTATAGAACCTCACTTAAACTTATAACGAGAAAGCAAGCCTTACAATATGAGAACATATATGAGTCTAAAACATTTTTACTTAAGTTCAATTCATCATGCATGACCTGACATGAGTCATTATTAGGTGGTATGTACAGTCAAACATAATTTTAATCATCATATATCTACAATCTTATATCAAGTCATGCATGCAATTCTAATGATCAGTATATGAAAGCAGGTTATGATTATTATCACAACCATAATATATATCGTCTCTTCGAGAAATTTATGAAAGCGTTTTTTACACTGCTGACATATTTACGAGCATTTATAATTTATTGGAGAAGCCGATCGATATTTAATCATTAAAGATTTAAAATAAACCTATTGTACATGTATGAATTACAAGGTTTTCTTCATATATATGTGAGAAACGGAATTGCCATATCAATATGCTAAATCACTAAAGCAAAAGCATTCTTTCCCAACAGGATATATCTACACGTATGATTCAATAGCGATTAAAATGAAAGTCATCCTCTATTGTCCGTTAAATATTTACAAAAACATAGGATCACGATTTTACTGATACTGTTGATAGAAAAATTATAACCAGTATATCAAAAGAATGCCGAAAATGATTTAAATAAATAATAATAAAATCATTGTATTAAGTAATTTGAGACTCTATGTCTAAAGTGTACGTTAGTCTCTGATTGGCTATTTCTACACAAAATCTAAAATTAGCCAATGGAAAAGTTGGATCCTAAGAAATGGTTACAAGTTTTATTGGCTTCTTCAAAAGCTAGCTGATACATTTGTAGTTGATGTTTTATTTTGTATGCGGAGCTGAGCATCCATTCTAGAGAAGATGTTTTCATACGCAAGTCACCCAGAAATCAATGGATAGTTGACAAGTAATGAGACAACTTCTCCCGTGACAATGAAACAAGTTCCTCATGATTAGTCTCCGCAAAAAAACGCACGAATGCCTACAGCAGTGGAAAGCACACAAAAAGCAATAAACATCTACCAGTTTATGCTGTAAGTAGTTTGTCAGCAAGTATCATGGGTAATATAACTAATATAATAGTGACATGTCGATATTAAAAGGTGGCCTTAATACAGCTTCTCTTTGCACATATGTGAAGAATAAGTCCTTGACATCAGTAATTTTCAGTACAGGTTGAAACATTACGGCTGCAGCCTGAAAAATAATCTCTAGTTATCAGATTCTAACCTAAGTATATACATACCAGTGACAGTCGGAGTGAAATCAATAAATATCAACTAAGTTTAAATGACATTAATGATCTAACACAGAAAATGCATGACTTTGATTTGGATGAGGAAAACGAAAGATGCTAGTCAACTGCTATCTCATAATCTATCCACACTGTCTCTCCTTCACTAAATCCATCCATCAAATGATCAGTCCACAACATGATCCATCTATCAGATAGTCAGTCCATCACATGATATGTCTATCAAATAGTCAGTCCATCACATAATCCATCTAACAGATGGTCAGCCCATCACATAATCGGTCCATCAAATAGTCAGTCGTCCATCACATGATCTGTCTATCAGATAGTCAGTCCATCACATGGCCTATCTATCAGGTGGTCAGTCCATCACATGGTCTGTCAATCACATGATCCATCCATCACATGATCAGACCATCACATGGTCTGTCAATCGCATGATCCATCCATCACATGGTCTATCACATGATCTATCTATCACATGATCTGTCCATCACCTGGTCTGTCAATCACATGATCATCCATCTATCACATGATTCATCCATCATATGGTCTGTCAATCACTGGATCCGTCCATCACATGATCAATCTTTCAGTCAGTCATCAAATGGTCAGTCTATTACATATCCCAATACACACAGCTATCATTAAGTAAGCAGTAAGTAAATAAATAAACCAAAATGATTATAGCTGCTAATTTTAATAAAATACTTGTATATTTGAATTTTTTAAAAAATATTGTCAAACAGTATTACAAATACAATTTTCTTTAGATCTGATTTCAAATTTTCTCACATTTGTTAGAGTGTAATTTCAAGAAAAATTGCTCCTTTACAAGATCTTATTAGTCATAATGATGTTCATACATTTTTACATGTATATTCCATCAAGGCGATGGCTCATCTATTGTGTTCATTTATCTCTCACTAAAGTAAACTAGAACAAAAATCAACAATAATTAATTATACATTTATTTTGCCCAATCAATATCTGTAACATTAAGTCTGTCTTGATTTATTGTTGTATCTGGTAAATGAGTTTACAGTCTGATAAACAAAAACTGG
Organism: Lutraria rhynchaena; assembly: GCA_008271625.1. NCBI lineage: Eukaryota > Metazoa > Mollusca > Bivalvia > Venerida > Mactridae > Lutraria > Lutraria rhynchaena. The sequence continues at coordinate 872,633 of VIBL01000130.1, forward strand.
GCAAAAATGTCTAGGAAAATTGACTTTTAATCAGGTGATCTTAATTAAATCAATCCAGCAGCTCAATCAGAGTCCTGGGTAACACAGTACAGTGTTTAAACATTCTAAACTAATTAAGGTTATAATTGTAGCTACACAAAATTTGCATCACCAATTATCCTTAAAACAACTTGAGTTATGTACCCTGCTCCCCGCTTCCCGCACTCAAACAATTGCCTAATAAAACAAAGTGAATCAACCATCTGAACACTTCAAAAATACATATATCACATATTTTTTAACATCAAACCAAAATATGCTTGTAAAAATTTTGACATCAGAATGCCTGTATATGTAGTGTATGGCATGATTACCCCCCCTTCCTTCCCTCGTTAAACTTCTTAAAAATTAAATATAGAACGACTTTAACTGAAAAAAGTATATTTAGCATGATTTTTTTTACTTTTTTTGGAGATGAACATCCAATAATATTTTAACAGACATAAATATACATACAGTACACATCTCGATAATTATTAGACTGCTGTCAGGGATAAAATACAATGGTCTTAACATTGGGTGGCTTCATAATCAAGTCAAAATGTACAGAAAACTGGTCTAAACACAAGACAGGACTTTTTTTTAAATAAGGGGAAAAAGCATAGAATTTTTGCAAAAAGGGGAAAAAATTTATGCAAAAAGATTTTAGGGGAAAACTGCATATTTTACAGATTTTCCTGTGGGGAAGATGTACATAAATGGCCCCCACAACAGAAGGAAAAAAAATTAGCAAGTCTTAATATCCTGGATTCCAGGGGGTTTCTCAGTGAGATTTGATGCTGTAAGGTGTTTTTTTTTAATGAGAGGATTTCATCATCCATTCATAGTGTATCTATAATATAACTTACAGTTTAGATCAAGTTCTACATGTACGGAATAAATGCCTGCATTTTAAACCTTTGCTATAAAATACTGCATTTCTCCACATCTGAAGCAGACGACTTTTGAAAACATTGAGGCAAAAGAGGCCATTGCTTGTAATGAGTAATGGCTTCTTTTGCCACAATATTTTCCACTCTGTCAGAGAGAAATAACCAATTTTCTCAAAAAAAAAAACTGATGTTTGGTACATATTAGCTTAGAATTTGGAAGAGTCCAAACTGTGCTCATAAGGCAAAGGGTTAATACCTAATAATTACTGGTATGCATATTACAGTTGTATTTAATTCCTGGTTTAATCTGTTTATATTATTTGTACTTTAAGGATTAACTAAACTTAAACAATTATTTAAACATTTCATGAGGAGGCCTCCATGGCCAAATGGTAATGGCCTCTGACAGGTAATTACTAGTCCCTCATCACTGTAAGTTCAAATCTCACTCAGGACAAAATTCATACATGAGGAAGTTGATCAGCTCGCTTACGGAAGGTCAGTGGTTCCACCAAGGTACATGACTGTGATCTTCCTTCACTTTAAAAACTAAAAAAGTCACCAAACAACCCTGGCAGTTGGTTTGATGTTAACCCCCAAAGAAAAAAATCTTACATTTCATGAACCTTATTAAAAAGCATTGAGTCACAAACAAAGTGAATTATAGATTTTAACATTCTCACTGACATAAGAATTACACAGTTTCAGATTTCGATGCAATATACTGATGGAAAAGACAAACAAAAATTGTGAAACTTTTCTTTTGTGATAAAACACTGTCCAGATTTTCAATCTAAACTTTTGTCACAAAACATTACCATGCACTTAAACTTTATTAAATATTCAGAAGTAAAAAGCGAATGTCTTTGACATTATCAAATCTTACCCATTATTTCAAGCAAAGATTTTGAGTTGTGTCCACTTTTACAGGTTTCTGAAAGCTTCTGCATCAGCTGAGATGTAAAAAATAATTCCTGGCTTCTACTAACACAACTCGACCCCATTTTTTCTGCTGACCTAGGACTTTTTTGGTATTAATCTTTCTTCCCACCAATTTTTTCATTTTCATATGAACTTTTATCTCAAAACTTAAGAAAAGTATATTTTAAATGTTTCGCAGACATACTGACCGTATTTTTCGGGGATGTAAAAAGAAGTCAGGTAGTAATATTTCTTGTCAGCCATAATTGTTACATTATGTGCATGTAAACAAAATTTACCTTACAGATAACAGATCTATTGTATGAATGTAATTATTCAAGTTTTGAAATATGAAATGCAAGTAGGATAAGGAAAACATTATGTTTAACATGAAACTGTACGAAACTAGGTATTTATAAGCAGTTGACTTTACAACAAGGAAAATTGTTTATCATGCAGTATATTGAGTAGGACAATCATAAATACAAGGTTTTCACTAGACGTCAAAAGATGAGGGTCAAAAATTACCATTTTCAGATTATATTTCGAAGAGTCAACAAAATTTTCTTCTAATTTTACTGTAAATTTGACCCTTTGATACAAATTCTCAAGAGTCAAAAGCTTTATTTTACTGATTTCAAGAGTCAAAACGCTGTTTTTAGGGTCAAGCTAATTTTACATACAGAAAAATTGGAGAATTTTTTAATTTAGTAAGAATACTTAAAAGAGGAATTGTTGTATCTTTTCAAGAGGGGAAATTGCATAAGTTAATATTATAAATAAAATACATGAATGACTATAAGCTTACATTTATACAGAGGGGTTTATGATATCAGTAAACTTTAAAAGCAGGCAACTACTACTTACTACACTTCAAAGAGGAGAACACCATTAAATATCAAAAATAATTTATCACTGAACAAAAACACATGTCAACAAAAAAAAATCCAACAAAATGACTATTATTGTCCCCCCCCCCCCCGGTGGAAAGAAATATTGCTATGATAAGGAAAAGTCAGCCATAAAACCTTATGAATTGTACTATAATTAAAGTCCAATTAAATGTTTCATTTATGTAGAAAAAAAGAACAAGATATATATATATACGAGAAGTATGTTTAGACAATAATCAATAAAATTGAGGCTCAGATTTCATATCAGAGGAATTTCCACACATTCTTTTAAATGAGGAGTAAAAATATTGTTTGTTTCTGGTTACACGCTCATTAAAAATAGGGTAGGTAGGGATTTTGTTTTTTGACTTTTCAATTTTTATTCTTGAAAGGTAGCAGCTAATGTACAAGTCCTTGGGACTCATAAAGTATAGGGTCGTGGGGAAAAATTAGGGTAGATTGGGTAACCAGATTCAATTTTTTATGCCTGAACTATATAATGTATCGCACTAATACATGGCTACAGCAACATTACATCAGTAGAACATACAATTGCGCATATTGTATAAAAAAACTGCCAAACTTGACCTTTTCTACATTTACAGACTGATCTGTGGTATCAATATTTTAACGATATTGTACTGTTTCGTTCGTAAACTGTGGTTAAATCTTATTGTTAAATTGTCTGCTAAAAATTGAATAAAAAACATAGTGCATGTTAAGAACAATATCGTGTTTACAGAATATACATTACCATATAAGGAAAAATTTAGCAGTTTCGTCATCAACGTCAAATAATTTACAACAAATGGCCTTGTAACCGTCTATTTCACAATATCAATAGCTAAATTAAAGGTACATCCTTGGCCTATTCTACAAGTCTGTAGGTTTTCTAATGAAGTCATATAACATGTTGACCAGTTGACAAGACAATCTAGGATGCTTTACCATATCATATCATTGATTATTTCACACTTGTATTTTATCATTGATGTATAAACACAATAATATTGCCTTATCTAATAATGTCTGTCAATCGAATACACAGACAATAAATGTAACAAGGTATATACTTATACATTAAGCTTAACTGTAACCGAATTATACATATAGCGTTAATATCCTTTAAAATCGTGTACCAAAAAATGTGTAAAAGTAAATCTATACTGTACTGAAGGTTATGTTGACATACGTGTTTATTCACGTTGTTTATTTTAACAATTTTAATATCTACGAAGTGAAAACAAAATCTGAAGTTAAAATTACTTAATCCAGCCTTCCGGTATTAATTACATACATATACATGAGCTGTCAGGCCGTCAATCATAGTGAACAACCGTGCCACATAAGGTAAGGCTATTCATACGGTAGCAAATACATGTATAATTTGACGAGCGATTATTATTTATCTTTACTTACGTTCCCAAAGTTTCCTTTAAATCATACTTCTTTGTGATGTCGCCGTCTTTACCCTTTTCTTTCTTATCCGTGTCCCCTTTTCTTCCAAACAGCGGCATTATTGTGCTATATTAAATTTTAATTTCCATCAAATTATTCAACACACTGTTCATGTACTCTATATTTCCGTCAACCGAGATCAATAATTATGACGTCACACAATAGCGCGCACCTGTTTGCATTAATAATAAGTCAATATCTTAGTACTGCGATCGCGCGAACGTTGGAAAGCGTATAGGATTCTGCGGTCTAAATTGCAGGTAAATATCTCAAACGGGAAATGATTAGTAAAATATTCTCCTTACCAATACTGAACAAAATGTTACACGTTACGACACTTAACATACATTCATTTAAAATTGTCATCTTAAACTTGTCTCATTATGTGTATGCTTGGGATGAAAGAAGGTAAATAAACTCGCGCGTGATAGCTAACAAAATCCGTTGAACAGCGAAACAATTATCACGCACGATTGTAATTAAACTCAACTTAATACGGTGGGTAATTTATGCGATATTTATGCGGAGATCGTGGCTGGCAAGAAGTTAAATGTTATGTATCGCCGTTTATCGAAGCAATTTTAATTTAGGATTATAATCTACATTACGTGTACAATTTTTGGCGAAAAACGGGTTCTTCGAACATTTATACGAACAGACCAGATTAAGTCAGAACACTCTTTTAAACGCGTAATTAGAATAAATGCGCGCTTGAAATTATCTAGATGCCAATGTGGTATGCATTCTCAATCTAATAATCTATTCATTTTTCTTTCTTAATGATATTCCTCGTGACAAGAAGCAAAAGTGGTTCACAAAAGTTGTCTTTTTTTCTCCTACTCCCGGACCAGGCCGCCGTTAGGCTATTGAATTGTAAAATGGGTCATTATCGAGAGCAAAATAAACTACTCGAACAAAATTATTCACCAAATATATAATCAAACCGCCACTTCTGAAATATACTCAAAAGCTTGAACAAAATTCTGATTCAAAGCTGAAGAATATAATATTAGCCAGGGTCTCTACAATTGATAGTCCCTGATCGTAAAAAATCTTTTTCAGCTTACAAAAAGTGTCATCTTTTCTATTTTGCGACTATTCAGGTCAACAGTCGTATCAATTTCGTTTTCGGTCTATCACAAAAAGAACTCGGAAATTTGATGAACCATGAATGTCTAGTTTTCATTCATAAAGCGCCAATAAAATATTTAATCCTTTATAACTTCAGTATAAAAAAGATATGGCAGAACAATATTTACTGAAGAGGAAAGCACGACCAATCTTTTTTTATTGCAAAGTAAATGCAAATGGCGACAGTTCGAAAATTACGATTTCGCGAAACTTGCTTTGTTTTTTTTTGTTCGTGTTTATGTGACTTATTGTCACTGGGGTTTAGCGCCGTTTTCAACATTTTTTTCAGTTATATACGGCGATCGATCCACCTAACCAGTTTTCCTGGACTGTATACTAACCAGTACTAACTTACCCTTCCACTAGGAGCCGACAACTTCTCTACATGCGGAGGAAAACGACATTTTTGTCAAATTTTCATAGAAGGATATGACCTGCCGCAACTGGGATTTGAGCCCGGATCTCCGGGTTACAAGTCCAGCACACTAATCACTGGACTAAGGCCACGGCCAGCGAAACTAGCGACTTGCATATCCATGTAATGTAGAATCTCTGGAATATACCACACACCCTTTTAAAAATTTATATGCTCGAATTATTTTTTTAATCCTTAAGTTCAGTTATTTCATAATATATCACGTCTGTCGCTTAAACGGCTACTGTGACATTACATCTAACAGAACCCATAGTTTTACCCATCGTTTCCTAGTGAAACTTAAGTATCCTATATCAATTTTCTGCATTGTTGTCACACTCTTCTATGTTCGATTTACCTTTATCAAATACCTAATTTTATAGTAAAGGTCTCTCCGTATTTGTATATTTTGCATTTCAATATATACATACATATGTATATTATTTTGGTTAACTATAGTTAAACTTTATTCACGAATATAACATGTTATTGTCTTATGTTTTAAAATACGATGTTACGGTTCGTGTTCATGATACAAAGAAGACATTGAAAGAAGATTTTGCTCGGGATTTCGAATAAGAAAGGGAAAGAGGTAACAATGTATATTTGTGTCACGGTGTGCAGTCAGAGCCCAGAATTCCCATGTTTGGACAATATGTATTCTTTGACGAATAGTCCTAGACCTGAATTAGGACAGGGACTATTTATATATATGTATATGTATCATGTAATTTGGAACACCAGACTTCAGCAACTTTTTTGTGGTAGCAGTTAGTTTTCATTTGTTTCTTTTTCTGGATATGAAAGTTGTCCAGATCTCGCGAGAAGTAGATAAATACTTTTACATTTCATGAAAATACTGGATCAACAATATTTACAAATTTAATCTAAAAGGTTAATGTTATCAACTGAATAAGTAAACTCATAAATTTTATCTTAAAGTCATACATCTTGGAATTATCGTCACTTGTATCGACAAGGGAGATAATACAGACAATCCTATTTCAAGATTTTTACAGTTACCTCCCTTAATATATCTCAACGCACATACTGTTTTACTAAACTGGTTCCCGTTGACTCTGGTTGTACGGAGACGCGGTACTAATATATGTAAACTGGTTCCCGTAGACTCTGGTTGTACCTTTGGTGCATTGCAACATGGAACGGGGACCAGTTTAACCGGTATACATGAATACAGAGCTTCGATATACCAGACAGTCTTTTAGAAGCTACGAATAAAACATTAAGTCGGTTTGATTAACAAAAAAAGTTCGATATTTTATTAAACCTAAAGTTTAACCTGTAGGCTATTTTTGGAACGAAATATTTCACTTGAATATATCAAACTGTCATGTAACAAATTTTACGGTAACTATTTATGTCTCCTTATTGTAAATATACATAACTGTTGTAAAGATACAATAAGTATGTTCATTAACATGTACAACACGAGGAGCAAATGAAAGATGGACCATGTTCTGATATGGACTGCTAATGTTCTACGAGTGTTAATTAGTACTCGGTTAGTAAATGTGCACCAAAAGTACCTAAAAAATAAAATCGGGACATTCAAAACGTTGGTCAAGAAATCAGACGACACATCATTTATCCTTTCAAGAAAAATCATTAGAAACAAACACAACTCTATTACAGACGGTCTTTCAGCGAGCTGGAGAATGACAAGAGGAAACTTGAATCAATGACAAGTCATTCATACACTGGGTATTTTGGGGCCCTACGAAACACCGCAAAAACATACAAAGACAGTGAAAATATGATAGATACATGAACATGTCAGCTCACACAATGGCAACATTCGGTTAGCAGGGAGTACATGTCATTTTACTTTGATCAGGAAGCCGTTATTTGTTAACTTTGTCTTTCAATGTGATGACTGTGATTTGATAGGTACCGCATACTGAAGTCCAACGTATGAATTAAGTATGTTCACTTCCACTGAGGAGGATAGGCTACTGTGTATGTACTCTGTCAATATATATTGCGGAGTTTGTGGGGTTTTTTTTGTTTACATAAGGCCAGAAAAACTAGTTGTGTTTCCGATTATATGACCACAGAAAAATAAGGTCGATAGGTATCAAATCTTTTCCATTTTTAAACATACCAATATTTCTGGCTTTGGAAGCACGATTCGTCCCTAAATATTTTCGTACCTGGAATTTTGCTGAAATTTCGTGTCAGTGCTAAAAATATGGTTCGTCGGATAACCGAAAGCGCGACTTCTTAAAATTAGGGCGTAATGATAAGGTCATTTCGACGAGTTATCATTAATGTACACACATATTTAAGCACATCAAATGTGTCATCCCTCATCTGACACCTATCATTAAGCACAAGGCATAAGGCAGAACATAATATCGTTTAACAAGCGGTGTCTGAAAGCCTGATCGTAATGGAATGTTTGGAGTTGAACTTACGGTCTCTCGTTTCAGGGATGCATGGCTTATCTAGTAAGTCATTGTGTATAATAGGCCTGCACCTTATCGAAATTTAGACTTTGACTACAAAATGAGAATTCCTGCTAAGACTGGTACCATAAACACCATTTGAACCTATATGTCACAAACAAATCGACTAGGGTACATGGGGTAAAGTTCTCTTGGTTCTATTACTGGAGTCAAATACTGTCGGCCTTGTATGATTTTGGCAACTGTCTGTAAGCTGGGAAACTATAGAATGGTACTTGTTGTTCCATATTTCTGTTAAGATTCAGAGTTGATTTTTTTCTTATGATAAAACATGTGCAATTGGTGATGTTTTTGGAAGCCAAGTGCGCATAAATTTCCTTTGACAAATAATTAGTAGTATTCTAACACTTTTTAGCGCTGTAGTGAGTATAACCTTACTCAAATCTCCGGTCTCTTGCTGCTTAGCAACAGATCCACCACCAGCATGTTGTTCTGGTGTTAGTCTTCCTTACTTTTCAGTCAGTTCCTCTTTACCATTACATACAGTTAACCAGCCCGCAGGCTTGAAATAACATTACAGTACATTTCTTTTAGTACTTTTGTTGAAATCAAAATTTGCTAAAGCTATCTGTAACAGTTACGCATCCATTCAAACAGATTCATACATGTTGCATTGTGTCTCTGCACACTGTAACACAAAAATACATACAGTGCAACCCTCTAATGAGCAACAACCTGTCCTCAACAACACTTTTTTCCCACAGTACGATTTTAGCTATTAATTCAACTTCTCTAGAGCATTAACCTCTCAACAACAACAACAACAAAGTAATTTTGCTTCTTCAAAAGGGTGTTGCTTTGGAAAGGTTGCACTGTACCATGTTTCCACTTACATCCGCGGAAACCAGCCAAGATTTGTTTTACACCTTCATGAGTATGAATATAAAAAAAACCTTTTTAGTAATTGTAATTTTTCAACCTTGTATTTCAGTACGACGGTTCTTTCCATCGTTAAATGTACATTTTCTAGTTACTAGTGTCAACAACTTTATTGACAAGATATTTGCTTGCATGATAATTGCCCTCGGCTGGACATGATGGTAACACGGAGAGGTCGTCCCGTCAATAATAGAGAGATCAATTGTGTAGTAAGTTATATGAACACTAATTGTTCACGTATTATGTGTACCTGATATTTTATGACAAGTTCAATACATACATCATTATATCTGAATGACTATTTGATATCTTGATCACATTTTGTGAGGTGAATTATTCATATTATTTATGTGCCTTTTACACCATTTCATTACATATATGCAATATTATAAATAAATAATGTACGTCCAGAAATGGTTAATGACGTCTATTGTTTTATGTTGTATGACATGTCCAAGTTTCGGATATAACCATAAAATATCACCGTTAACAATTAGACATTGTCACAATTGTGCAATTATATGCAGATATGATAAAGAACGTCATGTTAGTATCATATAGATACATGTTAGAATGTGAATCAATTCTGGGCAAGATTATTTATCGTTACCAATTAAATTACAAAGCAGCACGTTTGTTATAACATTATGTTAACTATGAGGAACATATACAATTAAAGAAGTGTGGTCTTTGAAATATTCAGGTAGCGTTGACTCATGGACAAGTTTTAAAGCGGTATTATCATTCTACATACCTCATAACATGTTGAAGCCCTTTGAAGTATATAATAAAATATTTATTAAATAAAATTCAGTTATAAATGATTCATACCTCGGTATACCTCAATTAATATATAATTAGTGGTTAACACCACACATATCTTATACATAACACCAAATTTAATGTTGTTACAATGTTTAACAATAGCCACATGGCGCCGAATGTCTGTTCGTAGTAACCAGCGTGTTTTACTTTCAGTTACAGCCATGGGGACATTATAGAGAGCAGACTTGTAACAATGTCAACTATTTTTTGTACTTTGAATTTTATTTAATGTTTTTATTCTTCAGCGACAAAATTAAAATGTAACTTAAATCGTTATGATTGTCATTAATTTAATTGACTTCGCGTGTTTGAAAAATGTTGTGTCATTTTACTAAACAACAAACTATTCACTCAATACAAGAAAACCCCGACAAAGGTTCATGTAAGGTCTCGTGAAACATCTTGGCTTCATCAGTAACATGTCAATGTACACGTGTATGGTGACAAACGATATTATTTATTAACTAAGAAACCATTAAAACATTAGTTTTCCTGCTAAGATAAACCATGTATCTTATCATCGTACAGTATTTATTTAGAACACACAGTGTTTCGAACAAAATTACGACTGTTCAGATTTTCGGACTTTTGTTATTCGGCCCGCATGTAAACGACCCACTAATACTCGCACCGTACGACTGCATGTCAATAAACAGAATCCATTGTATTCTATCGCTCTTCGTTCTTTGTTCACACGATATGTAAAACATACATTGAACAAAAAAGATAATTTGTGTAAAATAATTCTCTTTCATTGCAGCCGTCCCTCCCGAGTTGTTTATTAAATATTTGCGGACGATTTTACATCTGAAGGTTTGCTTTCATTAGCATATTATACCTCTAAATATTAATTAACAGGTAATTAGTTCGCGCTACTCATTTGTCAATGGATGTCAAAGTTACACTATACACTATGAATGAAGAATTTTACTTCAGTACTCTGATCGCTGTATGCTATATATCGTTCAATTCTCTTCCGTTCGTTACTGTACTTGTATGTCAAGTTCGTGAGAAGATAGTGGTAAATCTATGCTGATTGGAGGGGGTCTGAGGTCGAGTACTTATCGTCTTTGAGTTCGAATTCTACCCAGGACAAGGCAAATTTCACATGTGAGAAAGCTGTCCAACTAGCTTTAGGAAGGTCGGTGGTTCTATCCAGGTGTAAGCCTGGGTTTCTTCTTTGAAAACTCGCCAAATTCCCCCTAGTTGTTGGTGCGACGTTAGACACATGTGAAAAAAATATTTATGTTGTTCGATAAAGTTACACTAATACCTGCTCTGTTTGTATCTTAGTCAAGTACATGGTAGGATAGAATACACTTAAAATATTATCTTAGTTTTCGTATTATCCGATTAAATTTCAGTAAATTCGAGTTGAATCAGATGTTCTGTTTTTTAATCGATAGCTGCGTGTAACACGTAAACCAGTCAAAACTGCTTATTTCTGATACCCGTCCAATGTTTGACTGCACTAGTCTGACTTAATGCGGGTCTAAATGAGCTGAAACAATGAGGTGCAATACTTCTGCGTGGTACAATAGTTCTATAGCTGATGTACCTGTGCAGTATTTTGGCCACAATGCATGTAAGTACAGAAAAAACTCAACATCAAACCACTTTTAGGACCACAGAAAATCATCTAAATATTGAGATAGTCTCATTATCACGTTAAAACGGAGAGGAAATATTATAAACAGGTCCGAAAATAAGTGGTCATTTTTCTGTTGTTTTTTTCCCTTAAACTTTCGTGTTTTGGAGGTAGGATTCGTCCCCCAATGTTTTCGTACTTTCGTACTTTAGATTTTGCTGTTAGAAATTTTAAGTTTGGAGGCAAAAAATTGGATCGGTCGGATAACCGGAAACAAGACTATTTTTCTGGCCTGATGGGATGGTCACAACATTTAGATAATGGCTGAATGAGGCTTTCTGTATTTAGGGTGATTTGGAAACCATAGTCTAATATTGCTGTGACAGCAAATCATTTACACCAAAGATTCATTAGTGATTTGCAGGATTGATTTTGTACGTGTCCCTGATATTCATTTAAAGTATGCAAAATTCAACTGCCATAATCAGAAGGGAATGAATATAATTTGCGGGCCTTTATAAAAGTTCTGTCAGGAACATGCTATTCATCATTTCACGGCGGTAAATAAATCCATGCAATGTTTATGAATTGCCTCAATAATTGTAAAAATAATACAAAATTATAGTTATTGTAATTAGGGTGCACAGGAAATGAAAAAAGTGACGACATGAAATGTGCTGTTATATGTGGATTTCCGTGAGCTTTAGAAAGCACACAAACCATATTGTCTGGTTTCACTTAAGTTCATCAGAAAGCATGTATACATGTTAAGTATGTGACAGTATAATATTGAATTTGTTTCTCATTTATTTACATGTGCAGTGTATGAACATCAAGATCACAAAATACAATTTTCTCTTATACTATCAGTGATTATAACTTGTAATTCGTCAAACGAAAACCTGTAGGTTTGACAGATGAAAAGAAAACCCCCCGGCCATGTAGGAAGTGAGAGAAGTTTTAACGGTTACGAAGATTCCCGAAACAACTTCGAGTGTTTCCGTGCGTTCATATGGTTCAATGGCGGAAATTACCGATGATTGACGTTGTGTTACGATTTATGCGTGTTAGAATGCCCGTAACGCAATAATTCGTCGTTTGTTGTCATTTAACGTATAAAGGAGACGTATTCATTGCATAAGTTAACGGATTCGTTTTGTGTTTTACTGTGTTTCGGACACATGTATTGTTAATTGGTGTGATTCCACGAAATTTTGCTGACAGTTTCTTATTGCAGTCATCCGTTTGTTTAGTATACACACGTTTTGTTATTCTGAAATCTTGGATTTATAAAACTGGATTTATTGTATACTTTCCGGTGAATAGTAATCACAACGTATCGAATAGTTTTTGTCGGATGTTTTAATTGAGGTAAGATATTTCGTTTTTTTATACTATAGATAATATTAAATGTACATGTATTTTGATTATACAAAAATGAATATAAAAATATTACGCTTGTAAGAAAGAAACGTATATTTTTTTATTACACGTATATATGATTTTTGGACATGATTTTGTTGATTACACAATAGATGCATTAGGGTCCACATGATCTCAGGTGGACGATATAACTAGTTTTTTTATTAACAAGTTTAGTACGTGCGTCAAATAAACAAATTATTTATTATAAATTATCATTGAATTATATAATAATTGACGCGAATAAACAATTGTTTATTACATTTTATCATTGAATGATAATTTATAATAAATAATTTGTTTTTGTTTATTCATTCTAACACTTAGCTGAGCTACAATTTTAAATTTTCGAAAAGACCAAGAATAACCTGGCACAAAGAAATGTACAGATATTTCCTCAAATTTAGATGTGTTTTCGTTTTTGTCACAGAGTTAAAATCACGCTTTCATTGAAAATTAGGTTTTAAAATATACAATTATGAAACATCTGGCCCGGCCATGGTTATATAAGTAAACAGAGTCATACATCAGTTCAGTCAAGAACAAGATAAATGAATTTATAGTGAATATTATTCATTTTATATTCACACATTACAACATAAAAGTGACAAAGATTATGTGAACATTTTGACTTTGATTCACCGTTTTCAGTAAGTTGTCATTACTGGTACCATCAAACCATGAATAAAATTAACTATCTCGTTTTGTTAGGATTTAAGAGTTTACTATCACTGTGGTGTTTTGATAATCTGAAGATAATTAGATAAGTTTTGTGTCTACATTCTGAGTGGCTTGAAATGGTAAACGAACACAATAGGAGTATCAAACATTCAGAACAATATTTTTTATTATATTTTACCCCACTCTGAAAATACCAGAATAAGAGTTTTGTAATTAAAGTTTAGGGTAGCGGATTGTTTTCATATTAAGTAAATTAGGAGCGAGAAAAATCCATGGTCCTAACCGGAGATTGAACCGAGGACCCCTAGCACTGTAGGCGGACACTCAACCACGTCGCTAAAGAGTTAACCCAACAGAAAGGCTGATGAAAGTACCCCATGTTCCTACAAAAACTACACATACTTATGATTGTTAAGTAAATATGTTCTATATATATATACATATGGTTGACATTTAAGTACTTCTGGATAATTAATGTCACGAAAGGATTATCAGTAATTATTCAAAATTACGTACAAAGGAGAATTGTGGCTATCAAATTTACAATTAAAATTAAATAAGCAATGACTTTATGCACGCATATTTATACAAGATCAGACTGACTTACCCCCTGGTTTTGTCTTGTGTCACTAACTGGTAAATAACATCAATAAACACGAATCCCTATGGCTGTTTTTTTTATCTTTAACTAGTATCAAGAGAAAGCCGCATCCATTCTTATTTAAATGTTCGTACATATATAAATTATCATACAGTTGATTCGGTAAAGTTTTTCACATACCACAAAATATTTCAACACATTGGATCCGACCAGCAAAAATATGTTGTTTGCTTACTTAGTCCATTAATTGCCCTATCTGCGTGCATACTTACAAACTACAAAGTGAGATATAACGGTGAAACTATCAGCTGTTCTATGGTAGCTCTTGTTTTACGGATTCACCTTATATGACTGGGCTCTGCCCGCAATTCTTGGACATGGGGAATATTAAAACTCCAAGCTGTCTTTTAAGCCCGAACTTCCACGAATTATAACAGTCTCAAAACAATTAGATTACACGTCCGTGTGTGAGATCCTGAGTTCACTCTCGTTGGTAAAAATAACGCTATTTTTATTATTTAGAAATGCTTGTGGTTTGATTATAATGTGTGCATGGTTCGTATATTTTGTTTATGCTGTATATTGAAGTGTAATTAAAATATAAACAGACAAAGCCATAATTCAAACAAAATAAATCGCGCAATACAAACAAGCTTCATTTTAGTGATACAGAAATACAGAACAGACCAGAACAAATACAGAATTTATAGATAATACAAACGCGTGAACTTTTAAATTATTATTTCCTTCACAGTCTTACTGTGTTTTTAGGGGAGGAAAAAATGATATTGCAAATTATTATTACTTAAAATCCGCGTAGGTAATCTTATTGCCATGGTAAACAAAGTTAAAAAAATATGTAGACCTAATGACTGAATTCTGTTGAGTTGTAATGCATACATGTGTGCATGTACTTCCATTTGAAACAAATAAAATGCTAGCATTGTGCAGTTAAGAGTTAATTATTACGTTTTTGTACATTTTAGATGTCATATCATGCGAGTGTTATAAAACAACGTTTTATGTAAACTGTCTCAACTGTTTTAGAAAACGTGTTTGTACATCATCCTAAATTCTTTGAATGTTTCTTACGTTCTGTAAACTAATACATGTTTTACTTGTATGTCGTTGTCTGGTTAAATTGCAATGTTGTCTCAGCCAACGTTATATATTTTCTATATTTTTGCTAACGAATATAGACTGACACTTGTCTAAACTAATAATCATTAATTCTAGAATAAAAGATAAGTTACCATAAATGATATTTACAGTTTTAAAGTGGGAATATAGTTTATAATATCCACTGTTTCTAGTAATTTGTGATACTGGGAACTGGAGGGAAACTGTCAAGCTAGCTTACGGAAGGTCGGTGGTTCTACCCAGCTGCAAACCAACGATCTTCATCCACCGTTAAAGCTGAAAAAATCTCCAAATGACCCTGGTTGTTGGTGGGCCGTTAGACACAGGTGAAAAAACGATATGTTGTTTGGTGCAGTTACATTCACGCCTGCGATTCTTGTACACCTAGGGTCTTTCTCCGTCGTTAAAGGTGGAAAAGTTGCCAATTGACCCTGGACGTTCGTGAGATACTAAATACCAAAGAAAATGAAAATACTATGAGCGGGTTTGATGACATCCGTGAAGCTTTCTATTGTGGTCATGTCCACAACTAATTCTGCTGGTATGTTCTAGTCTGTTTTAGGTCTGGAAATTGTACCAGTTTTTATAACATTTGTCACATAATAACCACACTTGGTGCTATGCAGTAGCACCCAATTAGTAGTTATATAATTGTTGAGCGATAAACGATAAAATTCGTCCATTAGCAGAAACATGACGACAAATGTTTAGCCCTTATATCATTTGATTTATTTATATAAACTTGTATTGTTAAATTGTCCGTGTAATGAACTATTACACACGACCGATGTTGATTTTACGACTCACGGAATGTTGTCTACAACAAACATGCATGATATGTGAGTCCGCGTATTTCCTGTAATCAAACTATAAATTGTTAGATCGTGTCGAGAAATGTAAGGAATTATGTAAGTCCAACGTTTTATCTCCGCATTTCACATCCGTCTGGTAGCATCTATTTGCTGCGCACAAACTGCGTGCAATATTTACCGTCGTGACATTAATTATCAACCGACTGGAGTCAACTTTAATATCATTAAATATAAATTTAGAAATTAGTCAACAGTGTAAATTCTCGACCACATAAAAATAACGAGACCTTCCTACACAGATAGCAAAACTGTAAAATTTATTTGAAAATTTTGGTGTTCACGAAACAAAATGGAGGGGGGGGGGGTAAACCACTCATAACGAATAGGTTAGACAGCGAGTAAAAACGAAAATATTAGGAACATGTAACAATAAATGGCAGTTTTATTGTAAAACATGCTGTTGAAAATAACAAAGGAACAGTAGATATTTTTATATGGAAACAAAGAACGCCAAATAAAAAAAACACGTGACAATGAGACACTGCTTTGTTACTGTCTTAGAACTGACGGTATGAATATTATTTTGATATCGTCTTATGTCAGGGGTTGTTATTTGTTTGTTCTGATTTACTTCATATCCCGTTCGCAGCAGGTCATATAAATTGACAAAAATGTCGATTTTCCTCCATATGTGGAGGTTACCAGCTCCTTGTGGAAGGGTAAGTTAGTGCTGGCTAGCATACAGTCCAGCAAAACCGGTTAGGTGAACCGGTAGCTGTATATAATTGAAAAATTGTTGAAAAACGGCGTTAAAACCCAGTGACAAAAAGTCTCATAAAAATAAACAAACAAACAATCTAAATTTACTGACGGTTATAAATGTGCCCATTCTCGAAAAATAAAGAACAGGCGCCATGTAGGATAATCTTATTGGTGTATTTAAACATTATAGGGATATTAATGGTCTTTTAGGAGACATTATTTCACGTGCGTACACTTTCATTGAATTGTTACTAAAATCAATTAATCATATGTAGAACGTTTAAATCTTGTCAAAGGTATATTCATTAACTGTTTGAAATCAATTTTCAATTACAAGGTAATTAATTGATTGATATTCAAATGAGATTGTTCATTAACAATGAACACCTGATCTGTATTTGAAGTGTTCTAGTTAAAATGAAATCTACTTACCATCAATTACCCAGCAATTAAACTGACAGCATTTTATATAAATGGGAGTACCATGTATATTAATGCCGGAGGGTAAAGTTTTATTACTCTCGTATAAATCAGCATCAATTATAACACAACACACATTGATCGTGCATCTTTATGCATTTTCATGAACCAATATTTTTCTCTGGGATTTAACTTCGCACCAACAGCTAAGATCATTTTGGCAACTTTTCCAGCTTTAACGGTGGAGGAAAACTTCCAGATGTACACGTAGGTAGAATCACCGACCTTCCTTAAGCTAGCTGGAGAGCTTTTGCGCATGTGAAATGTGGTCCTTGACGGGATTCGAACTCACAACAGTGCGGGGCTAGCGATTACAGGACCGAGACCCCAACCCCCTGACTGCAGAGGTCTCTTACTGAAGAACATTTTTAAGCAGAAGTGTTTGTAAGGTGACCACGTAAAGATACTGATTGATAGTAAATTTCAACAAAACTAGCCATTCCACTGTGATATATATATATAAATTATTTTGGGTGAGCCGGTCGCGAAACTGCAAACCACAATTTTTAAGGAATTTACTCTCGACTCCAAAAATTATTTGTCAGAATCGCTAAATAATTGCGGTTAGGGATTTTATTATTTTTTCTCTGGCTTTTCGTTTTCTGTACAAGCGTATGAAATTAACAATAAGTAATAAATACCTATATGTATATATATCTACCCACTGTTTTAAGTGTCGCGTAACTGCAAACCAATATTGTTTAAGAACGGCCTGGGATGGAATTAATGCTAACGCCAGATGGTTTAACTGTCTTATTTGAAATTTATGAGCCGAGTATATTACGCTGTTAATTTTACCAAAATTGTCAGTATCAGTGACACTGCTTTTACCACATCCTAATTTAAAATACGTAAACCGTAACTATGGTGATATTCTTTGTGAGAACAATGAAGTTGTTATTATAAATAATAATAATAATATAATAATAAAGTTATTATTCATATAAGATTATTACAGTACAGCCTAATCTGTGAACAAAGGCCACCCATGGGAAAAACATGCAAATAAAAAACATAAAAATAAATGGCGGTTTTCCAAGAATGCCCTTTATTCACAGGGTGATCTTTATCTGGAGGTGGCTGCATACACAAGTTTGACTGTATTTTATGTAGATTTTATGTATGTTTTGACCACCTCATATTGGTCACTTTTTGAAGTCTCAAACATTTACTGACAACTTGCGGTCATGGTAACCCAGTATGCGTCTATAAACTCGCTTCATTTTGGTACAAAAATTTGTAAATAATACCAGCCAGGTCAATGATTTCCTTTAAGCTAAAATGATTAAAACATTATATGTAAAAACATACATTAAATGGTGTATAATTTGTCAGTACTTGAATACATTAATATAAACATCCTAAGCTCTTGCAGCAAATTCCTTATATACTGATTTTTTACTGGCGATGATGAAAGTACAATATATTTACCTTTAATAACCTTGCTTAGATGATGATAGTGATATAAAAGTACTGTAAAACCTCTAAAATACGACCGCCTTGTTATAACGACCACTTACTTTCAGACCGGCATACAGTGACTTCCCTATGATTCAACTTGATAATGAGACCACCTCATTCATGAAGGTGGTCACATTATCGAGGTTTATCACATCTATGCAGTAAAATGTTTTTCTTACAAGGAACTTAAATGAACAGAAATGAATACAATTACCGACTTCTTAAATTATTTACTTTGTATTAAAGATATTAATTATATTTTTAGACAATACTTATTTAGACACCTGTGAATAAATAAACATTACATGCATCCTGCCACAAATGTGATATATTGCATTTGACGGAATCGCTAATTTTAGTATAATGCGACAATAAACCATCATTAACGGACAGGTGCTGGGTTTTATACGTAAAGGTAGCAGGTTGACATTTAAACTGGTACAACCAGAGTCAACAGGAACCAGTTTAGCTGACATTAGGTAAACTGGTCCTCGTTGTCATGATGCAATGCATTGTACAGCCAGAGTCAATGGGAACCAGTTTAGACATTCGGCACATCTCATCCGACTACGTCTAAGGGAGGTATAAACTGGTTCCCGTTGACTCTGTCTGTCCTGGTGCACTGAAAACATGGAACGGGAACCAGTTTAAGGGAGGTACGGAATCGACCGAGCGTTCCGTAGAGCAAACCGACATATGAATCACTTACAATCTGTGATCATATAATCCAAATAAATGTTTATATACTCAGAACAATTTTTGTACTTATTTGGCAGAAATTATACCAGGGAGTAGAGTACATGCTGTCATTACTCATACTGGCATACATTTACATCTGCATTTTGACCAGTTAAGTGAATCATTGCCTCTGGGTATTTTTACAAATTGTGTTTAAGATATTTAATTGTTGAACGGGTACTGTTGATAATTAGACATTGATTGATGTGTTTACTTATATATCACGTGTAACTGTGTAACATGATATCAGTTATTACACAAACTCGCATCATGTTCATTACGAGATGTAAATGTTGACTATAATGTCGTCTGCAGTTTTTATCAACTTCCGGTTTTAATGTATTCCAACAAACTGTCCTTCATTTACCGCAATCAAGTTTGTCAGTATTTCATGTCATCATGTCAGAGAAGTTTTGTTGCTATGATGACATTAATGTCCTCAAAAATTCATTAGTGTGAATTAAACATCTATTTTGGTTTCAAATTCGTATAACAATAAGCACACTTCCGGTGCCTTTTTCATGTATCTTCTCGCGACACGACAGTTCTAGTCACGTGGATAGATACTGACGTAATACTTCCGCTCATTAATAACTTTTTTTCAGTACAGACACTATCGGTCCCTACAGAATTTGTTATACATGTATTAAGTCAATCATACGATTAGTCTCATTCTCAATACATGTCCAACACAGACTGCTGTTTTTAAAGCGGATTTATAAGTTTCAAAGTCTATTCAGAATCACTTTTAATGCGTATACATAATATTTGTTATGATCAAAAGTGATATTTGAACAAACAAACATGTATATCCTGCTAAGGGAAACAATAAAAAAAATAATATTAAGATCGATTATCGCGATGAAATATTCCGGAAATGTTCGAAACTGGTCCGAAAAAGAGTGGTCGTTATAATAAGGTGGCCGTAATAATAAAGTGATCACTGAGTGAGGTTTTACTGTACCTGTCTGCTGGTGATTGATTCAAGTATTTCACTGAATGAGTCGTTTTTCTTCATTGTGAAACTAAAAATGTGAATATCTTCAGTGTGAAATTAAGATCGTGAATGTCAAAAGCAACAACAGAATTATTTGTGAATATTCGAGTAATGGGTTTGGCTACATTGAGTGGATAATAGGTGTATTATTTTAATTATTAAATAAAATATCTTTATGGCCCATAAACGGTATCATAAACAGCATATATATGACATATTTGTACAATACATAACATAAGTTTACCACACAAATATATTAATCACAAGAAAAATCCTACGAAGATATGCACCGGGTTGTAGAAAATTTACACGTCAATATTGTAATACTTGACCGGCGTATGATGATTATTATATATAGCATTGTCTCTTGTGGTCATAATTGTTTTGGAATAATCACTTTATCTGTTTCCAGTATAAAAAACTCACAATAGTTTACCACATATCAACAATTGTGACAATCTAACCACAAAGCGTTAATCTTAATTAAGTTAACGCGGCCTAATTTTGATGTAATGTTCATATTTGTATCGTGAGTCCGACTCCGCTTCCACCGAGAAGTGAGATGTCAATAGAAAATCAGTAAATTTTAGTTCATTGTTTTATCCACGGCAGTATGCGTTCGTGATACAATTTTTGCAATTTTTTTTCTCTGACATAACGTTCCTATTATCATTTACATGAGGATGTCATGTTTTGTTAAAGACTCATTTGTCTACTATCACAGATGTATATTACCCATTGATTCATGCATTCAATAGCGATCAGTATGTGACCTTGTGCGTGACCATTACTGACCATTACTGACCACTTCGTTAATTACGCTTCAGTCACAATACCTGTCAATTATAATGATCTTGTATGAATATAAATGAACGATCCGGTGAATGACGCATCGTAGAATCAGTGTGCGTAATTACATGAGCGTATAATACACTGAAAATATCGTTAGACCTAGTATATCATTAATATAAATATATGTACTTAAACAATGGATATCTTATATAGACGTATACTTATGAATGATTAACAAAAAAATGTATTTTTATACGTGATTGTCGAAGTTATACGAAACAACCAAATCATCTCTAATCAGGTAGATCTTTCTACATTTGAATCAGGAGTTCAACTGGCACACAATTTAATTTGAATTATTTCTATAGTATATGCCTACTTCTTAAGTTCGACACTTTGTCACATGGTTTTTCATATGCTAAGTTACGCGTATATAAATATATGTAAGTGGAATTACGTTGTACAAGTAATAAGTATTTTATGCATGAACTTGTTTTTAATAAAAAGTTTATTTTCATGATATTGATATCTGCTTTTTATTAAAAACAATTTCATTTTTTAAAATACATATTACATCATAATTCCGCTTCAGTATTTCAAAATTTATGTCCGATTCATTAAACCAAGAAACCAGCTGTGTTTTCTAGCTATGTATTAGATTAATTATTTGGTGTTAGTGTTTCTTTTTAACTACGTATTATAATGATTAATTCACCACAAATATCCACAAACTATTTATGAACACTTCACAAAAGGTCAACGCGTACAGTTATATCATCATTTCGTGTTAAATACGTATATTTGTACGCTCATGTACGTTATTATACAGAGAAATTAAAATATTACGATAAATAACGCCGCGACAATGAATTTCTAAGTATCTTCCATCGAAGTACAACCCTCCCGGACCTTTGTTGCTATGGTGTTTAGTAAGCTACGTTCGTCAGAGAGGTAAGGATTGGTAAAACACGATGTATTAGCAATATGACAGATCTTAGTTAAACGCGTTCTATCATTTACGTCACTGATTGGCTGTAATTTCAACAACTCGTTCATCTTCAGTTCAATATCGTCAGTATCTAAATCAAATAAAATCTCAATTTGTCTGGTATGTACTCGTGTGAATACAGTCAAACCTATACATCGCGGCCACCTCCGAATAAGGACCACCCTGTGAGTAAAGGCTAGTCTATGAAAAATCGTCACTGATTATTTAGAACAAACTCATCTCCGAATAAAAGCCATCTGTCAATAAAGGCCACATTTGGTCTTTCATAAGGGTGGCCTTTGTTCACAGGTTTGTCTGTATGTTCTTGTTCATGAGTTGTTTAGGAGATGTTTATTAGTTTACTTTAGTTTATAACGTTTTTGTTATTTTGTGTCGGTGGAGGGGTAATTATAACACTTTTGTTCGATTAATTTTAGAACTGTTCTATTATTTTGTAAAATCAAGTTTTCGTCTCTTACTTCCGCCCACGCTGTAGTTGCCGCGGGAAAAAAGGCATCAAGACGTGATGGTGTTTGGTTCTTACTTTTTGGCTCATAGTTGTGTATCGACATTCTCCTAATGTGCACATAATAATTAATTTAACAATTTCACCTAAAGCACAGATGATTGATATGCAGCTTTAATCAGTTTTAGTTCATTTTTTTATTCTCAAATCGGCAAATAAATGCCTAAGGTGAAATTTGCAAACATATATACATGTATACATATGAACAGAGCAGTTCAAAAACGGCATTAAATAATTGCATTACATGGCAAAGGGTACATATCATAGTATTAAGTCATAGTTATGTATATTATTTTATTATTATTATTATTGAGCACGAGACACAAAAGTCGAGTAAATGATTGGATGAAATCGGTCTTAACATGGATTGATGGTCATGCTACTTTCTGAAATTTATCTCGGTATTTCCAAGTACCATCCAAAATGTCTGATGAAGCAAAATTTGTAAGCTAAGACAGAAAAATGCCATGTTTCCTACAACATTCTTTCGGTACCTTGACGTAACTTTTTTTCGATATTTTTTACGTTCGGAGATATTGTTCATATGACAAAATGTGGCCTTTATTGACAGGTGGCCTTTATTCGTAGGTTAGTTTGTTTTTAATAATCAATGATGGTTTTTTTGCAAAAAAATAAAAGTAAATGAAAGTTTACATTTGTCTAAGATGTTTTATCCAAACATAAAATCACAAGTATCATTAGGAAGAGAACAAAGAAGTTCATTCAATATAATACTGTGATCTAAATACAGTGTAACTTCATTTAAGGACCACCTCATTATTACGACCCCTTATTTTCGGATTAGATGTCAATATTTCCTCTATATTTCAACTGGAAAATGAGACCACCTCAAATTTACGACCGATTTCTTTCATCACAAAGGTTGTTTTAACATAGAGGTTTTACTGTACATTAATTAGTTATTATCACGTTTGGTTAAGTTTTAATTACCACTCATGCATGCAATAATATGTAATCTAAGACAAAAAATGTGTACAAGTCGCGTCCTTCAACTGTCTTTCTACTCACATATCATTACAAAGTGTACATATATTTAAGTACTGTAATGATGTACTTTAATGTTACCGACGCATACAATGCTTGGCTTAATGTCAAATGAATTTATGACGACGTTACTCATCTAAAAGAATGCAAATTTATTTATTTGTCTTGCACGACGTAGAAATTTATAGCGACGTTTAAACCGTCGTGCTAAAATATGAATTTGAGTCAATTAACAAATCTTGTTAGTAAAATATTTTGTACAGTTAACGGGATTCTTTGTATAAAACGCCCGCACAATTATGTTAATTTAATTAGCTAATTGGCAAAAAAATGTTGAACTCTCCATTATTTAAACTTGTAAATCCATTAAAACAGTGTCATCAACCACATTGTTGTAATAATAGCAATTTATGAAATAAACTGATGTGATAGGTTAAAATGAGAGACTACGTACCACCAGTTGACTGATTGTTTCGTGGGAGAATAGTTATTAATATTTTACGCATTTTTAGCCTAAAATTTAAACTTTATTGGTTGATTTTATTGTCTTACGTATCAATCAATGACGCACTGTAGTGATATTGATGTTGTTTTACTAAATGATGCAATATTTCAGATTTTTTTATTCGTGCATAATTTTGTGTTCAGCTATGAACCGTGTCATTCAGTCATTTAAATAAATTGGTATAATACGGTCCGTGACAGTTTATTATATTCTGTGTAATACAAACTTATACTTACATATGTATTATTTTATTTTTTTCGTTTCTGTATAAATCCTCGTACATTTGTCGCTTATATGGATGGATAATAGTAACATTTGTATATAAAATACATTGTACATATAAAAAATAAGGAGAACGGCTTCTGGACTGTAGTCAGAAAACGACGATAAGGAAAACGTACAGATAGCAACTTCATTGTTATAGTGTCATTATATGTGTTAATTTACTGATAAGTTTGCATAACCAAACCTGTGAACAAAGGCCATCTTTCAGAAAGACAAAATTTGGTTTTTATTGATAAGTGACTTTTATTCTGAGGTCACTTTGTTCTAAATAATCAATAAAGGTTTTTCAAAGAATAGCCTTCATTCCAGGTTGGTCTTTATTCAGAAGTTGCCGCAAATTCAGGTTAGACTGTACTATAATAAATATGTAGTGAATTCCAACTGAACAGTAGCATACCTTTATCTCTATACTGTGAGACTAATAATGAAGGCATTTTTCTTGAAATCTTAAGTCCTAATCCTCTGCGTGTAGTAAATAAAAACATTTTAATCCTTGATGTTATGTACCTTAATTTTACATTTTTGTTATTATGATTATAAAGTAAAAGGAGTTGTCAGTTTTTTAAAAAGCAATCATAAATCTAGAGTTTAGTCTTTTCCGACACTGTACAATTAACTTATGTTCTAGAATAACTGACAGAACATTTTAGAATCATACGCTATAGGTAAATCATGTCTTCCATGGGCGAAAGTTGAAAATTAAAAAAAAAACGGAAATCTTAACCTCGGTGTAAACTGGTCCCCGTTCCATGTTGCAGTGCACCAAGCAGAGTCAACGGGAACCAGTTTAAACCTCGGTGCCGCACAAACAATAAAAACCAGTAGGGTACGGACCTGGGAAAACCGGAGGTTCCGGAAAATTCCGGACAACCTTTAATCATGCCTTCATCTGACTGTTGGTGCGATGATGAACCCCAGATAATGATACTGAGATAGCTTTCCAATACAGGTTTAACCATAAACAGCGTTCAACACTCAACACTATCACATGTACATATTATTGCCGTATAAAATGTTGAAAGAAGACATGTATTTTATTGGTGCTGGTTTTAGAAAACATGTAGTGTGACATGGAACCTTAAACTATCAACGACACATTGTTAACTCTTCAGGAGAACACTACCGGTATCATCTATTACATTTTCCTGACAAAACAATCTGACAGTTTATAGAATTTGTGAATGAAAAATTCCCATACTGCCCCCACATATTTCAGTAAAAGGTCAATATCGAACCAAATGACAGTGGTGCCATCAAGGGTCCTTATCTAAGGGCTATACATGTATTCTTGTACCTAGTCTTACCAACGACCGAAAATCAAGGGAAGCTACTCTGTAAATTAAGCCTCGAACACTGGCAATGGGGGGAGGTCAAGAAGTATAGTCATCATAATTGTTGTATATATGTTTGTACTATTCACTATCTAAATATATGATGATGTTATATTTACAGGATGTAAGTTACTTGTGGTAAGACTATAATGTCAGGATATATCTTCACGATATGGCTGTTCCTTACAATCTTTACTGGTAAGTTTTACAGTCTATAATACTTACAGAGTTTTCACTAGCCGTAAAAACTTGAGGGTCATAAATGACCCTTGGTTGATGCCAATTCAAAGAGTCAACAAAATTTGCTTCTAGATTTATTGTAAGTTTGACCCTTTGGTGCAAATTCTCACGAGTCAAAAGCTTTATTTTACCGATTTCAAGGGTCAACATGTTGTTTTAAGGGTCAAATGAAAGCCCTGATTTACAATAAAAGAATGATCAAGTACACAAAATATTTTTTCTTCAATATACTTAGGCTTCATATATACATGTACATGTATAATCCAGTATAATTTTGACGTTACTGACGGTCAAATATTCAATAAAATCTTTGAAATATTTTTAGACCGTGATAATTAAAAACAACGCCAAATTTACACGTGTTTTGATTTATGAATCATTCCCGTTACATGACTGTCAATCTGAATATAAACAGATTTAATGGTAGGCCTACTTGTCGATATGAAACATTTGTGAAATTTATTACCACCAGCATTTAAAGGAGACAACGTTTGTTTTATTTTCATGCTTACAATTTTATTTTTAAGCACAATGTACGTGTTACGTAAACATGTATGTAAGTCCAACCGTAGAATTGCGAATACAGTGCAACCTCTCCAGGGCGGCCCTGTCTTGAGCGACAACCTCCCTTCAACAACAGCATGCTTTTCCCCACTTAGCGTTTTGACTATTAATTTAACCTCTCTAGAGCGACAACCTCTCAACAACGGCATAATTTTGCGTCTCCCAAAGGGTGTTGCTTTGGAGAGGTTGCACTGTACTCGTATTACCTGTAATGTAATTTTCAATTCGACAATTTATGAACATTTTTAATTTGTAAGCAACTTGTAAAAAAGTTAGTAACCTATTTTTTCGTCTTGAATTTATCACACGTTTAAAAAACAATGTGTATTAATATCGAGTCTAATTGTAAGACAATTTAGGATTATTAAATATTATTATGATAAATTCAGTAGTCAGGATATGTCGTGTTTCATAAAATATACTTTTGTAACATATGCAAATATCGAGCAATGAAATGGTGACACATGTTATTTGTCCAATTTAAAATTTCCTTAATACATTGCACTTCATTAAATAAATAGTTCGCACCACCCAATGCCACCGAATATTTAATCATGGCAATACAGTACAATATCTCCACAGCGCGGCCCTCTCTTGAGCAACAACCTCCCTTCAACAACAGCATGATTTTTCCTACTGTACTATTTGACTATTAATTTAACCTATCTAGATCAACAGCTTCTCAACAACGGCATATTTTTGCTTCTCCCAAATGGTGTTGCTGTGGAGAGGTTGCACTGTATTTGTTTCTTGAATTTTTGTAAATTCTTGAATAGAGTTAATATTAAAGCATTTAATTATCATTTAACTTTTTAGTTTGTATGTATATGTATGAGGGTTGTTCAGAACAGAACATACACCAAGTTACGTGTATCTTAAATACGCAATTATCGCAAAGTTTAAGATTTGATTGTTCGTACATAGGAGGTTTATTAAAAAAACAGTACAGACTGCGCATCAATTTTCTTTTAGTGTTGCTAACTGAGCAAACACTTATATTGATAATCTTTCAAAACCACTCTTGATTCAATAATTAGAAAATAAAGTTTAAGACTAACTATTCGGTATTTTACGGAGCCCCTAAAGTGACATTCAACACTTATATTTTGACTTTTAGCAGTCTTTTTTATTTCGTAATTATGAATTAGTATTTCGTTTATACTAATTCGTAATTACGAAATAAACAAAGTGTGCTATAAGTTAAATTATAGGTGTAGAATGTCACTTTAGGGGCTCCGTAGTATTTCATTACTAGAGAGCGGTAAAATTTTCTATCTAAAAGATATGTAAGTAGGGTCACTTAGTAATTACTAAGATTTCTTCCTGTGATGTTTTTAGCGGATTCATCTTTTTTCTGACAGTGTTATGATCACGTGTTAATAGACACTGCATCGCTGTTCATGTTTTCAACAATTCTATCACATTATACGCGTATTTATGCAGATTTATTGTAATTTTAGTATTTTATGATAACCAGTATTATTTGAACTGCTTATTGATCGATTATCGGAAAATATTGTCATTTATGTATCAATGTATTGTAATAAATACACGTGTCTTATAAATTACGCTTTCATCTATAGGCGAGATGTGGTTAATTAAGATATAATATAAATAATTAACTAATACACAATATTTATAAAGGTAACATTGATGTCACGATATGGTCATATTAAAGTTACAAACGCCCTTATTTTATGTTTCCTTTTATCATGCTTATGAATTTAAAACTGTGGCACTATTCATTTATTAAATGTCCCATATTCATGTAGGGGGCCTCCACGGTCGAGTGGTTTCTGACTTGTAATTATTAGCCATTTACCTATGTAAGCCTGAATCCCATCCAGGACCAGAAAAAATCACATTTGAGAAATCTGTCCGGCTAGCTTACGGAAAGTCGGTTCTTCTACCCTGGGGGTCTTCTTCCATCCTTAAAGCTAGAAAAGTCGCCAAGGACCCTAGTTGTTGGAATTACGATGAACTCCACATAATGATATTGAGCGAGCCTGTACCCTATACACCTGATCTAAACAATGACTGAAGATGCGAATTGTTCATTTTCTGCGATATCTTGTTCATTTTCTGCGATACCTTGTTCATTTTCTGCGATATCTTGTTCATTTTCTGCGATACCTAGTTCATTTTCTATGTTATCTTGTTCATTTTCTGCGAAACCTATTTCGTCGGCTACGATATCTTGTTCATTTTCTGCGATATCTTGTTCATCGTCTTCGATATCTTGTTCTAATAATGATGCAACAATCAAGAGTTGAATAGTTGACATGAAAAGTCTTCTAAGGAAAACCCTCATCCTATTTTACGATAATGTCAGAGAAAAATTTTCTTCAAACGCGAGCATAATGAGAAGAGTGTAGAAGTTTGGCAGCCATATGTCTATCGTCCTCCATGAAATAAGTTTAAAAATAAAGCAAAACTTCGTTATTACGAGCATCCGACTTATCTCGAGGAGTTTTTAGAGTCAAGTCAATATTTGTTCTTAGTTTTGTATGGTTTTCAGCATACAAGCAAACAAATGTCTCGTTATTACGAGCACCATGTTTATCTCGAGCATTTAGTCTGTTCCGATGTCTCTTCGAGATAGCGAGGATTTACTATATATAATATTTAAGTGTTTTTCAAATTCCGCGTAATCAATCAAGTTAACTGAAATCATTTATCATTCTTTATAACAGATCCCAAATCGGGAAATTATTCTCAAAAAATATATAAAAATAGTGTTACTCGCCCTTCGCCCGACGTAAATGATCACATACCATAATGATGTATTAATTAGTGCGTGCCATGTCAACTTTATCATTAAAATATTTTTTTTTGTTATGCGCGTATTTATTATAATATTTGTTTTATTAGATATTTCATTGTTTCAACTTTTTCCTTTTTTATCGGTTCATACAATGCAGAATTGTTCGATTTATCTTTTGTCAACAACAATAAATTCTTTATATAAAGAGTGTCTGTAAGGATATTGTAGTAAAAATCACATCATGTTACGATGAAAGCGCTTCCTTTCCCATTCAAAAACATTCTTCACAAAAATCTCTCACAAATAAAATGTGAATGTCCTTCAACGGCAGGTCATGCCCTTCTATGAAAATTTGACAAAAATGTCAATTTTCCTCCATATGTGGAGAAGTTGCGGGCTCCTTGTAAGTTAGTACTGGTTACAATTACAGTCCAGGAAAACTGGTTAGGTGAACCGGTCGCCGTATATAACTGAAATTCTTTTAAAAAACTGCCCCTGAAAACCCAGTGAAGAAAATGTCATTCAATGTTTGTCTAAAACGCCGCTTTCGTATACACACTGTTTCAGTGTCTGTGACGATAGCCGCTGTTTGCGTTCGTTCTATTGATGGAATTACGTAGAATAAATTCATAAGAAAATATTGACAAGTTTTAGTCTCAGCGTTGAGACAAATAATAAGAAACAGAAAAAATGGAACGGCATGTTTGAGATCATAAACATGCACGTGATAAAACCATCCAATGGATGACCTAGATTTTGTATCTTCAATGGATAGAACCCGATGACAAATTAGATACAATGTCTAGTATACAATTATCATAAGTATCATTAAGAAGAATTATAATGATACACTAAGTCTCTGACAGAAACATTACCACCCAACACCACAATATAATGCTACGCTAGCAATGTATTGACTACATAGTTGCAGGCTAGAATGTTTTCTATTAAAAGAGATCATAGTTTCGTTTTAACTTAAACTAATATTGTATAATGATTCATAAGATTGGAATGAACTTAATCGATACTAAAACTGAAATAGATATACGGAAGTGGTTGATTAATTACACGAACAGTTAATTACTCGCTCCTTACAAAATCTACGTAAATGATTAATATAAATGTTGTTGTGAAATGTTGTTTTTAACTTTATACATGTATTAGGTGATGACATCGAATATTTGTACTTAAAAAATCTCCCATCCTGTAATATCAGTGCATGTAAGACAGTTGGAGGTTTATAATAGGACGAAACAACGTTTATAGACAACCTCATTGTGTAGAGACATTTGGTGCGAAATTAGTTCATTCAATGCATGTTTAGCATATACTAAGAATACAAACATATTCCTGAAACACTATTTTTACCATCGATTATTACTATTATGAACTCAAATAATTAATTTATACGTGAAAATTTGGCATGAATAGCTTTGTTGCAGACAAGGGACACAATTATGTAAGTTTTAATGTTACCAGGAGTTATCTCCCATCTATTCTGAACGAATACTTAGAAAAAAACGCTGTTTTGATAAACATGTCCGCATTCGAGTTAATTCATTAGTGTGATCAAAACTTCATGCACTAGTGTTGTCTGACATCACTTACTTAACTGTCATGAACATCTCGGCTCTGGAATCAAAGCACTGTAAGGGAGCGTAATTCATTAGGAATATAAATGAAACATCAGTGAATAGGCAACAAAACTGACACCCCACGTGATTAGCATAATAACAATTATATCAATTTTGGAAATTTGAAATGTTATCATTTCATTATCAACGATGTGGTGTATTATAAATACTTATATATACATAATATAAATGATTCATGTTTTACAGCAGTCCCAAGTGCGATATGTCAAGGTCAAAGCGAGGCCACAGAGCGTCCAGCAGTACCACGGAGTTCAGGGACCACTATAAGGATGAATGCTGATATCAAAATGGTGGTCCCTAATTTAGGGTTATGTAGGGATGGTTGGTCACGTGGTACAATGAAGGAGATGTCTGGTAAAGAAATCCCAATATGTGTAAAAGTAAATCCTAAGGCAGATACATGGAAAGAAGCGCAAGCAACGTGCAGAAAACATTATGGGTTTCTGTTGAAGTTGGGGTCTAATGTACAGGTCAATAACGATGACTTTTACTCACTGTTAGACACGAAAGGTAAGATTCTTACACAGCCACATAATGTATCACAAAATGTTCTGATTATCCACTCAACTATTGTAAACATAAACATGAAATGCGAATAGATTAGAATTTTTAACTTATTATGTTATTATCCTTTGGGAAGTGATCATTTTTCTAAACGACTCTGACAGATGGTAGCCTAATTATATACCGAATTGTTGTGTTAGAATGCACCGAGGTTTATTTACGTACCAATGCGTGATTTTCATCTTTCGTATAAGGACAACAGCGTAAAAACATCAATTATTTATCGTGGAAAATACGTGTTTGTATCAATAACTTTCTAATGAGTTACAAATACAACTTTGTTGTTAATCATAACTGACCGTATTTCTACGATATTGGTCACTTAATGTAAATGTTATGTTATACATTCGTGACAAACATTTTACCATGTTGTTTTAACATCACGCGCGAACGGTTGTCCATGGCAACGGCGTACGGGTTTGATTTCCGGCTTGAATGCACGTTATGTTTGACTAACATGACTGTTTATTGTACCAATTAGGTATCACCAGGTTTTGGACTGGAATGCACACAGAACACGGCCATCTTGTATGGGACGATTTGCTGCCCTATCAAGTGCGACCACATAACAGGTAAACACATTTGGCCACATTGTCGTTATTTAACGATGTATTTACACAGCTGTATTGACAGTCAAGGTTATTGACATAAATATGTTTTACTTAAAGAAAAATGTCTATATGTATGTAAATAAACAATACGTATCTTTCTTCAGCCAATCAAAACATGTATCACATACTTATTGAAGTCTCATTAAAGAACGTGCATAAAACACCAAACTGTAAATGTACTATAAAAGTTCATTACCGCTTATAGTTGAGTTGTAAGAGACATTAAAACGTTAAAAAATCTACTACATATCATGCATTAACACACTTATCATAAATATTACAAAAATCCTGTTAAAATGCTATTTTGCAGTTTATTTTAGTTGATAAAAACACAAGCTAAATATACAGTGCAATCTCTCCAGAGCGGCTCTCTCCAGAGCAACAACCTCCCTTCAACAACAGCATGATATTTTCCCACTGTACGATTTAACTATTGATTTCATCTCCTTAGAGCAAAAACCTCTCTTAAACAACAATATGATTTTACTTCTCCCAAAGGATGTTGCTTTGGAGAGGTTGCACTGTACTTGAGAAATGTGTCATTTGAATGAGGTAACCGAAGAACTTTAATGACGACAGTATCTTAAATGAAAATTCCTTTCATCTTTTGGTATTCAAAACGTTGTATGGGCATAATAAATATGTAAAAGGTAGACAATGAACTCCATATTTTATGCTTTACTGAAGTCACATACATAAATCATATAGCGGTATATACATGTGTTATACTGAAGTTCATGAAGTACTAAATACTGATGCATGAATAAACATGCATATGTATTTTTTTCAGTGCTAATACAACATCTACATATATTCGACCTTGGGCCTGGGAGAATAATTTGTCACGTGATCAACAACAGTATTGTGGACAGTTACACCTTGAATCAGACGACGATGACAGACGGCGCCGGAAGCGTAGTCCCGACGATGACTCAAACGATAACATATTCCCCGGTCTGAATTTGGCAAACTTTCGACATCGGATTAATAATGCATTTGGCAGAAGAACAAGTCGTTTCCCGCCTACAAGTGCATTCCAAACGTTACTGGCACGTACACAAATGTCCGACCAATTAGCCGAACTTCCCGGAGCCTTAGATCTACAAGATAGTATCAGCCAGTCTGACTCCAACAGTCCTGATTCTGATTCTCAAAATAGTCCGGTTACAACTGAGGCGCCATCGTTTGGACCAATGACAACATTTGATACTGATTCTGACTCGTCTGTTGTTCAATTTGGAGCAGCTGGAGCAGTTCTTGGTTCGGATTCGAATGGAAAAGAATTGTTAGATTCATTAAAAGAGGTAGCAGCTACCCTTGGACCTAATATAGAGGAAAATCAAGCACAATCGGCGGCAGCAGAAGATCTAATAAATATAATGTCTGGAAATGCTGATGCGATAAGCAATGATAATCCAAGCAGTTTTGACATAACTCAATCCGATACTGGATCCCAAACAACAGACACTCTAGGTTCGTTTGAAAAATCCCCACATGACACATCAGTGTCTGTTGATAAGACAATTCATTCGGAATCTGAAATTATCGATAAGGTGACAGATGTGACATCCAGTCCTATAGTTACTTCAGCACCAGATGATGAGTCCAAAGCAAATATTGGTGATATACTAAGTATAACTGACGATAATAAACCAACTGGTAGCGAGTTACTGGGTGCAGTTACTGGAAGTGATGATGCTCTTTCAAACATAGGAGATTCTCAGTCGTTATACTCAGACGACAGTAAAACAAGCAGTGATGTACATGGAACCGATATTGTTGATACGGTAATGGATAACTTGAATGATTCACCAACAGATATGACTGATATCATTGACAACGTTGTCGACAGTATCATGCCGAGCACAGATGAAAGTATTGCTGATGTATCAAGTCCTACTCTCGACGAAACACCTAGTCACACTAATGATGCTATTGACGATTTGATTTCATCCTCTTACAATGAAGCTTTTCCCAATGATGGCATTCTTTCGGGTAATTTGGCGGCAGTAGCAACAGATGATATCGTTTCAAAATCGGTAGATAGTGCAGACGTAATCAAAGACATTGTTTCGGACATCAAAGATGATATAACTGAAGGAATCTTAGATGATTCGATTACTCCCCTCGACGGTACTATACCAGAAAGTAATGTAGATGATGTGATTGGCTCAGATGACCAAATTGTACCTGATTTACAGACAGACGATGTATCCGAAATTCTGCCCGACGGTGATTTGAGCCAGGCTGAAGATGTCATAGAAGCTGTTGATCTTGAAAAAAACGGTCTTGATGAAACAATGAATCCCATGGTTACATCTGACGATGGAATTACTGACATTGGCAACATTGATATTTCTGATGATACTGGTGAATTAACTGGTGACCTACATGACAAATCTTCATTTCCTAAACTCGGAGAGAGCAAACTTGGTGAATCAGACTTATCGGACAAAACAGAAACAATACAGAATAATTTGGAATCGAATTTGGACTCACTCTCAGAAATTTCGGATTCTGTTTCGGATAATGACTTACATAGTCACGATACGACAGATACGTTTGACATTGATACCAACTCAAACACGGGCGATTTGATAGATTCCTTGACCGACAATGATCAAACTTTACACGATGTCGAACATGACATTTCACCTATGGAAACTTCTATTGATGACAATGGAAATGAAGAAATCACAAATGATGATGCGAGAGACAACTTTGCCGAAATGAGCGAGTTTTTGACACCTGATACTGATGTTTCTACGAGTGACGGAGGACTTTTGACGCATAATGAGGTAGAATTAGATAATAATGATTTTGTGGAAGACTTAGTTGATGAAGTTAAAGATAATGATCTTATTCAAGATGTTATAGATGCTCCTGATTCCATGACCGATGTAGAACAAGGAGGTAAAGATGGGATAGAAGACTATAAAGGAACTACAGCTGAGACTGAATTAGCAGATGAAATAGAAACCAAAAGAGATTTAGAGTGGCCCGATGGTAGTGAATGGGAAAATGACAATCATGACGTGAACTCTGGTAAATTAGGCACAGTATCTGACGATACTGAACCAGATGATGGCAATAACTTCAATCAGAACGAATTTAGAAATCGTCAAGCAGTTGTGGATGGCAGTTTTGAGTTTTCAAACAATGACGATCCAACAGATGTGACTGCAACTGAGAGAGACGGTTCACATGATTTTGATGATTATGAAAATGATACAAATGATTTAACTACAGCAAGAGTACTTGATTCCAACTTTGATGATCAAGACGAGGTTGAATCATTTGACGGTTTGCCAGACATGTCAGAAGATGTTGTCGTTGAGAGTGAGAAATATGCAATATCACCAAATTTGAAAGGAGATATGCAGCTATCATCATGTGACGTCAAACTTCCGTCTGTATGCTTCAGTTATGAAGTGTTAGTGTCCAATGGAGGTGAATATATCTTTATCTTTAATTATATCATTACATTTAAAAAAATATTTCTAGTTGTAACCAAGCAACGAGTATATTTTACTCATCATTGTTCGAACATTTTTAAAAACATACAAGATCGTTTATAATGGAAACATTCGATCTATTCATACATGTTCATACAAGTTTTGAAAAGAAAATACATGCAGTCTGGTGTCCTTATGTTACAAGACATGCATAATTACCCGCATTTTTTGTAAAAAAAAAGATAATTGTAAAAATGCATATTATGTAACATGTTATGTTACTATGGTTTGTCGTAACTTAAATATCCTAATTTCAGCTTCCACGTGTGAAGATGGTTGGTATGGTCACGTGTCACTGGACACGTGTTACAAGGTACTCCATCAGAAGATGAGTTACTCAGCCGCTGTAGCAAATTGTAAGAAACTTGACGCACGTGTTATTATAGCTAGTACTGAGTTCGAGAGGAAGTACTCCCTAATGGCGGTTCAACTAGATGGCGTATTCCACCGAGGTATGTATGTCAGCTTAGTTCCCATTTTTATTGAATGTTTAGTAACGGACGAAAATTATTCTGCAATGGTAAAACAAGAGATGAGGTCATCCCTGGAATATACTGGTTTTGCATTACGCGACCAAAACTTTCATCAGTAGGTAGCTGGGCAGGATTTTTGTTAAATTATATGCTTGTACTGAAGAGTTAAAGCTGGAATCAAGAATGAAAAACAATTTTATTTTTTAGATCGCGGAATTTTTTAGTGAGGCGGTCATTTAACTGCAAACTATAGTCAACCTGGTGTTTGCAGCCATCTCCGAATAAAGACCAACCTGTGAATAAAGGCTATTCTTTGAAAAACTGTCACTAATTATTTAGAACAAATTGATCTCCGAATAAAGGCCATCTGTCAATAAAGGCCACATTTTGATTTTCCTAAGGGTGGCCTTTGTTGACAGGTTTGAGCGTAACACTTTTTTAAAGGATTGCCTAATTTGTTCTTTATGTTCGGAATTTATTTATTCTGTCGTATTCAGAATGGACCTGCATGAGGCGTCCATATAAACTACATATGTATGTATGTATACACGCATTGTGGTCGGTTCTGGCAACACTTCTATCTATGTACGGGTACATTAGTGTTACTGTACTGCGTCTAAATGATGATCCTTTGATTAATTACATACATCACAATGTATATTCTTGTTTCAGGGGAGAAATTTTGGATGGAGTCTCCAAATGAAAAATATAACTGTAAACTATTCAGTGAACGTGGTGTAGAAATTCTACCAAGTTGTAGAGATACAATGAATGTTATATGTGTGAAGGATGCTAAACCATTGTGTAAGTATAACTACTGACAAAATCCATGTAGTTCCACTGTTATTTTGTATGTCAGGAAATATTTCAGATGTCATTAAAAAGAGAATACAAAACAGAAAATAAGAAGAAATTTACAAGGAGTGTCTTTGACGTATGTTTAGTTACTTTATGCTTTATGCTATACGATAAAATCTCTCAAAACCGGATTCTCTTAATACCGGAATTCTCTGAAAATAGGACGATTTCCCATTTTTTTCTGTTCATTATCAATAGTTCTCTGAAGACCAGAATTTTCAGAAAACTGGACTTTTTCCTCAGTCCGGAAGAGGTCCGGTATTTAGGGGTTATACTGTACAAGTACATACATGTATCGTCAACATGACATGTTGATGTCTTTGATTTCTTAGCTTTGAAGCTTACGTCATTGATTTCAAATTTTCAGCTGTTTACTCTGCGAATCAAATCCCTGTTGACAACGATCTTGGAAGATTTTACGATGAAAACGGAGACTATGTAATATTTTCGTCAGTCAGTGTTAACAATAATCTTCCGTGTCGTCTGACCAGTACAGTGTCAGAGTTTCCAGTCCTGTGGTATAAAGATGGCGTCATGGTGTCCACATTTGATAATAGTAAGCACTCTGCCAGAAAAATCCGTTTCAGAATTTCCATTTTACTTAGCAAATGTTTTAAATTGTTGGAGACATCATTCATACATCATCTTCCTCGTTACCGGGTCATACTTCACTTTCTCGTACCATGCTTTAATGTTACCAGACAGAACTGCGTGTAAATTGTTAAATGTACTTGACATTATGTTACAAAAACAATTACATATTAAGCTATGTACATTGTATTAGGGGCTTTCGTGGTCGATGGATAATGGTCTCAGACTAGTAATCACTAGTCCCTCATTGCTGTAAGTCCGAGTCCCACTCGGTACCAAATTTCACATGTGAGGAAACTGCCCAGTTAGCTTACAGAAGGTCAATGGTTCTATCCAGGTTTAAGCCTTAGGTCTTTCTCACCGTAAAAGCTAGAATGTCGCTAATTGACCATGGCTGTTGGTGCAACGTTAAAACCCAGTGAAATCTTGTCTCCGGACTTCAGCTGATCTGTTTGAGACGAAATGCTTATTTTGTGGTTATACAAACGCGAAGAATGTTTGGCCCGACCTTAACTGGGAAAACATCTGATTTCATCATTTACACTAGTCTACCATGAGACAGCACATTTTACCATCTGCTTAGATATTGCAACTTGATATTGCGCGGCTATTTAATATCTGAATTATTGATATAATAACTATTTTATTCACAGGAGTGTCTAATGATCTGTCTCTACAATTCAATGATAAGTTACTGTCGGCATTCAGCTTGGTTACTGACCGATCATTGACCAAACCTACGTTACAAGGACAGTATTGGTGTGAAGTATGGGACAGACAAACGTTAACAAGGATGCGGTCACGTGCTTTTAACGTCAGATTCTCAGGTAAGTAACGGTAAACCAATTAACACTTTCAATACTTTATTTGGTGTAAAATACGTGAAATGAAATCTTACTTTGTTGTATCAACG
Organism: Lutraria rhynchaena; assembly: GCA_008271625.1. Classification (NCBI taxonomy): domain Eukaryota; kingdom Metazoa; phylum Mollusca; class Bivalvia; order Venerida; family Mactridae; genus Lutraria; species Lutraria rhynchaena. The sequence goes on from VIBL01000130.1 coordinate 911,414, forward strand.
TATGCATGTCATTCCGTTTTAAAGTACAGTGAGACCTCGATAATAAGACCACCTTTTGTACCTGAAAAATCGGTCGTTATAATGAGGTGGTCTCATTATCAATATGAATTATAAGGGAGTTATTGAAAGCCGGTCAGAAAAAAATGATCGTTATAACAAGGTGGTCGTGATATTAAGATGGTTGCAAGGTGAGGTTTTACTGTACATTGTTGTAGAATGTAGGCTATCGTTCCCGAAATTCATGAAATTTGAACTTCCTCAACTCCACATACTTATGAAATAAAGACTTGTGCTTGCTCATTGATTTACAAGTTTATCTTCTGTATGAGCGAGTTTTTCCGTTATATAACAGCTTGCTTATGTCTGAGTGAACCTTCATGTGTCAAATCATAGTCTATCTGACTGATCATTTCGTCTTAAAATGGAAAATCGTATAGTCGGCATTAGCTCTATCATATCAAAGTATTTCTGCTCCAAATTAAGCCATCCTTTTCTCATCAATGTTCGTTTGCGACTTAACATTATTCCTTACCTGAGTTAAGTCTTCTGTAGGCCTATTTGTATCCTGTTAAAGTTATTTTTCTTTATATTCACAGACGTCATTTCTTTCCATGGCTCAATGGAAGTCGATGACTTTAGTGAAGAAAACGGGGTACTCTTCAATATGATGAACCAGAAGTTCCCTAAATTGTCGGCTGCTGAAGCGGATATACAGAAAGTGTTTAATGATGTTTTGCCTTCAATCAAAACTTACGTCCCAAATGTTGAAAGTGTATTTACGTATATAGACGGTGTCAGGTAAGTTAATACAGTATTGAACAAACGATAAGTACCGTCTCATTCTAAATGTGTTATTGGGTTGTATATTTATAGCGTTCCATAAATGTCATAGTTTCGAATTGACTCTGAAATTCATCCCTGTCTAAATCCCGTGTTCCCCGTTTTATTTATGCTGCGTTTCATTCATGGTGCTCAGTTCGTTCCAGACCGCCTGACTTCAGTATTTTCGTTTATACATGCCTATTCATATCTTTTCAGATCCAATCCAACTGTTGTTGAATATCACGCCTTCTTCACCATGTCACGTGATTACACACCAAATGACGAACAGTTAGTTTACAATAGACTAAAGGCTGGTCTCCGGTCTAAACTTGGAAACCGGAACTACATCATGGACCTACCTGGGCGTACACCAATAGACTCGTTCCGAACAATGTCATTGCAGAGTACAGGTAATGATACGATGTAATGAAACTCTATGAGTTGTTAATTTTAGATTTTAAAGACTGTTTAGTACAATTACATACATGTATCAGGTTCTATTAAAGCGTATTTAGAACCATGTACATATAATTCATTGATTCAAAAATAATCTAAAGATAATTTGGTCTCCGTTTGGAGACAATTTTGTCGCCTGCATGCATGGAACAAGTACCAACTGATCTTTAAGGTCGTATGAGTTATACAAATCTTTGAAATGTTTGTGTTTTTCTTACCGTTTAATCATGTTATTATTTGCTGTTCACACATAACTTAGGCCTGTATGTTTAGAAATGCTCACTTCTAAACAAGAGTATGATTTTCTAACCCTTTGTTCTAGTGTCGTGTCCCGCAGCCAGCCTACAAACATCAGTGGATATATATGGACAAAAAATCCCAGTGAAGGAATTCTCGTTTCCAACGGCAAAGCTCGGAGAGTTTGCTAACAGTGTACAGAATTGTAGTAAGTTGCATTTGTTGATAAGTACGGAGTCCCTAATGTGACATTCTACACTTATATTTTGATTTGTAGCATTCTTTTTTATTTCATTTTTACGTATGTCGTATAAACGGAATGCTAATTCGTAAAAACGAAATAAAAAAGAATGCTAAAAGAAGTCAAAATATAAGTGTAGAATGTCACTTTAGGGGCTCCGTGGATAAGTAAACCTATTGTTACTTTTATCTTCTTCGCATGAGTGTAAATCACTTATAATAATTGCTGACACAGCATTTTTACAATTCATCTTTTCTACTTTTGTTTTTAGTTTTTTACTAATGTACGTTCACTTTCTGATATCATACTCAATAATTGAGTATAATTATGTAGGTCAGTGGCACTGTCCGTTTGGATGGTCAAACGCTATTATAAAATTTGATGAATCATGTGCATGCTATTGATTTCATATTTTTTGCCCTCAAAATGATCTGGTCGTATGTCTGCATGTGTCAGCGTAAAAATATCAATTAAGTTAATTGATATTATCAGAAAATAGTACATGTATTTTAATCGTATCTTTCAGGTCAGATGAATACGCTTCCGGCTGGTTCTGCGCGTTGTCTTGGAGACTTTTACACGGGCGCTTATTGGAGTGAAGTAGTCGCTAATGAATGTGTTGAAGAATATAATTATAATTCACCAGATGAACAGAAATGGGCCCCCTCTCCTTACACAGCCGAACTAACCCATCTAGCTCAGGTCAGCTGAAAAGTTTCAACGCACACATATACAAGTACAAATCATAAATCGTATAAACTAAAATATATGTTACAAGGACAATGTATATAAACTGTTCCAAATATTTAAAACAATACTCCAAATACTTCTTTTCTCCACATATGTAAAAACCACGTGTTTATCAAATGATTTCTGGTCAATACCATGCTTTCTCTGAAGTATCCAAATCCAGGTTAGACTTGTAAACTAACATCTGTAGTGATCGTGCTTCTCTTGACATACTAACAAATAGTACATCTTTTTATTTCAGGCGAAAGTTGATTCTGGAAATGCCGAGAAACTTGTCTCAGAAGTAGCTCAAATAGCTAAAGTGGCTCCTAAATTTACGCCCACAGATATCAACAAAATTGCCGACGTTCTGGAACACACCACAAAAGTCAGAAACTTGCCGAAAAAAGTGAGAATGATATTAACAATATTGTATAAATTTCATTGTCATCACCTTGTCCTATGTCAACAATGAACATTTAGTCTACTGTTTGTGGTAAATCAATGCGAAATCTAATTACATGTACCTTCCTGTATAAAGGTAAAATGAAAAATGTAAAGTTATAATTATGCTTTCATCATCGATGGGTCTTTTTTTCTCATAAGTATAGCATCACATTTTGATTCCTAATTCTGTTACTACATATTCAAAAAATCATTTTGTATTGTTTCAGGTTGGTGAAAATGTTTTGAAAACAGTTGATAGATTGATGACGGATAGTTTTAACGAGGCCCATGTTGCCAATGTAGAAACAAAAGCTGCAAACAGGTAAAAGAAACAATACTACGTGTTACACAACATAGAAACAACATAACAAAGGACAATGTATGCTTAACATGCTCTCACATAACTATACACTGATTACTTTGGAATGCTATTTTAGACGTAGGTTACACAGTTCCATTTTGTTTGGCAGTAGTAGCCACCACCGTGGTCCAAAAGTTAGAGCGCTAACCTTGTAGCCAGGCGATCCGGGTTCAAATCTTGGTCGCGGCAGGTCATACCTTTCTATGAAAATTTGACAAAAAATGTCGATTATCCCCAAATTTGGAGAAGTTGCCGGCTCCTTATGGAATGTTAAGTTAGTACTGGTCAGTATACAGTCCAAGAAAACTGGTTAGGTGAACCAGCCCCCATATGTAACTGAAAAATTGTTGGAAAAAACAGCGTTAAACCCAGTGAAAAAAATCAGTAATAGTCTTAATAAACTTCAAATCATTACTAATTAGTAATTTCTTCTTATAAATATGACGTCCGTATCACTTAATGCGCAAATTTAGATGACATAGCTTCCGTCTTAGATTGCCAACAAGCATAAACACCAAATGTTTATTAGCATTGTACATAAAACATTTTAATCAAACTAACGCTATCAATGTTTACAGGATCATCAAATCTTTAGAACGTTTTGCTGAGAACGCCGACCTTGGTACTAAGAAACAAGTAAGGTTTGTATCAGACAATGTTGCCGTGGAGATCTGGGATCTAAAACAAGCTGATCAACCAGTGATTGGTCTTGCTGTAGAAACGAAATCTGAAGATGTAAGCGAACCATTTAAAACGGAGAGTATAGCTACGGTGTATAATAAGTCACATCTGTATGATGCTAATGTTGACGCTGCCATAGAATTACCGGAAGAAGTTTTCAGCAAAAAGGAAAAAGGTCAGTGATTTAGATACAGTTCAGTGATGGAGTGAGTTTTTTTTATTCTTATATCTTCGTATTTATTAAACAGCAACACTAAAACAACAAAACCAGTGATTGGTTAATTTAGCCAATGTGTAAAATTTTCATGCGACAAGCTTTTGAGATTTAGAGACCGGAGTTTTGAATAGAGAAGTTTCGTGCATCCTTGTGTGAACAATGTATGAAGTGTTGTTATTGATTATACAAGCATATTTACCTCAATTCACCAATTAACGTTTCACTAATTGTCTACTCAATTAGTCATAGTTTAAAATACTCAAATATAAGCATAAATTAGAAATACCTAAAAACGTGCAAAAAATCTCATCTTCCCTAAGATACTACCTGTATTATGTCAGTCTCCAGGGTATCAAATTCGAAAATGTTAAAGTGAAATATTTTTACTTCCAGAACTGCTGTATCATGGTTACAGCTTTTTCATAAATGTCTAAAAAACATTTCTGTGATACCTCTCATTTCATCAGTTACACATTGGCAGGATTTTTTGATCAATAAACATTCTCCCGGAAGGTACCGCCTTGGACAATTGGACCAACCAGACTTTTATATGCAGCCCCATTATCAACAAGTAACAAGAATCGCCCCTTTTCGTTGATTGGTCTTCACTTGTATTTACTTTCCAAATTCAGGTGCCAGGGTCAGTGATAGATTAACCATGATTGTGTTCCGTAAAAGTGAATTGTTCCAGGCGGCAATCACTGACGGCGGACGTCGGATTAGCCCCACAGATCAACAAATGTCTCGCTTGAACAGTTACGTAATTTCTGCCAGTATAGCTGGCAAGAAGATTGAACATCTAAATGAAAGAGTCAAATGTATCTTCAAGCCGAAAAGGGTAAATTATGTTTGTTTTATATACAGTCAAGCCTGTGAACAAAGGTCACCATTGAGAAAGATAAAATGTGGCCTTAATTGACAGGTGGCCTTTATTCGGAGGTCATTTTGTCCTCATGAAATAATCAATAGTTATTTTTCAAAGAATGGCCTTTATTCACAGGTAGACCTTTATTCGGAGGTGGCCACAAACACAGGTTAGACTGTGAAGGTATACTGCATGTACTTTCATTTGCAACGAAAATAGCTAGAAGTTTTAATTCATTTGCAAAGTTGAACTTAAATTAAAAAAAAATATTTAATTGTTCAGAATGTGTTTTTCGATTATTAGTTTGCATTACGATGAAATTAAGTGTAGAAACATTATTCATAGTTTGTATACATTGTACACAGGCACTTATCATTAAACAGAATAACCAGAGTACACGTGACAAAAATGCCGCCCAACACACTTTAAATGAATCACTTTAACAATGTGGGATTGCTTTGGTTTATCTGCGAACAAAATAGGATAGTGTTGTGAATACCAAGTATTTTAATTGTTATACAGGAAAGTGACGGACAAAATAAATGCGTATGGTGGGATTTTGCTATGAATGGAAACAAAGGAGGCTGGTCAAATAAGGGTTGTGTTTATGATGGTATGATAAATGGACGAGACGTCTGTCTCTGTGACCATCTGACTAACTTCGCCGTTCTTATTGTAAGTAATCTTTTTGTCATTTTTTCATCTTTTTGTCATTTTTTCATCTTTTTGTCATTGTTTCATCTTTTGGTTTTGATTATGTGTTAAATACGTATATACTAATACTCCAGTGTATCAATCAAACATTCGAGCATTAGTGAAAATGGAAGGCTTTAATAAGACCAAGCCCGGATTTGGGGAGGAGGAGGCGGAACCGGCGTGCACCCTCTCTAAAATCTGGCAAACATGTGTATAAAAACGTGCGTTATGTACTGATTGTGTCCATATACTACATAAATATCTAGACTTTACGCCCCCCCACCAAAAATCTTATATCCGCCCCCTGAAGAACCCTTGTTGTGAGTTACCGTGTTTGTTGAAAAGACGTACTACCATAGGATAAATAGAGTACTCTAAACTTCATTAAATATTTTAGTGTTTAACTATTCAAGGACATGATATGATATCCAATCTAAGTTTTCCATAGTGGTGTATTTTATACAATCAATGTTCAAGTCTTGCGAAGTCTTAAAACCATAAAAACCTTATCACAATTTTTTCACCATGTTTGAAAAGGTTTAGTTTAGTCGCCTATAATACTTCCATTTTGTTAATATAAGCATGTAACCTCTCGGAACTTAGCTGCTGTTTTTGCTGCATGTCCAAACAATTACTTTTTTAATGAATTCAGGATTTCTACGGTCAAGGTGAACCAATTCCAGATCATCATGAACTGTCTCTCAGCATTATCACTGTACTTGGTCTCAGTTGTTCTATACTTGGACTTTCATTGACCATTATATCCTTCATGTTCTTCAGGTAAGAATCTGTTTGTATTACAAATACAAGTGTGTTATCTAGTCGTTGTTTGTTTCTGCCAATACGTTGGAGCAAGCATTTTTTTCACTGGAGGTTAACGTCACACCAACAGCCAGGGTCATTTGGCGACTTTCCAGCTTTAACGGCAGAGGAAGACCTTAGGCTTATACCTTGGTAGAACCACCGACCTTCCGTAAACTAGATGGACAGCTTTCTCACTTGTGAAATTTAGTCCCGGGTGGGATTCGAACTCACAGCGATGAGAGGCTAGTGATTACAAGTCAGAGAACATAACCTCTCGACCACGGAGGCCCCTCGGTCGCAAGTATTAAAATGAAGCATTATAAGGCATAATGGTTTGGACTTGGTGATAATTAACGCTACCATACTGTTCTAAACGTATATTGGAACGTCTGACATAATAAAAATCGAATGCAATCAGTATATCATGTTATTGATCGGTTTGAAGTAAACGTTTTAAAACTGCAATTAATTGCCTGCCAAATATTCTCGTTGAATACCCTATGCATGTAACACTTGTTTCACTGGGGCATTTGCATGTTGACACTTGTATGTCTAATTCCCTTTATTTCAATGAAAAGTGTTTTACTTGCGACACAAACCACTTCACGCTTTAAAATGCATCTACATTGAAGTAAATTACGAATGCTAAGATCTTATTTCTTATTTTTACAGGAAACTGCGCAAAGGACGTGCGCAACAGACGTTGTTCAATTTATCGCTATCCCTGCTCCTTTCGATGTTGGTATTTCTGGTTGGCGTCAAACAGACACACAATGATTATGTCTGTATTATTGTAGCTATATTGTTACACTATCTTATCCTAGTATCATTTATGTGGATGTTAATGGAGGCCATCTTACAATATTTAACATTTGTCAAGATTCTGGGTACATACATTACAAGATTTATGTTGAAGACTGTTGTACCTGCTTGGGGTAAGTGCATTTAAGTCCTTACGTTGTAAATATTTGGTGTATTTCTGTGACAAAATGTCTTCTGCATTTCTACCGTTGTTTTTCTTTATACATTTCAATACACTCAGATTATTGTATGCCACCATTTTATCATTGTACCTCAAGTAATATAACTATTGAATCTCAAGTTTTCATTTTTTACTCAGTGTCAATTTTCTTTATATAATCGCGATATATTAAGTTGTATTCTTTACAACCAGCTGATTGGTTGCTACTTCGGAACTAATATGGAAATCCATGTACTTGTTAAATTCCATAAATATAGTACCAGTTAGTGTGTAAAGGCCAGTAATTCTGCAGGACTTAGAGTTGTACTTAAGGCTTTCTAAGCTATTACAGTTAATTCATTCATAATTATCATAAAATATTACAGATTCTGTTGTTTGTATTCAAATTATATGTATATATTGACATTGTTTCTAGGGTTACCATTACTTCCGGTGATATCTGTATTAAGTATAGACTATACTTTGTACAAAGGAGGACCGAACTAGTATGTGTATTCTATCACATTTCTGGTGAAGGGAGTTGTTACTGTAATCTATACAAAATATTTATCAAAACTCGTCTAGCTGACATATGTATCAGGGGTGTAGTAAGGATGTTTCAGAAATGAGCCGGAAGCCGGAAAAAACAACCGACTATTTGAGCATTCTTGTGGGCTACTTTTTCTACCAAGGGGGCATTGCCCCTTTGTCCCCTCCTTAGACACCCCCTTCTACTTTCAGTAGCTTACCGGCAACATGAAAACATTTCTACACCCGTGATGTATATATTGATGTATTTGATTCTGTCCGGGATTTGCGTATACAAGTATTGGTATCAGCACATGAATGGAATGAAGTTGCTTTAAGAATGATGTATAACTTTCTTGAATTAGATTTCAATGAATCTGACATAGATGTCAACTATGACAAAATGTTAACGCATGTTTGCTGCGCTCAGACTGGAGATAGTGCGTGTTAGATCTTGTCATACAACTTTAAGTTTGTCATGTGACATTTTATTGTCAGTAAAACATTTACATATACAGTAACACCTCAAAGGGACCACCTTGTTATAACGACCACCTTTTTTATAACGATCACCTTGTTATAACGACCACCTTGTTATAACGTCCACTTATTTTCGGACCGGCTTCCAATTACTCCCCCATAATTCAACTTAATTGTGAGACCACCTCATTATTACGACCGATTTTTGGGGTACCGAAGGTGATCCCATTACTGAGGTTTAAATGTACGTGGATATAGTCTTGTGTTCACCGGCGTGGAATAACAAACTACAATATGTCTGCAGCTTGTTCATATTGTCTGTCATCAGTTCAAAGAATGCGTATCACGAATATTTGTTCGAAAATTTGAATGTTTTCTGTGCCTATAGGCTTTACACTGTCGTTAATTATTTGTGCGTTTGTGATGAAAAGCATGCATAGTTTGTAATATGTTTGGTTGTGGGCTATTAAACTGCATATTGACCAATGTATAACACAAGTAGTTTGGTTATGGTGTAGACATCCGAAATCCCAATTTCAACTATAAGAATATCACATCATTAAGAACTTAAACCAGTATAAATTTCACATTTTTTCATGCGAGCAGTTTAAGCTGATTTCATATTCCTCAATTTCGAATTATATGTACGAGCATTTCAATCAATAAATTTTCATTACATTTTGTGTGTTTATCAATCTACTCAAAGAAGATGATAGTATTACGCTATTTTCTCATTCGTTCTGGGGTGGAAGCAATCTGTCTTTTTTTTGTCTAATGCCTATGACCACCGAAAGTGTTCGAAAATGAAACACACGTAATCGTTAATAAGTAAATACATGTAAAACCAAATGTGTTTTTTGTATCAAATTAATGCATAATATCAGTTTAGTCGTTGGATGAATTTTAGAGTGTTGGAAAATAAAATACAGTAGAATCACAAATAGCAACACCTCAATATTACGAACACCTTATTATAACGACCTCTTATTTTCGGACTGGCTCCCAATAACTACGCTAAAATTCAATTTATTAATAAGACCACCTCACTATAACGACGGATTTCTCGGCATTCGAAGGTGGTCTCATTATCGAGGTTTTACTGTGTTTCGTGTATTCGTCAATAAATGTGTTGTTGTAAAACCATTTTTTTTTGTACTAAACAAATGTATAATATCATTTCAGTTGTTGGATGGACTTGTCAGCGTTCTATTATGCTTTCGCTGTTCCAATCACTTGTATCATCGTCATTAACATTACAATCTTCATCGTGACCATAGTCAGTATCTTCAGAAGAGGTAAAGGGTTGCGTAGCAACCAGAAGAAACAGAAGATGGCGATGACAAACTTGCAAGCTGCAATTACAAGTTTTATACTGCTAGGTAACATTATATGAAATAATCGCATATTTCAAATTAGATATTTAATTCATTGTTTTTTTCATATAAACATTTGATTCATGGGGAATATTTAAAACTGTATTAATGCATTTGTTTGTATTTATACAGCGAAAATTACGTTATCATTCTTTTTGTTTGTCAAATACAAACGTTAAGTTGAAATTACCATCCATCTTTTAAAACATCAATATTACCATCTTTAATCTTGCAATTACTATTTGAAAGTTGAAATTACTCAGATTAAAAATGGTAATACCATCATTTAGGTTAAAAAGGGGTCCCAGATATCTATTAGTATATGGTCTAAAATGATAACCACGACCTATACCTACACGATCATGGGTCATATAGATATGCACCATGACTGTGAGGCTCGAACCGGCTCGAAAAACTCTCACAAATGTCCATTTACTCATAGTTTCTATGTACAAAAATCCTTTATGCGCACCTTCTAACGCATGCTTCATTTTATACAGTGGACAAACCCCAGTACTAACCGTTCATTTATGTATTATGGACAGCTTCCTCGCATGTGAAATTTGTCTGGTCCCGGGTGGGATTCGAAACCACAGGGGGTGGTGAAGGGCAAGTGATTACTTGTCAGAGATCATAAGGCCATTTTTGTTCTGTTAAGCGACAACCTAATTTTACAAAACCTAGATACCTATTCAAAATAAACTCAAACTCAGTTTGAAAAAAAAAAACAAATCAATTTTCCTGACTCTAACGGAAACATCATATTAAGCATTAACTTAAATAACAGTCAACTGACTAGTTTAAACTCAGAACATAGAAATCGAACACTTTTGATTATGATTTTGTGAGTCAATGTATCCTACACTAGAATACTAAACAAACAACAATTCAAGAATTAAAACATTACATTTTAAGTCTACTTAAAACATGATTTGCAAACAACAGCCTTTAATCTTGGAAGCTGTAGAATCCAATCAAGAAACCGTGAACTTGAATAAAATGGTGTTTTTTTTTGGCTGACGGAGCTCAAAACTTAGACGCACGAGGACGCTTAACAAAATAATAAAACAGAATGACCTGACCTCTTGGCCACGGAGGCCTCTAACCGGTCATTATCATCAATTACATTATATTGCATGTCAGATTCTGAATATTCTCAGACCAGTGGTCTACCATCTCTTCTAATCTTCTACCTGATAACCGGAGCTAGACTACCTAAAATAATTATTTATGCATTGGTTTGGTCCCAATGTTTTTAAGATCCTATAGCAAATAATACGACTAGCTAAACAAAACTGTAATACGCTAAAAGTTAATATTCAAATTTAATAAGTATAATTTAATAAGTATGATCAAAGACCTATACAACGCGTGTTTTTTTGTATATCTATCAATTTCTTTTCCAAAGTTGATTATATCAAAAACAAAACTACATAACTAACTGAACTATATAAAGTAAATTTCCTTGACAAAATTAAAAGTAACCGTTTTGTAATTTGTCCACACGATAAGACATAAATGACAAACAATTACTATTGCTAGAAAACATCAAATAACAACAACAGCAAAAACAGAGAAACAAAGTTTCAATAGATTAATTCAAATTTAGTGTGTTTTAGTAAATTCAGAACCAGTCTCATATAATCGCTTTATTCAAATAAAGACAACCAGTCGAAGGTGAATTCTTTTTCAATGGATGATTAAGAAACCAAGATAAGACAAAAGTGCATTTCGCCATTGTTAATTTTCTCTCTGCATCGAACGATTCAAATTCCCGGATAGTATTGACGTCCGTAAAACGGCTTTAATACGTCCCCATTAACAGTCGTCCAATCAACGTCAGCGTTATGATGCCTGGACCAATCAAATTACAGATGACGTCTTATTGTTGTTGCTATAGACTTCATTACGTCTAAAGATGTGACCACAGCACGAGTTGCCCCAAATGTATTAATGGCACAATCGTAAACGCATCAGAACACAACTATGGATGAAAATAATCCGAAAAGAATTTATTCTTTAGACTGTAAAGGTAACATCACAGTAAAATCGCGTAGAAATGGAGAAACAGAGGAAATCTCTGATTCTAGCCTTGAGAACGCTAATAATGCTATGTCAGTCGTTGGACCTTCAGTGAATGAGCGTGAAGGCGATATATCACTTTCATCTTCCACATCAACAGATACACTAAGAGATGCTGATGATCTGATCAATGAGTTAGATAGCATACTACCATCTACTTCTAAAGGTGTCACTGAATACACAACACCAGGTAATCAAGTAGAGAAGAAATGTACACATGGAGCAACCGAAAAGAATGACCGAGTACACGAGGATGAGAATAGTGCAGCAAATGCAGAAATGGGTAAACCGAATGACATAGCAAGAATGATAAGCGATGCTGATCTTGGCATTGAAGAAATTGTGAAAGATTCTAAGGAATTGCAAGAAGAAATTTCGCAAACAAATGTTATAGAAGGTAATGGTTTGACTGAAAATATAATAGACACTGCATACGGCTCAGAAACAGATATGATTGCTGCTCGACTAGATTCACTTTCATCTTCCACATCAACAGATACACTAAAAGATGCGGATGATCTGCTTAATGAGTTAGATAGCATACTACCATCTACTTCTAAAAGTGTTACTGAATACACAACTCCAGGCAATCATGTAGAGAAGAAAAGTACACATGGAACAACAGAAAAGAATGACCGAGTACACGAGGATGAGAATAGTGCAGCAAATGCAGAAATGGGTAAACCGAATGACATAGCAAGAGTGATAAGCGATGCTGATCTTGACATAGAAGAAATTATGAAAGATTTTAAGGAATTGCAAGAAGAAATTTCGCAAACAAATGTTATAGAAGCTCATGGTGTGACTGAAAATATAATAGACACTGCATACGGCTCAGAAACAGATATGATTGCTGCTCGACTAGATTCACTTTCATCTTCCACATCAACAGATACACTAAAAGATGCTGATGATCTGCTCAATGAGTTAAATAGAATACTACCATCTACTTCTAAAGGAATTACTAAATACACAACACCAGACAATAATGTAGAGAAGAAAATTACACATAGAACAGAAAAGAATGACAACGTACATCAGGATGAGAATAGTGCAGAAAATACAGAAATTGACAAACCCGATGACAGAACAAGAATGATAAGCAATACTGATCTTGACATAGAAGAAAGTGTGAAAGATTCTAAGGAATTGCAAGAAGAAATTTCGCAAACAAATGTTACAGAAGCTCGATATTTGACTGAAAATATAATAGACACTGCATACGGCTCAGAAACAGATATGACTGTTGCTCGACTAGATCCAATAATTATAAATAAATCATTAGTCTGCATCAAAGATGATGTCCTTGATGAAAAAGTAAACATCTCAGAAGCTGTAGACCTTACACAAATTCTACAGACTGTTAAATATGATACTCGTGATGAAGATGAATCAATTTGGGAGAAAGTTGATATAGATAAATCTGTCAGAAACGCAGGATCCATAGTAATAAGTATTCCTTCAGCTGTTATAGTAACTTCAGGAAATCAAAATGTTGCCCCAACATTACCTGGCGAAGTTTTCGAATCATCTAACATACGTAAGAAAGTAATCGTACTGAAGCATACGGAAATAGATAATGACAATGTTGGTGAAGTAAGAAAAAAGACAAGAAAGATGAAAGCACTGAAAAAACTGTTCTGCGGATGTTTTGGGAAAAAGAAAGAAACAAGAGTAGAATCTGTATGTTATGGAATTGGACAAGCAGAGGAAGGTATAGCAAATGTCCAAGCAGAAAATGTGGAACATGTATTTGATAAAGTGGAATATTTTGGAAAAGAAGCAAAACAATCTGATGAATTCCTTCACTTTGACGCCTTCGAGGAAAAGAATGATACTTGTTTCAGAAAAATGTGGAAGAGGGTCAGAGGATGTACTTGTATATGAACATATATTTGACAGAAGATATATTTATAGAACCTGAATTTTACCGATAGATGGGTCTATTAATTGATATTAGTGACTTGATTATTTGTTAAGCTTTGTGTTGATCAATCGATGAAACGATAGTATTCTTATAACACATTGATATAAACAGATTCATTTTGAATAAGCAATTGAAAAAAAATAAGATTTATAATAAATCCTATTTCAGGATTAAATAGATTATTGACGCTTATAAATGTTTTTCCCTGATTACATTTAAACTGAATAAACATGAAAGTATTCTAAAATATTAGTTTGTCTGTTTTGCTTCATGCGATGCAGTTTAAAAATGCATACGTCTTGGGCTCCTGTGTTCGAACCATGGATGTGACACATGATCTCTGTGACAATTTGGTTAAAGACATAGCGTTATCCACCACTAATTTAAACAATTCATACGGAGAAGTTTGCAGCTCTTTGCAGATGTGACGACAAGTAAGAAATACTTGGTGCGTAGAGATGCGTCTTATCAGTAACATGGCACCGAAAGAGGACTAGTATATTACACAAATTAGTCTACATAACATAAACTTAAACGTTTCAATTCATATGAAAATTTTACTACTCTAAACGTATTGTCGCGCTACCTTTACTGATTGTAGTTTGTTTCTCACAGAGCTCCCGTCAGGATGATCTGTGATGGTGCTGATGGTCTATGACTCCAACAAAGTACATATAGAGTGCTGACAGACAATGTTTTATTCTTGTATACAATATTTTAAGTCAGTGTTTGCCACCTAAATCATTTAAATAAATTAATCATAATATGGTGGTTCAGCTATGATATGTATATACAAAACCTTTAAACAAAGCAAATATGCAGACGACAACGATACGTAAATATTACATGCGTCAGCAATTTATATGAAGTTTACAATCTTAACAGGCAGGAATACCCTCCGCTAAACAATGCGGACCTATATACCTTTAATTGAACTATAGTGGTTAAAAAAACGTTAAACGAAAATATCTGTCTCAAATTATTAAATGACTTATACTGTTCGCACCTGATAAATAAATAAAGTCGACCCTAGATTCAAGTCTTTATACAGATTAAATCTGCAGGGGTGTTCGAGTCCCCGAAATGTGTTGTTCTCGGTATTTGTACTACTGGGCAGGGCAGTGAAATTTGAATGCTTTATATATTTACAGGGTTGACGTGGATATTCGGATACCTAGCTATCTCTGACGCACGTCTGTTGTTCCAGTACGTGTTTACCATTCTGAATTCTCTCCAAGGCTTCTTCATCTTCATTTTGTTTGTTGTTAGAAAGAAGAAAGTGAGAGATCAGTGGTACATCATATGTTGTAAGGGTAGCGATAAGGATCGTGTGTCGAGATCCTTGTCAGCATCAAACTCCATACCAAGTACTTACAGGTACAAACACCACTGATTTTTTTACTATTTTGGGATAGGGTCTTGGTCCAATCCAATTGGAAAAAATGCATAGTGTGATGCCAATATCGACAATTTTTAGGCCAGGAATTGGGGAAAATGTCTTTATTTTTTATTGGGAAGGGTCCGTTTACCGTACACTAACAAGGAAGGAAAAAATCCATACAGTCTTCGTGTAAGGCATACGCTGAATGTATTCGTAGTTTGTAACAAATATAAATATTCAGTTGTAAGCGGTACATATTTTATGACCTTACACTTCAAAGATTCGGTATGTAAGCATACATTTAACAAAAGACTTATACTATACAGTTTAGCGTAGTCTTTGATTTAATGGACGGCTTAATGAACTACATGTATACTATCATGTTTGTTCAAGCGTAAACGGATCTTAATTAGTGGTTAAAGATTGTGCAATCACGGTACATCAGAAGTACGGAAAAACTTGATTTTTGCACACCGATTTAAGGCACAATAATAACATGAAACTTCTTTTGAAGGCCGCCTTCAAATAAATTACATACGCTTAAAACATACTTTGAAACGTTTTCATCTAAGTCAAAAGATAGTTCATACTTCTTTATATCGCATTTACAAGCGAATTTCCGTTGCTTAACGCCAAATCAGTATCCTTCAATGTTTATTTCAGTAATGGAAGCAGGAACAGCAGAAAAAATGGGCGGGAACGTGATAGGTCAGACAGCACTAAAACCATACAGTCTACGTATTCTAATTCTTCCAGTGGTTTCACCAACTATGGTTACGACCATAGTTATGAGTTTCCCTTCAACAGACAAGAAAGAAGGGCTTTCAGGAACTTTTGAACGAAATAATATTAAAACGAATTATAATTTGTACTTTGTTTTGCAGTTATTAAGTTATTATTTATAAACTCAGCGCACGATACTAGAATCTGTAGATTCTGGCACTTCCGGTGCTGAAATTATATACAAGAATGCCAACAAATTAATCTTTTGCTCGGTCCATCATGTCCAGTATAAATTTGAAGTGGAAAAAAAATCAGTGTTTACTTTAGAACAGGGATTTTTACTTTATTTTCAGTCTAGCAAAGACTGGCTATATTTATTAATCTGGCAACCAGTGCTCTAAAATTCATTTAATGAATTTATCAGCCAAAATCAATGTATTTGGGAGCATACTTTTAAAAAAGTCATAAATGATTGTGAAAAAATGTGGGAAAGAGCAAATACAATCTTTGGGTTCTTTCCGAACAGTTCATAGTTCATGAATATATATTCAATTACATCATAATCCACAATCCACTCCAATTAAAGGCTTTTTGTTGAGTATTTGTTGATTTTTCTTTGTTTGGATGTCTAATTTTGTATTCACATGTATTTCTATTTTGATTTATTTTATCATGCATGATCACAGAGTGTATTATACAATCATGTTTTGTATATTTATTTTCGGAGATAAGAATTACGTTTATCTCCAATTACAAGGATAATTGAAAGTTTAAGTTGAGGGAGGGGAGAATGAAAAGAATAATGATTGATTTTCTCATAGTCCAGGACTACTATTGTACATATACTTGTGTATATTTATAAGTTTCTGGTTAAGTGACTCCAGTTTAACTATAATTTATTTTACTGACTAAGAATTGTTTTATGGTTTTGATTGTTTGAATTTTTGTTGTTAATATTAAGATAACCCATCAAATAATGATATTGTGGAGTACTTAAAATAATTTGTTTAGGGGTTAAAAGGTCTGGGTTTCATTTATCCTGTGTGTTGTTTATCATTGTCTCATATTTTACCATTTTGTGATATTAAACATGTATATATACATGTTTGTATTGTAAGTGCTGTGCTATGTAAATATCATACATTTTCCGATGTTGTTATTATATAATTTTGTTTTGTTTAGTCATCTGTTTTATACATTCCATACTTAGAAAAAGAAGACATTTTGGTGACCATTCTATTCATTCCATTATCTGTAATTTTCTACAATACATCTTTCATGAAGGTGATGATACATTTTTTATTCCTGCTAACTTGTAAATTTAGTCAAATCATGGAATAATTTCCAAATCTATTAATGACTACAGATTTTAATTATTTTCAAAATACTATATAAGTAATAAGGTCAAACCACAAAATAAGCTTACAAAGTGTATTCAGTTTTTCCAGAAAGAATCTTATATTATTCAATATATTTGGCTCTTTTAATTCTTATAACTATCTGTGCAATGGTATATATTTTTACTAATTATATTCCTATTTATTCATGGGTAAAAGTTGAAAGTTGAACATTTTCAAAAGAGACGGAAATCTTAACCTCATTGCTGTGGAAACAATAAAAACCAGTAGGGTCCTGTCCTGGAAAAATACGGAGGTTCCGGAAAATTCCGGGAAAATTTTAACCATGTTTATTTCTATTTTGATTCTAGTCAGTATATAGAAACATGTCACCTTATTACATTGTAATTGTTAATTAGTTTTTCATGTTTGAAGATTGTATGATCATGGATATCTAGTCTCCTTTTTATTGTCTCAATGTTTTATTCATATTTTGTCTGTCTTCTACACAATATGTTAAAGACCTCAATACATATGTAACACGATCATATAAGTTTTATACTTTCAGACAATGTAATGTATTCCGTAAATTTATTTAATTCTTTCTTTCAAGATGTAAGATTTGTAAGTTTGCTTCAATAGTCTGACTCAACATCTTTGATCAGCAAGTGTTTCAATAATTCATTAAACTGGTAGAGAAAGAGAAGATGAGGTCATTACTTATTTTAACAAGCAA
Organism: Lutraria rhynchaena; assembly: GCA_008271625.1. Lineage (NCBI taxonomy): Eukaryota > Metazoa > Mollusca > Bivalvia > Venerida > Mactridae > Lutraria > Lutraria rhynchaena. Next base: position 929,498 of record VIBL01000130.1, read on the forward strand.
AATTCTATTATCTGCTATTCTTTAGAAATATGGTCCTTTCAGATGTGTCAAAACAAACCTGAAAAATGTATAATACATCACCTTTGAACCGCGTAATTTTATACTCAATTTCTGATTCAGAAATGTATTATTCTCTTAAGATTTTACGTTGAAATGTGTCTTTAACATATTGTGTCTTTATGTAGTTTAAAGTAATGTTATGTATTTTTTTTTATAAAGAATCAACATGCTCGTGAGGGTAGAACCAATTGTATGAACAAAGCATTTTATGTTGGTTTATTTTGTGCGTATTTGTCCATCATTTATGTTAACATTTTCTTTCAAAATGTTGTTATATTTTTGTCCTATTGTTAAACCATTCATGTGAATGACATCTAACAAATAGCATTATTTGTACATAGATTATCTTGTATACCTAATCGACATATAAGTGATAGATTAAAAAAACTCCATTTAAATAAAAAAAATCTTATTTTCATTTAGTATTTCCCAGTCACTCTCCTCAGGTAGATGTTCGAAATTTTTCATTGAGTTTATAAACACCAAACCACACTTGTTACATTTAGATGACAGATCAAATATTTACAGAGTAAAGACAAACAAACTTAAACTTTAAACTAACTGACCATGGTTATATCTGTAAATAAGCCATTGTTTCACAAGTGTGGTCAGTGACAGCTGGTAAGAATCTTCAGGCCTCTAATAAAATACGAGGTCCAGTTTGAGATCTATATATCTGTAGTAACATTCAATATTCCAATAAATCAGTTTGTACAAATTAATTGTTAGAAAGAAATGCTATGATACAATATAAGTTGTAATCACATATAATGAGCCAATACTCGCATATATTTATCAAGTACATACTAGCTTAACCAAATTTTTCCCTTCTTTGGCAGGGGTCGTTTGTATGTGTCTTCCCTTAAAAAAATCAGTTTACATCAAGTTTTTTATTTCCCTTTTTGCAAAAATACTGTCTTAATTATCCCCAAATTTAAGAAAAGGGCCCATTCCCCTACATGTGAAAAAAGCCTTGTTATTTGTTAAAAAAAACTTTAAAACACCAATGAATATAGACTTAAAGAACATGATTATAAAAATCTCATTAAACACCACAAAGGGTGAACAGTAGGACATTCTTATTCCTTTTTTATTCATGTGTAGATAGACACGTTTGGTATTTACCCTTCAATGTAGTCACTTATTCTACAATATAAATTAGCAAAAAAAAAAAAACATTGAAAAAGTGATTCACGCTGAATAAACACCATGTTTTGTCTGTATTTCATCACATATTTAATCCATGTCTGTTAACGCATGATTATAACAAACATGATTGATGATATGTCATATGGAAAAAAGGTGTTCTTACAATGAGACACATTTCATACATAGTGTTTTAGAACGTACTTTGAAAATAAAAGTTTGTTAGATAATAAAACGTTAGATAGTTTGTTAAATCCGTTCATAAATGTTTAAAACGAAAAAGATTAACATAACAAAACTTAAAAACATTTAATTTTAAAACATTTTAAAGCATTGCCTAATCAACAATCACGTGTTGCAAAAGTAATACAGTATAACCTCTGAAAACTAGACCCCTTCAGGGCCGAGCCAATATCCGGTTTTCTGAGAATTCTGGTTTTCAGGGAACTATTGATTACAGAAAAATTATTATTGAAAAATCGTCCGAATTTCAGAGAATTCCGGTTTTCAAGGTGTCCGGATCCGGTTTTTAGGGGTTTTAGTGTATGTTTTGTTTTGGAAAGTTTCCGTTTTACAACAGAGAGTAAAAAATTAGGTCTGTGATAGAAAGATTCACGATACGACTTTTTATGTCATCGATTATATCAATTCTTCATGTCACTGACAATTGTAGAAAACGAAGTCCTGAACATATCATCATTTTAAACATTTAATTTTCAACGAGGTTATATAGAGCACAATCCTATTCATTCAGTCAGTTACAAAATACAAGACATGCTGATACCAGTATTAGACTAAACACAGAGTAATGCGCAATGTATTGATTGGGGAAAATTGTATTTGAAAACAGTTGTAGATAAATATTACATTTACCATTCTACAGGGAACGCACATAAATGGCTATAAAAACAAATTGTGTGCATGCCATAAGACTACATGCACCACATACCAGACATTTTTATACCATTTTTGGGTCCGGTATTCGACCCCATTCCCCAAGTAAAAAAGTACATATTTTTCTCAATTGATCGAGAAAAATTTCCCCATAATAAAAAAAACGAAAATGTTCTGTCATCATATACTATTTTTTTATGGAATTAATCATGTAAATTATTGTGTTGACTTTGTGTTTTGTTCTATCATGATTATAAGCCTTTGATAATTCCCCAATTCGTTGTTTTATGACCGTCAAATGCTTTTCCTATCAAAGGGACCTGATACCTGTTCCCCCAAATCATAAAAGGGCTGCATACGTGTATGTAAATTATAACATTTGGTTTTTATTCAAAACGAATTGACTAGAACTGGATGAAAAATTTTTTTTATGATTTTTTATCATACGAGATCAGACACAAACCATATATATTATGTATTGTATTAAAATATACTTTGTATTAATACAATATTTAGACAGCATTACAAATATTACAAATTGAAACAATTTAACAATTAACAAGAAACTTACTTTAACTAAGAGCTAAAATGTGTCCTTCGATGAGATAAAACAACAACAACAACAAGTATAAGTGGCTATATATGTGTCCAATAAATCCTTTACTGAGATCTAATTTGATTCAAGTTCACTAAATTGAATCATTATGCATTAAACGCTGGTTCCGTGATCATTATCCTCCGCACATTCAACATTTGCACTACTTCCGGTCTGTGACACGGGATACAACTCCACCTGAATATTGCCGTCATCGTCAACGGATTCTATCTGAATGGATGGGACTTCTCTGAGGGGTGTCATGGAGGGATTAGAAGTAACTCTAAAGTCCTCGTAACTATGTCTACTGAAGCTTTCACCCCCGACATCAAACATGGACGGTCTTGGAATTTCATACATACGACTTCTTCTCCTTTTGCAGTATAAACACACTAATATCAGTATTGAAATGACAGCAATGGATAGAATAGATCCCAGAGATAAATAAAAGTACTCTGATTCTTCGTCACTGTCAAGTTTGTGCGGATTCGCGGTAACACTATTCAAATTTGTATTAACTTTGATATTAGTTCCAGAAGAGTTAAACTTTGCACCTGGTGTGACATCATTTTGATTGACGTCACCACTCATGTTAGAATCAACAAAGGTACTCGAAGCAGTTCCAGTATCGTCACTAGTTGCATTATATAATGCAGATGTCACATCACTTAATGAATGTTGAGATACATCCGAAATTTTAGCACTAATATCACTGTTATTATATGTGAGTTGTTTATTTGTGGTTAAATCACTTGATTCTGTCGTGATTCTCTCAGAATAATTACCAGGAATCAATGTTATGTAAAATGAAACTTCCCCCGTTTTTAAACTTACATTTTTATTTGAATCAGACGACACGTCGTTCAAAGTTGACAAAGGTTGTAAAGTCACTTCCGCTAAATTCAATGTAGTGTTATAGCCAGTTTCAGACGATGTTGAAGCATTCGGACACACGAATTCCGCGAGAGATTTTTCCTTGTTAGATTCACACTCTCCTTGTATATTCACACTTGTTAGTTGGTTTATAACTTCAACAGTACTGCAGTCACATTCTATCGGATTATAACTCAGATCTAATACAGTCAATGAAGGTATATTGAAATTTATTGATCGTTCCAGGTTTTTAAATATATTGTCGGATAGTTTCAAAACGGACAGATTCTGCGAGTTTCTAAACAGCCCTTCTGGTAAATCAATCAAAATATTTGATGACAAGTCAAGGTACTGTATGTTTACATTGTAAGCCAACGTGTCGGGTTCAAGGCGATTGATTTTGTTATTCTGTAAATATAACCACTTTAAGTTAGGCAGCATTTTGAAAGCTGTCGCCTCTATATTAGAAATTTGATTTTCACTCAAATCTAATATTTCTAACGCCGCGTTTATTTTGAATAGCTTATTGGGAATGTCTTTCAAATAGTTATGGCTTAAATTAAGTGCTTTTAAAGTGTCACTTATATTATGGAACAATTCCAAATTTAATGCTCTCAGGCTGTTTGCAGACAGGTCAATAATTTCCAACAGATCAAAAGATTCAAAATTCTGACGCGAAATATCATTGATCCTTGCATTTCTTAACGTCAATTCTCTCAGATGTTTCAAATCTCTAAACCAGTCGTCAGGCAGTTTGTGAAGTGTTATATCTCTAAGATCAAGAATTTCTAAGTTATGAAGTCCGTGAAATAAGTCGGATGACATTTCAATAGACCCACGAATAAATAGATGGCGAAGGACGCCGAGAGATTGGAATATGCTTGACTTCAGGTATTTGATGTCATGTAACGTCACAATTTTTATCACTGTGCTCAGTGCATCTACATCAAACACTCGTGATGGTAACGACTGTATATCTGGGAGACGCAGAGTAACATCTTGCAATACCTTTAAATTACTAAAGAAATTATCAGGTAAAGCTTTCAACGATCTGCTGTCAAGTTCAAAAGTTGTCAGAGTAGATTCTAAAGGGTCTATAAGTGTTTCCGGTATCCTGATAACGTTTGGAATCTTCAGTTTCAATATTTGTATTTTGCTGTTCTTGAATATACTGATAGGAAGATGAGCCTGATGTGTGATCATTTCCAGTTCTGTTAACAATGGCAAATCCGAAAAGGCGTCCTCTGCGTAATTGTTAGCTTCTAGTCCATGGAATGAATGCGTAGACTGCAGACCATTTAATATACTGCCATTAATTGACTGCAAATTATTTCCAGTAAAGTTGATACTCTGTGAAATTTCACATGCACTAAATTCATCTGGTTCAATAACATTTATGTGATTATTTGCTATGGATAAATGTTCAAGATGTGTATATTTACACAACGTAGTCAGAGACCCAGAGCTGATCAAATTGTCACTGAAATCCAAAACTGTCAAATCGCTCGGCAAGTTCTCCGGAACGGACACCAGGTCTTGTCCACTGCAGTCAATATTAATTTTGTCATCACTTTGTGAGCGATGGTATGAACAATTACAAGGGGATATATCGGTTGAGTTACACGGTGAAGATAAAATCGTGCGCGCGAGAAAACAGATAGCAACCACTAGATGTAAACCTCTACATACCATATTGATTGTTGTTACCTGGAATCAAAATGAACAAACATTTGGTAACAAAATTACGATGATGTAATTATTTAGTTTAGAAAATATAGACCTAAAACATAGGGGCTTGGAAACATGTTATACATATCCATTATTTGTTTTTATAAATGAACGTTGTAAAGCTTAATTAGGCAATTAGTCTAGGGTTTCTAAGTAAACCTATAATGACCATTTTGAACAAACTAATTGTTTTTAATGCATTTTTGTCATCTGATTTTTCTTAGAAATTCATAAATAAGAAAGATTAGAAGATATGAAAGTGGTACATAATGACTGGATACCCATGATTGTAGCACAAATCTCATGACAATAATACAGGTCAAACATTTCAGTTGAATGCAAACAAAAGCAATTAGTGTAGTACGTCATATTCTCAAATACATAACAATGAAACTCAGATCAAGAAAAATAAGCTATATGGCAATATAAAACTTGATGTTTTAGTTTTGCAATTATGTACCAAATGAGCGTTTAACCTGGCATTGGGGGAGGGGGGGGGCTTTTATTTCATCGCATCGTAATTGTCTGTCTTGTGTTAATATGCATGAGTATAAGAATTCGTTTGATTGTATTACGCAGAAAAAAATAAAACCTTCTGACGTCACAAACATCGGAATAAACGTCATTCCAATTCTAAGTGATCACTAGACGCTTGTACAAGAACACGCAGCTTCTCTACAATGGAGCGTAATGTAGAGTCCCTGAATTAATCTACAGGCTGTTATACAAATATATCAATGCTTATAAGCAAACGTATTAAAAGTCATGTGGAAATGTGCTTTCGCAATCAGGTGTTTTAATTTGCCAAAGAAGAATTTCGTCGGGAGAACGTGATATCCGAAAGACGTAACACATGGGTATTAGTCAACATTTATAGAAATAAATACTTTACCTAACGTCATTTTAACAAAAAAATATGAAAATCGCATTCTTCGTTAAGTACAATCGCATTTGTTTGTGAATTGAACAGAGAATTGTCAAAAAAAAACGTTTTTGAAATTCCCGGTTACAAATTTATGTCAAGGTTACTGGACGCTTGTACTATGGCCTAAAATCAAGGGAGTTAACTCAGTAAGACATATGTAACTACAGTTTTACAGTGCTCCCCCCTCGTCTTAGATTTTTTGAAATGAGTGAAAAAGTTTTTCTTCTCAAAATTTTTTAACTTTCTACGTGATTGCCTAAGTGGAAATACAGTTATCTTGGCAAATACAGTAAGTTGAGGGGATCAACATCCGCGCTCAAGACATAGAAATGACGATCACGCGTTTCTAATGTAAATTGTATGACAAATTACCCAAAGCAACACTTGGCTTACCTGGACCCATCCATAGCATATAACTCCCATAGCAAGGACGGCGCACTTAGACCACGGTAGCAAACAATTGACATACACGTACCTTTCTCAAACCCATATGACTAAAATGAAACATGGGCAAAATGATGACATTGCACCTTTTTATGAAATAAAGGGTACAGATAGCATAGAGAGACTCACCGGATTGTGACTACTTTTGTAACTTACCCCCAGACTTAAGGTTAGTTTTAACTTTACTTTTTGTTTCAAAAAATTATGTTAAACAATCTCTCTCTCTCTCTCTCTCTCTCTCTCTCTCTCATAAGAGTAATTAAACGAATTAAAACAAAGTCACTACACTTACTTTTCAGTGCGTCATTTATTTAAGCATTCGCCAATCCACATTTTTTGAAAAACAATCCTGTACCAATTCCAAAAATCACTGTAGTTTCAAATATTTTAATTTACGTTTCCATTTAAATACGTTGACATCACAAACACCGTCTAGCAATTTAAAGCACTTACATATATTCATGTACATATGCTTACATGTAACTCCATAAGCATGTTGGTACATAGATCTGTTATGAATAAATACATGACAAATAGTAAACACTTTTAAGCACCATTTTGTCCACTTCAATGAAAGCAGAAATTTTATTCATTGTCTGAATTGTCTACAGTTCATATGTATATGACGTAAAGTTGTACCAGCAAAGGTCTACAAGTTTGGTGATATTTTGGACGAGCTATTCAGACATTTGCTATTTAACATTTTAGTTTTGTTGGTTATAAACAATTACCTTCTGTTAATTATGTGTGGTTTTGTGCCTTGTTAACATTTTGACACCAACGACAGAATCCATAACGCGAAACAAATCATAACATATTGTTACATGAAATACTCAGAAATATCATATAAAGGTTATTTACATCAAAATATAATTATCATTATAGTTTGAATTTCAATACTAAGTCGATATAAGTATTCACATTGTATACATGCTGTTGTCAAATTACGTACCAGAATCATTGTACAGCTGCCATTAGTATGTAAGTTGGGAGAAATCGAGTCAAATTTCAACATTTATTCTTTCTCAGGAACGGATTAGGTCAAGAGGCTTGTGTTGGTCCTATTTCTGGCGAGATATACATGAAGTAACAGTTGTCCGTTAAGTTTTAGAATTTGTGCTGGGAGAAGGTGAGAAAATTGTTACAGTGGATTAAAAGATTAACTATTTGTATTGGATAATGCAATCCATTGACAACTACACAGTCATAAAACTCTGTAAAATCTTCCGTTCATCTCGTGTTGCATGAAATTCACAAATTAATGAATAAACTCTATTTACTTTGACAAATGTTCATCTATTGATGTCATAACCGTTTTGTGATAAAAAAGATTGATAAATACACGACATGTACATTCTGTGTGTATAAAATATTAATTTAACAATGTTTGATCATGTTTTACTCAATTAGAGCATACGCTACGTGTTCAATGTAAACTTCAAAGGGGATATTTTTGTCACAAGGAATGCATGTACGATTGACATTTGTAAGTAAATGGAGATACTTATAACTGATTTCTATTTGCAATCATATAATGATCTGATCAGCGCATTCTTTTAGGTTGTGACAACATGTATATTAATGTATTTACAAACGAGAATTAGGCTTAAAGCTGAACGAATTCTTTAGAATGTTTCAATTAAAAATGTATACGGTGATAGTGACCCACATATTAATTCCTTCCCTTTCATTCATATGTCTAAATGCAATACATAAATTGGCCTCGAACAGATGTTTTGTTTTATTCTATATTGTGTGATGCCTCATACATATTATATTCGTATGTGTACGTGAAACTACGTGATTACATTATACCCCGAGTTACACATTTTTGCAGCTAATTGATTGACAGGTACCTTGTACTAAACTATCAGCAACTCTTAGTATCCAAAAACTGTTGTTTCCAGGTCATAGACTCATACTCGGATCCGGGTGAAGAATGAGATACAGAATATAGCATTGTGTTTTTGTAAACAAAGAATGGTCATATACAGACATAGAGTTACCATAAGTAGATAGAGGTTGGTCTTGTACTGACATACACTAGTCTTGTACTGACATACACTGGTATTGTACTGACATACACTGGTATTGTACTGACATACACTGGTATTGTACTGACATACACTAGTCTTGTACTGACATACACTAGTCTTGTACTGACATACACTAGTCTTGTACTGACATACACTGGTCATGTACTGACATACACTGGTATTGTACTGACATACACTAGTCTTGTACTGACATACACTAGTCTTGTACTGACATACACTGGTCATGGATTGACATTATCTTGTGCTGACATAGACTGGACTTGTGTAGATATAGACTGGCCTTGTGCTGACATAGACTGGCATCCTGTAGACATAGACTGACCATGTGTGAACATAAAGTGGTTTTGTGTAGACTTAGATCGGTCTGGTGCTGACATAGACTGGTATTCTGTACTGATCATGAGAAGAAATAGACTGGTCTTTTGTAGACATGTACTGGTATTTTGTAGACATATACTGGTTTGTGCTGACATAGACTGGTCTTTTGTAGACATATACTGGTTTGTGCTAACATAGACTGGTATTCTATAGACATAGACTGATCTTGTGTAAACATATACTAGTCTTGTGTAGACTTTGACCGTTCTGGTGCTGACATAGACTGGTATTCTGTACTGATCATGAGTAGACATAGACTGGTCTTTTGTAGACATAGACTGGTTTGTGCTAACATAGACTGGTCTGGAGGAATTATAGACTGGACATGTATAGACAGAGAGTGGTCTTGAGAAGACATATACTTATATTGTGCAGACATTGACTGGTTCAGTACAACTTGTCTGTTCATCAATATTATCTTCTTCAGTCAAATGTACGATTCTTTAAGAGTATGTAATTCATAATTGTGTACAATTGAATAACCCACAAAGCGTCACAAAAACCTGAAAGTATACTTAACATAAAACTTTTTTGTTTTCATTCTTGTTTCAAATTATTTCAAAAATATTTTCTTTGGGATGTTTGTTTCTGGTATTAATTTGATACTTCTCTTATCAAAATGAACAGCAGATTCCGCGTTTATTCATTCCTCACGAACCAAGAAAAAGATATACACTAACTTCTTTTTTGTCTAATCATCTTGCGTACAGACAGGTAACTGTATGAGTTAAAATATTACACAGATATTATACAACACCTGTCTTGCATCCTAACGTAACGCTAGACCGGGTGTATCTGTATCATTTCATGCACAGCGTTCGTTCCGTTCATACATAGTACTTAGGGATACACAGCAGTTTATTGCTATTTAATACGTAAGTTTTTTTTCCTGAGTTTGATAATTTATTTAATGAGATTTTTGCATTATCTTTATTATTTTCCGGTTGGTATAGAAATGTAACCTTAATGTACAGAGAAACACGTCAGTGTGATAGTATTAGGGACTTTTATATTTGTCATAGTGTTGGTTGTGATTCGTAGAAGTATTGACATGAGTTGGCGATTTAATAAACCAGAACACAATACGATCTTAGATCTTAATTAAAACTTGATTTGACAGTCGTTTCAGGCTAGGTAGGTAAGTAAATTATTAAATTTTTAAAAGGAATAAACCATACTGTATATTACTTCAGATTCTTCGATTTCTAGAAGGACCACATGTTTTGTCTTGGTACTTAAAAGTTTGGTCAGTAAAGAGCACGCACATTTTAATTTCAAAAGTGGCATCGTAAACATATTATATAAACAAATTGTTAACATCTGACGTTATCTTTATACGTAAATCATTTCTAAAAAAATGTAAGAAAGTCATTGGAGCGAAAACTTACTAAAAGTCGTTTCATTTGTGAATGATAATTATGTTGAGATCTCACGAATTTGAAAAAAAAACACTAGTTAAATAACCAACTTCGCTTCTAAGACCTTATATTTTCCTGCATGTTCAAAAATATGTACAAAATGCTATTTATCGAGTATTTTCTATATAATATTAAAATGCAAGATATATCTTTATTTGGTTGTTTTTATCAATTTCATTTATAAATAAAACAAGATGTTGATATTTTCTTGAAAAATTATACAGTCCTGATGTTTATTCAGTCTTTAAAACAAATAAGTAAATAAATTTCTGACACATAAAAGATTAAACATTTTCCTTTTCTTTACGTGTATATGTATGCGTGCAATGTTTTTTGCACTTTGTTCACTGATTCCTCAGACTCACATTCCGTGAGAAAATTTATTCTTTAAAGATAATTCAGATAATGCGTTATCTTTTGGTGCCTGTCAGTTTATTTGTCTTGGATGAAATAGTTTTAATGTTAGATTTGATTGAATGTTAAGGAATGTTCCAATTGAATGGTGATGTCTGAAAGAGGTGCGAGAATGTGGAAATTAAAACCATTTTTATTTTTGCAGAATCATGTTGGTACATAGAAAAACTTACTTTGAAATGTCTTAGTGATGTTGAATATGATAAACGTAAGTTTTACTGAATTATAAAATTTAGCTTTTTCCGCTGTATTCATTATATTATACGTACCATAAAACAAAAATTGGACACGTATTCGGTTAAAATTGGCACTTTAAGGTTCAATAAATGTTATCTGAAGCCGATTAATTCTGACTTTTTCCTGAGAATTTAAGAGAAATTTATTTGAACGCACACATTTTACATTTTGCCAATACTTCCTGGTCCCAAATAATACATCATTATAACAACATATTCATTTCCCTAGACCCTGAGAATATAAGAGAAATTTATTTGAACGCATACATTTTATATTTTGCCAAAACTTCCCAAATAATACATCATTATATCAACATATTCATTTCCCTAGAACGATTGAGCATGTATTTGATGAGAGTTAATTAAACAACCTTGATAACACACGTTTCTCTAAATATTTTTCATGATACAATATCGGTAACAACACACACTCGCACAACAGACAATTTTTATGGTTTTCTCAAAACATTCATCTCTGTATGAGATACAGCATCCATTTATATTTTAGAAAAAAAGGAAATGTTTATGCCAATGAACTCAAAGAGTATATCTGAGGATAAATTTCTGATTGTAAACACAGCACGAACGTTCGTGCTATTGGTGAAAGTATTGCACAGTTCTTTATGAACCAGATAACCCTCGTGATGTTTTCCAGAATAAAATAATGTTTGATTAATACTCCAAGATATAATAAAGAGTAGTGTTGTACTAATAATGACTGGGTGTATTAGACTTATAGAGATTTTATCAAGCCAATACTGACCTGTGGTAATGACTAACCGCATGATCACTTCCTGATAATCATATCGCTTATTAAGATAAGAAACATCGGTAAAACACAGACCAGTAGAGCGACGGAAGATATTTGCATGCCGGCTCACCTGACCCAGAATTCAGGAACAAATACACGCATAAATACATGCCAAAGGTCCAGTGTATTGTTGATAGCATTTCGTTCCACAATCTAACAATCATTTTTGGAATGAAATTAGGGGACATGTGCCGCACGCCAAGTAAGGGCCAATATAGTTGGGAACGGTTACCTTAGTTAGTCGTAAAAGAGCTTGCTCACAAGTTACAATAATTAATCGAGTGAGCTTAAACTCGCTTGTATTATCTTAGAACTGTCTATGAAATAATTTAACTTAGATCTGCATGAAAACATAAAATAAGGCACTACGTAGGCTATTTTTCATGCCACCGTTTGGATTATAAAATTACTCGCTATATAATTATGTTATAGTATATTTACGATGATTTTAAATTAGAACGCAAGTGGTTGTTTGATTGGTGTTTTACGGTGCTTTTAACACTAACTAGGCTATGTCGCATCTAAAGCAGAATTTGTTAACAAATTAAACATAATTATTTCATAGACAGTTCTAAGAACGCAACTGGTAATGAGCCCTGATTATCGCGGGGTTATGTCTATGTAATCAGAGTCTTACGTTGTGTACACTAATTATCAGAGTAACGACTTCTCCAGCAAGTTAATGTTAACCAAGTCTAGTTCTCCGAGTGCGAGAACGAATTCTTAACATTAGAGCGCGATACAAGATTAAATTTAACGTAAAGCCTTGTTGTTCACTATTTGTTTCGGAGTTTTATTGCTTAACTGCATTTTTTAAACAGAATTTTTGAAGTTTTGATATTTGATTAAAATTATTTAAACTGATGCACCATATGCTGCAGTAATAACGTTGTATTCATGAAGCATCATATTTCTCAAATATTGAATGTTATCAGGGTGAGTTTATCAACAGAAATTTGCCTGATAAATCCGAATAAGATAATTCAACAATACAACCTTATCATAGTCACATGCTGTTGATAATTAATATTCATGCATCTGTTTGCATTATAATGAATTGTACAAGGACCGCGTTTCAATGTTTAATGTATTTTAATCAAGTCGCCTGGCTGTTATTGATCCAGGACGCCCAGACGCTTCTTGTTTACATATTGTCAGCGTTGACACACCTGTCTGTCATATTTTTGTATCCAACAATATTCATATCAGAACTCTATTAAATTATGTTTTCTTATAATCTGTTACGTAAAAAGTATGCGAGTATTTTGTGACAACAGAATTCCTTGTACTTGATTTATCCTGGTTTTAGAAAAATTATTTCAAGAGTTCCACGCCGCGTGGAATAGGCGCAGTAACATGCATGCATGCATTTTGTTCAATATTTTTTGTTAATAACGCGTGAGTAATTTATTGAAATAGACTTGAGAATCACACAGATTTATTTATTCTGTACCCGATTTACCATCCTTTTATAGATTGCTTTCTGCTTGTATACGTAATTTTACCGATAATATGTGTGATTGAGTTAATTTGACACAGACGGCGTTGTTGTTGTTGTTGTCCTTTTAGTTACTGGTTGGCAACAAAATTCCAGACGATTTGTTTATATTGTTGATGTCATTATAAAACACTTTTATCTGTAATTACATGCACAAATAACGTTTTATTACGTCATTAAATGCAAGTTCCTGTTAATTAAGCACGCAATTAATGATTTTACCAAAAAATATAATTGTTTTCTGTGAATTTACTTCTAGATAATTTACTCCACCTTGGCACATAATTATTGGTAAAAATACAACAGTTACATTGAGTACAGTGTATTATTACAGATATACTGAGAGAAAATTCTATAGAATGGTTCACAGACTCAGCTGATATCGGAAACATACAACTAGTATTGGATAATCAAAGCAGGTACTTCACCACAGCATTATGTCCATAGGAAGTTACCAGTTACTTGTGTATTGGATATTATAAGTAGAATTGATCGTTTATTCCCATTGGAGACTGGGATAATGAATACAAGTATTGTGCAGCAATTATATCCAATCATAGAATTAACAGCTATATGTGAATGAAAATATTGACATGCTGATTATCTTACTAGACGTACAATATTGTTGTGAAGGAATTCATAAGCATTGAAAAGAATTATTCTGTTATCTGACAGTTTTTTGGAGCTATATGTGAATATTGAAATCTACTACATGTTGTGCTGTGTACATTAAATACATACAGGTGAGTAGATTTCATGTATACCAACTAGCATGCAGTACAAATCATGAATCTTGTATGTTATAATGATCTGATTTATACATGAATATACTGTACAAGAGGTTCACCTTTATGTACACCTGAACTGGTATAAATCAATTACACCTATAAGTGTGATATATGTTTTAGTACATATCATATTGTATACGTGTATATAGTTCTATCTAAGATGTATACATGTACTGCGTAAATTCTTGAAAATCCACAGAAAAACTCAAGTTGATGACTTAACTTTCCATCTGTCAGAATTGTGTAATTATTGGCACAATATGTAAAATTTGACCTTGTTACCCGCCCTCCCGATGTCATAGTCACATGATAGCAATGTGCAAGATCAACAACAAAACTGCATCAGTTTTTGTCATGGATTGTATATACCATGTAAAAAATCATTATACCTACATTTTAGCATTGCTAAATAGATTTATAAACATATGCTTTTATGAAACATGTGTTTTTTTATAAAGAAAGGATAAGACTTTCAGAAATTCTGTATTTAATTAATGGTATGTTTCTTTAATTTCTGGAATAGGAGCAGGATTCCTCTAAATCTTGAATTGATAATTATCAGGCTGTGCCAAGGTTACTGAGTCTACAAGATGGCGATCATTTTCCAATATTGCCTGTTATTTCACTAATAATGAGTAATGTTGTATACAAATATTTCTAGGATATATACAGACAATACCCAAATCAATCAATATTCTATGCTATCTTACATGTTGTAGTGTAGAAAACTATACAGGCTGTTTATTCAACCATTGATTTTTCTTTTCTAACTGATATTTGAGACTGTAACCATATAACTGTTAATACAAGTTCGGGAGAAATATCTAGCTTACTTCAGCTTAAGTACTGTTCATTGGTGTAGCTAGATATTGAGAAATGTCTACTTGTGAGATAGTGTATGATGTTGACTCTTGAAGATGCCTGTTACGTCAGGAGATTATACACCACCAAGTTTAATCAGTGATTGTTTTTTGCAATTTTGGGAAAGGGTCCAGGTATGGTTCAGTTTAGAAAAATGCATGGTTTGATGCCAAATTTGGGCAATATTAGGCTTGGAATTGGGGAAAAAATGTCTTCATTTTTATTAGGAAGCATCTGTTTAACGGACCCAAACAAAGAAAGAAAAAATTGCTATTAATAAACACACACATATAAAGTCTTCTATACATTATAAATTGACCTAGATATAAAAATGATCCAAATATGTGCCCCCCTCCCCTGTAAATAGACTGAGTTGACACTTCTCCCTTGGTAACTTTAAGAGATTCCTATAAATTAATATATATGCTAAACTCCTTTTACCCACAATATCATGCATAAGGTTTTCAAATTATGACAAACCATAATCATTAATCGTTTATCAATTATACAATATTGATGATGATCACTGGAAATCATATTGAAAGAATGTATAGAGTGGAATACCCACATAATGCATAATTACTGGCTTCCTGAAAGTGCCTGAACCATCAACATGATGTCCGGCAGTCGAGCAAGATTTACAGTATTTATCACTTATTTATAATATATTCAGGCAGACAAATTTTCATTTGGTCAGACAGAAATTCCAACTTTGTCTGACCTAATGTCAGGCAAGTATTCCAGCAGTTTCGAGAAGTCTGTAATTATATGCTGGCATACTCGTGTTGTATCTGACTTTGTGTGTAAATCTTTAATTTATATGATATTCAAAGATTATTTATTTATCATTTTCAGTGTCTTTTATGTTTACTATTGTTCACTGGTAAAAGGAATTTAGATGGTATCACCATGGAGATCACGGAACAATTTTGTAGGTCATTTAGTGCATTTTGTATTCTGACCTTTCTGTACTTACATGAAGTATTCACAGAGACAGGTACATGTATGTTTATGTATTAGTTCATGTGTTATATCATATCCATAAATACTGATAGTTTGTGTTTTATTTGAACTTTTTATTTTTTGTTCATGTAGTCAGTTTTAGTTACAACCAGTACATCTTCATGTATATTGTCTGATTAGCTTATTTCAGAAGTTGGTCAGTGCATGCTGACAGTGTTTTTTTCTCTCCTTAACCTCAAGTATCATAAACTTTACTGAACACTGTAGACTGATTTATGTTGTGAATCGCTGGATTGCATGCTCTTAAATCAACTATTCTACTATACATGTTGTTTTTGTGATTTCTGTGAAGGATGTTCAATTAACTTGTCTGAACAGACGTCTAGGGATAATAGTCTCTGATATGTCTTCATCCAGTGTGTGACTTCAAGCATGTTGTTCCCAAGGGCAGATTTAGGGGGGGGCAAAGCCAGCATGCACCCTCTAAAATTTGGTAAGCATAAGTAAAAAAACGTCAGTTATGTGCTGATTGTGTACATATTCTACATTTACATCTAGACTTTATGCCCCCCCCCCTAACCAAAATCCTGTGTCCACCCCTGGTTCCACAATTCTCGACTTTCCTATGAATTTATGATAAATGGTGTTTGAGTAATCCTCTGGCTGCCTGCTACAAAAGTTAAGGGTTTTACATATCCTCTGAAACTGGTTACCAGGATATGAACTGATTTGTTAGATCTGATCATTAGAAGCTAAGGGCGGATTTCTTTAAAATGACTTACACAATATTGACAATACTTTTAAGTGATTTATTGTCTTCTCAACCTTCTTGCTTGTGCTTTTTCCTTTTTTGCTTTTCTTGCATTATTTTATTTTGTTACATTTTTAGCTTGTCTACCATTTTCCCTCATGTTTTAAACTTGGACTGTACTCTTGCTTTGATTTACTGTAAGTATCAAGTATTATCTTATAAAGTTCAAATTGTATTTAATAACAATATCAAGAAATAAGCTTTAACTTAAAGTCTTAAGAATGTGGAAAAAAATACCAATAGAAACAACAATTACTATACTCACCTACCAAACCTCTTTATGATGTTTTATTTTGCATGTGTATTGTTGTCTTGTAATGCACCAATGATGCCTAAGAAGTGATGGATATACAGGGTTTTTTTCACAGGTAGGGGAAGGGGCCTTTTTCTTAAATTTGGGGCAAAATGATACAGTATTTTTGCAAAAAGGGAAAAAAAACTTGATGTAAACTGAATTTAAGGGAAAACTGCATGCTTTTAAAGATGGCCCCTAGATAGAAGGGAAAAAACCTGTTTAAGGACAATTTAATTTTTAGTTTATAACTTTCTGAGTCTTGTCTTAAACTGCTTAATCTTGCCATTTGTTTTTTTTTTCTAAATCTTAAGACTTTATTTCTAGTTT
The DNA here is from genome assembly GCA_008271625.1 of Lutraria rhynchaena. Classification (NCBI taxonomy): domain Eukaryota; kingdom Metazoa; phylum Mollusca; class Bivalvia; order Venerida; family Mactridae; genus Lutraria; species Lutraria rhynchaena. The sequence continues at coordinate 947,020 of VIBL01000130.1, forward strand.
GTAGAAAACTATTATTACTCAGTGCATGAGTTACCTAATGTGTTCAGTTGACAAGAGCATTTGGGTGTTAAAATGTCAATTATTCTCAGCATGTGATACAATAATTTAGTAAAAACTGTTCAAGAATACTTGTATTAGTGACTATGTAAATCTCTGTTGATCTACAGTTTAAACAAATGACCTGTTTGTATCTTCACAGTATACATGGACAAATATGGAGATTGTTTTCATGAAGGACCAATCATAGTTGATGATGAAGCTTTTACCATACAATCACAGGGTGGAGCACCTTATGATACTTTGATTTGTGAAATGACATTTAAATCTACTCAAAACGACAGACTGTGTCTAAGTTTTAAGAAATTCCGGATAGATAGATGTGATTTGAAGCTTTACGCATACTCTGATGAGACATCCAGCAATAACAACAAAATTATGGTAAACATTCTTTGTTTTTAGTTAATTTCAAAATGTCTTGTATAGTATTTAATTCAAGTAATGTTGAAAATTAATACAGCTTTGCTATTTAATGTAGACATCATCAGCCAAACTTCACCCATCAATTAATGTTTGGCCCCTTATGCTTAGAACATTTTCGAGATGACAGGGCAGGTAGTAACGCTGTCTCATTCACCTTTAATGGCCAGATAAGTCTTGCCAGTAGACCATCCTGAAAGATGCAGGCTCTGAACTTTCTAGGGAGTTCTTTCTTCTATATTCCCCGTAGTCCCTCTTTAACTTGTTTCAGGAGTCAATCTTGGCTTCCAATGGCAGTGAGAGTTGTACCGATCCAATTTCCCAAGCACTTTATAGGATTGTTTGCTAATGATGGAATTTCTTCTTTCTGGATAGTTAACCTGTCAGTGGCCTTTCCTTTCTGTATTTAACTGTGTGAATATATTTAACACAATATTTGTAGGGTACATATACATGCCATACTGATGACAGTCCAGAAACAGTTTGTAGCAAAGGAAAATATCTTACTGTACGAATGAGGAAAGAAGTATTATCTCATGACGATTATGATTTCACTCTGGAGTTACGGCAATACAGTCAAAGTAAGTGATGACTGCTTATTTGGTTTTCTTGAATCTTGTTAACCTTAAATTTGAAAAAAAAACTCATCACCCTTTGTTTGTAAATGCATGAATATAAATGATTGTGTTGAGGATCTGATATGGAAGGCATTGAGCCTGAGGCTATTCATTCTCCACCAGCTGATAATTCATATAGAGCAGTTTGTGTTGGTTTATGGAGAACATTGTTTGTATCAGTACAGAATCCAGGAACAGGGATTTCCCTGACGCAGGTTTCTTGCATCCCTGACCCGATATTTAGCCAAGGGACTCGCATTGAGAGTGACCACCACATCCTCGGGACCCCTTCTGACTCGGAATTTGCCCTTGGTATTTTCTGTGTGAGACCCCCAAAAATCCCAAGGGACCCCTGAAATGTTGAAGATGGTAGTCCCGGGGACCCTCAGGTGAAAAATCTAAGGGGAAACCCTGAGGAATACTGAATTGTTTATTGCCCACCAGTATGCAACTGAAGTATGGGTTATAAAACAGGCGTGAACCCCCCCCCCCCTCCCTTCGCCACAAAAAATGAAACTGCGCCTGACTCACAGATTAGGAACATCTAGGTCTCATAGAACTCGATGTTTTTTACAGCTCATATATAGAACTTAATTGATTTACACAACCTGTGGTGGGAATGCATTTGCTCTTGTGAAAAGTGTATTATGGTTATTTTTTGGCCATTATAAGAAAATTTTGCTATGAATGTATTTTAAATGAGAAGTGTATGATAGCCTGACTAAGCAGCTCTATCATAACTCATAGATCATGATGAAAGATTTGAAATGGGCAGATGAACATTTTTTTTTTTGAACGGGTTCAAAAAATAAAATCAATGAAAGGAAATGAATTTTCACTTGTGTTTAAAGCTAATCTTAGCTTTTTAGTATGGCTGACTCATGTCTTAAGTTGAGCATTTTTCACTCAGTAATTGTTAATGTTAAAAATCAAGGCTAATTCATTTTGTTATTGTTTCAGGCGATGCATTTACACAGGGTATTGATGCATACATCGTTAGCATTGGTGTTATTGTTGGTATCATAGTTGGTGTTATTGCTTTTGTTGTGTTGACTGCTGTCATCATTGTTTGTTGTTGTTGTAAGAATAGAAAATATGGATTATCATCTTCTAGACAGAAATCAAGTGCTGCTTCATGTAGAACAGAATATACAAATGTCCAACCTGTACAGCCCTCAGGTAAGATGTACAAAAATAACTCAGGAAATACAGTCAAACCTGTGAACAAAGGCCACCCTTGGCAAAGACAAAATGTGACCTTTAATGACAGGTTGTCTATATTTGGTGGTCATGTGTTCTAAATAATCAGTGATGGTTTTTCCAGGAATGGCCTTTATTCACAGGGTGGACTTTATTCGGAGGTGGCCACAAACACAAGTTTTACTTAACATGTATAGTTTCTGTATGGCAAAAAAATGTTGTTTCAAAAACATTCTGGTCCATCTAATACCTCTGTGGTTGTAGGACTAATTCTTACTATAATTATAAGAGTGATTCCTTATAGAGCACCAGTTCTGTCCACTTTATGACAGGGTAACAGGTCTGGGGAGGGGTCATTATAACATTTGTGATATTATTACAGTTTTGTATCATGCTATATTCTTATCTTAAGTCCTCCCCTGTATTTGATACAGAGTTAGACTTTTATTGCTTATTGAATCAGTCATGCTGTTAATGTCTTACTGATGATAGGAATCTATCTGATTAAAGTGATCCAAATACCTCACTGTTTGTAATGATTGTATTTTTTCATAGAAATAAGGCGCCATTCTTATATAGTCTGAAATGATATTTCTCCCTGAAAAAAAAGGATTGTTCTGATAAATCTATTCAAAATTGGGAATGCAAGTTATCGCTAGAAAATGTAACAAATTGAATCATACTGTAAAATAGAATGGTTACCATGGAAACCAAATGTCCAATAACAAATGTTGAAGTAAACAAAGATAGAATGATGAATGTTATCATTTTGTTTTATTGTATCATTGATTTTATTGTCCATGTTTCTATCTCTCTGTCTGTGAGTTCTATTGACTTTCTAATTTTTTTTACTTAATGTCAGATAAAAAAAAGTTCTGTTATTGTTGACTTTAGGGATAGTGGCCAGATGTTACTGAAACTAGAGATGCATGTCCCTGTTATACTGGTAAATGATAAACAAACACTAACCATAGATAGTATTGTATTGATTTTATGTTAATTTTAATTGTTTTGCATCCAGGAATGTCGTAATTGTTTTGTTGTCGAGAAATGCAGCGGTAGAATGATGATAAGAAATATTTTAACATTTTGTACCTTCTTACAACGTAGAGGTCAAAGGTCAAGGTTCAAACTTGATCAAGGTCACAGATTAGCTTTTTCCAGAAATGTCTACTAGTTTCTCTGTTTCATTTGACCCTTATAACAGCATTTTGACTCTTGAAATCAGTAAAATAAAGCTTTTGACTCTTGATGTCAAATTTATAATAAAATTGGAAGGAAATTTTGTTGACTCTTCGAATTATCATCAGCCAAGGGTCATATTTGACCCCCAACTTTTGACATCTAGTGAAAGCCCTGCGAAGCTGAGAACTCAGCTTTTTTTTGTAATTAAGTTTAAGGTCTTTAACTGCTTTATTACCATGTTATATTATATATAAAATTATCATTACAGCTCCACCGTTGGAAGATCCACCTGCATACTCAGAGCATCCTCCTCCATATAGTACAACAGATAATACAGCCAGTGTACCACTGAATACAGACATTACTACTGAACAACAAAAGGTTGGATTAAAATATAAGATTTTTTTGTCTTTTTAAAGATATCTGTGGTTTTATCTGTGTTCATAGACTGTTTGAAACTGTCGATGAAAATACAAATTCATTCTATTGTATGAATGGTGCTTGCTTATATAATCTGAACTCACAAGTCTGATTACAGTAATGTTATGGGTACAAGTCATCTAAATGCAGAGGGTTCAGATCTAAACATTTATATGTTATAAGCTCAAGTCTTAATATCTAAATGGTATGGGCTCAAGTTTGATGAATGTTGTAGGTTCAAGTCTGATGACATAAATATTGTGGCTTAAGGTCTGATAATCTAAATGTAATGGATTCAAGTCTTTTGAAGTAAATGTTGCTGGTTTAAGTCAGATTATCCGATTGTTATGGGTTCAAAACTTGGTTGGGATAAATGTTTCCTTGAAGATGAAAAATCATGTTATGTCCATAAGCCGCATGTTACCAGGGGGGGGGGGGAATGTCAGTTAACTTCTCAGGAACATTTTATGCTAATCTAAGAGCACTGGTTGAACCAAATATCATGCTCTTTTATGTTTGTAAACGACCATAGGCTATATATATGATGGTTGGGTAAAATTTGCTGGTACATTTTCTTTTATACTCTGGTGTCTGTACTCACACTGTGCCATTATTGATTTTGTTTTCATTTCTATGGGATAGGATAAGATGCATGACTTTATTGATGTTTTATGTTAATATTTATGCTTGCTATCAATCTTTATCATCTTATTCTTGCTAGCTTATTTCCAATATTTTGATATATTGCCAAGATGTGATGTCAGTTTATTATCAGAGGCTTAGGTTTTATCCCGAGTTCACTTTGATGAATTTAAGTTAGATTAGACACCACAAACGAAAATGAAATTTTCGTGGGTATACTGGAATAACCCTGGTTGTTGGTTGGTTGGTTGGTTGGTCGGTTGGTTTGGTTGGTCAGTCGGTTGGTCCGTCCCCAGTTTGGGGATATTTAATCGCAATTCAGTAATAGGTTTATAGCTTACTAGATAGTGGGTATTTGTTTTGTGTGTATTAGGGTCTAAAATCGAAGTACTGCATTCAACTTGTTGGGGTATCTGTGGGAAATTTGCTTGTGGATTGATAAATTAAGTGAAAAAAAGCTATACATCTTAAAAAAACTTTTTCTTGATTTTCACATAACAATCAAACAGTACCTTTGTCTAACAATGTCTGCTTACTAACATGTTTAATGCTTAACATATTTCCTTTGCTTGAATAAATTTAAAGGTCATATGTGGCTTTGTATATATTTATGTTAATATGGTTAGTCTTCCTTGAACAATCCTTAAAATGTTGAGGATTGTTTAAGGGTGAATATGTCGAAATGATGTGAAGTTTGATTCTTGGAAATTTATGTAATGATAAAATTGACTATAGTTTATGCTGGATTCTTTTAATTACATTTTTTTCTTTTTACAGGTCATTGTCTGAGAGAATGGTTACGTTCAAAAGGATTGTGTCGTCTGCTTTGTTTGACAGAACGAATATTGCATTTTGAAAACTGGTATTTTACCTGGGATGCTGTTATCATCTTAGGTTTGGTTTTGTGAAATGACAAAACTTGACGTGCAAATTATTAGCACTTGTCTACTTGTCTGAGCAAACAATTTTCTCATTTTGAAAATGATTATTTTTGTACTAGGAAAAAAAACAATTTAAATGTGCCAATACGGGTTCCAATTACATTACAAATTCTCTGATTTCATTGGTTGGTTTAAATGGATCTCATAGCCAGGAATGAAGATTTCATGATTAAATGTATTGTTGCCTAGCAACTAGGGAATCATTTTGTATTATTAGTCTAATTTTTCACTTTTCGTGTTCCCAATCAATACTATATCATGTAAAATTGTTTTAAATGAATCATGCATGTACTAATTATTGTTCAAAACATTTTGACTGGAACATTCTGTTAGAGATCTAGATTCCAGAATATATGGACTTTCTCACCATTTCCTGTTTGTATGGAGTCTGTTAATTATTGTGCCAGACATTCCCTCTTCATAGATTTCATGTGAATGTCAAAGCGATTTCTTGTCAAAATATTGATATTTAATTATCATTGCATTGAAACTTTTTTGTGTGTCCTTTCATCTCTAAGTGGATGCCTTAATGTAGCATTGGTGTATTATTGAATGTATCTCGGTGTTAAATAAGTGCTTGAGGTAATCTTGTATGTAGGAATATGCATTAATATTTTTGAAGACATAATATCATATTTCTTAACCAACAAATATAGTGCAATATTTATTAATACAGTGGAAACCCTCTAAACAGGTTCCTCTATAAACCAGTTTCTCCTCTAAATCAGGCAAATGTTTTGGTCCCTATTTCATTACTATATGATTAAAAAATCCCCTCTAAACTGCCATCCCCTCTAAGCCGGCCAAATGACCTGGTTCTGGGCTCAACCATTTTAGAGGGTTTCCACTGTATTGAAATCCGACATGGGCTCAAACTTTGTTTGTTAAGTTGTTAAAACAATCTTGTAATGGTTCTTCATATATTCACATGTTTGTACAAATGTAATTGTATTTTATTAATTAATAATTGAGCTGGTGATTGGAAGTATTTACTCACTATATTTTTAGAAAGTCAGTAAAGTGTATCCTCTGAATACCAGACCCTGTCCGGGCCAGGTCAAAAGTCTGGTTTTCAGAGAGTTCCGATATTCATAGAGTGTTTTACATAGGATTATATAGAGAGAAAATCAGGACTTTGAAAATTGTCTGATTTTCAGAGAGTTCCGGTATGTAGAGTCGGGTATTCAGAGGTTACACTGTGTATTGTTTCTATAAATTTCTAGTATAATTTTGGTGAATGGTTAAATGGTTATACTCCATTAAGCAGGTGATTTTATATTGCTTTTATACTACAGTTTATAGCTAATACCATGATATAAGTATGTTAACGTGTCTGTTATAGTAAATTAATTCACGATGACTTTTCCTGCTTCTTTTTATTGTTCGTTCGCTTCGTAAAAAAATTATATGTATGAGTACCCAGTACAACATATGTTATTTGTTTTGTTTGTTTGTTTGTTTGTTCAATGCATGTTATTGAATGTTATTGTGTATGTTATATGTTTATTGTTGTTTGATAAGATGTCGTGCTGATAGGTGCGTCAGTACAACATGTTTCGAATTATTTTATTCATGTGGATATTTATTACATTTAGTACTTGTTTTATTTTTTGGTATAGAAAATTATTGTTTCTAATCCAGTTTTCGCAAACGTACATCTGAGTTTTAAGAGAAAATTGAAACTTAAAAGATATTTTTTATACATTACTTCAGGTAAAAAAAGCCAAAAAATAGTTGTTAATAATATTTGTGTTGAAATCAAAATATGCTAGTCTTGTTTTCAGTGAATGCGCAGTGCAGTCAAACATTCTAAAAATGGTTTCTTTTATATGTGCAGTTAACCTTTATTTATAGGTTAGTTTAGTTTATTATATAAATGTATACTCAACAGTGACTAATATTCACAGGGCAGCCATTATTCATAATTACCTAATATATCAGTTTGTACTGATGTTGAAAAAAAACACACAAAAACTATGACTTGAGTACTTGTAGTTGATAAAATTTTCAAAATTCAACATACAACGTAAGCCTTTGTCCTTGTATCTCCCTCCATTCATTTATCCATCAGGTAAATATGTTAACTTTGAATCCCATTGTTTTATCATTTAGTTTTGGCTTTCATGTAAACATTTATGTCAGACTTCTTCCAGTTACAATGAATACACTGAACTCGGTTTATATGCATTTATTTGTACAGTCAAACCTTGATATCAAGACCACCTTCAGAACCCAAACAATCGGTTGTGGTAATGAGGTGGTCTCATTATCAGGTAGATGCTATGGGGGAGTTATTGAAAGCCAGTACAAAAATAAGTAGTCATTATAACAAGGTGGTCATATAATTGAGGTGGTCTCGTTGTCAAGTAGAATCATGGGGAGTTATTGAAAGCTGGCCCGAAAATAAGTAGTTGTTATTTAAGTCGGTTATGGTATTGAGGTGGTCACTATGTGAGGTTTTACTGTCCATGGATAGAAACCTGCAAAAGAGTCTAACTGAAAACATTCTCTATAAATAATGGCTGACCATTTTTAGCCACCAAAGCCAACTTTATCCCTTTAAGACAAAGTGGTGCACAGAAATATGTTGTAAATCATTGTTTTTTACTGTCCACTGAATCAATCATTTAAGACCCTACTTGTGTTTAATTTGTTTTTTTTTCTGTAAATCTGTACAGAGTTTTCACATTATATAACAATTACAGAGGTCTACAAGGGATTGGTTCTCACTCGTATGCAGTGAATTTTGCTGTCTGGCAAAAATTTATCATGACTCTAAGTCATATTTATTATGTTCATGTTTTTTATTTGAATAACTCGTAGAAGTATTTTGTTTGTTAGAACATTTCTAACTTTACTTAAAACTTGAGATTCATGTTTGTGAAATCAGATTCTAGAATTACTAAGTCTAACGTAGCTCTCTTTTCAGTACTTATCACATGTTAATTAAAGGTAGATAACTCCTTTACTAGGATCACATTATTATTAAAAATAGATAACTCTTTTATTAGGATCACATGATTTTTAAAAATAGATAACTCTTTTATTGGAATCACATGATTATTAAAGGTAGATAACTCCTTTATTAGGATCACATGATTTTTAAAAATAGATAACTCTTTTATTGGGATCACATGATTATTAAAGGTAGATAACTCTTTTATTGGGATCACATGATTATTAAAAATAGATAACTCTTTTATTGGGATCACATGAATATTAAAGGAAGATAACTCTTTTATTGGGATTGCATGATTATTAAAAATAGATAAGTCTTTTATTGGGATCACATGATTATTAAAGGTAGATAACTGTTTTATTAGGATCACATGATTATTAAAAATAGATAACTCTTTTATTGGGATCACATGATTATTAAAGGAAGATAACTCTTTCATTGGGATTGCATGATTATAAAAGGTAGATAACTCTTTTATTGGGATCACATGATTATTAAAGGTAGATAACTCTTTTTTTGGGATCACATGATTATTAAAGGTAGATAACTCTTTTGTTGGGATTACATGATTATTAAAGGTAGGTAACTCTTTTATTGGAAGAATTGTTTGCTTGAATTATCCAATTATTTTATAGCAAAAACTACTGAATTACAATAAAAATCTGATAGATTACCCTGTATTGTTTATGAAATAAAACATTCATAGCTGTTAATAGTTCAACTTGGCTTATAAGTCTGGATAGAATACATGTGGCTTACATGAAAATATGATAATTGTTTAGTACATCTTTTTAATAATAGTTTTTCTTATTTTCAAGGTTCTGAAATAAATGTCAGTATTCATTTCAGGTATAGTTCATTACAAATGCATTTATGTTTGATTTTATCATTTTTGTGGCACTTTTTCTTTAAAACCATACAATCTACCTTTAAAATCAAAATTGTGCAATTTGTGAATTCATTCAGTATTCATACTTTTGTTTTTTATAAGATTTGTGATAATTTATTTTGTATGAGTAGTCAGTATTTACTTAAAAATTTGTGCAATAGATTAATTTTCATATCATTTATTTGATGTCTCATTTATTTATTATTTTCATTTACTGTAGTAGATTGAATGTTTTGTTTATTGTTACGATTTTTTTGAGTCTATATATTTATGGTTTCATTGTAAATATTGTTCAGTCAGTCTGGATTAAGTTCCTATGTGTATGTGTGAAGTGGTATATGGAGATACAGGTAAGTTCTGTCATGTTGTCCTTGACATTTGTTCCATCAACAGGTCATTTTACCCGTATATTACTAATAATTGTTAATAAATGGAATAGAAAGGATTTCAAATTGCTCACTAGATTTAAAATGATGAATTTACAAATTGTTCAATAAAGCTTCAATTTCTCACTGTAGTGTTCATTGACCTAGGAAACTCAGAAATATTTTTGATTTCTTATTATTCAATAAATAACTTCATTTTTTTAAATTTTACCTTATTTCTGCCTCCTGCCCAACTGTCTAGCCAGATATTTTCTGAGAAACAAAAGATAAAAAATGCTTGCCTAACATTCTAGTGAACTATTTTATAGAAAACCTGACAGTTGTATTATTCTAAGTTAACCTAATTGCTTATTTGTGAGTCTTATGTAACATTGTGTATTGGTATTCCTGTTTTTTTTTCATGTTCATTTTTGCTTGCCATTGGACACAAAAGGATTTAAATAAAGACTATTTTATTGTACTATTGTTTTCTTTTCCTATCTCGATATAAAGCGTAGTAAAGCTCCGCATATTAACAGATTACTTGGTGAATAGTCCTACCACATTATCCACCCAGCATAAAGGTCTCCATTGCATTATCTGTGTATATATATGAAGTTAGTTACAAATGCGTGGTGTTTGTTCCATTATGACGTTATATTATTTAAAACAACACATAATGTATGTTGAGATCAAATTCAGAAATATTCTTGATTTCCGATTATTCAACTTAAAATGGTTGCCATCTAATTTTATCCAGTAAAAATTGTCTTTCTATTGCAATAAGCACACAGTGGTCTGAAGACAATAAACAATGGTTACAGAAATCATCTCGGTGATTTAAGTCTCAATATTAAGTACTAAAACTTCATTTATACATGACAGTCAAGTTGTGGAAATTGATTCATGATAACCCATATTTTAGACAATTAAAAATACATGTATTCAGCTTACTCGCACTAGTAAAGAAATCCATTAATTCCTTGTGTAAAATAAGATGATCACTCACTCCTGCAAAAACAGTTCAGAAAGTATAAAAGATGATCACTCACTCCTGCAAAAACGGTTCAGAAAGTATAAAAGATGGGTCACTCACTCCTGCAAAAACGGTTCAGAAAGTATAATAAGATTTACTTCCCTTGGCATAAAATTGACGTGCCTCTGAGAGTACAAAAACACAGACTTTAATATCAGCTTCTTCACTGCCTGTATGCAGAGGTACCAGGTCAAACAATTCAAACAGGTTTCATTATATTTACAAATAAATTCATAACGAAACAAACAAACACAAGGTACCTTAGTTTAAATGAAATAAATAACAAAAACAATTGCTTTTTACAATTTTACTAGAAATTACATCACATAAGCAAATACAGATTCACTTAATGACACCATGATATCACTTATACAATAGAATCACGATTAATAAAACAAGGAATAAAATAAAACATAAGAAAAGTATAAGAAGAAAGCTAGAAAATGTTACCATGTTGGTAGAAAGATTGTATGCATTCATAATTTATTCATAATTATTGTGTAATACCAAACAATAAACATTTACAAAAGAATAAATGATTAGGAGTTGGGTTTAGGAAAATTATGTAATTATAAAACAGCAGGGACTTTGTTTTGTAATTTCACATAACTACAAAAAATAGAAACAAATACAAACAGCAGCAAGAAATGGCAAGAAAATAAAAAGAAATTATAGTCCTCTATTTTGAGAGCAATAAGTTTCTTGAAATACATTATTACAAAATAGAGCAAAAAAATCTATAAAATTTATAAAATAGGTAGAAAGCAATTGATACAAATCGAATAGAATCAATAGGTAGAAAGCAATTGATACAAATCTAACAGAATCAATAAATTTATTGAAAGCTATACTTTGCCATTGTTTTACAGAACTTTCTGGTAACTAGACATATATATGAGTGTAAATAAAATACATATATTTTAGGTTGATCATGTGTAACATACACTGTAGGGTAAAATAATTCCAGATGGAATAGACTAAAGAATGAGAGAACTGACATCATTTGAACTTAGTCACATCACCTATACACATCCACATTATGTTAATTTGTTAACCTCGGTTTAAACTACATCTTACTCATGTTGTACAATATATACACTAATAGTCTGTCTTATTATGAAACATTACTAATCAAGTGATAAAACCATACGAATTTGTTTTGTGTATTTATGCGCAAAGAATAGTTCTCTATTTTTATACTCAAACAAAACAAACATCAAGTTAAATAATTGCCTGAAGTACACTAGTGTATGTAGCTTTTATCAAATAACTTGTACATTTTGTAAAATGATGACAACCCAAGCCTATATCAACATTACAAGTGAAAACATGGTAAAAGTATACAAAAGCATTAGAGAAACGAACAAGACAAAGAATGTTAAATTCTAATATATAAATGACAGAACATTTTGGCATTTCTACTTTCAGCTATGATTACATTTACTAGTGTTCAGTTTCTGTTTGTGTGACAAGATACCAGAATTTTACAAATACAGAATGATCTAACCACCTGTCATGTGGTTTATCAAGTGATCAATTAAATTTTGTTGAACCATTTATCTAATTATAACAGTTCATAAATACACACTCTCTGAAGTTTGCATTATCAGTGAATTTTGATTACACGCACACTATGAATCTAAGACAGTAACACATGATTTGTGCCAGATCTATTGTTTTAAAACATTTACAAAACTACTAGCCCACAAGTTTATCATAGCTACAATAAACATATAGATTGTGAAATGTTGATCAAGTATGTGAGACACACAATGATTCCTAGACAGATACAGTGAATATGACACAATTTATCCAACCACCTACATGTACACAGATGACTGTGTCAAACTTCTCACTCACTATAAAGTTATTAAAAAGACGAGATAACTCCATACATCATAATATTGACTTTACAAAGTTGATTCACCATTTGTGAAAATTAATTAACAAATAGACATATATACACGATATACCGTATGTTAAAAATGGTGCAAACTAGGACAGACATAAGCATCTAGATTCTGATTATAATTTTTGTTTATAAGACTAAATTGTTTGATTATTATATTTTTTGCTTTAAATGCAAACTAAACTTTTGCAACCATATTACTCTTAAAAATAAATAATATTGGGATAATATTTTGTTAAAAATTGAAAACTGGATTTTTTATAAAGATAAATACATGTTTAACATATAATATCATATTTAATACATTCTTACAACTATTATTAACTGTTAGTACATATTTCTACCAAAACCTCTAAAGTAGAGAACATTTCTCTAAGCACCAAAGAAAAAAAAACTTTGAAAGAATAAAATTTGTACTTTATGATGCAAAAATACATATGAAAACAAAAGGGGTAGAAATAAAGACTATGATGTAGACATGTGTCCATACAAGTTTTTCCTTTATATCACTATAATTATAAAATATTTGAACTTCAAAATTCCAGCAATCAGTATTGTATGTAGCTGGTAATTACATAAAAATGTAGCCGAAATAAATATTACTTGAAAATCATAAGAGTCAGGATAAAAAACATGACATTTTTTAATCAAGAAATCAAAAAGAAATCACCACCAAAAGTTTTTTGTAAGTGCTAGTATACATCTATACGTGAACACTGGCGTTAAAAATATACTAAATGAAAATATAGGTAAATTATAGATAAATACAATGACAGTATAAAAATCTGGCAAAATGAGCAGGATGAACTGACAAACAATGCTACCACTTTCATAATTCAAATTTTATCTAAAATCTCACAAGATCATCTTCAAGTGAGTGTAAAGTGCTCCATTAGGACTGAATACTATTCAAATTTAAAGACATCTCCAACTGTTAAAAAAGATCCATCAGTTTAAAATGTTCATATGTAAGCCTACAGTTCAAGCAAAAAGAAAATGAAAACCTTTTTACCGAATTATTGATTAGCTTTTAGCGATATCAGCATGAATTTCAGGACAAATGTTGTATTGATTGTGACAGATGACAAATAGTCCATTATGAATTTATGGCCAGTAAATATAAATGTACAAATATCAGGATATAGAAAAGTGAAAATAAACTATGGTACAGTCAACATAAATTGATTGAAACAAAGACGTAAGAATCTATTCTATTGTACTAAATAGCTTTATGATACTAACAAATGGGTGAATATAAATATGCAACGTGTATCCTCAATGTAACAAGGATTTAATTTATTTGTTTATTGTATGTTTATACAGTTAAACCTGTGCCACAGTGAACAGCAAACATGAAGATACAAATTAAACCACTATTTTATGATTTTTTTTATACGCGCATCAGAAAAATAAAACAAACTTCCACCCCAAACTCAGAAAAAACCCAAACGTAACAAATTACTGAAAATTTAAACAACCAGTTTTTAATGAATTTACTGAATAAGTAAATTTTGAGGAACTTAGCTCTTTGCATGCATATTTGACTGTCCATGCCATAAAAATCAAACAATTAACAGGTCATTAGGACAAACCAATTACAACAATCATATCAACTGAGTACATATAAAAAGGAGCAAGTTAGAAGTTCGGGAAAAATCTTATGATGACATTTGTTCAAAGTATTTAATCAATTTGTTACAGTCAGTGATAAAAAACAACTGAATCACAATCAAGAGTACCGTAATTGTTCAACAAAGAACAGAAAAACGAAGTAAGAACAAACACAAACTGAATATAGTAAAGAAAACTAGACACAAAGATGATTTGGAATGGTAAGTAACTGCAACTAACAGAGCTTGAGTGACAAACATTAATACAGAGAATCTAGTACATACATGTACATACAAGTAAAGGATTTATAATCAAAGTCAAAAGGGACTTTTTGTTCAGTGGAATTGGTCACTGCAGTAACATCAATAAATACAGGTGAACACGTATATAATCTATTATGACAAACATACAGCATCTGTTACAGTATAAATCTAGACTCGGAACATAAAATGAATTATCTGACAAAATATTCACGGCAGTACAAAACCATGCAGTGTAAACTGAAAATATTATGGAGGAGTTACTTTAACCCATAATCTGTAATCTAATTCGTTACACCTAAGCTAACATGATTTGTGTACAATAATCCAAAGCATACCAATATAAAGCATTAATATCATATCTACATTACTGATACGACTCCTCAAGATGCCTGGTAACGGCCGTTTTAATATCGTAATGTAACACCAATTATGACTAATACACTTGAAGCAGAGAAATCTAAAACAAAAATCAAACTCAAGCAACCATTTGGATCACATTGGTAAAAACAGAAATTTATGGAGTTTATATTACTAAATTCTCTTCATATTTGCAATCCTGTTTTCCATGAAAACTATTATCAATTTTTGCAATATATACAAAATACATCAATTTAACAAATTGTCCAAAATGTTCACATACAATCCCAATCATTCAGACGTGTTCTAACAAAGCCATGTCTCATTAGTTAATCAACTCAACAAATTGGAGATAAAATCAAGATGCTATGTCTGACACAAACTTTCATCATGAAAAATGATGTTACACTAATACTATACAAACATCAAAGACAAGTTTGAAGCAATGTGTCAGCATGTATAGATTGGGATTTATCAATAAAAACATGAAATTTTGGTCCCAATGATGAACTGTTCACTAATGATAAAGTTGTTATCCAATCAGAATGCAGTACACTGGTCACATGATCGAAGCCAAAGAAATGATTAACTCTGTACACAATATGTACAACTAATGCACAGCCCCAGAAGGTAGTTACATTCTGAAAATAGACAAAATTTGGTGATATTATATAATACATATATACATCACATATATCCAACTATATAACTTAACTTTCCTTTTTATCAAGGTTTAACATTGCATAACAGCCAGGGTCATTTGGCAACTTTCCAGTTTTAATGGTGGAGCAGGACCCCAGGTGTATACATGGGTAGAACCACTGACCTTCCTAAATTACATTTAAGCAAGCTGGACAGCTTCCTCACAAGTGAAATTTGGCCATAGATGTATAATCTATTTTACTGGGTCATTTATACCACAAAATGTATATTAATTACACATAAATAGATAGACCATAGCCTAATGAAAAAAATCAAATAATTTCTTTTAAATTTTAGATTTATGAACAATCATTGAAGACTTATATGGCAGACATTGACAATGTGTTCATACAAAACAATAGACAAACAGAACTAAAGATATAACAAACTTATATACACATGTTGCACGACTCCTGATAAATGGCCCAAAATGAAACCAACCACAAAGAGAATGACAAAGACTAATGTACCTTACTGGTCTAAAACAGTCCGCAATCCTTCAGGTTGTTTTTAATAATGACATCAGTGACAGCATCAAACACAAATTGCACGTTGTTTGTATCAGTAGCGCACGTGAAATGTGTGTAGATCTCTTTTGTATCACGCTTCTTATTCAAATTCTCAAACTGTAACTGTATGTAGGCAGCGGCTTCCTCATATGTGTTGGACCCTAAAATAATCAGTTTACATAAATCTTTAACAACAACAAAGCTAAACTACCATACATAATTACCATCATAATTAACACTGAAGTCAAATTTTCTTGAAAATGATTTAATCTTCACTACAATTAAACCTATAAACTGTACACAGTCAATAAATGGTTACTGATGTTTTTTTTTATGTAACAATACAGGCATTCAATGTTAAAGTTTATGCAGCTTCAAACAAAAGATCAGACTACAAACCTGTGTACTCTGGGAAGCAGACACTCAGAGCTGACTTCTTGATTTTCTCCTCAAATAAATCTTTCTTGTTCAAGAACAGAATAATGGATGTTTCTGTGAACCATTTATTGTTGCAGATTGAGTCAAACAGCTTCATACTTTCCATCATACGATTCTGTAAAATACAAAGAAATCTTCATAATGTCTGACATCTTGCTCAGTACTCAGTATGTCATCATGTCTCATATTTTGCTGACTTAATGAGATGTGAATTGAACTCCATTTAAATAAAAATCATTGATATTTAATTGATGAATTTAGTGAATGGCAATGAAGTCCAATAAAGTGCTGAAAACAAGATATACACATATACCATATACGATAAAACCTCAAAACTGAGACCACCCTAGGGACCAAGAAAATTGGTCCTTAAGGTAGCGTAAGTGGCTACAAACGTAAAAATAAGCGAAAATGACATTTTAAGTTATTAACAATAATTTAATATCATACTATCATACCATGCAACAAAAAAACCGATCCGAATATGCAAAAATAGTGTTTTATCGCGATAAAAACTGCACCCCAATATCGACTCCACTTTATCAGCGAGAACGATCTAGGAGGCGGCGTTGTTAGGGGCTCCTTAAGGGCAATTTTGTATCAATCGATATTAAATTTGGTATCGCTTGCCGTATGTTAACATAAGTATTTGAAATTCGACAGATTATCAACATCAAGCGGATTAAAATGGGAAATAAGAAAAATAAGGCTAAGCAAGGTGTTAGAGTGTTCTCAAAAATTGAAAAATGTAGTTAGAAATCTCTTTCTCGCGGAAGTTGGTTTACGAATGCTAAAGATACCGAACTGCATAAATCTATATCCCGTAAAAAACTTGACCATAGTGACGTGACATATTGTGAAAATGGAAACTTTATGGTGGAAAATTACGTAATAAATATATAACTGCAACAATCATTTGATGTGCAAGAAAGGTGTGAATTCATTAACACATTGGTCGATTGGACTACTAGCATCTAATGTACTTTTAATATGAAATATATGATGAAATAACTGATCCGGAACGGTGGTCTTATTGAAGTGTGATATCGATATCATACTCTAACGCCTTGCTAATTATACTATCAATATGAGTCAATTTAGACCTTATATATGTCGCATCACATATTTCTTTATGTTTTGGCGGGAGATATAATAAACAGCAATATGGTATGCAGACACTTCACGCACCTTGCAATAAAACGCACACGATAAGAAAACGAGCTGTCAAAGATTGTTACCCCGTTAATGTTATGACGTACCATTTTTGCAAGTTTAATTAAATTTATATATTCCAGAGTCAGGTTTCAAACACAATTAAAGTTATAAAACTAAAATATATTTAAATCGCCAGTAAATTAATACAGGGAGACTGGGTCAACGAAAATTATTAATGAAATAAGTTATTTCAACGTGCACTTTTATTAAGCAACTCTGTATATTTTGGTAAAATATTAAAAAGCTATCAAACAAACAATAAGATGAAAAACAGTAACGCCTTATGGACATCGGACGCGCATGTTTTTTGAGAATCTTATATTATTCTGTTATGTATCCAATTACCTTTATATATTAGTATGTTTTTAAATGATTACATTAACAGTCATAAAACATAGACACTTTTCTACAAATCAATCACATCTTAAGTTCTTAATTTTACACTAAATGCATGGTTACCTTTCATTTAATTTATATAGCAGGTTTCCCCAGCCATATTCAACTCGATTTCCCAATCAGCCGTTTTCCCCGTTGAGAGCCTCTCGGTTGACGAGAAATCTGATGTACTGTGTATTGCATCGGTACGATATGATACTATTTTGACAAATAATTCGTAATTAAGCTCTTTAGAGTCATCTAAAATGGTGGGCGGTTTCACTAATTGATCCGCTAGCGATGAACAAATTTGATTGGTTATCAAATTTTAGTAGGCTGTATTAATTTATAGAATAATTGTGGATTACACAAGGTGATAATGATCTGACACTTTTATTGTTAATTTCTCGCTTAGAAAAAAACGCAGTGGGTGCTATTTTTGAACAAAGATTGCCGCCTTATTTGAAGATAGATTTCAAAGCGGTTTTCGGTATTTTGTAGCGGAAATGCTTATCTAGGGAACCGTGTCACAGAATTTTGATATTTGTTTTCGTTTTTATTTTATGGCGTATTACGTAATTGTCAGCGGGGTTCAGGCTACGGAATTTCTTTAAAGTCAAATATCTAAAGAACGGAGGACGTTATCAAAAATCTGTGACACGGTTCCCTGCATTATACCATGATTGTTATTTTAAGGCTAATTGTTGTAATATATCCTTATATATACAGTAGTGATCTTTATTCAAAAATATGAAAATTACGTGCGATATTGGTTTATAGAAGACAGACCAAGTACAATATTTGTTTCAAATCACTTGCAATAGACTCTGTATAGTGGGTTTATTAATGTATACAATTATGGTTGACTTTTTAAAACTATAAATTAGAAAAACTTGATATCACCATATAGCCACTTACGATACCTTAATTATCTGATTGGTCTGATTATCAGGTTGAATTCTACAGAAAATATCAAAAACTGGTCTAGAAATAAGTGGTTATTATAATGAGGTGGTCGTAATATTGAGATTGTCGCAAAGTAAGGTTTATATACACTGTTTTCAGCACTTGAGCTGTTCAATAAATGTATACACTAGTTAATAAATTTAGGACTTTTTTCAGTTCAAGGATATAACAAGTATCTGTTAACTATTTCTGTTATCTCCCATACTTCTCCATAAAACATCTTCCAGACATTATTCATTCAAAGTAAAATACAATCAAGTATATTATTTCCCCATTAGAAATGTATACATCATACCACTTATTATGTCAGAAGAATGAAAAAAGCTTCCCATTAGATTATGAATGTAATTTAACTTGGTCAGTATAGAAAGGAAATATTAAAAAACCACTGAACAATTTACTTCAGAGATAGAATTTATAAGTTGAGTGTTTTTCCATATAACAATCTTAGGTAATTACAAAAAATAAATCATCAAGTTCAAAATAAATTCAAAAGCAGTCAGTACATTTATCACAAACAAGATAAACAATAGGGCTGACATCTTGTCATACAGACTAATATACACATTATTTGTTAGACAGATGGTACAACAGCAGTATAAATACAATCAAAAGGGCACCATCCATACATATAGTCATATATAATAAATTATATTGTCATTGTACCTTAGCATGAAATAATCAGCTAATACAACCAGAAAATACCAATAGACCGGAGCTGTGAGAGGTTTATGTAAGAGTATATAACTATCATATTGGGACAACTGAATTAGACAGAAAGATGATATCATTATCTCAGTAAATGTTGTCTGCACAATAAAGGTAAGGAAACAAAACACTGTCATATACACTGAATAAAAACCCTTTAACATGAAACCATTTAGAGCTTATATAAATGACCATCAATATAGTAAAATGAGAAACTAGACCAAATCAAAGTACATAAAGTACTGATGGAAGGCTATTTTAGAAATATGTATTAATGCCGGAGGACGGCGATATCGTTAATTCTTTGTCTTCTTGTTGTCTAAATCACGTCTGTTGTGTAACCACATGGCATGAATGAACATGTAAAAAAGATCGGAGTCGTACAACTACTCTTAAACACTATTGTTACGCTTACAAAATTAAATGTACACAAACACAAACAAGTTTTACAACTTATACATCTTTATAAGAATATTTAGCAAACTTTTTACTGCTCACACAAAGAACTATTTTCTTAGGGAAGAAAAAGGTCTGATGACATCCATGTAAAATGTTCTCAATAGGATCTACATTTTAACTGGTTCCCATTCCAAGTTTCAGTGCGCCAGAGTCAAAGGGAACCAGTTTAATCTATATTTTGGTCAGAACATTGATTGGTCCACATTGAAAAAATACATAGGGTACAAAGACAAATTTATTATGAAATGCAAAGCCGGAATATCTTTTTTTGAAATACATGTATTAATTATTCTAATCAAAGTTTTGCAGATTTTTTGTTCTGGTTTACTTTGGTATACAAACTTTTGGAAAATTTGGTCTGACTGACATTAGCATCATCAAACTATATTATATAGTCATGTATATGCATTTGTCCTTCTTGGGCCTATGCAGATAGAAACGGTGATAAATTGCCTTCCAAAAATACATAAAATTCTAGTAATATACAGGTAATTAAAAGAAAAGGAAGATATAGATACACTGAAGGCTAAACATTTTTATCACCTGTATATCAGGTAAAGACAAACATTTACAGTTACTGTATATGATACTAATTTCTGTTTAGAAATATAACACTTTTTCTGAGCAGTACAATTCTGAACAGAGAACAATCTCCCAAGAAACAGTATAAGATTACTGTTTAATGATGGTAATAACCTGGTCTAGGTGTGGTCAGCACTCATCTTAACCTTTATTGGGACTAATTCCGGTATCATTTGGTCAGAATTGCTGTGCCATGTAACTATTAACTATATATGAATCGCAAAATTAGTTATGGAAAACTTATATCAGCATGAGTAGGCAACTTTTGTAGAAGCCACATGCCTGCTGGCTGTGAGTGATCAAAATTCACATGAATTCCTAATAGAATGCATAGCATTGAACTTAACATATAGTGCGTCATATAAAAAAATTACCATTTCTTGGTCTTCAGCCAATGTAAGATCATATTCACTCATGGCAACAATAAATATAATGGCTGTAACTCCTTCAAAGCAATGGATCCATTTCTTTCTTTCTGATCTCTGACCGCCAACATCAAACATTCTATAAAAGAACAAGATAATGTATAAATTAACTATGTATAAAACTATGCAACTGCTTAATAATCAAACTGATCAGTGAGTTATAGATTATTGCAGCACTTAAATAAGCCCCAAGAATGTGACGTAACAACAGGCTCAGGACTTACGGATATTTCGAGACAAGGCATCTGTTATGTACAATACAGGCACTGGGTCCACACAGGTATAAATTATAAGCAGGTAATGTAATCATTTGTAAGTACAATTATGTGCCACACAATCATTTATCAATACCAGTACTTCATCACTGATTTGGTGAAAGTTGATATACAAGGCAGATTGCATAACAGAAGTGCGCACATGTTCTACAGGTAATATTATGATATTGCTTTAAGTATTAGAAAAGTAATAATTTTCAAATATTGGCTTTTTAAGATTGTTTTATTTTTATTATATTTTGCAGATGTTCCAAACCAATCATAACAAGTATAGCCAAACAACTACCAGGTACACAGTATGACTTTACGCCCATTTCTAACAACTGCATACACTACAAGAACCAGTAAACAATATCAAATATCTCATACCCTGAAGCTTCACATGATCTACGGTATATAATGTACTTTCTGGAACAAGGTTAAGGCAATGAAAGAAAATTATGATTGAATATAACAGGAGATCTAATTCAGAAAGCTGAACTACGGAAATAGAAGCTACATGTGCACTGTGAATTCAAATAGGAAATGATCCTAAGATCCTAATTAAGATACTCTTGGAAAAGGTAGGGCGAGGCATTTTAGTTATAATGACTCAATATGACATATAGTATTAATAACGTTTTTATTCAATGAGACATGGGCCAATTCAATCAGGGTAATACCAGCTCAACACTACTCTTAGAATCTGAATGCAGTCTTTGGATTGGTCAATTTCAAATTAGACACAACCAATAAGATGCTTGAATTTGAAAACTGGTTTCTAAGCTTACTTTACAACCTTTATAGACCATAGTCTATTAGAATCTCTTTTAAAATCAACTTTTGATTGGTCAATTTCAAATTGGAAACAACCAATCAGATGCTTGAATTTAGAGACTGATATATTTATAGAGACTGATATATAAGCTTTACAACCTTTATACACTACAGTCTACCAGAAATTATTTTTATATCAACATTAGAGGAAGATAACATCAAATAATTATTAAATACATAATTACATGATCAAGCACATCATTATTATCCAAGAGCAACAGTTAACAAAATGTGGGTAGAATAGAATGTGATCTTTATTAAATTATAAAATATTTCCTGATGGAAAGATAACATAACATAATGCACAGTTACATCTCAAGAGTTCTCCAAGATAAAATGTGTAAGGATTCAATGATGTCACTCACATCAAACGTATTATATGATAAACAGACAGACAATGTAATTATATGATGAAAGTTATGTAATTTAACAAATATTTTAGTATAGCATCTCATCTGTCAATATGACATCCAGATTACAAGTGTAGAAATCCTGGCATTCCAACCTAAGACTGAGTGATACAAAGATACGAATAATTGAAGAGATAATTGAATAATTGAGAAGATAAATATAACACTTAAAAAAAATGTGAAGTTTCACTTGTCAACAGTTACCAGTATATCTACTAAGTATATAACACAGTATAAAAGCTAATATTCAGAACGTTGGGGTTCTAATAAGGAAACAGATGCTAAATAATCATGTATTAATGTTAAACAAGAGATTTATAGAATTAGATACAATTTGTTTACAAATTCTCAAATTTGGACTTGTACATTAGACATTATTTTTTTATAATACATGAAAAAAATGTTTATATTATATAAATAACACTTTGTTTCAAGTTATTTTGTGAATTTGTTTGGATTCTAAAAATAACAAGAAAAAAAATAGATGCACAAGGTTCATCTACAGATATAAACAATGCTGCTTCACTTTCAAGCTCAGAACAATGAATGAAAAAAGTACTGAAAAACAAAAGTTTATAGTCTCCTACTATAAAGAATACATAACAACATAGAAGGTTTGACCACTCTATGAATAACATTGTTAATTACCAATTAGCATCCCATATAAATTATTAAACAAACGTATCTAGAACTATACACATCTAACAACCCATCATACATAACTATCATAAAATTGTATCTGATATATAATTTATTCATCCATCTAGTAAAACTTAAGTTCATGAGTTACAATACAACATAGCAGAACAGCTGGATCTCACAGGATGCCTAACACATCAATAGATTCTAAATCCTCCCAATTATGTATACATAGTCAACAAACCCAAGTTATCTTCTTTTCACTATGTTGAACAAAAAAGTACATCCCTGCAATAACTTTATGATCATGGGCAAAATTTAGTTATTTTTTTCACTGGGTTTTCATGTCACACCAATAGCCAGGGTAATTTGACCACTTTTCAAACTTTACATAGGATGAAGTCCCCAGATGTGCACCTGGGAATACCACCCACCTTCAGTTAGTAAGTTAGCTGGACAGCTTTATCATCTGGTCCCAGGATTCAAACTCACAGCCATGAGGGGCTAGTGATTACTAGTTAGAGACCAAACCACTTGCTTACAGAGGCCCCCAATTTTGGTAAAACTGTAGAAATTAAAAACGAAAATGTTACATTCTCTATCCTATTTCATCCTGATGTGCATGTACAGTATTACATCATTATACCAGACTAGTACCTCAGACAGGATATGATTTAGGATATTTCCTGACAGTATGATCATGATAATTATTCAGCAGATATAATGATGTGTTTATTTCATTTTAGTACTGAATATTCTTTTTTTTTGTATCATCCTTTCCGGAAAATGGTGTCGTGAATTAAGACAACACAACGTTAACATGCTCTTAGGCCAACAGCCTGTTTTGTCTCACCATAGTTAACTAACAGTTATTTGCAGAATAAATTACAAAAAATACTCCTGAATTACAGAACACAAAATATTAATGACCAAAGAATCGTGTTTCCATAGTGACTGAAAAGACAAAATCTCGAATTGAATAAAGACTTCCAACAGTTCAAACTTTGTAAACAACAGTTATGTTTACAGACTTTCATATACTATAATTGAGGTACAAAACTAATACTTAATGTACAAATGTCTATCAGAATGATTTAATCAAATACCACAAATAAAAATATGAAAACATTGTTAGCCTAATGACATACCAAACTACAACGTAATACCCATACAACACAAACCTACAAAACAATGCAACTCTTCATATATCAAACGTAGATGACAGTAGTGTCCAACCAGAGGCTGCAGAAAACATAAATGAAGAATTGACTTCAACTCCGAAGAACTCACTCCCCAAACATCATTATCAACACTAACAAGCAATACTTGATTTTGGTTACAGTTTCATGACTTCAAACAACAAAGAATTGCACCAAATATTGATAGTGTTGAAAGTTTTTTTTAGAATATGGACCAGCTAGGAAAGAGAAGTACAGGGTATGAATATATCACTGCACCAACAGATCTGCAGACAACAAAAACAGGGTAATTATCATACTACTATTATACTGAAGAGATCCAATCAACAAGTTATGCCATTCAATGAAGGATATGGTTGAAGACAACAGACCTCTCCACAACTAGCACTGAATCATATCCAATTGATTGTTTGGTCCAGGAAAATAAAGTTACATGTTTAGAACAAGAATAAAACTGTATGGATGGAATTATGCAAATTTTGTGACTGACATCACACAGAATTGTGACATTTTAACTTTTCATACTGATAATTTATACATTTGATATCAATTTGTTGATTAGAATAATGGAAATTTGTATTTGTATTAAAATATCTAAGCCATTAGCACAGTGATAGTATTAGATAATTAATCACATGTGCGTAATAGATCTCTAAAATAAAATGGCAACCTGTGGCAACTTGATGAAAATGACAATCACAACATACTGATGAGTTTTAAACCATATTTGTACAATACTGCAAAAATGATTTATGAGAACACATTATATCACTAATGAATAAAAATCAAAGACTACAACAAAAATTTTGTTGTTTTTTTGTGCCCCTAGGACTACATTATAGGAAGAATAGAGCCAATATTAAATATGAACACCGAACTGTGGAAGTCATCACACGTTTTAAAGATATATTAATGGTCAAAATGATTTTTTTGTTTTTCCAAAAAAGCTTTATAACACTATTCCTTACATAATAATATGAGTATTCACCAATTTCTGCAACTTGAAATCATAATTTTGTGCATTTAATTGCAAAATCGTTTTTCTTATTTGACTAGGTTAGTCAAATAAGATTTATATTTGCCGCGAAGCATTCCGATTGTTTCCGTAAATATTCAGAAATAGTCACGTGATTAGCGTCTCTCCATATAAGGAAAATCAAAACAATGGCGGATCAAGCGGGAGGAATCAAAAGAACAAGAAAGAAAATGTCCGATTCTGAAAGAAAAAGGAGGAAATTAGAAAGAGACAAGGGTATTGCTCAAACAAGAATATACTTAGGCAGTGAAGCAAGTCGTTGGAAAACTTTGAAGGAAGAAATTCGTGCGAAAACCGACCGTGAAGTCGCAACGTTTTTGATCGACAGGTAGTCTCCGTATGCAAATGAGATGAATTCCGAACGTAACCGATCTCTTCCGAGCAGTTTGAAAATGGCAGCTTGTTTGAAAATAAGTAGAATCGTATCGGTTTGCATCGAGTTTATTAGAAGAAAATATACAGAAAAAATATTGTCAAACATTTTTATAATCATTGAACTTATGATTTACAGTGAAATTTCGTGAATGTAAGATATACGATAAAATGATAATATTGACCATTAATATACCTTTAACTTCTTTCAGTGGGTATAATAATGCAAGAAACTAAGAATAATGTCACTTTTCAGGTTTTTCTTTTCATAAACTCATGCATATTTCAACTTGTATTTTCCTTACTTTGCAAGTTTGCAACAAAGCTATATTCTAAGAAGGTAACAGAATACTATTACAAGAGACAGTAATAAGTGACTCACAATCTTAGCTGAACGTGAATACAGTCTTATAGACAACATGATCATTCTATTAGTACACATCTAAAACTTTTATGGTCAGGTATTTAGCACAAGGCCATAAAAAATAGTCATGTTTTCAGTTACTTGACCAACTCTATTTTTTGAGAAGTTTTCCAACACAATAATCAAACTCAAAGAGAACTGTTTATGTCTGACCAAAACTGACCACCAACTAATGTACAATACATGCTAACTACATGATGTAAACATCAACGTCAAGCTAAGGTAATGCAAACAAATGTGACTGTAATTACATAAAAACTTCCTCACATATACTGCATACAGTTACATAAACATTGTACAAAAATGTGCATCATACAAGACAGAATTGACCTGAAGCAAACATGAATGTCGTTCTTGTTGTACAAATTTTAACAACAAATTCTCTAAAAAACTTCACAAGTCAACAACAAACATCAAAGTCTTCATTAAATCCACACTTGTGTTAATGCGTAATTAAGACCAAAACAATGTAGCTTCATATTCTACCTATTTGTGTCTAGCAAGTACATAGATCAAGACCTACACATACCAGCATATATCAATTTCTCACTTCGTATTACTCAAAAAGCATCATATTAACAATGAGACAACTTACACAAATACGGACACAAAAGGCAATTTGAATTGGGAACCAGTCATAAGACTCAGGACTGTGATTAGCTGTTTTTTTTTATCTTCCATTATATATAATAACAGAGAGTGAAGCTAGAAACCAGTCATATGACTCGAGCCCCTGATAAGGTCTTTTTTTAACTTCCATCATATGGAATATGATATATGATATATATATAATAACCGGGAGTGAGGCTGGGAACCAGTCGTAAAACTTATGCATCTGATAAGTTGTTTTAAGAATTGTTAAGGATGTATTGGACGTCTACCAATGGGTTAAACTATATTTTATTTCTACCGGTTTCAGTATTTACCATACCTTCATCAGGAAAATAAAAATTACAGTTATTTTTAACTTCAATTTGTGTATTGACCAGTAATGAGTCAGCATCATACATTAGTTAAATTGGCTCTAAATAGCATGAAATATTTGATTTACATCAGTGAGAGAATAAAACCTCCAATTCCAAATTAATGTGCAAAAGAGAATTAGTCTATCTGTATCCGTAGCTTTGTTTAGCAACATATTGAATAGATTAACCTTACACAAATTTAGAGGCAGCATAATGTCCTTATCTACAACTTGAAGACTCATGAGCAGACACAGATACAAATATCTGAACTAGAATCGATTCTACAACTATACAAATATGAATGTGTTAAATTAAACCATAGAGGAACAAATGAATGCATGTATGTATCAAAAGGACACTATGTATGTATTAGTTGTAACTACCTGTACCTGTACATGGTTATTGGGACATTGATTAAAACTGACTTCACTGTATACATAGAGACTTTCTAATGACTTGATGGAATGTGCAAATTAATTTCTACTGTAACAGAGCTGTATATATAATACAAATATGTATTTCTAGTAGTCTGTATGCCTGTCAGCCTGATTAGCTCAGTTGGTAGGGCAGCTAACTTACAGGTTGCAGGTTTGAGCCCCACATTGGGAACTTTATTTTCTGCCTACCATTACACCACATACAATATCATCAGATGCACTGTTTAGAAAATGGATCAGACGAAATAAATAAATCAATGAACTAAAACATTGACTAAGGATTCAACAAGAGAACTGTACTAGTTCAAACATCAAGGTTTCCATAAAGGTACTACATCAATTACTGCCTGATGAGTCACAGATTAAAAATTTGAAATTAAAAACCTTCTGTTTCGCGATCTGATGCGTACAGACTGATACTGAAGAAGTTGAATAAAATGCAGACACTGTGCACTAATGGGTCAAACATATTTTGAAAACTCAGCACAAAAGATTCATTTAAACAAATTATTATATATAACATCCAATAAACTTTTTAAGAAAGAAGAAATTCTCTCACGAACATTTTGTCAACATACTTTAAATTTTATTTATGATTTGATTAAAAGTCAAGTGTTTTGTGTACTTCTATTGTACAGTGCTAAGCTAAAGTACAATCTTAAACCCAACAATCTATAGGAAAGATATAACTGATTAAACAGGAAATACCCAACAATTTCAAGTAGCTTTATTGAATGTTTTCCCAGTAAACAGAACGAAAGATGGAACTGATAGATTTATATGGAAAAAATATCAGAATAAAAAATGTAAATAAAAGAATCATATAAATAAATTATAATCATTTAAAATACAAAATACATGTAATTAGATACCAAAGCATAAATCTTATCTCAAGTCAATTTAATTTCAAAACTATACTAGTGCAATTTAGTTTGTTTGTATACAAAACAAGTACACTTGACATTTATCTATTGTCTATGCGAAGTAACATCAGATGTGAATAATAGTAAACACGCACTTATAATACAAAACAAAAGACGAGGAAATGAATATTACATGAACAAGGATCCTAGTCAAACAATTCGTTTACTTAAGTTATAGTCCGTGGTATTTTTTCTGACCTTTTCTCAGAATACCTTTCATCATATCCATTGTAATCATAGCTGTCATAACACAAAATTGTACTAAACACAGACTTTACTTGTACTTGAGGCTTTGGTATAAAGTGGCCAAATTATTCAGACGATTGAAGTTACAACATAAACTGTACAGACAGCATAAGTGAAACTGTTTGATAGGCTTTAGACGTTACATACAGTCCGGTAGACAATAAATCAGGGGAACAGATTGTCTAACAATTATGCAGAAATGTAAATCCTATGATAATTGTTTTTTTCTATCAGGGAATACACATCACAGATGTTTAAGCCAGAAATTCCTCGTAATGAAAAAAAAAAGCAATAGAACATTTAATAGCTTTGTTTGAAATCTCTTCTTTTGGTGGAATGTCCGTCAATTTGGAAAGTTGATGGTATAACTGTAATACTGTCGGAAGTACTGGTATATGAGCTATGAATTTATCACAACATTCAAAGTAAAAAAATTAAAGAAAATTATGAATTATGAAATATCAGTCAATAAATTTTGACAATTTGTTTATCAGTTCCGATTATATCATAATTAATCATGTACAGTGTTTGATGAGTGACTGATGAGTGATTGATGAATAAAAGAGATATTCTGAGTTTATATTGAACCATTACAAGTGCTAGAGCGGATCATTTTTGTCACACACAGACAGGCTACAGAGGAAGAGATCAAATTCAACGTACAGTTGACTGAAAAATACTCCATATATATTTTGGTCTCACACTTGAGGAAGAAAAAAGCTTAACAGACAAAACCTAACCAAGATCTGAGCTGGTTAGAGAATAATTAAGTCTGTATTTTGAATTTTATTGAGGGGAAATCCTTTCAACACCACATAAGTCACACCCCTGATATATTTTTTTCAGAGACATATTTGCTGAATGTCTGGTAAGACATGAAAAACATCACATAAGGAAGGAATTCTCTCATCACACCAGAGACTTAGTCCTAATTTTACAAACAAATGAGTTCCATGTTGACAATACTGAATCCTGTATAACACATTGTATTGATGTGTAACTGTTTCCATGTGAAGCATTTATTGATAAAACTACACTTACTTGAAATGTAAATCTTTGAAGGTGAAATGTGTTTCAACAATACCAGTTGTTTTCACTCTAGTTCTCAATACATCTTGTTCCGTAGGGACGTATGTGGGCAAAGATATTCTGTCCAATGAATTCAAATAACTGTAATAACACAATATTAGTATTAAGTATACGTAGTCATACAATCATAGGGTGTGTGAATACCCATTCAGCATCTAAAAATAGAAAGAAAATAAATATAATAATGCAATTAATGGTGTCAAACAACAGAAGGAGTATCTAGCAGTGTTTCACTAGCCAGTAAGGTTTGATTCCGGTGACATGCCCAAAAAAATATGAGTCAGTAGGTAGGGATTTTTCTTTATTTTATTCTATTTTTTACATATATCGGCAACACTGTAGAGGAATATGTGCACTATAGCATTAATGAGTAGTGAAAAATACAATTTTGCACTACAATTAGGATGCCATAAAACTTGCCGTCGGCAGGTGAAATATTGGGTTGGTCGGATAACTGGAAACAAATCTTTTCTTTTTTTTAGGCCTAATGACAACATTTATGTAAGAAACTGAGGGAGAGATTTCATCACATTATACTCCTCATCCATGTTGGAACATGTAAATCTCTCAAGAATGACAATTAAGCATTCAAGATTCAGAAAAATTGCTCCAGTTGATATGAACATAAAATTGAAATACAGACTGATAATAATAATGTATATGTAAACCATAGACGAATTTCCCACAGTAGACTAAACCATAGAACAGTTGACCAGAGTAGATTAAACCATGCACAAATAAACCAGAGAATATTTAACCATAGTAGATTAAACAATAGATCTGGGATTTCCCTGACGCAGGTTTCTTGCATCCCTGACACGGTATTCAGACGAGGGACTCCCATTGAGAGTGACCATCGCATCCTCGGGACTCATTCCGACTCCGAATTTGCCCTTGGCATTTTCTGTTAGAGATGGGAGTCCCGGGGACCCTCGGGTGAAAAATCTTAGGGAAAACCCTGCATAGATGATTAAACCATAGTAGGCTAAACTATGGATGACTTAACCATACACTAGACCACTGAACAGTTGACAATAGTAGATAAAACCATAGATGATTAAAACAGAATATTTAACCAAAGTAGGCTAAACCATAGAAGAGTAGACAATATTATAATAAACCATAGTGGACGAAACTGTAGAAGATGCATCACATATGTTCTCTAAACAGTCAGTGCCTCTCCTGGCAACATGTCTTAAATTTCTAGTCTAATTCACATTAACAACACTCGGTTTTATACATGGATAATTACAATCATTAAAGAATGCACTTCAATAATATCATGCAACAAAATCTGTATCAGATGTTATGAATTAGATCATGTAAAAACAGACAACAAATAGTTCATTATTTCAACAGATATCAGACATCTGTAGTTAGATGGTACTATAACATGGAAAGTGTTTTAACATTGATTAGATGATTCATGTTTAACATGGAAATTGCAATTTATCAAGTCAAGTTAAGGCAACTTACCAGGGGTTTAGAATGCTATGTGAAAAGAGGGTATACAGTAAGCATAGGGCAATATAACTAATGTGCAAACAAGGCATCAACACCATACATGACAAAGTTTTAATTTACTATTTATAACAAAAAAACAAGAAATGGAATTAACTGAAACAGGAAGGTTATTATAGTTTTGACTAAGCAATTTAGAAATATGATAATTTAAGAACTATATAAGACCCATATCCCTTAACAGTATACATGATGACAAACAATGCTAATGGGGGATGTTAGATAGAAGGTTTTTGTTCTGCTTAGCTGGATAATTAACACAGCAATATATTAACAAGGCCACGAAAAGGACAAAGTTCACATTAAAAGCCTGACATATGGTGACTGTTTACCTTATTGATAATGAAACAAATCATATCAGATTTAATTATCTGATCAATAATTGACATTTTCTACAGGCTTATAACCTGTATTTATCCCGACAAAAATGCTTTTACCAATCCCAACAGTTATGCAGGAATTACCTGCAGATTATTATAAATTAAGTAATGTTTTCACCTTTTATAAATCAAAAACAAAACATTTTTCATCAAGTGATTGACTGTGATATAGATTGTGTCAACAAAATGGAATTTAATTAACAAGTCGTTGCTTTCTGTCTGCCAAACTCAATGAGCTAAGCTTTTTTATGAAACATTATTACCATACAAAAAATGAGCGCAACAATATTCATATTTAAAGTGGAAGAAAAAAAAACAACAGACTTCAATCTGTCAGTGTTCTATAAACCAGGCAAGCACTGGGCATTGAAATCACTGTTAGTCTAATTAAACCAAAGTTTGTCTACAGTATAGGTGACCTTGCTTCTTGTATGATAGTATTGATTAGTTTTTCTCAGATTACATGGAAGAATATCAAGCAAGAAAAACACCAGAAGTGTCTAGTATCTTATAACCATACACTCAAAGCTTGAGAATACTCATAGTAGATAATAAAACCGCAAGGTTACATAAAGTTTAAACAGTGAAACAGATAAAACATGTCATAGCCAGAAAAAATACTGTCCTACAATACGAATTGTATAACATTACACTCTTATCTATCAAATTTAATATTTTCATTGGCATGGCAGTAGATAAAGCAGTAACTAACAAGTTTTTTATTCATTTTATACTAGCTAATGGGTTATAATTCAACTTAAATAAGTAAGTATTCCAGCAATGTCGAGAAGCCAGCAT
Source organism: Lutraria rhynchaena (assembly GCA_008271625.1). NCBI lineage: Eukaryota > Metazoa > Mollusca > Bivalvia > Venerida > Mactridae > Lutraria > Lutraria rhynchaena. Next base: position 979,800 of record VIBL01000130.1, read on the forward strand.
TTGAGCCGATGTAAACTTGAACCACAGATCTGAGGTAATAAAACCACTATTTAGGAGATTGTCCTCCAAGCTAAAATCTCATATCTTGTCTTTTGATGTTTATAAGTTAATAACAATAAAACAATGATAATAACAATCATACATTAATCCAATGGGATTATTGATCTGAATATGTATTTGAACATTAAAATTCTTTTGAAAATAATAATTGGATTTGATCTCCGAGACTATCCTCAAGTTCTATGACCTTGGGGGGGGGGCTGTTCTTACATACTAAACATCCATGTTATTATCAGTTTGGCTATGAGAGTTTAACTGCATTAACTTAGGATGAATATTTTACCAGCAGGAGTTAAATAACTCCCAACTTTATGCAGAGTGAAATCCTGCATCTGAGGTCAAATATATAATGTTGAATGGATATACACTATCAAGGACAGTAAATTCTGCATTTAAAAATATGACATGTTGTGCCTTATATATATACACATATGGATATGTAGGTAGTTTAACAAACTAGGTATGGAAAGGTGTTATTCAAGGTGTGAGGCAATAAGCTAATTATCATTTAACACATTTTTTCCTTGTTCATCACAGAATGAAAACATCTTCTTTCATTGAAAAATTATCATGGGTGAAAGTTGAAAATTTTTAAAAAAAATCGGAAAACTTGACATCGATGCCGCAGAAACATTAAAACCAGCAGGGTCCGGACCTGGGAAAAAACGGAGGTTCCGAAAAATTCTAGATAACTTTTAACCACAGAAGAGTATATCAAACAAAACATAGACAAATTGATCAAATAATAGAATTATTGTTGTTAATAAAATAAATGGACTATGCTGTACCAGTCTGTTTCTTCCGAAACTTGTTCAATAACTCATAGCAACCTCATTCACAGAGTAATGTAATTAATCAGATTGTACTTAAACAAGCATTATACATAAATAATTGTTCTTTGATCCTGAATGAATAATATTATAACCAATTACTGTATTTCTGTATAAATATATTACACTTACGATGGAGGAAAACAATAATAATGCGTTCTTTATACACAACATAAAATATGGGTACAAAGTTTATGTTAATCTAACATTTATTCACTTACAGTCCTTGTATCAACTCAAACCAATTATTTACACACTTGAAGGCTAGCTGCGAAACCTTTACCAATTATTTTACCCGATCTAATGTTTGAATGTAACAAAGATGAGTTGATAGGACAAAAATGACAAATTTCAAATTTCATTATTGCCTGAGTTAAATAAGAATGCTCTATTGCCAACATGAAGTTCTATAGAGGTAACAACACTGAAATGAATTGTTCCCATATTATTATCATCTAAATTTATACAAGCCAAGGATTATTCTGAACCAATCCATAGCATTTCATTCAGTAAATGACAACAATACATGGTATGTAATTATCAGTCAGTTTACAACTAAATGCTTCACCATAACAATAAAGATGTATACATCAAACTATGGTACTTTTTCATAATTGGACACCTTTAACTATTAAACAGTTTAAACACTCTTTGTACAAAAGAATGTACACAATAGTAATTTAAATAAGTACTTCAATTATGCAACTTGTAAGCGTGAAATCTTAGTTCTTCAGACACAAAATATGAAAGGATTGATCAAGATACAAATGGTCCAACTGGCCTCTATGTGCACATTGGGACTTTCAGTTTGTATTAACAACAAACTTGTAACAAACATCTGACAGCTTATAAACACATACCTAGTAAATTGTGTCCCTTAGTACAAATTGATAGAGCCATACACTAAATGGCTTCCTTTAACCCCATGTTGGCAGTTGGCAAAAGAAAAGCTGTCAAAACAATTGCAAACTAAACAAAAACTTCACAAGAACGAATTAAAACCATTTGTTGCAAACAAATATTGCTAAAAATAAATATTACATCATCAATTTACACTGCACAATAATAGTATAGTAACTTAATGAGATTTTGGGACCAAGATAAAATTCCTAGCTTACTGCAATACCATATACTTACTATTCAGCTGAATCATTCAATTGATATTCTCTTGAACGACTAACACAATGTTGTACGCCAGAATCAACCCATAACCTCTTCATAATGGCAGCTAGTTCACCAGATAAATCACCTTCATCAGCATTTCCAGCAAGTCCAAAAAATTGTCTAGCATCATCCTGTAAATATACAATACACAGATATTGTACATACATCAAGGATATAGAGGAGGCTGAAGATATGGCAGATAATTGCCTATGTTAAACTGTGACATTGTCACTGGTGTTTAATGCCATTTTCAACAATTTTTCAGTTATATATGGCGACTGGTTCACCTAACCAGTCTTCCTGGACTGAACACTAACCAGTACTAACTTACCCTTCCACAACGAGCTGGCAACTTCTCTACTTCTCCATATGTGGAGGAAAATCGGCATTTTTGTCAAATTTTCATAGAAGGGTATGACCTGCCGCGACTGGGATGTGAACCCAGATCTCAAAGTTAAAGTTACAAGTCTAGAATGCTAACCACTGGACCATGATCGTGCCCCAGATGAGGTTGGAACTATGGCAGATAATTCCTTATGTTAAAGCCAAGTTGGAATTGCAATATGGTTGACAGGACACTGCTTGTCAGTTTAGGAACAAATGAGAAAAACATGCTTCCATGGTCGATGAGAACATCTTAGAACAGAATGTAAACAGTACATTTTATGGCTACAATATCTAATAATAACATATTATTACATATGCTATAATTGTGTAAAGAATACTGCCACTTTTTATAATACTTGTCATATTTATATTCATTTTCCACTTTATATATTATCACTAAATAATAAATACTCCTGTAAAACCTATTATTATTGACTATCAAAAATTTATGCAGATATTACAGGATATGAATGTATCAAGATGTACCATACAGATAATGTATTAATCTACACTTATATCAAGATCAGTAACGATTTATACAGGAAATAATACACTGATACAATAACACAGATCTAAACAACACCAAGTCATAGATATTGTTTATTTATTTATTTACGTATATCCAATCTACAGCAGGGTGTACAGTGTTAGAACTCAGTAACTTTGACAAGTGAATCAACTATTTAATGATAATTTTAGGAGACATATAAAACTTCCTAGTTGAGATACAGTCTTATAGTCATTCTGTCATATCACAGTGAACAAATATATACACTGATAAAGATGGTCAGTTTATCAGTCACATACTTTCGTCAATTTGAACATACATCAACAAACAGCTACATCAGGACTTTTTCTAGGGGTTTTTGGTAACCAGGGGATACAAGGAATTACGATACATATGTACAAACAACTTAAGGCTTAATAAATGCTTGAGATTTTTACCAAACATGGGTACACAAATATAATTGGCTGCAACATTTCATGGTAACTAAGTTGAATATATTTTTTCTGATAAAGCTTGAATTATCAAGATCATATACATCATATAATATACCCTACATTAAACCCACAAAAACTATCCATTATTTCAGACAGCTTGTAAGAAATTTATCCATCAAATATTTAAACACAACAATGCCAACATAATAATGTTCAGTTCATGAACTAATCATAAAAAGTTCATGAACATTTCATGCAAAAGAAGTCTACCACAATTTCCATACACAGATTACAAGAAACTTACAGAAAATGTCATGTGACACTTCAATAAGCTAAGCAGAAACTTGCTTAATTATTAGGACCAAAGTAACTTAAAAGGAATTAAATCATTGCCATGGTAACGGTGTACACACAGCAATACAATAACACACTAAGCACAGGGTTATTTAATTAATTCAGAAATGAAATAGACATGTAGAAACATAAAATGGAGAGAAATGAATATGTTTGTGGAACTTTTATTCAACAATTACATGGTACCAACTTAAATGCCAATTGTTTTTTCACTGGGTTTAATGCTATTTTTCGACAATTTTTCAGTTATATATGGCGACAGGTTCACCTAACAAGTTTTCCTGGACTGTATACTGACCAATACTAACATACCCTTCTACAATGAGCCAGCAACTTCTCCATGTATGGAAGAAACTAGACATTTTTGTCAAATTTCCATAGAAGAGTATGACATACCACTACAGGGATTTGAACCTAGATCAATGGGTTACAAGTTCAGCACACTAACCATTGGACCATGGTGGCGGCCCCTTAAATGCTAAGTTGGGATCTGACAATATATGTATATATATTACAGACTCAATAAAGCTATCATCTGTCTTATTTATGATCACTTAAATTACAGCTCACAAATGTAGGTAACACTATGCTAACAGACACACACACAACTATACACAACAAATTTTATACAAATGGTTCAATATGAACTCGAAAAAAAATTTTGATACAAATTAATCATGACACTACTGGCATGCAATGTGCACTCTTAATTAATTCTTTTATGATCTTAGGATTAATCTGAAACAAGCAACTTGGAACAATTTTGCAAATATACAGTTTGCATGACTCATCAAATTTCTGCTCATGTATATGTGTCATTTTAGTGGGTGAAATAACAAAATCAGAGACATACAACATAAACATAATACTATAAAACTTTCTACTTTCAGCCAAGATAAAACACAATGTCATAACAACTATTTAAATGATTTTGATAGAAACATCAACATAGAAAGCTTACAAGTTACACCACAGGCTACTTTGAAGTTTAGTGATATGGTGAAATAAACATAGGATCAGTAACTACTCATTATCACTCACTCAGCAATGATCTCACATTTCAGTCAAGTGTTATGATACAAATTGGGATGGCTGTGGTTATATTAACATACATTTCACAAATGGTTATAACGACTATAGCTAAAAATCTACAATGTCAGTCTTCACGCTATCCCACGATTATGTATACCTCAAGTCACGAAATGAACATCAATGTACAGTTTACTTTCCGAACAGGAAAATTACTATGTTTACTTGTTGTACCTAAATTGCATCAGTAAATTGTTATGGTGAACATCCCTATAATTATATTCAAGGTTCAATATGCATCAACATGAAGTGAAACCACAAGAGTTAGACACCTCAAAAAGTCAACCAATAGACACATAATAGTAAACCTCACATTGTGACTGCCTCAATATTATGACCACCTTGCTATAATGACCACTTTTTTTGAGCTTTCAATAACTCCCCTTTAATTCAACTTGATAATGTGACCATCTCATTATTACGGCCAATTTCTTGGGTCCAAAAGGTGGTCTCATTATCAAGGTTTTACTGTACATATTTATATTCATATCTGTCAACTATAGAATTTTATAGAGAAGAGTCTGGGATTTTTCTTTATGCACCCCCCCAAGAACTATTTAGAGTGACCTTGGACCACTGTCAGACACTATTACTTGGTACCTTGCAGGGCCTAGGGTCTATTCTCAAATAACATTTTCGAAAAAATTACTAAATAAGCATACACATATGACAAGATTCCTGCCAGCTATATAATAAACATAAAGCTGAGAAACCGTTAACACAGTAATACAAATCATATGATTCAAAATCTGAAATCAAAAACTTCAAATTTTTTGTGCCACAGGTAACTAAGAGGACAAAAAATAACTAGGAATGAAACCAGAATAATTGGCAAACAAAAATATTGATTCCTAATTACCTCACCATTAGTCAGGTAAAATTACATAAAACAAAAGTGTGAACAGATGGACTACTTATTCAAATAGAGAACTGTTCAGTCAATCAATTATCACAACTGTACCAGAAAAAGGCGGTACTGAGGTAATATCAATGCTATATTAATATTTTATCGTTTAATAAATCTGTAAACATTCATACAAATGGAACCAGACAATGTTAGATTGGGTTTTAAATGTAACTTTCGTGTATCAACAATATTTCTGTAATTCAAATCAACCAGACCAATCCTTCTGGGTTATCAATCAGTATTTTAGATCTGACAACATCTTAATATGAATACTCATAAATAAACCTATGTGTGTGAGACGTATGACATTCACTGCTTAAATATCTTCAGTAAAATTGTCAAGGAGTAAGACGTAGTATATACAGAAAGAACAATGTCTGATTGGATCCACCATGATAGCTTAATTAATGTATTTGGCCCCCAAAATGAAGAACTTCTGGGATGATGTCAAAATAATCTGTTACATCAACTCTTCTTTATTTTGTTTGTTTTCATGTGACATATTGTCACTGGGGTTCAATGCTGTTTTTCAACAATTTTTCAGTTATATACAGCGACCAGTTCACCTAACCAGTTTTCCTGGACAGTATACTAACCAGTACTAACTTACCCTTCCACATGTAGCCAGCAACTTCTCCATATATGGAGGAAAATCAACATTTTTGTCAAATTTTCACAGCAAGGTATGACCTGCCATGACTGGGATTCAACCCTGGATCTCCGGGTTACAAGTTCAGCGCACTAACCACTGGACCACGGCCTCAACTTAATAACAAAACTAAAATCAGTAAATTCAGACCCTTGGTCAAATATTTTAAGCAGGTAAAGAAAGGCATGAATGCAAAATGACATTGTAAACCAAGGTAACAAAAGATCAGAAGAATGTTGATCTCCCCCCACCCCACCCCACCCGCCACACATTTGAACCAATGTCACAAAACAAATGAGAAGTTTTTGATATTACACTAATTAGCTCTACTTGTATTATTAACGATTAATTTTTAAGAAAATGATCCAACTATCAAAACATGTACAAAATATTCATCATCAATAACACAAAAGATTGTACAAAAAGTGTTAATACATAAAACGGACACAAGTGAATAATTAGGTTCACAGGGTTTTCATAACAGATTTGTTTTCACTATTTTAGAATAGAATTAATCCTCACAAAAATCTCGGATATTTGCCAACATGGAACAAAGAGATCAATATAGCAAACATATTTGTAAACATTAATTGGATCTGGTAAAATTAACTTTACCTATGGAGTATTATACATAAAAGTTAATTAACTAGGATATGAATATCACGATATCTATATAAGATCAGATGACATCATTTTACTTCTAACAAAAGTATGAGGTGGCTGGATGCTCATCATCATAAAATTGTTCTTTCTTACTTACGAGATCTACACTCCCATTTAATGAGTTTCAAGACAGCTGGGAGGTTCTGATTAAGGTTAATATTATATGATTCATAAAAAAAGCAGGATAAATACTGCGTAAATATATACTTTATCCAACATTATCAGTAGGTTTATTATCAGTAAAATCGTGTAAAATTTATTGTTTTTAAGTATTACTGAAATGTATAATGGTTTAGCTACATGTTTACTTGCACAAGACAGATGAACCAGAGTTCAATGATGTTAGTAAAGCAAGATTCTCAAATATGATAAACCAATACCAGGCAAACCGGGATGGTGTGATTAACAACTAGAAGTTCAATAATTTATACATGATTTCTGTAAACATTAGCAATAAGGAATGGAATTTTACGGCAATCTCTTGTAATATAGCATGGCAGAATATATTGAAACGTTCACTGGCTGACGTCCAGTTTTATATGAGCTTCTTGTTGTATTAGAATTAATTCAGGGCTGTTAACTGATAGAACTGCAACTAATTTCATTGAATAAACATTAAAACTTGTATGGAGTGATTCCAGATGTAAATACCATTTCATCCTTCGGTAAAAAAAAAATAACAACACATGTGCTCAAAAATTCCTTCGATAAATGATTTAATCAATTAAAACATGTATATCTATTATATTACCTGAGAGATAAATGAACTCATCCACAGTTCAATCAGACACCAAACTGTCTGGAGTTCAAGTCAGACATAACACATACATGTACTTGTATAACTGGAAATCAAACTACTGGTGAAAAGTTACATATTTTCAAATCAAGCAGTGAAGAAATGATATACAAACGGGTGAAAGTTAAAAATTTTCAAAAAAATGGAAATCTTAACCTTGGTGCCACGCAAACAATAAAAACCAGTAGGGTCCCAACCTGGGAGAAACCAGAGGTTCCGGAAAATTCCAGAAAAAATTTTACCATGTATACATTGGTATCTTGATGTAAGAAACTATCATGTCCAGAAACGTAACTGCCAATTGTATATCAAAATATTCTCGGCAGTTTAATTGGGAAATGAAGTCAACCTCAATGTCAAAGTGACAATGACCTATAGCATCAGACAATAGGGGACATCTGGCAACAACAGAAACACTTCCTGTGTAGAGACGACAACATGTTCCAGTGTCAAGTCATTATTAATTTAATGTTTACATCACTATGTCCTTTCCGTTTGGGCTACCTACTTCCAAAATGGATTAATGGTGTGATCATTGACTCAGATCATGTGCAACATCATGTATTAGATGGTAACGAAGTCCAGTCTAGCAAGTATACATACATGCATATGGAACAGAAGCTAGGATAACTGTATACCCTTATTTCTTTAAACTTTGCAATGAAGCGAACTTTTTATGTAACTTAACTAGATCAATAATAAATTTTTTTATACAATAAAAAAATAACCGATCAGTTTCTGTAAAACAATTTTTAAAAATTTCTAATCCAAGCATGATATGTAAGGAAATGCGGAGGTTAATGTGATCTCAGACAAGCCTGAACAAGAACATTATTCACATCACATGATCAAAGACAAGCGGGAATACTATCAATGATAGATAACGCAGAATATTCACATACATACACTATATACACAATACAACTTGGATAATAAAATACTTATACTATACAATTAAGTCAATATATATATATATGTAGAAGAGAATGATATGCGACTAATTGATTACAGGAACAGGAATTATCAATCAATATGACCCAGTACATAACAAGGGACACAGATATATGTGAAAGGTTAGATCAACAAAAGAATAGACTCAGTAGGTGTTCTCATTTACATTTGAGTTCTGACTCTATTACATTCATCGTGCACATACATCGAAAGTATTGTATCAGTGTATTTGAAAGGCTATGAGGCCTGAACAAAAAAAGGTTGGTTTCTGGTTACAAGTCCAAAACAATATGAGTCTGCAGGTAAGGTTTTTTTTCTTTTATGATTTTTTTCCATACATAGGCAACACTGTTGTGAAAATTACAATATAGCACTAAGATTTGGATGCCATAAAAACTTATGAGTCAGCTGGTAAAAGACGGGTCAGTCGGGTAACCGGACACCTTTTTTTTCAGGCCAGAACTATTAGCAGACTAGAGGACTGACAAACTTAAAAAAGGTGACTGGACCGCACAAAATACAACTGACCCGTAACATATATTGACTAAAACTTTCACTAAAAATTAAAGTAATTTTATCACCCTATCTTATCAAAATTTTTGTGGATGAACAGAAGTCTGCCTGTATAACACATTGACTGATACGCGAGATGAGTATTTGTAACAGACAGAATTGTATAATTATCAAACAAGACGTATTTAATGAAATCATAAAATATAATCAGCGTCAATTAATAAATACTGATGTATTGTTTTACAAGTTTAACACAAAAACACACATAAGTGTTAAGTTACAGCAACTAATAAAGTATTGAAAATGATAACAAGTAATTTCCTGTAACATCTAATTTAATAGTGTCTATATAAGGAAGTTAAGCCTATAAGCAGGAAGTTTCCTATTGATCCTGGTGAAAATGTTGCTTTACCAAAAACACTGATAACAAACTGGATAATTTTATGTAGAGTATACATACTAAAACAATAGTTGGGTGTAATACATGTAATCTTTAAGGAGGATGCATTTTTCATGAGCGTGTTTGTCATTGTTAAGTACAAAGTGAAACACATTATCTGTGTATAATTTATGAATTCAGCAACTGAAATCTGATGCTTTTAACAATGCAGTTTGTTTTTCTTTAATCTTAAAGTAAATATGCGAAGGGAGCAAAATCTGATCTTATTCAATATGATATATTAACATTTGATCTCTATACCACTGTGATATACTTAATTCTAGGTTAAATTAAAAGTTTTGTCATTGAAATACATAGAGACAAATCAACAGTATCTCTTAAAATAACAAATTTCTTCCAAAAACATTTCAAGTTTAGGAGACTCTTGTTAAAAATGACTATATTTACAGTCAAAATCATTACCTGGTTTCCACAAACATCCCAAAAAATGTAAGGTTGGAAAGTAGACAGGACTTTTTTCAAATATCATTTTTCAGTTTGGAGAAAGTACAGTTCATATGAAAATGAAAATATAAGTAAGAAAAAAGTAAAATTTTGACCGAGACAGAAAAAATCTATGGTTGGCAGAAGAAACATGGTCGATTTTGTTTAATATAATCAAGAACTTTTTTTCTTTCTATACCAAAGGTAACAACAGTCACATGTATACAACATGTGTTTTTTTAACAGAAATAACTGTTAAAGAAGGGCTAAGTATATTAAAGCACTATTGATTACTGGTAGCTTTATATGTGGACCTTTGATAAGGAGACAATTCTAATTTATTACCTCCAAATGTACTTTAAAAGTATTAAGCATGGAATTTGATAATATAATCAAACAAATGAACTCCTTCTAATGTAGTAATTAATTTGTTGCTTAGAATCAAGTCAGATATTGGAGTTGGTTGCCATGACAGTATACCAATGTCTTACTTTAAGCAGCATATACATGAAAACATACACCATCATGGTACGGTGTGCAAAAAGCATGAATGGTAATATATGGAAATACATGGTGTATGGAAATTGAGCTTTATGTTCCTGCTAATTTATTCCACCAGCACCCAATTGTATAAACAGTTGGTTAACTTTAACCACTGGGTTAAATCAGAGTTTTGGTCAAAATTTTGGTTAAATTGTCGGGTTAGCTGTTGTAGAAAATTTTGTTTAAGTTTAACCAAATTTAATTTTTGTTAAAGCTCAAATAAATCTAGCCCAAGTCTAAGATGCCGGTTAAATCTTAACATAAACGGTAACCAGGACCAAAATGTCGGCCCTTTATAACTGTTTTAATGATTTTTTTTAATGGTTAGTAAACCAATATGGTCAAATTTAACCTTGGGTTAAATTAACCATTTGGTTAAAGTTAACCAATGTTTATACAATTGGGGGCAGTTAGTCAAAAAATCTGCATGATTCATGTAGAGGAACAATACCACATAATACAGTTGGTGGAGTCTAGGAGAACAAATGCCAAATTATGGTTAAAAATATTATAAAACAACAGTCAGGTAATGACTATGGATATTGCAATACATGTACTGGTATACTGTACAGATATACAGATCAAATTCAGTTTGGCCATGACATTGAAATTTAACCATATTAAGAAACATACAAATTCACATTCATAAAAATTCACTTATACTGGCAATATATAAGGCATGAACACCCACGATACCATGTACATACAGTATTATTAAAGTGAATATGAGACATTTGACCCATTACTGACTGAATTGATTGATAGCATAATAAAACAAATCAATGTTATGAATATACTGATCAGTTAACAAACTATTTACAAATAAAATGCAGGTTGTCAAGATCAGAGAGAAATAATAGTAAGTTATATAAATATGAGGAAACAAAGTTGATATCTTCTGGCTTGTAAATGCAGCAAAATAATTGCCAAAGTGTGAAGTTCAAATTCTTATTATCAACTCATCCACTCATAATTATTAGTAGAAATTGATAAGGATGAGTTAAAATTCTTAGCTGGTTGTCCTGCAGGACGAGTAGCGTAAACAAATTTTGTCCAGCCCCGATATTATACAAGATGTTTATTATAAATTATGTATAAAAATATCCATCACTGGATGAACGCTTTTGTGTAACAGTTTATAGATGTAAAAAAATTAATGGGAAGAAGACTACACAGTACACTACCCATAAAAATTTACTTGATGATAATCTTGAAAAAAAAATGGGAGTATTAAGTTTGTAAACCGACACTATATTAGCAAAAATATGCACTAATTGGAATGTACACCAGTGTGTCTGTAGCAGAACATAATTGTGTAAGATAAAATGAAATAGTTTTCATGCACAAGGTTTAAAGTAAATACAGAGTAACTGGTGCAGAAACATCACAATTTCCCATTAAAAACATATTTATCTCAAAAATATATCTTAAGACATAGAAAAAAGATGTATCATTAGTTGTAATGAGACTTGTGGAGAAGGGAGCAACATCTCCATCTAAACATTGCCGTGATTACGTTGAGTGTTTATTTTGCTATAATTTCCTTAGCAATAATGTATGTTTTGTTTTGTAACATTACTGTAGTGTCAAACTGTTGTACTGTAACACAATTGCAGTATGGTATGTTGCAATAGGACTATATTATAATTAACAAATTTCTCCTAATTTGGACAGCCCTAGTGGAAGGTCGTACTCAGATTGACCAAAATAGAAATTCTTCAAGAAATTTTTCTGACATGTTTCCCTCAATTCATGTTTTTTATGTCTTATAATCTCCAAATTATTATGTTTTTGAGTCAATAGTTCCAAATTTTCCTCCAAGACTTCTGAAGACAGAGTGATAAACTTGTTAAAGTGACGTGACTGTGTCTGATATGCACAATGAAGAACAAAATTGGGCCTTCGTGGTCGAGTTCAAAACCCAAACTGTACCAGATAAATTTTATGTGTGAGGAAGCTGCCCAGATAGCTTACAGAAGGTCAGTGGTGTGCACCTGGGCTATTTCTCCAATGTTAAAAGCTAGAAAAGTCATCTAATGACCAGTGAACATAAACCAACAAGATACAGCCATGGAAACACTTGCAATCTTGTTTCAAAAACAAATTACCAGTAACAAACTTGTTATTGCCATAATAACACATCAATTTAATATTTTGCCATGAAAACTACAAGTGATGCAACTCTGTCTTATTGATATAATTAGGGACATACTTGAAAATTACATACAAATTTAACACCTGCTTATGGCAAAAATTTATTCAAGCTGTTGTCTAGGTACAATTTAATACAAAATGAAACTCACATCAAAACTAAGGTAGCTGTTTAATTGGTCATGTGAATTATAATTAAAAAAATATATGAAATATGATACACCATAACAATGATAAAGCATGGTATGGATATTGAGACATCACCAAAGCAGTGATAATGAATACAAATAAGAGTAGGGAACTATGGTAAAGCCTTGATAATGAGACCTTTGGGACTTGAAAAATCAGTCATAATAATGAGGTGGTCTTGTTATCAAGCTGATTTAAAGGGGTTATTGAAAGCTGGTCATAAAATAAGTGGTTTTTATAACAAGGCAGTCGTGATACTAAGGTGGTCCCTTGTAAGGTTTTATGTATGTGACACAAATATGCACTTACGCTGAACACTACATGATATCATAATTTATGTATGTACACTAAACATTCCCAGCATGAAGACTGAAAAAACTGGACAACATGCATATTCATGAACTAACTGGTACAAAGCCAAGGGTCAAGAGATTCATCAATCTGCTTAAAAGAACAGATATTTTTAAACAAATGCAAACCAACAAATTTCCAAACCAATAAAACTTTTTACAGCCTTGAAAGGTAATTTGACCTTATTATACATCAACAAACTGTTTATAAATTAGCGCATATCGATTCCAATTACTGACACTGTAAAATTAAAGAAATTTGTTCTCTCAATATTTAATTATACATATGACATGAACACTGCCAGAAAACAGAGATTCCATAAAATTAATAACTGATTTTAATGATTATCTACCATTATAAACAGATTAAGTCTTAAACTGAACATACTTCAATGCATAATTTATTATTAACACTTAAACTGTAGAAAAGATTTGGAAAATGTGTTACTCACATTTGTTTCAACCAGCTGATAAATAATAAATGATAGTTATGTAGAAGTGACTAATCATAGTGGCTATACTAAGCACAGACTATGTTCATTGATGGCAGTGCACAAACTTGTACATGACATTACAAAATAATTCTCTCAGAAAACCAATGCATATTTTACAATAATTTAAACAGAAGGTAAGAACTGACAATTTCAGAGAATTTTATGCAGCAAAGTAACTGTTAAACTGGGTTATACTTTATCTTAACACCTAAGTTTCTCGAACACCAAACACAAAATATAACAACCTTGCATTATTTGGACCTTAGCATTAATTTGATCCCTTGAACTATTAACCCATTTTTAGTTCTTTCAAAAAAGCTTTAGTAAGTGCCTGTTTTAATTTGACCCAACAACAGTTGATCTTTGACAGTAAAAGAGCCTGAGACAAAAATACTTAGTATTATAACTGAAATCCATAAAATGATCTTTTTATGAATATGACCAAATATTCTTCAAAATATCCAAAAAATAGGACAGATATGAACTAATGAAAACCGCAATCTGACTGTTGTGGCAATAATGTGCTTAATGCAAGACTTCTCAGCTACTAAGTGAAACATGGTAACCTTCAGCATACACACCTATGCTGTAATAATTGTGACATAACCTTTTCCCAGGACATTAGGACAAATTAATTTCCTGAACACATTTTGCATGTTTTATAAAGAGTTAAGTAGAAAAGATTTCAAGTGATTATTACTCAATACAAGCAGACTAACTACAAGAAACCAGCGTCACAAAGTATGCAGTGTCATCAAGTATTTTTGCTGCCTAAGGGAGTATAACTCCAACACCACTTGTTAATCAGCACAACGCACACAAAACACTTGAAGGAACTTGGTAGTACATAGTCTACATATAACACTCTCTGAATCATTTTAATGTAGGCTATCATCTATTTACGTTAAAAACAAAAACTTCCTGCTCTATCTCGTTATCAACTAAAGTATGAAGTTTTTTTTAAAACTAAGTATACATGATATATAATAGATACATAAGACTGCTACACCAAAGATAACACAATGATAATCACAGGGCCTTTTTCCCTTCTATAACAGAGGCCAATATTCGGTGACTTCCTGACAAAAAGCTCGGGTTACAAAAAGCCTCTTTTTTCCCAATTTGGAGAAGTGTCGGGTCAGTCGTTGTTTATTGATGTATCTTGAAAGTAAGTCTACCTTTTCCAAATCTGGCTGAAAACTGTGCTTTAATTTTGATAAAGTGTGAAAAAATCCTGGTTTCCTCTAACCCAACTATAGATAATATTTTTTCTGCTGACCTTTGACTTCTTTGGACTTGCTCAATTTCTTTGATTTCCCTGTTATTTTCATTTTCACATGACTTATGTGACTAAAAACATAACTGGGAAAAAAGCTTGACCCACCTAATGATCCTTAATTTTCAGGGGGGGGATGTCAGGGGAGACAAGGCATTTTACTTTATGGCCTTGTGAACAAACAGCATTTACAGCCATGAATTTAGAGATACATTAATTATCATACTTACAGCTCTGTCTGGATGACCGAAGTCTATCTTCAACTGTCCCATAGCTCTGATAATAGCAATCATAGACTGTATGGTATTACTGTATACTACAGGTTTATACTGTAGACATTCCTCTTGTGAATAACCTTTCTCATGAATAATTCTGAAAATGGTAAACAATAACAAATCATAAGAAAGTAGTTAATGTGTAATATCTGACTAAGTATAAATGTTCATGTATTAGAAATAAGCCATGTAAGATGAACATGTCATGTTCACAAGATTACAAAAATTGCCCACCACATTTTGATAGTCATCAAGGCATCAGAAATTTGTACATAGAATGATCACCGAGCATGAAGTATGTTCACTAGGGGCTTAACTTGGCACCAACAACCAGGGTAATTTGGCAACTTTCCGGCTTTAACGATAGATGAAGACCCCAGGTGTACACTTGGATAGAACCACCAACCAACCTTCTGTTAACTAGTTGGACAGCTTCCTCACATGGGAAATTTTGGTCCCAGGTAAGATTCAAACTCACAGCAGTGAGGAGCTAGCACCAGTTAGACAATAACCACTGAACCATAGAAGCCCCTAAGTAGGATGTATGACAGTTACCTTTCAGTACATGCGAAAGTCGTAAGATGTGCATTTATTTCTGTTTAACTAGAACAATTAAGGAAACAATGTGCATAAAAAATGATTACATAAATTCAGACCTGATTCTCTGACTAAGGGACATTAAAAAATTCTTATGTATAGTTATTTATAAATATTAATAAGAGATATAGCAATAAAAACTGTGCAATAAGAAACAGTAAAAAGAAAATGGTTCTCTACAGATGCATAACCATGCTTTTTTGCCATACTTTGAAAATAATAAAATATTCAATAAAGAATACATTTAGACATGTAATATGGTAAGGGGGTGGTGCAGGTTGGTACAGATCTGAGCTATAAGTTTCTATTATCAAACAAAATAGTCCACAAAGCTCAATAAATGTGAAGTAACATTGTTATATGGTCTACAACATACTGTGCTACAACAAAATACAAAATCTTTCCTAATCCCAACATAATGACTAACACTGACACAGTAAAGGGATACAGGATACTGGCCATTCAATTTCAACACAACCCAGTCCAGCATATTATTTATAATGGAAATCATGAAAACTTAATTGGACCTAAAATGGTATGACATGTATACAAACCAAGCAAAGCTAATTGTTGAATAAAATACAATAAAACTAAAACACTGAGTTCGAAATTAATTGGCAAATAACATACTGGATTTAATCTGCTCTTTACACATGAGGAAAGTTGCATCCAGGTCAATAAATTAAATTCAACAGGATAAAATTACTTTTCATTCATATCAATTTTAACACATCATTTATATATTTTCCAAAACAAACTTGCATAAAAAGTATCAGCATTATACATAAGGTATTATCAACACTGACAGACATAACATAAAAAAAACATTTGTCAATAAATATAATGGTTTCTAGGTGACTTTAAAGCAGCTGCCCTATCAAATCAAATTGTGCAACACAATTTTATGACAAAATTTCCACATTTCATGAGTTTTGCAATGACTTAATACCCCCCCCGTTTTTGCCTCACAACTGATATATCAATCTACACACAAGAATGTCAATAAAGACCAAAATAAATTTACAAGCCAGTGTCTAAGTCTGAATTAATTAAATGCAAGACATTTTCTTTAAAATTAATTAAATGTATTTTATTTATGGTTCTAAATGCCAAAATAAGCACTTCAGGGTGTTTTTTCAGTATGGATAAAATTTCCAAGTCACCATTTAAACAAAAAATCCCTGGAAAACCTGCATAGTCATTTTAAATCTTTTCAAAGAAGGAACAGTTTCATTTTCTAGAGTGTTTTGATACAGTAAATTGGCTGCAATTTACCAAATTTTTTTTTTGAATTCATGAAATGCCTGACTAACTATAAAGATGGCCCTTGCCACAAACAATGTATGAAGAGCAAAATACTCATGGGTCACTTGTAAAATGGTTCAACATGTCACACATCAATGTGGTCTGTACAGATCATTAAATGACACTATCAGATCCACACTGAGTACATTTAACAGAGATGTATTGAACAAAACTAAGGTTTCTCAGCCAAAGAACTGCCGTTATATTATTATTGAAGTTAGTGCTACTACTACACAATCACATATTTATAATGAAGGGATCATTTTAATGTCATGGAGTGTTAACGTTAATAAACCAAACACTATCAAGATCTACAAGTGTACATGTCAGTGATGATAAGCTGTGTAAAAGCTCTTTCCTGGACCACTCGAAGGACGGATACACTTATGCTGACACAAAAATAAGGTTCCAAAATATCATGTGCACTGACACGAAATTGACTTCTATAAACACATGAATGTATGAACAATGTACTGTCCTGTTATATAAAAACAATTATATATTTAGATACATATATAATGAAAAAGCTAAGGCAGTATCCTTGAGTAAGATGATAGTTTGTTTTAAAATTGTTAGATTACATACAATGGATGAAGCAGTCACAGAAGTTCACATCATGTATTCAAATTTCATAGTGTAAGTGTTCAAAGGTGCGAACAAGCAATCAAAAATTGTTCAAAACTAAGCATCAAAGGAGAGCAACATTAGAACAAGTTGTCAACATTCTCATTGAATAAATCTACATGTATTAAGACCTTGTAAGGTGTTGCCTCAGCAAAGCAATGTTTGAAATTGTATATACACAACAAAATACACCATCAAACAGGACTCATAAGTCCCATGAAATGATATTTAGAAAAAATGAAAATGTGGGAAATCAAACATATGTAAATATTTCAATGATTTAGTCCGCCAATACAGATCAAAGGTTAAGTGGAAAACTTGCATTACCATTACAGTGATTGTCACACAACACTTAGGCTTACAATTATGAACTTGTTACACACAAAATAGTGATCCAGTCTTAAATTTCAATAAAAAATTTCAATTAGAACTACTCATACAATGGCAGTGCAGAAACTGGAGCAAGACGGCCACAAAATCATAAGACCTACAATGACAACCACTAATTCAAAATATCTAACTGTCATATGACATACAATAGTCTTAATACTCTTATGAATCATTATACGTGATATACATTTCACAAAAAATCTAATATTTGTACAGCATCCAAGCAATAACTGTAGAGAAAGAAGTATTGGATTCGCAACAGCAGAAACATTGCTGTATTATAAATGAATCAATGATGAATAACCTCCAGTAAGACATAAAACTTTACACTTACTTCATCTGTTTTACAATTGTGCTTTTACCAGATTCTCCAGCACCTGAAACATACACAATACTTTGCACATGAATAAGAATACTATCTAATTTGTGTGTAGTACAGAGTATATTACATTATTAATTTAAATAAAATTTAATAAGACCAATAATACCATAATATAACTAAAGGACTGGATATTTTACACCAACTCAATATATTCATCTTTGAATCTGCCCATTCATTTTACTGCAAGAGAATAACAATAAGGAAACACTTTATGCTAATACTCGAATAGTAATATTTATTTTCATCACTTTACATGAATTGACAACACTTCCTTAATCTGGTGTACATTATTTTCGAAGCACTCAATGGGACAAATTGAAATGACAACACCTAAAATATGAAAAGAAATATATCATATGTAAAGTATTTAAATGTTCTATTAACACTTATGTAATGATATTCATCATGTAAAATGTACATCAAGGACCATAACAATTAATGTTATAAATTGCAATAAATATTTGTGACCTTAACTAAACAATATGAATATGACCCCATCAGTAAAATAGATCAGACAAACTTCAGCCAAAACATACATTAAAACTTGAGATATGAACAAGTCACTAACATGCATACAAATTTTGCTCTTATATGAATGAATGTAAGTTTTATTGAGACTGGGAGTGTATTGGCAGTAAACTATTCATTACATTTTCTTTAAAAAAACAAACAACAAAATGAATGAAAAATACCAAAGAAAGGTAGCTAGTTGAGTTCACTAATAAACATGGTACTTGATAGTATGTTGTTACTGAAACCATGTCCTGTGATAAGTATCAATCTTTGTCCTAACCCACCCAAAGTCTAGACATTAGAACAAGTGAAATTATATTCAGGCCACTGAACTTACACATAATTGTGCACTCAGGTTAGTGATTATTTTTCAACAGACCCACTTCCATGAACTTACACTTAAAAATATCACCATTTATATATCTAGTACCTATCTGAAATTCATAACTAATGTAGTAATTAGCTAAGCAATTTCAACTTAGACAAAAATATGTAAAAAGTTTCTTTAATTCTTATTGGTCACAGCTACATGTGTACATTTTTGTGCAAGACCATACATTAAATCAAGTTTATTTGCATAATAATATTCATTAACCAGACCAGGGCTCTATACTGTAACAGTGTCTACTTGCATCAACAGAAAGCAAACAAAGGTAACACTGTATATTAACAGGAATTGTCCTAAAAGTAATATGACAAGAGAATAGGTAAGAAAAATTATTCAGTGTAGGTCAATAGTTCATCAGGATCTGTACGTGTAAATAAGACGGAACCACTTGAAAAACGAATACTGTCAAGACATAGATGATAGAACCAGTCTAAGCCTGTATAAAACAGTATAACTCTGAATTACTACAAAGATTCACTTAAAAATTCATGGGTATTATTAGAATTCATACCAAACAAATGTTTTTTTCAATTGTCGAAAACATGTTTTAATTTAACATTAAGACTTAAGATTGTCAAATTTAGCGATTCTGACAAGTTAGGGTGTGTCATAATGCCAAATCAGTGTTAAAAAATCCGTGAGTAACTGACCTAAGAGCAGAAGTTTCACTTCTCTCGCAGCCTTTTCTCCATCAGCTCGGAGCTGTTTTTCGATTTGTTTTGATCTTTCTTGCGCCGCTTTGTCGTCGGAACTCACCGCACACCCCATTGTAAGCGTCTGTTAAAACAGCAACTCAAGAAACAGAAAATTAAGAAAATCCGAACGTTTTGATTTGTTTCAACACAAAAGAAAGATATTATACATTTAAACCGAGTAGGAATTTAAAATCAATTCACATTATTTAATCCAGGCGAATTGGTAGAATAGTCACGCCAGTGTTAACTGACTGTTATTGTCAAAATCGATGCTGTTTTTCGACTTAATTCCCCGGATTCAAACGCAACTCTCGCGCTTGTCGCGAGGTCACGAGAGGTCTAAATACAAATCTCGGAAAGCAATTTTTTAACGAAAAGATATATAAGCAATCTCATCGGTGTAAAAAATCGAAAAGTAGATCCGACTGAACCTGGTACCCGTTGACTCTGCTGTACTACAAGCTACCTTGGTACACTGCAACATGGAACGGGGACCAGTTTGGATCCGACTCTGACAGAGTTATCATTCATTGATTAGAATATTCTCGAAGGTTTATTACAACTCTTATCGTGAATGTAACCTTGTTCTGGAACAGTATCATTTGTTCTTCATCTGAAAAAAAAAACTGAATAATTCAGAGAAGTAGAGGTTGGGGCATATTAACTTAAAAGTGCATATATCACAAGCAACTACATTATTATCTAGATATGGTGAAAATAATATCTACATACACTATGTTTAAAAGGTGCATTGTTTTTTTTTATTAGCAATGCCCATCTATAAATCCTTGCACAAATAAATGTGAATTGAACAGTGAGAGGGGAATTTTCAGAAAATAGGGGAACATACTTTTCAGATCATAGGCACTCGGTTTCCATGTTTTTTTTTTATATCTGTACAGGCGTTATCTTTTGATCTAAACTCATCGGGACTCTCATCCAACAACACAAATCTGTCATACATAAGTCTTCATACGCTACTTTGCGTACAAGAAACAAAAACGCATGTAGTTGCGACATATAGATTTTTTGTTTCAAACAACGGGCGTGAAAAGATAAAAATCTTGAAGTATTTAAATGAAGTTTGTTTAAGATTCCAGTGAATACCAAAAGTAAGGAAGCTGATCGTGCTAGGTAGATCAAATTCCTACACTTAAACTTTGAGTTTATTTTCATATATTTGTAAAAATAACAATGATATAACATTTTTTGTGTGAAAGTCTCCCATAATTAAAGCTTCTAATTACAAACCACGATCGATTGCAGTTAAAGTATATATAGATACTCGCCGTTAAATAAATTGATATGTATTTTTAATAAACTAAATTAGGGACTCTACATTACTGATGTAGAGTCTCTGACTAAATGTAATAGTATCATTTACAACTACATATATGACACCATCTAACCGACTGGCATAGACATATACATTTATTGCGGTTATTTTAATTAAAAATTTTATTTGGCAAGCATACACAAAATGGCAGTTAAAAACAAAATTAAATGGATAGATAAATACAATACAATAAGAATTGTGAAATTCATCAGTCGAAAAAATAATAGTATTACATAAATAAAATTCATGGTTATACATATTCAAATAATAAAAACCATGCAATGCACACCAATATCAGGGACAACACAAAAAGAGGAAATGATTCTATCTACAATATATATGATTATCAAAATATTACCAATGCCAGACTATAATTACATAATTATTTCCTGTATAATTAATTACAAAGAATTTATATTCTGTGATTGTGGTGATAAGACTTGAGATAACTGTATGCAGCATATCCCGTCCGGGGAGTTTATAAATGTTATAAATGAATCCCCAAATAAATGCTGTAATTAAAAGATAACAATCACAATAAAATGGCAATTGCATTTCATAATGTATAAACAAGCAATGTTTAGAGCAATTCTCGAATTATAAGGAATGAAGGTACTCGCGTTGAGTAATTACTTATTCCTTCTGTAAACTGTATGGAAGAATCTTATTCAATTTGGCGTGTCAACGCATTTTAGTGACCTCATACCTTAAAATTCGCCATTTTGATCAATGTCACGTGACGGATATAAACAACAACGTCATATGGTCCGATACAATTTTTGACAGGTTACTATCTATAATCTTCTGACAGTCTGGTAGCTTCTGGTTTGTTTGTTTGCTTCATCGACATTGCTTTATTTTAAAATACATTATTGGACGGCTGCTGATGTTGATTTGGTCATGCAGTAGAATTAAATCGATGTTTCATGGCTATCGATTGATTTTATAGAAGATTGCACCTGAACGTGAGACGTCTGCATCAAACACGATCTGATTCACTGATTTGATTATCAATCAAAGAAAAGTAAGTGGGATTTTTTTCTTCCTTGAACAAAAGAGTATAAACAGTGTATACGTTTTGTCATTAATTCTTGTACAGTTTGAATACAATTATTATTATTCACTTTTTTTGATGCTTATAATAGTGCATGGAAGTATGTACTGCTGTAGTATCTTGGATGTTTTAATAATTCATTACTCCTAATGTTGGCAAAAGAACCTTTTTGCAAATATTTTGTTTCAAGATCAAATTTCCATTTGTTCCAGGTTTTAATAACATACATTTACATTTATGTTATACCTCAATATTGTAAAGATGATTTAAGGTCATATAATACCATTTTACATCATTACATGTTTCTACCAATGTTAAGTAGGTCAAGCCAGTGCAACATCATACCAATACTTTATGTAAATGCACACTTTTCTACCAAAGCAGGGCTTGACAGTTTTTTTAGGTTACTTGTCCTGTAAGACAACCAGCTAAGAATTTTAACTAGTTCTAATGCAATTTCAACTTGTCCTTTGTCAGATTCTGTTCATAATTATGAGCGGACAAGTAGATTTGTCTAGCTCGGCTAAGTTATCTAGATTTTTTTTTCAATACAAAATTCTTCAAATGATATTTTAGAAAGGTGTACATGCTGGAAATAGAGTTCCATATTTGTTTTGTTTTAGGTTGTACGTGGATACAATGTTGGGAATGGCTGCATTACTGTATCTATGTGCAGCAGTAGCTGGCGTATTTTTATACCTGTATATGGTCTATCCTGTTATATTCATTCATTTGTACTTTAGGTAAGTTATATAAATTTGTTCTACTGAATTAATGGTAATGATAAAATACTTTAGAATAAGACACTAGTTGTACATGTACTGTGCACCTCTCTGAAGCAACACCCTTTGGGAGAAACTAAACTATATTGTTGTTGGGATGTTGTTGCTCCAGAGAGGTTAAATCGATAGTTAAAGCCATACAGCAGGAAAATTCATTCTATTGAAGGGAGGTTGTCAGTGATTTTTCTTTGTTTTGGTCCAGTAAACGGACCCTTGCCGGTTGAAAGATAAAGATTTCTCCCCATTTCCCGACGTAAAAATTCCCAATTTTGCCTTCACACTGCACATATTTTCCCTAATGGACCAGACCCGAACCCTTTCTGAAACTGCAAAAAAAATCACTGGTTGTTGTTAAAGAGAGGTTGCTTGTAAATCGTATTCTAAATGATTGACACATGATATACTGGTAATAATTATCAGCAATCAAAGTTGCAATCGAACTTCCCCTTCATGTCTTAAACCTATAATGTTATAATGTAATTATTTCTGCAAAGATACAAAATGCTGTCTTTTTGTTATATAGTCAGTTCAAACATTTTTGTTATATAGTCAGTTCAAACAATAAGCAGATTCTTGTGTCATAAATTTTCACCATGTTGAAAACTTTTGTATCACTCCACATCTATTCTTAATGAAACCATGAGAAGTTGTGACTCTACTTTTGAGCTAAAAAGTATTCTTGTTTCATAAATTACTAAATTATTCCTGGAGTCAAATAAAGGGATTGGGAAAAATGTCTGACTCTTGCCTTTGGCAGGATTCAAACTACTCAGGATTTAGACCATTAAGCAATGTTCCCACTCATAAGTGTAAGCTTACATCTTAGGTCTGAAATCTGGGGTAATAGAGGTACTTTGGGGGATATGAACATTTTTTTAAAGAACATAAATATACACATACGCATTTTGTCCCTAAACATATTCGTATGCGTGCGATCTCGCCCCAGATCAAACTATGCTGCATGATTTCCAATTTTATCACGTTATTTACGCAAGATTTTACGTGCGTGGGAACACTGATTAAGGTTGTCCATAAAACACAATTCCTCAGCCTCATTTGCTGTGTTAACTCTTAAAATGTTTTTTATATGAACCATGATATCATATTTTCTCTCATTTCAGAATATCTGTAATACTTAGTGGTATGAAGTTAAATTATGTCAATGTCGATGGTTTATCGATATGCTATGGTGAGAAAGGTAAACGCAAGAAAGGCCAGCCAAGTATGATAATGATTCATGGATTTACGGCATGTAAATTTATGTGGGCTCCATTCGTTAAGGTAAGTTCAGCACTCATATTTGTTCAAAAGCTGTATTGTTCTTCACCCACTTGTCTGCAGTCAAAGATGAACAAATAAATGACAGGCTAAGATGAATTCAGACATTTTGCAGTAGTTTTATTGCAGTGAGAAAAATATGTATATGCATAATTAAGACAATGAAGTTGAAAAACATTATTTTTTAAACTTCTGGCTTTATTCTGCCCAGACAATGAAATTTTTCTACATTTGCTAGTTTGGTTTTCAAAAAAAAATTTTCCACTTGTGAAAATGGTCTGTTAGGAACATTGTGTTCATTATAGTAACTGGGTAAAATTGCAGAGCCACCATTGTAGACAGCTACATATTTAATGTACATGCTATGCATGTATACTTGCATTTTGTAAGCTAACGAATATAATTAATCCTTTTTATTTTATGTACAATACAATACAATGAATTTATATAGGAAAAAACTTGCTTTTAAGTGTTAAGTATTTCCTGAAACAATACACTTGTACTTGACCGATGAACATGCTGAACGTTTTGTGTATAGTATAAGTATTTTTATTTGTATTTTTGATAGAATTTGTCACATGACTGTCATGTGATAGCTGTAGATCTACCAGGTCATGGTGATAGTGACACGCCTGCTGAAG
Organism: Lutraria rhynchaena; assembly: GCA_008271625.1. NCBI lineage: Eukaryota > Metazoa > Mollusca > Bivalvia > Venerida > Mactridae > Lutraria > Lutraria rhynchaena. The sequence continues at coordinate 1,005,251 of VIBL01000130.1, forward strand.
ATGAAGATTTATCACATAGTACCACTGTTAGTAAAATGAGAAAGGTAAAATTCATTGTGTTTGTGGTCAGTTTTATTTCTAATCATTAGTGATCATGTAAACATTAAATTCTAAATATGCTAATCTGTCCAAAGTCTACTTTTTGTTGTCATACGAGTTTAGAAATAGTTTTAAACTATTGATTGATCATCACATTTTAGGAAAACTGTCAAATGTACATTCTATGGTGGTTGCTTTGAGGTGACTGTAAAAAAATATTCCACTTACAAGATTATCTGCATTTATGTTGTCTCTGTTCAACTATAAAAGGTGTACTGTATATCAGCTGAAATTATTCTGTTTGTATTTTTGATTCTCTTATGTTTTCAGATACTGAGAACTTTAGATTTGGACTCTGAACCCTTTCACTTGTTAGGAATGTCAATGGGTGGGGCGCTTGCTGGATTGTATGCTGCCGAGTATCCCGAACAAATACATTCCCTTACACTGATATGTCCTGCTAGTATGTACACCATTTATTACTGAGATAACCTTTATTTTGGCATTTTTGCTAGACTTTGGCTTGATTTATATCTAATTTAAAATGCATCTTGATATCACAAGAATTGTGACCAATTGATAGAATTATTTCAATTTATTGTATGCATTAATTTTGTGGATTTTTATTTATTTACAGTAGCATGTCATATTTAATATTTTATTAATAAGATGTCTGAAGTCAAGTTTGGTTTTATGAAATAATGAATCTTTATACTCAGTTATGCTCTGCCTTGGCAACTAAACTCTTGTAATTTTTTTGAATTTTAAAAATCTAACATAGGTGACATTTTCAATACATTTTTTTGCAGTTATGTTATAATTTACTATAAATTTTCCAAAACAACAAGGTTTTGATATCCTATTCAGATGTACAAGATCGTGAGAGTAATCATATTGCTTCACTGTTATATAATGAGAGGTAGTGAGTAAAATATGTTTATCAGGGATTTCCTTGAGGGACTCACATTGAGAGTGACCACCGCATCCTCGGGAACCCTTCCGACTCGGACTTTGCCCTTGGCATTTTCTGTGTGTGACCTCCAAAAATCCTAAGGCACCCCTTAAATGTTGGAGATGGGAGTCCCGGGGACCCTCGGGTGAAAAATCTTAGGGAGAACCCTGTATATTAGAAAAAATGTAATTTTTATTTTTAGTGAAAACTCCTAAAGAATCTCCATTATGGGAGAAGATCAACCAAGCTTTAGAACAAAATGCAGAGCGTTTACATGAGTCATGTGACTTACTGTTTCCTACAACACCAAACCAAGTAAAATATATGCTGAATGAAGTTCAGTATCACAAAAGTTGGGTTCCAACTCAGGTAAACATTGCTTTTAGGCATAAAAAGAATTATTTGTTTCAGGTTACATTCTTAATAAAAATGGGGTAAGTAGGTTGGGATTTTTTTTTATTATTTTTGAAAGTCGCTGTTGAGATTTTTTGTGCTGAAAGGTAAAAAAGTGGGTGTAACCATTCCTCAGGCCTAATAAAAAGCCTTGTGTGGCGGAGAAAAATTTGAGTGGGTCAGGTGACCAGAAACAATCAATGTTTGTTTACGTCTTACTGTTGCTGTCTAATATCTGTCATGGATGAAATTACTTGTGTAATTTATAAATTTTTCTATGAAGCTTTATGATTTTGAAGTAGCTGTTTGATATTATTATGTGGAAAGATTGTCAATATACAAATATGTTTCAAATCATTGCAAGGTTATAGTGATGTTTGTATAAATGAACTTATGCAGACATTAAATGTAATTCGAGTCTCTTTGTTAACTTTTTATTTGACTAAAATCAATTTTGTTTGTGAACAGTACTGTGTCATGGTAACCAAATTGATCATAATGTATGAATACTGACTGTATCATATGTTTTTGTATAATATTATAATGGTACCCACAATTCGTCAATATGTAACATTTGTTTTACCTTGTTCTGAATATGTGATGATGTTTTCAATGAGACATTGATACCAGAATGTGCTGTTGTAGATTTTAGCTGCATTAATTAAAAATTTAGAATAGGTGAAACAGTGTTGCCAGCCCTTTGTTGACATTGGCGTTTTTATTCCAGTCATAAACTTCAGACAACTGTTGCATTAAATGACTTAGTATGCTAGTTTCCATACCTCCACTTTGCATTTCATCAACATTAATTCTTTCTAAAAAATACTTTGATATTCTTGACTTAAAACTGACTTATGACTCAATGTGCTGTCATAATGTTTATAGTGTATTCCATGTTGAACTAGTTTCAAAGACATTTAACTGTACATATTTCAGATATTACATGGAGTTGCTCAGTTTAGGAAGAAGTATTATCCGTTCTATGCTAGGTGTAAGTATGTTTGTTATTTCATATCATTATTGTGTACAGTGAAGCCTTTGTTTGCCACGACCTGTCAATAAAGGCATCTGTCAATAAAGGCCTTATTTTGTCTTTCCCAAGGGTGGCCTTTGTTGACAGGTTTGACTGTAGAAGAGCCCTGTCAGTTATGTTGTGTGACTGTGTACTTAACAATATTGAATTTGTTTACTCTCATCTCTGGGATACTCCCATGTGTGGGAGTTGTTCTACATATGCAGGGTTTTCACTAGACATCAAAAGTTGGGGGTCAAAAATGACCCCTGGCTGATGATAATTCAAAGAGTCAACAAAATTTCCTTGTAATTTTATTGTTAATTTGACCGTTTGGTACCAATTCTCAAGAGTCAAAAGCTTTATTTTACTGATTTCACAAGTCAAAATGCTGTTTAATGATCAAATGAAAGCCTTGATACTTCAGTCAGTATTTTTTTTATTCAAATGTATTTCACATCTTGCTAGATTTTTTAATTATTTTATTGATGTAGTTGTGGGTTTTCAGTACACAGTAAGTTATGTTCCCAAACTTGTTAGTTATAGAAATTTGTTTCAATGTGTACAAGCAGTGATTTTGACTTTTCTCTAACATTATGACATAGAACTGTTAAATTGAATTTTTTTATGTTGCTAGTTCTACCTTATATTAGTATTCATATCTTTTATGTATATTTTCAGTATTTAACATGTTAACACAGCCAGATAATCATCATTTATTGAGAGATTGTGCTAGTAGAATACAATCACCAACACAGATCATTTGGGGAATACAAGATAAGGTAAACATCAATCTTTTAGTTTTTCATATAACCATAACAGTTAACAACAATACTATAGTTAATTAGGAGTAAGAAAAATCCATGGTCCTTACTGGGGATTGAACCAATGACCCCTTTCTGTGTGGACAGACACTCAACCACGTCGCTAAAGAGTTAACATAACAGCAAGGCTGTTGAATGGTCTATATTCATACAGTCTCTACAATACTGTCTGTATTGTCATTATTAAAAATGATTTCAATTTAGCTTTTTATTAGGGATAAATGATTTTTTGTTTTTAAAACAATGAATTTTATAAATACGTGTAATATTTATAATGTCTGAGAGCAGTGACCCATTTTTGGTAATGTCATATGGTGACCAGTTCCATGGGCTGACTGGATCTTGTGTGATTGTTAGAGATGTTTTTAGTTAACTCATACTAATCAATGCTTAATTGGAAAATTGTTCCCCTACCCTTCTGACATCCTTCTTTCCCAAATGAATGTAGGATACTGAACCAAACTCCTTACAGTGTATTCAGTTAACAATTAATTTGTACGTATTTCAGGTGATAGATGTATCAGGGGTTGAAATATTGAAAGAAGCCTTACCAAACTGTGTTCAAGTTGACTTGATCCCGCGTTGCGGACATTCCATAACCACAGACAGGCCAGGAGCCATGACAAAAGCAATTTTCACATTTCAACAGAAATTACAGAACACAAGATAATGTTGTGATAGTGTTGAATAAGTTGTTTTATTGTGATTATGTGATAAATTGGATATTTTCTTAACTGAAAAACTTATTTTCCTGCCAGTATTTGATAGTTGACTAGTTTGAGGATTTGTACCAAATGAAAAGAATTGCTTATATTGAGCTTTCTGAAGAAAATGTATTATTTTACATTTGGTGGATATGCAGTACATGTATATATTTATTGTGCATAGATTATGTTAAAGTTTTGAAGTTTTGGACCATTAAGATACAGAATAATACAGTAACAAAAAGAGTTACTTTGGGCTTTCTCCTTGGTTTGTCCTTCATCTACTTACCATTTGTCAACTACGTATAATGACATTGTTTTAAGATCCTGTAAAATATGAAGTGATTGAATTAAAATAGGAGATAAAAATAAGCATTTGTTTAAGGATTCATTTAAGAGATATAGGAATCATTTTTGGTCTTTATGGCCCTTCTGCCTCCAAATATTAATTTTTACATAAATGTTATTGTTTTAAATTTTCTTTTTTTTATTATGATTTTATTGAACTGTTGTTTTTTATGTAGTTTGTATTGTATTGTATTGCATGCATTTCTCTGGTATTTATCATCTATGAATTCATTCAACGGACTATGTTTACTCTGTTGTTGTTTTAATTATTGACATTTTGTATTTTGTTAAAGTGTAATGTTTATATCATTCATAGAGTATATCTCATGCCTTTGAATCAGTAATCCAAATTCAATGCTGCAAATTATCTCCCCTGATATTCAATAAATACTGTGTGTAAACCTGATTATTTTTAACTACTTTATGCTCAAGGTAGGCAGCCGAATGCAGAAAAATGAAACAGAATTTTAAAATGCCTTAAAAACCTATGCAGCTTATTTTTCATCATGAGGTACCTGTTTTGGGAGTTAGTGATTAAATTTTTCTAGGGGAGGTCAGCACTGCTAGGTGTATGGTGAAAAGTTTTCCGGTATTTTCCAGAACCTCTGCTTTTTCCCAGGTTCATACCCTACTGGTTTCTATTGTTTCCACAGCACTGAAGTTAAGTTTCTGTTTTTTTTTGTTTTTTTTTTAATTTTCAACTTTCACCCATGTAGGTGTTTGCCAAGTTTCCTGTTTATCTTGCCATTATGATCCACTGTCTGATCTTCATATGTCTCTCTAATTGTTCCTTCATTTAGATTTTATGTATTACATTCAGATATTTACTATCAGGCACAGAAAAAAATATTTGTGATTATAGTTACCCGACCAATCCTCATTTGGCGAAAACCCAAAGTACAAAAATATTTGTTGTTGAATTGTACCTTGTATTCTCAGAAAAGATGTTTATAAGAAAAAAAATGGAAAAGTATTTGACCTACTCATATTTTTTTGGTCAAGTCACTCAAAACTTGACTAGTTTTTCTAGCCTTGTGATATGTTCTTTAAATCTAATCAAATTTTTATAAACATTTATTGTTGTATATTTGTAAGGCCTCATGTTGTTGTATGTTTCATTTTGATTTCTGTCATTTGTTACTGAGATATAACCATATGTTCAGGGATTTTCACATGAATAACTCAACTACACTAGGTGTAGTATTTCTTATTAGAAATGAAATTTGTTCAAAAAAATGTTCAGGAATTAGCTGCAATATTGTGTTTATTGTGGACCTTTACTCGGTGTCTTATATTTTCATATTTTTTATGAAAGTATCATTGTTGTTTAATGATATGTGATATCTAGTTACATTATATCTTAGTTATTTGAGGCAGTCTACTGCTAATTTTGTGCGATCAAACTTATACTTAAATTTGTTTGTGTCGAGTAGTATATATATTTTCATAATCATGCATTTTATTCATAAGAGTGATTCACATTTCGTCTACCTCAATTAGGGGCATGTAAATTGACTTTTTTGTAAGTTAAATCATTGATTCATACTTACTGGTATATTTTGTCTGTAATTATGGTCCTATTCTTGTAAATTGATTTTATTTAATTAATTTATTTTATTTGGTTAGTTTACAATTTTCAGTTGTAGGCTATGTGTTCATTAAGAATGAAACAAGAATGATAAATGGCCCAAAACATATATTCATATATTTATACAACAGGCATATACATATACAGATAAACACCATCCCTTCAACGTTTTTGTCCCCTATGAATGAAACCATAACACTTTCAACTGACTTTACTTTTAATATTGAATCTATATTTTTTGCTACATGATAAATCTATGTGTGTTTGGTCTAGTCAGTTTGTTTATTTTGTCTTATCATTTTGTGTTGTACATTTTACATTTGAATATCAATGTTTGTTTGTAATATGTGTATTTGATGTTGTTTTCATTGATTCACTCATTTTATAATAACCTGCCTTTTTCTATTTTTATACCCAGGCTAACTATCGTCAGGAAAAGCTTATTGGCACATTCAGATATTGTTTTTGTATGTATTAAATTTTTGCTCGATAGATTGACAGATAAAATATTATGTGTGTTTTTCTACCATATTTGTATTTAAGTTACAAAGTTTTGAACAGTACTAATTTTTATACATTACTTAGCATTGAGACACAGGGTTATTAATCAAGGTTTTGTACAATGCTTAGATTATTAAGGATAGTGTTATCTGTTTTTAGTTGGCTATTAATTCAGCTAGAACTGTGTGTAAATTATATATTTATATTTTATTATATTCATTACCAATCCTGGATCAAAAACTGTGAAAATAAATATTTACTTGTATATTATTGTCCGTACACTGTGTATATAGCAAGCATGTGCCAAGGTACCAGATTTGCATCTTGGTAAAAATGAGAAGTATTAACATACATGTATATATTGTCAATAAATGTTCTACATTTTACAGAATTTTCCTTCAGTTTCATACATTTATGTTAATTTTCTGAATTGATAAAATATTTTTTTGTATTAATACCAACCAAATTTAATAAAAGTAATAATTTAATCTATACATGCATTGTTTTTTATACTTTTTTTGCACAGGTCATATGGGAGCAATTACAAAAGAAACATTTCTTGTTTCCTTCTAATATCAGAGCATTTTATTAAAGAAAGCATACAAAAACATTTACAGGACTTTGCGCAATTTTATTGAGGATGATATTGTCAACAGAAGCCGCGGCCGTGGTTGAATGGTTAGTGCGCTTGACTTGTAACCCAGAGATCTGGGTTTGAATCCCGGTCACGGCAGATCATACCTTTCTATGAAAATTTGACAAAAATGTTGAATTCCTCCATACGTGGAGAAGTTACCAGCTCTTTGTGGAAGAGTAAGTTAGTACTGGTTAGTATACAGTCCAGGAAAACTGGTAAGGTCACCGTATATGACTGAAAAATTGTTGAAAAGCGGTGTTAAACACCAGTGACAATAAGTCACTAACAAAATTTAGACTGAACAGACGGGAAAAATTCTTGATGATTTGTGCACTAAGAGTGAAAATCTAAGTGGATGAAAACATGCTGTTGAAAATATTGGTAAAACAAAAAGAAAACAAATAATCAAGACACAAATTTATGCTGGACTTAGTGAAATTATTAAGTATCTGCAGTCTATTACAATTATGGAATTAACATGAATTTTGTAGCCGAAAAATCTTGTTAGATCAAAGACTTAAATGTTGTCAGTTTGACAAGATACTAAATTTTATTCAATATGGACTTGAATCCAGGGAACTAAGTCAAAAAACAGCATCAAGATACAAGATACAAAATTAAATCTAGATTTTATTGTGTTGGCCAATAGCTATGCATAGGTAACGTTTATTTTTTCTATATTGTAGTGTAGAGTCCCTGATTGTTTACCGTTCAAACCAACTAAAAATAAAATTCTGTATCTTATGTCTTGTAAGTGTTGACCTTAGTAAGAACAAAGACCTATACTATCTAAGTCCCTATAGGTCTTTGGTAAGAACGACTACTCTTTAACTATACGGTTTAAAATGTCATTTAGACCATATCTCATTTTTCATGAAGTAAAGTTTGGTCAAAATACAATTGCTCTGGAGCAAACTGTATCAACAAATGAAACATTCCTATGTAATTTCATTCTACTCCACTCCTTGGTTATTTATATGACAAAACTGTGCCCTATACGCAGCATATCTATAACATGTCCAATCAAACGAGGCCAGGTGAAATTGAGGTCGTCAAACCTGGTTATTGTTGATTGGTTCATTTGTACAGCGTGGTTCAAGCCGATTGGCGTATTCACACACTTCGGGAATTCCCTCTGTGCAGGTGGAGAAGCCGGGTAGAACTGGCAAATTAACGGAGTAAACCTTCAAGTACTTGTCAACTCTCACTAGGGTTGCTACAAAAATGAAGAAATCGCTACTTTTAATAGGAATATTGGGACTTATATTCATATCTGGTGAGTAAATGTCTATATGCAACCATTTGTACGTGCTGTTAAAAACCGGTTTCTCTCGCTCAACGCGATATTCAAGTTTTATAAGGCAGATATTTACCATTCTACTTCATATTACAGACTGGATATAGATGTATACCCAACACACTTGTCTGTCAGTGTGTAGCTCTGTATAGTTAATATGTTGTTTTTGATGCGTTGATGGGATGTCGTGCATAGTTATGCAGACATTAACGAATAATGCATTTAGGATGGACAAAACATGCTACGTGTCTGACTCCAGGCTGAAGATTCGTTGGCATTTAATATGATATATATTCTACTTTCCCTTTGAGATAAATTGGTAAAAGCAGATTCTGTTGAGAATGTTTTACTCAATATAGACTGTAAATACTTTGAGTTTAGTCTAATTCTGGCTTCCAACTAATTTAGAAAGTACATTTTTCTGATGGTCAAATACAGCTTAGATCACCAATTATAATTGGCCTGCATATTCTGTTGTTAAATGCCCTTAGTTAGAAACTTGTGTGAAGAACCTTGGACAAGGGTGTAGAAATGTGACAGAAGCTGGAAAAATCAACTGGCTATTTGAGCATTCTCATAGGCTGCTTTTTCCAAAACAACAGACACAATACTGCATTGAACGCCTAGATCCACCATCTACTTTTAGTAGCTTACAAAGCTGCATGAAAACATTTCTTCTATGCCCCTGTTGGATTAGATTACCCGAGCTTGAACTATTTTTTTTGGAGCACCATGCAAAACTGTTAGTAAACAATTTACTAATAGTCAGAAATTTGAGAAAGTTCATTAGTCTGCAATAGAAATTTTATAATTCATTAGCTTCAAGTTTTGGGCTAGTGGGATTAGCTTGCTAATCTTCTTTGATATACCAAAATTCAGTATGGCTGTCAGAGTACTTTATATAATAAAACAAACATTTTGATGTATTGAAATGTAATTTTAGATTAGATTTTACTGCGGGTAATTGAAAATTTATGTGTTGATTCTCATCCAAATGTTCAAACATGGGGTGGGTTTATGGATTTTATTTTCAGTTTTGTGTAGGGTCTAAACTCAGCCTATGAATATGTATTTAAATTCAAATAAAATTCTTGATGTAGATCTAGTTTCAAAGAGCAGACAGAGTTGAAAATCAAGGAATTGATTTTCAATTGTCATATCTCCAATCTTGATTTTGAAACAATTAACTTGATTTATTTTGTTTATTGTAAACTATTAAAATCTCCTTAAAAATGATACTTAATTTCAATTAAAGTTGTATACACGTATGCAAAGTATCTGGGAGAGTGTGTTTTTGTTGAAATTTGATTTTTTTGGTTGAAAGAAATAAAGAACCAGTTTTTGGCTGGAAAACTTTAAAGTAAGGAACCTTATCAAATTAGAGAATCATGATGGAATACTACTCTGAGCACAGGGGGCTAGCACGTGAAGGGATAGTGTATTAGGCCTACAATGGCCTCATGGATCCAAAATACCTGTATCATATATATACATATACAAGGGTTACAACTTCGGAAATGACAGTTTCTATACCAAGTTTGTTTAACAGGTGTTTTTGGTCCGTTTGGCCATTTTAGGCCTATTACACCATTATACACCATCCCTTCAATGTGCTGGCCACCTGTGACTCAGAGTACAGTCTCAAGTTTAATAACAAGAATGTTTTAGTTCGTGTAAATTATCAGTTCATCTCATTTTTTGATGTCAGTTGCCTTGGCTTTATTATCAAGACAAGTAACAGTTTCAGCACAGTATGTCAATATATGATAATTGATACTAAAATTGTCTGAAGATTCTGAGCACTCACTCCACCTGTGAATGTTGATGTTTTTAAATACACCATTGATTCCTAGTTTCAAGTTTACCCCCAACAAATTATATGCTACATATGTAAGCTTGTATGAACTTTCTCCATTGTTATGAAATGCCAGTGACAGCTAGATCAGGTTATGTTTTGCATTGTACAATTATTATATGTCTGAAATTGATGACACTTGTAGTGTGTTTGAAGTACTGTACTTGAACAAAATTCTGTCAAGATTTTTTCCCTGTAGGTATTTCTGTACCATGTTCCTTAAGACTATTTTTATCTCACAATATTGAAGAGTCAGTGATGGCTTTATCCTACTCATTAGCTATATTTAAGATAACTTTTTGATAATTGTTATATTAATGAACGTTTTTTGAAAGGCATTGGTAAGAATCAAGGGTTACAGTTGCATGTTACATTTTTAGGGTAAACCGATTTGTTTAATGTTTCTGTTGAGATATTACCTTGTCTTACCTTGAAATGTAAACAGTTCATTTTTTTCTCAAGCCTCAATCTTCTCAGGAATTGTAGTAATGTTTTATCTTACATATTTCTTTTATCATATTTCCTGGTAGATATTTTGCTATCTTGTACACTCTACAGGCAGTATTTTCACATCTAGTTTAGTCTGTGAGATTATTTACCTTAAAGTCCATGATAAGAAATTAAATAATCATCATAAAGACGCTAGTGTTCATAGAAGAAATATTAAAACTTATTTTTTAATTTTTTTTTTCACAGGTAAGGGAGGGTGCCTTTTTCTTAAATTTGGTAAAAAATGACACAGTGTTTTTGCACTGAAGAAAAAACTTGATGTAAACTGAATTTTAGGGGAAAACTTCATGATGGCCCCTGCTATAGAAGGGAAAAAACCCTGTTTATGTAATTGAAACATTTTTTTACTTGTACATATTTTTCAGTTGTTAGTCGGCTGTTAGTTTATTTCATTAGGGTGTCGGCCATCATGACAGATGTTACATATTCTGTTTTGATTACCTCTTAAAGTTTTAATTGCATACCTGCACACATTATTGAAAGTTGTTGCCACTTGAAATACAAGTTTTCACTGCTATTAGAAAAGATTTTAAATTTAGCTTATAATAAGGCTGTTGTATTAGATTCAACATTTTTTATTAAATGGGGAAGCCCAGTGGTGACCTGTGTATTACACTAAATTGGACCAAAGGTGTACCTGTCTAGGTGTTAATTTTATTGGACTCGCCCTGTATGATGTATTATTATCCAGCATGTTGGATAAGTTACATGTATTGTTGTCTAGAAGTGGTTTGTTTTGGAACAGATACTGTGTAGGTTGTTCTTAGATGATGTATGCATTAGTTACCCAGTTCAAGGTGTTTACCTAACATCGTATGTACATCAGCATATGATTGTATAGAGACATGTTAGTAGCATGCAGGTATTTAATATTGCATAGATGTGGAGATTGATGGCTTTCCTCAAAACAGCTTACACATCTGTATATTGTTCAAAGGTGAAGGTCACCCTCTCAGACATAACAAAATAAACGTACAGTTAAGTTAAATGCTTGCTTGTAACATAAATAACCTTTTGACAGCCTTGATTTTGTGATGTCCCTGTGACCCCAATGGGGATTCATCCATGAAACCATGCGAGTATGTGTTCGGTAGTCAGTGATTTTTTTTTCAATTTTGGGAAAGGGTCCAGGTCCGGTTCAATTGGGAAAAAATGCACGTTGTGATGCCAAAATTTGAAACTTTTAGGTCAAGAATGGGAAAAAAATGCCTTTATTTTTTAAGGAAAAATGATGACTGGTAGTATGCACAAAAAAGTTTAAAACTTATGTATCCGGGATGAAAACAGTTTCAACATTTTGTTGGTTGGATTTAACTGGTGACTTAATTCTGCCCAGTAAGCTTCTTATCTCATAGTTTGGGAATCAATGCATGAAAGTCGTTAAGTACAATAAAGCTCATCAGTTTTGTACAGAGAAAATAAACAGTTGTACCGGTACATGTAGGTCTAATTCCCTTAAGGCCACCCTAAAAAATTGCTTGTTTTCCATTGCCGACTACACTTTAATAGACTTGGTCGGTCAGAGCGTTATTTTTTATATTAGGCAAGTGTAAATTGATCAAGAAATTAGAGGGAATATTTTCAATGACATAGAAAGGAAATTTTAAGAATAATGTGCATTCTATTTGTAGTGATTTTTTCGGACCGGTTGTTTTTTGCTTGGTCGGTCAGCAACGGCAAACAAATAATATTTTAATTCAGACCTGAGATTGAAAAACTTGTATTACCTCAACATGTTTGAAGCAGGAAGCTGAGAGTGAAGGTCTGGTTTACAGTTCACAAATTGGTTCCTGTAAGGAATGAATTACAAACAACTGTAAGCAAAGTACAAATAAAATAAACATGGTATCATTAAATGGTTATCTTAGAATTCTCATCACACAACCTGGTAAAATGATTAACCCTGTAGAAATATATTGTTCATGGGTAACCTTGTACTTTCACCTTCCATATTACAGTAATACTTCATGTTTTCTTGGTATTAAAGCATGGGTTCTTTGAATTTCGCATGCATTTTATGCTAACGTTGTCAGACATTTATAGAAGAGAAAGATGTTTTGTAGTTATTCCACTTAACAAAAAATAATTGGATGGTCTCATTTATTGCTGTCATTATTTACAGTGTTTTTTTTTCACAGGTAAGGGAAGGGGCCTTTTTTTCTTAAATTTGGGGTAAAATAACACTGTATTTTTGGGGAAAAAAAGGATGAAATAACTTGATGTAAACTGAATTATAGGGGAAAAATGCATGATTTTAAAGATTTTTCCTGAGGGGAGACTCCTATAAATGGCCCCTGCTACAGGCTTCTCAAAACTGCTGGAATACTTGCCTGACATTTGGACTGGCAAAGTTAGAATTTCTTCCTGACCAAATGAAAATTTGTCTGACCGAATACATTATAAATAAGTGATAGATGCTGTAAATGTACCCGACTGCTGGGAATCAGGTGCGGTACTCGCCGAAAAGTTATTGAACCTGCTCGAAATTTGCCTGACAAGTCCGATGTTCCAGCAACTTTCGGGAAGCCTGCTGCTGTAGAGGAAAATAATCTTGTAGTTTGTTTGTTTATTTAGTATAAATTTTGTTAAGTATTGATTCCTAGATAATAATTCAATGTTTTGATGAAACAGCTGGTTTATTGTTGTTTTCTATTCTAGTAGTTGCATGGTTTATTATACAAGTGATCAAGGATGCTCATTCTTAGTCTGTGATATTCTTGGACATAAAGATTTTGTGATAAAAATTCATTAATCAGCACTCAGGAGAAAAAAACAAAAGCATCTGGTTCGTTGTTCCTGAGCCCAGTCTTAAAACTGGCCAATGATAATAATACGTTCCAATCACCTAGAAGGGTCACTTAACTAAAGCTGAAACTTTCAATGATTGGCTGTTCCTGAGCCCACTCTGAAATTGTCCAATGTATGATACATTTCAGTCCCCTGGAATGATCATTACACTAAGTGTCTAACTTGATCCAATTGTCTCATTATGATAAACCCCTTCATCCATATTTCATCAAATTTCCTGTACTTACTGTTAGCCTGCAATGAATCATAGACATATTTACCAAATAATTCACCAGTAGATCAATAATGGCGATATTTATATCATATTATTCCAAAATTTGTTAAAAGACATATATCTTTTTTTTTTGTTTGAAGAGGCATTAACTCCGTGTAATTATGTCCGTGCACTTGCAGTACGTCTAATGAATCAACATATAAATGTTACATAAAATATGTTAATGGTATCCAAGTTCTCTGGTGTTAGTCTTTTGTTAGCAGTACTTTATTGTACTCAGTTAAGCCCTTAAATATTTTTGAATGATAATTGTACAATTAGTAGAAAGTCAGTAATTTCTGATTGTCATAATTACAAATGCCTGTCTAAGAAAACATGCAAGAACTGTAGAGTATTCAGTGTTTTTTTGCATTTAGTGGATTTGTTGTATTTTAATTCCAGTTACCTTGACAACCTATAATTCACTTCTGTGAGAGCTATTGCTACATTAATTATTTTTCTTCATATAACTGAAGAAGCGTTTATAAATGATAAAGTACATTGTTAAACCTTCACTTAGGTTAATACTGCTTTTTGTTCTGACAGATTGTGTCATTAATGTTACATAAGGGGCCTCTGTGGTAGAGTGGTTATGGTCTCTGACTGTAATCACTAGCCCCTCACTGATGAGTTCGAATCTCTCCTGGGACCAAATTTCAGTGTGAGGAAGCTGTCTAGACTGCTTGCTGATGGTCTATTGTTCTATCCAGATGTAAGCCTGGGGTCTTCCCCCATTATTTAAGCTAGAAAGTTGCCAAATGACCCTAGCTGTTGGTGCATTGTTAAACCCCAGAGAAAAAAAGATACACAAGTTGTTGCATATGCAAGCAAATGCTTTCCATCTTTTTCAAGGTTTTAGTACTAATACATCAGGGAATGTCAAAAGTTGAGGGTCAAAAATGACCCTTGGCTGATGAAAATTTGAAGTGTCAACAAACTACTATTATTGTAAATTTGACCCTTTGGTTCAAATTCTCAAGAGTCAGAAGCTTTATTTGACTGATTTCAAGAAACAAAATGCTGTTTTAAGGGTCATATAATTGTCCTGAACACATTAAGTTAACTCATAAGATCTACATCTGAGGTGTTGAAATCTCTCAGATTATATTGAAGTCTGTGATATTAGATTATCGTGAAGATATGTGATGGAAAAGTTTCAATCTTTTGTCTTGATTCATGACCTTAGAGCATTTCCATGTTACATTGTAAATAATGGAACTTCACAGATTTCTTTGTGAAGAGTTTGTACATCATCTTCTACTGTTTAGTTTGTTTTTTTCGTACCGTGAGAGTAAATCATACTAAATGGATCATTGGGGGTTACTCATAGATTTATTGGCATGTCTTGAATGCTATCCCCTAGTTTTCCCTACTAGATTTTGACAATTCTCAATGAAATCTCACTTTTCTCCTGAAGCAGTATTGCTTGTGGCATGATCGGTACTATGTTTACATGTTTCAATTTTATTGTTTCAGCTGTTCGAGCAGATGATGATGATGATACAGCTACTGTAGATGATGATATTGGTAAAAGCAGAGATGGTTCCAGAACAGATGATGAAGCTGTACAGAGGTAATTATCATGTGTATTAACTCTACATTGAAAGATGGCAAACTGGCATGTACTGTCTCATAGTGAACTAACTTATAAACCAGTCTAGCTGCCCTCTGTGGTCAAGTGGTTGTGGCCTCTGTCTTGTTATTACTAGCCCTTCACCACTCTGAGTTCTAATTCCACATGGGACCAAATTTCAAATGTGAAGAAGCTGTCTTGCTAGTTTACGGAAAGTCAGTGGTTCTACCCAGGTGTAAGCCTTGGGTCTTCCTCCATTGTTAAAGCTGGAAAGTCACCAAATGACCCAGGTTGTTGGTGAGAACTCCAGTGAAGAGAAATACACACACATATATGTGTATATATATATGGCTATATATATATATACACATATATGTATATGTGTGTATTTCTCTTCATATATATATATATATACATTTATATTTATATTATATATATGATTTATATTATATATATATATTTATATTTAAACAATTTGTATAATGAGCACATTCTGGTCATCATTGTGAAGTAACAAAAACTATGCCTGTATTGTTTGTTCTCTCAGTGCCTTCTGTACGTATGACTTACATGATTTAATTCACTTGTTTGACAAGATTGGCATGGTAACCTCCATAACACGTATGGCACTGATCTGAGTATCACAACACCACTACATCAGATTATCACCAGATCTGAGTATCGGTTACTGAATGCTAAATTGTTGATACTTGCTGCGTTATATTGTTTTAATTGATAATTTGTTTGATATTTTGAATCTAATAATTTACCATTTGATGCCATTCTGTCTAAATATCTTATCAAAGTGGGAAATATTTGCAAAAATGTTGTCGTCTGTTATGATTTGTCCAAAATGGAGGCAATTTTGATGATCGTTTGTTTCAAGTAAAAATACACATAAAACTCTCTGTTGTGTATTGACTCTGTAAAATACTTCATCACTGGAATTAATTACTTGTACAGTCAAATTCTGTCCTGACTCAAATAAATTATAACTTTGATTTTACATGTCTACCTGCATACAGTATTGTGTAGGATCTATGTATGTGTTGACAGGTGTGAAATAAATATACTGTATTCTTATTGTATGTTTGTGTATATCTCACTCACTATAGACGTATGTACGTAATCAACACACCAGTACCTAGTGGGTTTTTGTAATGATGCCAGTTTCTAGGTGTATAACATATAGAAGGTTTTTTCGTCTTACCTCTGGATGCTGTGTGATTACATTCTATGTAATAACAATGAGACATTTATTTTGCACATCTCTGGATATAAGTTGCTATTACGTAATGACTTTGTCACCGTATTGTTGATAATTATCAGTACACAGTACTTTATATGAATCAGGTGGGGTGCTTGGCAGCATTAATAACACTTGCTGAAAGTGACGTCGTACCAGAATAATGACAGTTGTCATGAAAACCGCTCATCCTCCATCGGGAATATTTGTTTTGTGCCTAATAACGGCATCAGTGGTACATGAACACTTGTGACAAGGGTTTCCACTGACATTCGCCAGTTTCGCAAATGGAGGAAAAACTTGCAAGTGGCGAAAAAAATCAAATTAAGCAGTCCCAAATGACCCTCCCCTCCGTACATGTAGTGGAAAAAATATAATGTCGAGTGGAAACCCTGCTTGTGACCTTGTGTATACCTTGTTTAATTTTCTACTCTATAATTACTTCAGTAGTAATATAGTTGCGGTATTAGTAAATGCTGGTGTTTTTGGAGTCCTGTAAAATGATATTTTTGATACAATAAACATTTGGTACTCATCAGCTGATTGGCAATCAGTCAGACATCTGTGGTTCTTAGTAGACAGGGCATAATGACAAGGTGATTGCTAATTGGTCCATGGTATATTGATTAATATGACTGTTGATATTTTATGGCGCTATATAACATTGTAATAAAACAATAAAATCTCTGTGTTTGAACTGAAATTTTAAAGCAGTCGCTCAAGCTATTAGTGGATAGATATTTACTAGCCACGGTGGTTTTGTGCAAAGACGAAAATCAAATTAAATTCATAATGCTTCTAATACTTCATTTTCACTTCATAAAATAATTTGATTTTTAAACTAATGTATCTAATATTACAGTTCCATGTTTCATAGGAAAATTTCAGGGTTAATTCTTAAGGTTCTAAGAGCAATTTTTATAAAGCAGTGTTCTCATTAAGAATTTGTTGAAAAGAATTAAGTAGAAAAGTAACAAGCTTACTAGGGGGGTTGGGGGCAAACTGCTGACAGGTTTGTTAGTCGTTCAAACTGACCTTTTAGGTCGGCAAACCTTTTGGGTTGGCGGCTGGTTCCTAATGTAAAGTAAAGTCTGTAATATAATGTATAACAAAACTGTACTTCAACGCTTAAGATTTGTTTTATATTTACTGACGTATTTTGGTAGACTGGTGTAGCATCTACCATGGATTTTTTCGATCAAAGCCCTGATGTACTTAGAGATCATTCCTACTAAGTTTGTCTCCACAGTTAATGACTTCTATCCATAGATGTTAATTACTATAAGTAGCTTCACTGAATCAAATTGTTTTTGGCAGAATCACATTACATGTTCCTTCACTTCTGCACCTACCTTGCAGCTGTGCAGAATTTTCTGACATTAATAATGGATTGATTTTCCATCTGTGCAACCATTGTCTCGATGTTTGTGGAAACTCCATGAAGGATAAGATGAAACAAGAGTTCGCTTTCTTTGTCGTTTGAATTATGTTCTGCAAGTTGACCATTAAGTCCTGTGTTTTGTTTTGGCTCGAATAGTGTCTGACCTAGAGACCTTGATAGCTTTTATTTAGCTTCAAAGAGGTGGATTTTCACCCTAAATCAATATTTTTACTACAGCATGCCAGTAAATACCACCACTGTTCATCTTGATCATACGTTCTGCCAAAACATTCCAAAACTATGCTACAGTTTTATGCGTGAACCTAGAACATTTTGGACTGATAACAAATAGTTAGGTACCTGTTTGTCTTTATAGTGATAACATGAACATCCAGTGGGTAATTTTTAGATGGTTTCATGTAATATACAAACTTCAAGAGATGTCTAATGACTGTTGTCCTGTATACAGTGTAACCTCTCCAGTGCGGCCCTCTCTTGAGCAACAACCTCCCGTCAACAACCTCCCGTCCCACTGTACAATTTAACTGTTAATTTAACTTCTCTAGAGCAACAACCTCTCAATTTAACAACAACATAATTTTGCTTCTCCCAAAGGGTGTTGCTTGGAGAGGTTGCAATGTACATCCAATAAGCTTAGAGCTTATCAGATGAACCATCTATTATGTTTGATGTTTCTAAATAGTTCTATCCTGACAAAATTTTCGGTGCCAAATTCTCATTTCATTAATCTCTCGAAATAGATTTGTGATAAACCTGTTTGATTTTTATGATGAATGTTACTTTGTACACAAAATTGTCTCAGTAATAATTGTTTTGTTCAGACTAAATTTACCCAGTGTAGGTGCTTTTAATGTGTGAAAGATTAGAAAGACAACAAGCAGATGAAGATGTCTATTAAGTCATTTAGTTTCATTGAGCAAGCTGTGCTTGTGATGTGCTAATTGGTTGGTATTACCTGAATTAGAAATAAATACACAGCATTTATCAGTATATGTGATTATATGTTACCATGTTTACTGTTAATGCCAGCAGACTTTCACAAGGACAGGTATAATTAATAGTATATATTCCTACACAATAAAACTTCTCTTTATACCTCATTGGTAGGATATTTGGCACTATTTGTACCCATAGTAATACCCCCCCTTTGATACTATGTAATTAAAAAACTTCTTTACTAACCTGTTACAGGTAATGACAATTATATCTTTATGATGTTTTCATTTAATCCATAATTGTGACAGGAACCTTGAATCTAGAAATAGGAAAATATGTTTAAAATCTTTGATTATTAATGAAACTTATTTTTTTATGTGAAATGCTTTGTCATGAAAATTTGATTTTGGCCTGCTTGGTCAACTATGCCACAAATGGCGAAAAAAATCTGCAAGTGGCGAAAAAAAAAAATCAAATTAAGCATACTTTTTTGTATGCCCGTACCCTCCCCTCCATACATGTGGTGGAAAAATATAATGTGGAAACCCTGTATTTACATATATATATATAAATATATGTATAAACTTCACTTTGTACAGTATGGTTGGAAAAAATAGTTACAGTATGTTTACAGTTAATATTACCAAAAAAAGTAGGGCAGGTAGGGAAAATAATTTTTTTCTGGATTTCTTCTTTTCTACACACAACTTGTGAACATTGGAGATACGAGTCATCCTGAAACTTTCATAGCGTGCACAAAAATATTGTCGCTCAGGTAACTGTAAACGGGACTTTTTTTCCTGGCCTAATGATCAAACAATCAAAACAGCTATTATCATTGGGACTAGTAATAAGGATAATCTGTCATCATGTTCATGTACTGATATGTTTGTGGTATCAAAGGAGTTCATGTTGATGTTAGAATGATTGGAATGTGATCAGTTCTAACATTAATTCTCTGTACTTACAGTATGCTTGATGTTAATAGATTTAACCCATTACCTCATATCACCGCATTCCCCCCAGCATCTGCAGCAGACAACTTCGGAAAACATTGTGGCAAAGGAAGCCATTGCTTGTAACAGGCATTGGCTTCTCTTACCACAATGTTTTCGGTTCTGTCACAAAGTTAATAGAATTACATGCTCTAAATATTACATAGTTATGGTTGAAATATTTCCGGAATTTTCCGGAACCTCCATGATTTCCCGGGTCTGAACCCTACTGGTTTTTATTGTTTCTGTGGCACCAAGTTTAAGATTTCCAGTTTTTTTTGAAAATATTCAACCCATACATATTACACTAGTCATTGTGGTACTACCTGCTTGTTTAATGTTTCTGTCTACTGATGTTAATGTGGAATTTGTTTCATGTCGTCATTGGTGCCACATGTTTCCACAGACACATTGTGTATGAAACTCTTACACAATGCTACAATAAGCCACAATTAGTGTTTTGTAATCACAGATATAAGTTAGTAACCATTACTGACCTGCTTCCCTTATTGACCGTTTCACTTTTTCTTACCACTTGCGTCTGTTTCATACATCAGTGTAAATGTCTTGGAATGCGTCTGCTTCCTGTATCCACACAGCGAGCATCTTTACGTACCAATTAACTGTAATAATATCAACATAACTTGTGATGCGATTTTACTACGTGTTCTGTGCATTTGTTCGTATGTGATGAGGATCTTTTGTAGTTTCTGCTGTACGTTAGTGCCTTTGTTCATAATGAAACATTTAGCACTGCATTTACACTTGACGAAACCGTAAAATGTATCTCTAATCATTTTACTTAGAGCACTTGTCTAGTTTCTCTTTGTCTCTGTTTCATATTTAGAACAGAGTATATCAATATAGTTTAGCTAAGTAAAGTAAGTAAGTAAGAAAGTACATGTTAAAGTTTACATTTCCCAGCTACATACATTCTGTATCATATTGTGGATGGTTACCTTACAGCAGGGGGGTTCATATTGCTATGTTTGCTGGAATTGAACTGAATTCATGGTAGAACCAGGTAACCATGGACAGATCATGTATGCATTGTTGTTGAATGTTTTAGTTGGCTTCAGTACCAAAACTTTCATCGTCTGTGATATCAAGTTACGGTACAGTTATTGTTTGGTTTTAACATTTTTATGTTAACATTGTATTTTAATGGTTCATAAGTCTTTGAATGTGTATATAAATTATTCTGTATATCCCAGGGGTGTAGAAATGAACCTGAAGCTAGATTTTTTTTCTGGTTACTTTTCCCCACAGGGGGCATTGTCCCTTGTCCCCTACTGGGGGGAACCCCCCTTCTACTTTTAGTAACTTACTGGCTGCATGAAAAGATTTCTACACCCCTGGATATCCCTTCATTAATTATTATAGTGTCACATGTTAATCTCTTAAATGTGCTTCTATGAATTTCTGTTGGCCAATTTTTGGATGGTGGGTGTTCAAATTTTGAAGTTTTTCATTGATAGCTGTCATGCTTTGAAGATTAAAATAATAATTCATGTTAGCCCTCTAGAGTCCTTCGCCGCAATCTCCACCAATATAATGATATTTTTACTGGAAAATTGCGTATGAGCCGTGATTGCTGAGTGTTGTTAGACAATCAACATCGATAGTCCTTTATTCCTACGATCTTCTATTTCTAGTTTTTCAATTATCTTAATTGAAGAATGTTTATACCAATGATGTTGTTTATTGTTAAAACTTCATTTAGAATTATTTTAAGCTTACGTTATGGCTTAAAAAACAGTGATTTCTTGGCATACTGGTATAAACAAATCTTTTTAATTGTTGGAATCAGCTGTTTATATGGGATATTTTATATATCATTGTCTATTAAAGACGTAGATTGGGATATGGTTATCTGTTCATTGTGAAGAATTAAGATTATTTAACTAAACTGGGGAAATAAAATGGGGCAAAAACTTTTTGAGTATGGTAGGGGTTTGTATCCTGTAGGTGTAGGGTTCAATACCTTATAGATTTTGTTTGGGTACAGACTTCAAACCCTTGCTCACACACGGGGGGAGGGGGGGTCGAGTGGGAGAAGTCAGGCTATGTACCTGTTGGTCTTACAGGTAACATGAGTCATTGCACAGCAACGTAATTCAATTAAATTGTTTAGTAGATACTTCAATCTCACAATTGTGTACAAATTAAAACAATAAAATAATTTATTATGAAGCCATTGAATAACAAGCAATCATAAAATCTCGATCAACACAAATGGATTCATTCAGTCTGTAGGCTCATCTCATTTGAATGTACTAAGTTATTACTGTCTGTGTACATGCGGGTTATTTTTCCTTCTGTAGCAAGTGCCGTTTATATGCGTCTTCCCCTCAGGAAAATTCTTTAAAATCATGCAGTTTTCCCCTAAAATTCGGTTTACATCAAGTTTCTTTCTTCCCTTTTTGCAAAAATGTTGTTTTTTCCCTCAAATTTAAGAGTAAGACCCCTTCCCATACCTGTGAAAAAAGCCCTGACATGATTTATGCTGATTGTGAACTTCAGTACTTTTTTGACAAACAGGACTGTTCAGTATAGTAAAATAAAATGATATTTTCATATATGTATGAAGGAACCAGTTGGTATACTTTATGTCTTTAAATCTTTACATACATCGTGTTAGTTGTATATTGTTAAGATTGAACCAGATCGTGTATGACAGAATCTTGTTTTGTGTCTTGGTGTACACATCTTAGACTTGTTTTACCTGAAACTGTTTGTTGTTGTTGTCCTACCAGTGATGTGATTTGAATCCGTGATAACGTGGTTACACAATTTTTGTTTCCATACATCTAACTTATATAGGTAAAGGTGTAATGAATTCATTATGAACATTATAGAGAGATTTACCATTATCTTCATGTCATTAAATCACAACTTTATATCGGTGGTATAATTATATGGTTGTTTTAAACCTTTGCCTCATAAGCATATTTTAGACTCTTCCAAATTCAAAGCTGATACACAAAACATCAATTTATTTAAGAAAATTGGGTGATTTCTCTCTGACAGAGTGGAAAACATTGTAGCAAAAGAAGCCATTACTCATTACAAGCAATAGTTTCTTTTGCAACAATATTTTTCAAAAGTCGTCTGCTTCAAATAGGAGAGGAAATGTTGTATAGTGAGGCAAAGGGTTAGTTTCATTCTTGTAGAATCTGAGGTTTGTGGTTGGTAAGGATTAGATACTTCTGTTAGTACATTGTTCTAGACAGAAACCACCTGTACAGTTGTAATATATGACATCATTGCTCACATCTGACTGTTTTACTGGTTGTCATAGTAACTGAGTACTCTTCATTACGAAGGTTATGTCAAGAAATTCACTTTCATGCTCAATGCACTTATCATGTTCAAGAACTTTCTATGTACTGTGAAAACTGGTTATTATGAAAACTCTGATTTCTTTTTTTTTCTGTTTGTGTGATAGGTAAAGATATTGTATTAATTCTGTGTCTGATAAGCCACAGTTTGAAGTATGTTGAGAATGCATTTTTTTTCCCTGAAGCCTTTGGTAAGTGAATTTCTATGTCTAACTTGTCTACCATCACAGTTGTGTTTGAAGTGTTATTGTACGTAATTACGCTGTGTTACTCTCATCCTGAGAATTGATATATATGTGTATGTATGTATGTATGTATGTATGTATGTGTGTATGTTTATGGCTGAAAAGTTTTCCTGTATTTTCTGGAACCTCCAGTTTTTCCCAGGTCTGGACCCTACTGGTTTTTATTGTTTTCGTGGCACCGAGGTTAAGATTTCCAGTTTTTTTAAATTTTTTAACTTTCGACCATGTATATGTGTATGTGTGTGTTATCTATTATTCTGATGTACATACACATTGTACTAGTCCTTCCAAAAATTGATTCTATTACAAAATTCCCTATTGTAAGTCTGTATGATAGAGATATATATTTACATAACCACTATGATACATTGCATGCCAAGAACGTCATCTAAAACAGGAGCCTAATTAAAATCTCAATATGGATCAGCACTGTGGATCCTAACTCTATAATCATGCCTAAAAATAAGGTTTGTTTCTGGTTACCCGAACGACCCATCTTTTACCTGACGACTCATAAGTTTTTATGGCATTCAAATCTTAGTGCTATATTGTAATTTTTACAACAGTGTTGCTGATATATGTAAAAAAAAACCCATAACATACCTGCTGACCCATATATTTTTGGGCATGTTACTGGAAACAAACCTTTTTTTGTTTAGGCCTCATGTATCTGGCTATTCTATATTGTTAATTTATTGGTTCTTCCACTATATATATTTCTTATTTTAGTCTTGTCAAAACATTTTAAAAATCCTATCTGGACTCAGGCATGTACCATTGACTGGTCTTTTAGGATAGCTGTCTATTGATGTGTGCTATCTGTTACTGACCTCTGACTACTTGTCTTGTTTTGACCTCTGGTACATATCAGATTATTTGGTTATATATATATATATATATATCGGTTCATTCGGTTATATCGGTTCATTCGGTTTTTTATATATCAGTTGATTTGGTTCTGTCTATAATTGTTGATTGATTCGGTTACGTCCATGACGGTCACGTACACTTTTATTTAATTTTTTTTTTTAATTTCAGGGAAGAAGAGGCGATTAAACTTGATGGTTTAAATGTAGCACAAATGAAAGAGCTAAGAGATAAAGCTGAGAAACATGCATTCCAGGCAGAAGTTGATAGAATGATGAAACTTATCATTAATTCATTATACAAGAATAAGGAGGTAGGTTTTGCAAAAAATGATTAATGCATTTTATGTGTAATATAATACTTCTGTTTCATGGTATTATTAATTTTTTTTTCTCTTGATGTAAGGATATAACGAATGATTAATTGACCTGCAGGTAAAAGAGAGGCATTTAACTAATGCAATTAATGAATTAATAAAATAATTGAGAATGTATTTCTATGCGTAGGTAACATATGTATTAAATAGTCTGTAAATGTGTTGATTAATTCTATTTAAGATAGTTTTCAGTAAGTAAACATTGGTCTTTTTTTTTTAAATTTTCAGATATTCTTGAGAGAATTGATATCTAACGCATCTGATGCTCTTGACAAGATTAGGTTCATGTCCCTAACTGACAAGAGTGCTTTAGCAGCCACTGAGGAGCTTAGCATTAAAATCAAGGTACCATTATGTTTATTTAATTTGTTACGCATGTTTCATACATCAATTAAGGGCTTGAACACTGAAGAGATTATGGAATATAATCCAGGTATTGATGCCTCTGTTACGAGCCGGAATGAGTCGACACTGAGCCAAATTTCTAAATGTCTGCCTTATGAAACTTGATTCTCAGAAGAATCGAAGTGAATTAATTCTTATGTTTTTACAATACTTACATTCGATCTATGCAAAGAAGTTGAGTATTCAAAGTAAATTTTGGATCGAATATATTAAAAGCCCACCTGGTAATTAACCAAGTGTGTTCTATGATTTCCTTCCAGTGTTATAAAATACAAGGTGGATGATTAGAAATTTGACTTAGTGTTTACCGCAATACACACTACCATGTCTGTCTGTATTACATATCTTTGCTATAATTTTATCATAAATAGCTTATAGAGATAGTAACATCATACTACAAGAATGCCTTCTGGTTTTAAATGTTACATCGATGAGGATGTATTTTATGCAGAAATCTCTGCAAGTATAAAAATTGATCAGTTATCTGAGAAAGGAAACATCAGGAATCTTTCAGAAGATATTGCGAGCATGCGTCAATCTTAATTTAATATCTTAGTGACTTGTTCAGTTGATTTCGTTGTCATGATTGAATATAAACATTGTTTACGTTACAGGCTGACAAGGATAATCATGTTTTACACGTCACTGACACTGGTATAGGTATGACCAAACAGGATCTCGTAAATAACCTCGGAACAATAGCCAAGTCTGGTACCAGCGAATTCCTCACAAAACTCGGTGAATCCGACTCCCAGGCTGAGATGACAGATCTGATTGGACAATTTGGTGTCGGATTCTACTCGTCCTTCCTTGGTAGGACTTGCTTCGTTTATCTATGTTTTGATTTTGCCCAGACCGCCTCATCCTGCCCTGACTGAAACATACAGTCTAACCTGTGTTTGCAACCAACTCTGAAAAAAGGCCATTCTTTTAACAAGGGCCATTCTTTGACAAACCATCATTGATTATGTTGAGCAAACTGACCTCCAAATAAAGGCCACCTGTCAATAAGAACCACATTTTGTCTTTCCCTAGTGTGGTCTTTGTTGAACGGATTGACTGTATTTCATTATTGTTATTGTGTGATCTTTGCAAATTTTTAACCAATCTGCATAAAATTTAGTGAACATAACAGTCTGAAATAAGCAATCAACTCTGATATTTTGCTGATTGTAAATCAATTGATTCTGACTAGAATTCTCATATTGTCTATCAGATATCCATGTTAAATTCTGTGTTGAAAGACTTGAATATTCTTATATAAAGTTCCCTCATGTTTGGGTATCAATATTTACACCTAAGCTGTCGATACAAATGAATCATCTTCATTGTTATGTAATATCAATCAGGCTTATAATTCATTGATTCTGGGTACATGTTTTGATGCAATGATACAACAGCACGATACAAGAACCTGCTCTCTGATAGATCTACCTATCTTTACATCTGTTATATTTAGTGTAACACACCAGGAATGCCACAGTTAAACACACACTGTAAATATCCTACCATTAAATAGCTAACTTTAGATTTGCAAGTAATGGCATTATTCCAATGGAATAAAACTGCTAGTTTTGAGTTCCAAGTGCCCTCTTATAAACTGTGCTTATGCTATTTTGAATTAAATGTTTGATTGTTTAATGGTAAAAAATCCCGGATCCATTCCATTCGTAGCAGTTTACGTCAATTGAAATTTCTTGATCACTTAGCAAACTTGATTCATTTTTTCTAGTTTCTACCTTTTAACGATTATTAATTAGATATTAATTAGCATTATTGTTCTTTTTTACCTCACTGTACAAGTAAACCTTTCTGAGATTGTATTTAACATCTGTTAGGTATTATCATAATTATAGCTGTGCCACATTTAGTTCAGTGGAATGATAAAACATTTTGTATGAACTTCAGAAAAAAATCCATGTTTATATTATATCTAATAATTGTATTATTAAAACTTGACATATCTCCCAAGTCTTTTAAACTTTGATTATGTTGATTACTCAAATCATTTCCAAGTTCAAATATACCCACAAAACCAAAGTACGTTACTAATGTATTTAAAAATTCACATGAAGGTATCAAAGATGAAATTGCTAAATGAAAACAGTAATTTCTTATTTTGTCAACTGGGTAATCTAGTTTCATCTAGGTTCATCAGTTTGTTAAAAAGACAGATAAATTAATTGATAACTTTGTTTTTACTTGATGTTATATTTGTTTGTAACATACCCATTCTTACACTGTGTTTTTTTTCCATGTTTTCCAGTTGCTGACCGAGTTATTGTCACATCTAAACACAACGATGATGAACAATATATCTGGGAATCTGATTCTAACGAATTCAGCGTAACCAAGGATCCTCGTGGAAACACTCTCGGACGTGGTACTCAGATCAGGTAGGCCACTTTCAGATCAAGTTTACAAAGTTATCTTGGTCTTTTTATAATTACATTTCTCTCATCATGAATGTGATCTGATGAACATCATGCAAAATCCAAACTTTGAATGCTAAAAAAGAAATGTTTTAAAAAATATCTTGAAAATAATAGTGATTGCAAGGCAATCCTTAAAAAATCTTTGGTTTGCGGTTACATGACCAACTCATTCAAAAATATTTTTTGTTCTTTGTGCCAGTCTTTGGTTTTTGGAACTAGTATATATAATGTCAAAAACTTTGATGTAGCCCATTACTCAAACACTTTTAAAGATATCAACACTACTCTAGGAATACTCAATTATCATGACAAGGCGTAGTTGCAAGACAAGGGGCATTATTCTAAAAATGTGTTTTTGGAGTAACGCCACTTTTTAAGTTCGAATTTGATCAAAATTTGCTTATTAAATAGAATGATGTAAAAGAAACGAGCGTAGTGACTGCTCTGTGGAGTTCTAGTTTAAGGATGGCCAGATGTTAATTAATTTAAAAAAAAAACGACACCAACAATGAAATATTTGCTAATAAATAGTGAAAGACAAAACGAGTGAGGCCTTACATTTTCGTCTTTTTTCAGTCTTCATTTGAAGGAAGAAGCTCATGATTTCTTGGAACCAGGAAGTTTGAAGAATCTTGTAACAAAATACAGCCAGTTTATTACATTCAATATCTACTTGTGGGAAAGTACCGTAAGTATAGATTCACTGTCATTTATCATGTGATCTTATACAGCCTGCTATCTAGTATTGTTCATCTCTGAAAATCTCCACACTTTTTTTTTATTTCAAACAGTTTATTTTGACTGAAAATGATACTGTTTTCATGTTTTACGCAGTTTGTACATTTTTTTCTTTCTTTTTTCTCTTGATAATCTTTTGATGTTGGCAGAATGTACCATATTATCACATCAATAATTCATCTTAGTGTGATTAAAATGTAAAAAAAAATCATCCAGGCTTGTATCATTAATAATTTGTTACACAGCAAAGAAAGAACTATTTGTGGGTTTTGTTAAAAGATTGTTCTATCTAGAGAAATCAACTGCTGTAAGAATAAAATATTATGATATTGTCAAAGCAGCTCATTTGTGTGATTGTAGACTACAGAAGTTGAAGAACCAATTGAGGATGATGAAGAAGAAGAGAAGGCTGATGATGCTGAGAAGTCTGAAGATGATGATGATGAAGCTGAAGTAGAGGAAGAAAAAGATGAAGATAAACCTAAAACAAAGAAAGTTTCCAAGACTGTTTGGGATTGGGTCCTGGTTAATAATGTCAAACCCATCTGGACTAGGAAGTAAGTTTATTATACAGAATTATGTTTATTATATAGAATTACGTTTATTATACAGAATTACGTTTATTATATAGAATTACGTTTATTATACAGAATTACGTTTATTATACAGTTTATTACATATTTCATAGTAAGAATGAATAAAATATAATACAGTAAATCTTTTATATTATGAACATCGATATCACAAGCACCTGACTTAATTCTTAAAGTCCCTTCAGTTTTTGTTGTGGTTGTGTATAATTTTCTACCAACAAACAAATTCCTCGCTATTACGAGCACCACACTTATTTCGTGCATTAAGTCTGTTCCGATGACTCCTCGAGATAACGAGGTTTTACTGTATGTGTGTTTTGTTTGTGGCATCATTTCTGTAGAATTAACATCAGATATCATAAAAATCATTATATTTGGGTAAAACCAAAGAATCTTCTGTGAACTATTATGCTGTGTGGGGAAATCTAATGTTAAGGTAGCGTAAGTGGCTACAAACGTAAAAATAAGCGAAAATGACATTTTAAGTTATTAACAATAATTAAATATCATACTATCATACCATGCAACAAAAAAATCGATCCGAATATGCAAAAATAGTGTTTTATCGCGATAAAAACTGCACCCCCATATCGACTCCACTTTATCAGCGAGAACGATCTAGGAGGCGGCGTTGTTAGGGGCTCCTTAAGGGCAATTTTGTATCAATCGATATTAAATTTGGTATCGCTTGCCGTATGTTAACAAAAGTATTTGAAATTCGACAGATTATCAACATCAAGCGGATTAAAATGGGAAATAAGAAAAGTAAGGCTAAGCAAGGTGTTAGAGTGTTCTCAAAAATTGAAAAATGTAGTTAGAAATCTCTTTCTCGCGGAAGTTGGTTTACGAATGCTAAAGATACCGAACTGCTTAAATCTATATCCCGTAAAAAACTTGACCATAGTGACGTGACATATTGTGAAAATGGAAACTTTATGGTGGAAAATTACGTAATAAATATATAACTGCAACAATCATTTGATGTGCAAGAAAGGTGTGAATTCATTAACACCTTGGTCGATTGGACTACTATCATCTAATGTACTTTTAATATGAAATATATGATGAAATATCTGATCCGGAACGGTGGTCTTATTGAAGTGTGATATCGATATCATACTCTAACGCCTTGCTAATTATACTATCAATATGGGTCAATTTAGACCTTATATATGTCGCATCACATATTTCTTTATGTTTTGGCGGGAGATATAATAAACAGCAATATGGTATGCAGACACTTCACGCACCTTGCAATAAAACGCACACGATAAGAAAACGAGCTGTCAAAGATTGTTACCCCGTTAATGTTATGACGTACCATTTTTGCAAGTTTAATTAAATTTATATATTCCAGAGTCAGGTTTCAAACACAATTAAAGTTATAAAACTAAAATATATTTAAATCGCCAGTAAATTAATACAGGGAGACTGGGTCAACGAAAATTATTATTTTCGCTATTTCATTGATGTAATCAATAAAATAAAGTTATTTCAACGTGCACTTTTATTAAGCAACTCTGTATATTTTGGTAAAATATTAAAAAGCTATCAAACAAACAATAAGATGAAAAACAGTAACGCCTTATGGACATCGGACGCGCATGTTTTTCGAGAATCTTATATTATTCTGTTATGTATCCAATTACCTTTATATATTAGTATGTTTTTAAATGATTACATTAACAGTCATAAAACATAGACACTTTTCTACTAATCAATCACATCTTAAGTTCTTAATTTTACACTAAATACATGGTTACCTTTCATTTAATTTATATAGCGGTTTCCCCAGCCATATTCAACTCGATCAGCCGTTTTCCCCGTTGAGAGCCTCTCGGTTGACGAGAAATCTGATGTGCTGTGTATTGCATCGGTACGATATGATACTATTTTGACAAATAATTCGTAATTAAGCTCTTTAGAGTCATCTAAAATGGTGGGCGGTTTCACTAATTGATCCGCTAACGATGAACAAATTTGATTGGTTATCAAATTTTAGTAGGCTGTATTAATTTATAGAATAATTGTTGATTACACAAGGTGATAATGATCTGACACTTTTATTGTTAATTTCTCGCTTAGAAAAAAACGCAGTGGGTGCTATTTTTGAACAAAGATTTCCGCCTTATTTGAAGATGGATTTCAAAGTGGTTTTCGGTATTTTGTAGCGGAAATGCTTATCTAGGGAACCGTGTCACAGAATTTTGATATTTGTTTTCGTTTTTATTTTATGGCGTATTACGTAATTGTCAGCGGGGTTCAGGCTACGGAATTTCTTTAAAGTCAAATATCTAAAGAACGGAGGACGTTATCAAAAATCTGTGACACGGTTCCCTGCATTATACCATGATTGTTATTTTAAGGCTAATTGTTGTAATATATCCTTATATACAGAGTAGTGATCTTTATTCAAAAATATGAAAATTACGTGCGATATTGGTTTATAGAAGACAGACCAAGTACAATATTTGTTTCAAATCACTTGCAATAGACTCTGTATAGTGGGTTTATTAATGTATACAATTATGGTTGACTTTTTAAAACTATAAATTAGTAAAACTTGATATCACCATATAGCCACTTACGATACCTTAAGGTTGTATTATAATAACTCACTTAAATTGATTAGGCAAAAAAAGTACTTGGTTTCTCCTAACACACCCAAAAATTCAGGGTTGTTAGGTTCCCAGAGCATTTTATTTTCAAACTTATTTTTTTAATTCTTAGATATAGTTTATATAACTTGAAAATATCATCTAGAAAATATGTGACAGAGACTGAAAAAATCTGGGGTTGACTGAAAAAAAATAGGGTCTGTTGTGTTAGTGGAAACCATGACCTTTTATGTCTAAAAGCCTCAATTTTAGGGTGCAGGAAATTATCTTTCTTTGTATTTTTTAATGCAATATCCTGATTGTACCTCCCTAGTACTATTCTATTAATGGTATGTCTTAATTTTATACTTTCAGACCATCAGAAGTTGAAGATAGTGAATATAATGATTTTTATAAGTCAGTCAGTCATTCTTCCGATGAACCACTCGCTAAAATACACTTCACTGCTGAAGGTGAAGTTACGTTCAAATCCATCTTATTCGTACCAAAATCCAGTCCCAGTGATATGTTCCAGAATTATGGAAAGAAAATGGAAGGAATTAAGGTAAGTTGATTCAAATAACTGTGATATTGAATGACTACTAATTATTCAGAGGGGCCTCCATGGTTTAGTTGTTATGGTCTCTGACTTGTAATCATTAGCTCTTCATAGCTGCGAGTTCGAATCCCACCTGAAACCAGACAAGTTCCACATGTGAGGAAGCTGACAACCTAGCTTACATAGATCAGGGGTTCTATCCAGGTGAACACCTTGGGTCTTCCTGCACTGTTAAGAGCTGGAAAATGTTGCCAAATGACAATTGACTATTTGTGCAAGGTTTAAATGCCCCAAAAAAGAACAAAAGTAGTTATTCAGGGTTTTCATCTGGTGTTTTGCATTCTAATTACTGTCCAAGGTAGTTAACACGCTGGACTGATTGATTTCATTACTAGTTAAAAGTTGAAGGCCTCTTATAACTTCCGAATTATCATATTTTATCATTATTTTAATCATTTAATTCAATTCTTATGACTGCATATGTATGTTTTTCTTTTATCAGAAAGATTAAGTTGTTTGAAGTACAGTGGAAACTCAGAATACCGAACCCCCATGGGACCTGTTGAAAAGTTCGGTTTTCTGGGGTTTCTTTAGAAAAGAAGAAGGAAAATTGGGACCAGTTCGAATGTCCGTTTTCCAAATATTCCAGTTTTCTGAGTGTCTGGTTTTCTGAGTTTCCACTGTATAATCTTATTCGCCATGGAACTATTTTGCAGATGTATGTTAGACGCGTTTTCATCACTGAAGACTTTGAGGATATGATGCCTAAATATTTATCCTTCGTGAAGGGGGTTGTTGATTCTGATGATTTACCATTAAACGTATCAAGAGAAACCCTACAACAACATAAACTCCTCAAAGTTATCAAGAAAAAGTTGGTTAGAAAGACGCTCGATATGATTAAGAAGATTGAAAAAGACGACTATGAAAAATTCTGGAAGGAATACAGCACGAAGTAAGTGTGGAGTCGTAATTTGAGTTGGTTTATATATTCTGTGACTTTTGTCTGACCGCCTGATTGTCATTTGTTGTTAAGAAGCAAAAATATGTTCTGATATATGTAAAGGTATATTGATGGTTCTTTTATCAAAGTTATAGTTATTTTGTATTTCAAGTTTTATAAATATGGTGTTAGAAATAAAACTAGAATATTGACAACCAAACTGATGCATATTTTTAACTGAGTTTTTAGGAGTGTCCAGACATTAGTTGCTTTAGTTTAACCGTTATAATGAAATTTTTGTAGTATGGTTTATGAATGAGATATCGACATGAATTTGTATTTTTTAATTTTTCAGCATCAAACTTGGTGTGATTGAAGACCATTCTAACAGGACTCGTCTTGCTAAATTGTTGAAATTCTTCTCATCCAACTCTGATACCGAACAGACATCTCTTGCTGATTACATTGAAAGAATGAAGGAGAAACAAGAACATATTTACTTCATGGCTGGTACCAGCAGAGAGGAGGTAAGTGAGAAAATCTCGTTTCATACAATCAGTACCCTGCTTTACCAGTACTAGTAAATCAGGGGTGTAGAAATGAACTTGAAGCCGGAAAAATCAACCAGTTATTTGAGCATTCCTGTTGGTTACTTTTTTTCAAAAACAACAAATACAAAACAGTATTGAACCCACAGACTCCCCTTCTACTTTAAGCAGCTTACCGATCACATTAAAACATTTCTACACTCCTGAGTAAATCCTATTTCATGTAATACCCTGCTCCACCAGTCATTGCCTAACGTTTTCATAGTTCTGTATGCAGTCTTGTACATTAGTGGACGAAAAAATGCCACCCTTAGTTTGCATGTAGCAGTTAAAACAAATGTTCAGTAGACTTTTGTAGAACACCATTGACAATGCAGTGTTATACCCCATCACAGACATGTGTTCATGTCAGGTTAATTAGGGTAGATCTTGGTATCTGATGTATGTTTCCAAACTGATTAATTTTCCCACTCTTATAAACTGGTCATGATCCTGAGATGACATCTTGTCTTTACTGGTATTTACTCTATGATTAGGCCAGGAAAAAAAATGGCCATGTTTCCAGTTACCTGACCGATCCTATGTTTTGGCCCCAACCATAAAGTTTCTAACAGCAAAATGGAAAAAAATTGCAACAAATGGTGGTATTATGATAATGATTTGGGGACAGGTCATGCCTCTAAAGTACCACAGATACGCTAGAAAAAAAAGTAGATCGAAGTTCTGTGACCTGCCTACCCTATTTTGTTAGTTATGTTATCAGAAACACATAATTTTTTTTCCTAGCCTTATTCATGACTTGTATATTTTCAGTGTTATACTTTAGTATACTCGTAGCAAGGATATTATTATTATGTTGCGGTAACTTATTTGTTCATAGGTTGTGAAATCACCATTTGTTGAAAGACTTCTAAAAAAAGGCTATGAAGTATTGTACCTTATTGAACCAGTAGATGAGTATTGTATCCAATCTCTACCAGAATTTGAAGGCAAGAAATTCCAGAACGTTGCTAAGGAAGGATTGAAACTCGACCACTCTGAGAAAGCTAAGGAATACAATGAACAGCTTGAGAAAGATTACGAACCATTGATTAAATGGTTTAAGGAGACTGCTCTTAAAGACCAGGTAAATTATTGTACATGTTTTAAAGTTTTCAAGCTACCAAAAATTGATGATTTCACTCACTGTTGACAGTTGTTAATTCTACTCTAATATATAAATATCTATTGTTTACATTGATAAAATGATACATATTTGTAACTTGTATGATAGTATAGTTATTTAATGATGTGTCTTTGAGTAGTATGGCAATTATATTCATTGAACATGTGTCATATTTTCATACATGCAAAAATGTCAGCTCCATTGTAATGAACAGACATAGTATGCATCTTTATTTCCTAACCAGTACATCATATTGAAATGGATTATTTGATGCTGTGGATTATCCAAATGATTTTTTCACGTCCAAGCGTTTCGAATCATCAGGGCTTAATCGTGGTTGTTATATATGTAGTCAAGCATCAAATTTCTGACCAAGTTTTGGAATCGTTTCTTACAGATTGAGAAAGCTGTTATTTCGGAAAGACTGACAGAGTCACCATGTGCTCTTGTAGCCAGTCAGTTTGGATGGTCCGGTAATATGGAGAGAATTATGAAAGCTCAGGCTTACGCCAAGGCTCAGGATCCATCTCAACAGTATGTTCATTTATTGTGTAAATTGTGCTTCAAGTAATCTTGTGAAATCTTCAGGAAATGTTGTCTTACATTGGTTTTGAAGTTGTTTTCATGTCTTCAACCCTTTGCTGCAAAATACCGCATTTCCCACACATCTGAAGCAGACGACTTTTGAAAATGTGGCCAAAGAAGCCATTGCTTAGAATGAGTCATGGCTCCTTTTGCCACAATGTGTACATCTCTGTGAGAGAAATAACCCAATTTTCTTAAATAAATTGATGTTTTGTATATTAGCTTTGAATTTGGAAGAGTCCAAAATATGCAAAGGGTTAAAAAGGAGGTGGTTAATATTTTGTTTGTCATGTATCAATCTGGGTGGCTGTGACCATGGTCCATTGGTTAGTGCATTGGATATGTGTCCTAGTGATCCGGGTTCAAATCCTGGTCATTGCAGGTCATATCCTATGAAAATTTGACAAAATGTTGATTTTCCTCCATTATTTGGAGAAGTTTCTGGCTCCTTGTGGAAGAGTAAGTTAGTACTGGTTAGTAAACCGTCCAGGAAAACTGATAAGATGGTTATGAAAATCTGTCAATTCTAACACGTTATTATTTTCACTGATTCATTTCTGTTGAAATGCAACTGGTATAATCTTCATTTCAGATATTATGCTAACCAGAAAAAGACATTAGAAATTAACCCCAGACATCCTTTAATCAAAGAATTGAAGACCAAAGTAGAGGTGAGTTTTACATTTCTTATATCTCTATGTGTGGAGGCCCCATCGTTGAGTGGTTGTGGTTTCTAACTAGTAATCACTAGCCCTCACCACCACGAGTTCAAATCACCTAGAATCAGACGAATTTCGCAAGTAAGGAAGCTGTCCAGCCAGCTTATTGAACGTATGTGGTTCTACCTAGGTGTAAGCCTGAGATATTCCTCCACTATTAAAGCTGATATAAGTCCCCATAAGACCATGGCTGTGAGTGCAACGTTTATCCACAAAAAAAAATCTTAATCCCTATATACTTTTAGATAAGAACTGAGAATTATGGATCCTATACAGTTAGCTTATACGTAGTTCTCATGCAATGTGTTTAATTCTCAATCTTCAACTTTGACAACTGTTTAACTTGCTCTTTGTATTTTGTTGAACATTGATTTCTTGTTCATTGTGTGTGGTTGTGACACAGCCTAAATCACAAACAAGGTCTGATTTTCTTGGAAATGGATTCTAAATGCTGTTACTGGCATAATTCTATCCTCAAAATGAGCTTTAATGCATTGTGATATACCCCACCCATTAGCTGACATGGTATGAGTTATCACTGTTTTATTTTTCAGGCAAATGAAGAGGATGAAATGGCTAAAGATTTAGCAGTTGTCATGTTTGAAACAGCTACATTGAGATCAGGTTACTCTGTACCAGACTCAGCTGGATTTGCTGAAAGAATTGAGCGTATGTTGAGACAAGCCATGGATATTGATCCTGATGCTAAGGTATAGAAAAATATAGCCAATAGTAGTATAACAAAGTTTGATATTGTTTGAGGCTTATCCCTTTGCCTCATAACACTGTGTTTCCCTGCATCAGAAGCAGACGACTTTTGAATATATTGTGGCAAAG
Source organism: Lutraria rhynchaena (assembly GCA_008271625.1). Classification (NCBI taxonomy): domain Eukaryota; kingdom Metazoa; phylum Mollusca; class Bivalvia; order Venerida; family Mactridae; genus Lutraria; species Lutraria rhynchaena. Next base: position 1,042,077 of record VIBL01000130.1, read on the forward strand.
AAGCCATTGCTTCTAATAATAAATTCTAATAATTACCTCAGTGTTTCCCACTCTGTCAGAGAAATAACACAATTTTCTTAAATAAATTGATGCTTTTTAATCAGATCAGTAGACAACAATTGCTTTGAAGTATAACCCTATACTAAAATAAGAGGCATCAGGCTTCCCGAAAGTTACCAGACCGTCGGACGTGTCAGGCAAATTTCAAGCAGTATCAGTAACATTTTGGCGAGTACCGGACCAGATGTCCAGCAGTGGGGCACGATTTACAGCATTTATCTCTTATTTATAATGTATTCGGTCAGACAAATTTTTATTCAGTCAGACAGAAATTCTAACTCTGCCTGACCTAATGTCAGGCTAGAATTCCAGCAGTTTCAAGAAGCCTGGACATGACTGTGCATGCTATCCAACTCTGCACACTTATAAACAAAGATAACTTGATTATGTATTGTAAAATTTATCAGTTTTGAGCCAGAGTTCATTTGTATAAATAAATAAACTTGAATTTGAAAGATGAAATCAATCACTTCAATGGATTGTTGATGAATTTTTATGTACTAGTGACAATTTTGACTGCTAGTAATTATCATAGGAGCTCTAGATAAAATGTATGTTTTCTGAATGCAGGTTGATGAAGACCCAGTATTTGACGATGAAGAAGAAGCAGCTGATGATGATGATGATGCTGAGGAAGTCGATGCTGATGATGATGAAGCTGAAGATGATGATGAAACTAAGGTAAGTTTTGTGTGATAACATCATCATCATCAGTATGATATTCTCGCTACATTGTCGCCATGATGATGAAACATTTTGATGAAGTTATTTTGTTCATTGATAAAATCATCGAAATTGTGATTTAAATGTTACAACTGTAAATATTACATCTTTTTGAACCCATGATGAATATGTAACATTGTCTGCTTTACATTTCAAATCCTGTATAGACCATAAAAATAGTTGATATTAACACTTGACAACTTTTATTCGGCTTGACAGTGGCAGTTGGACTTGTAGATTGATAATTTATCTGACAAATTCATGTACTGGAAGATGTTGGTATTTCTGTGTGAATCAAAGTCCTGTACACTGTTGAGTAGAATAAAAGTTAGCATGTTTTAACCAGTTATATGTACAATCTGTGTATTTATCTAGAAGTAGATTGTATCTTAAATACAAGGAATATTGGATCTTGTTTATAATTTATTTAATAAGTTTATTTTTTTATAGTTAATTTTACAATTTATAGTTATGATATCAGTATTAAAAGTTCCTTTTTTATGATGTATATATCGATACATTTCACTTTGTGTAACCTTTTGTATCATGTTAATGTAGAATGATAAAATAATTTGAAATAAAGCACTGTTCTTTAACATATACCCCTTGTACCAAGCTTTTTTTGCCTGTGTGTGTTTTAGTTATGCTCAGCAGAGTAACCAGGGCCCAAATAATGCTGGCCCTGAGCTTTTTTCATCAAATTTAAATTGGGATTTCATAACATTGAAATTACAACATTATGCAATATGATAGCCATAGAAAGTCCATAGAGGGACACTGGACATATTCTGTATTTATTCTGTACACACATGATATAACAAGGACATATTAACATAGATATGTATTATAATGTTGCTGAATTGTACATTTTAACAGGAATATATAATCAAATTTTAAGTGGACTGCAGGCACATTTGATCTTATAGTTAAAGTTGTAGCCGTATAAAATGAATACAAATTTTAAACTTTGCATGGATTATATTGTTTTGCTTTAACACTGACTGGTCATTGGCAACATTTACTATCTGTCCGTATGTTCAGATGATAAATAGTACTTTCTCTATAGTTCTGAAGAAAAAATCACTGGCTTCCACCTTACTTGATATAATTATAAAATGATTAGGAAACTGAATAGAAAATATGTTTAGTAAAAAAGTTTTAGTGAATAAGGTAATTGATTTTTTTTCATGAACCAGAACTCCTGGTGATATCATCCTTGGTTACTCTGGTAACTTAGTTCAACCATTGGAAAGTTTTCATGCATGAGTACATTCCACTGTGTGATCTCCTGTTGACAAGTTTTTTTATTGTGTGAATTACAGCATCATGATGTTCGAGGTTAACACATCATTGTGTCATAATAAATCTTTATGCAAAATCTCAAAGCATGGCTCTATTCATTTTTATAATGCAAATTTTGGCATGTTTTTTGTTTTGACCTATACAAGGTGGGAGGTTTAGATCACACATTTACACTTCGACACTAAATAATGACCTACGTGTATATACTCCGAGGGTTTATCACTCACTTTACATACTGAGCACCAGGCAAAATAAGATTGTGTGCAAGGGGAGAGAAATGTGATGAAAATTTCAGGACAAGTTCTCATCAGTTCTCTCCCCTTTTTCATTGCAGAGCGAAGAGTCTCATGACGAGTTGTAACATCAAGCATTTGTTAGACACTCCATCGTACAAAAACATCACTTTGTTGAAGATCTACTTTTATATGAACATTTTTACATTGTCATCTATATCTGTGTTTAAACATTTCATGCTTGTCTGAGTGTATTATGCACTATGTATCTTGACATTCATTTATATTTGTGATAATCAGTGGACAGTTATTGTTCAACACAGATGTTGTACTTCCTAAGTACAAGTTGGTTGTATTATTGTATCACTGATAATTGTTTAAATTGTGTCACAGTCTGGGGTCTCCACTTACATTACCATGCTTACTTTTATACAATAAACGTAAGTTTTCATTCCAGAATTTTCATGTAGTTAATTTTTAATTACGTAGTTACAATTTACATTTAATTGCTTGATATTTGAATAAAATCTGCAAGAGCTACTTTATAAAAACACTTGAATTGATGTGAAGATACCTAAAAGGTTTTATTTAGTAATACTGTGGTATCACGATTTTACATCAAATATTTAACTTCATGATTGAGCTTGTCCACAAATTCAACTACCCATGAATTAAAATATTTGTAAAATACAAACGTATCCAAAATTAGAAAATATACCACTTTATGTTCACATGTAATAACCGGTTTAAGCCAGTCTACAAAATTTGGTCCCACCAAAATTAAATGTGACCACAGTGACTGAATGTCAAGTGAAAAAGTGTCGAATGATGACTTATTCTGAAATTAGTTTTTTATTGAAAATATTTCACATTTATGTGTGTGTTTATATAATATATTGGACAGGGAAGCGATTGGTTTGTAGTGCTAGTAAATATTCACTGTGTAATCCGTGCATCATTGTTTCATTGGCAGAAGCTCATTTAAAATGAATGTGATAGTTGTATATAGATTTCCATGATGGAATTTGGTTTACTCAATACTTTATTTAATTATATCATATTAAAATATCACAGGTATTAGATAGTGTGCATTTTTTTCTGTTCCTAGCCGTCATGACTTTGGTGTGGTTTTCCGCATTTCTGTAAATTTTGTCTTGACTAGTGTTTAGTCTTGGTAGCGTACAGCTGTGTGCTTAGAGACTTTGATAATCAGTTTGTGAAGGATTCAGTTTGTGAAGGATTGAGGAATCATCGCTGAGTAGTTAAATGATCGATTATTGATCCCTCTGTGCTTAATGCATGGTTTTGAGTTGGTTGTAAATTATTTGTTGGACACACATTTGAGAAGTGTGAACAGAGTTGTTGAGCATTAAGTATGGATGTGTATGTACCAAATAATAATATGTATGTGTGAGCATAATCATGATTTGTATTGGTGGGATAGTTTGCAATAAAAATCAAAAGCTGTTTTATCCATGGGTAAATTATGTGCATGATACAGTATCGGACTCCAAACAGGTTCATTTTTATGATAAACTTATGTTTTTCCCGTAACTGATGTTTATTCGTTGGAAAGAAATCTTAATTTTACCCTTATAGTTTGTTTCGTTGATGCGACCTGGCAACTTGACCAGCTGGTATTGTTTTATCTTCCTAGCATCAATCGTTCACTTAACAGTACATCCATTGAGGAACTTATGGTTAAAATTCCTAATTGAAGTGGATATAATAAGATATCATTTAAATAATTGAAAACGTGCTGTAATCCATGCCACCTTTTCACTGCTGTATGTATTGCTCTTTAATATCTTTAAAATCTTTAATAAATTCAAACCCTTGTACAAAATCACCATCAGAAGAGCCAAAAGGTGGCCCTTTTTTGAAGAAGTGACTTACTGGATGATTTAAATAAGGTGCCAATGGTTTTAAATTGGAAATTCACCCACCACTCAATAGTCGGGTGGTCTCCAGAGATGGACTTTTCCAGGGGTTTGTAATTTTTCCTCACCAAATATTTTTTTATCATAATTTTATAAAACTATACAATCTTTGTAGTGCTGTATGCTTGGTTCTGGACAATTCTGTTGTCTTGTACGTCTTGTTTATGATAGTTTCTGTCCTGTTTGATTATAACTGTTATATTCTGGGAACATTTTCACGATTACATCATTATGTGTGTCTCATTATCTTCTGTATTAAGTCATTTTAAAGGAAATTGTAAAACTACAGTGTCATTGTAAAGAGTATAAATGGGACTCAATGATTATGATTGTTGATGACTGAATGAGATATTTTGACATTGTGTTTCAAATATAAATAAAATATGTGAAATAAACTCTTACTATGTTATTGCTTTTTTGTTGTGCTAGTCATTGTGAAAAGCTCACTTACTTTACAAATACAGTGCTCCCTCCGAAGAGCAACACTTGTCAGAGTCACAAAAAAATGTTGTTCTTTGGAGCGAGTTGTTGTTCGGAGGAATTTGACGCATTCACGACCAGAGTTCTTTATTATGTGTATGTGTGCCTTTTATTGTCGTTTCTTGGAGGGAATTGGTCTTTGGAGGTGACGTTACAGAAAGGAGCACTGTAATTGCCTTCCTGTTAGAATGAATCTTAAGGATGTTTAGTATCATGCTGCATTGGCTGAATACAGTCAGCTGTGTCTAAAATATGTTATAGAATAATGAATTGATGTTTTCTGAACATGGGTAAGAATTATATTTAATTTTGCTTCTGAAAATACCATTACATTACTAAGTCTACTGAGGGGAGGTAACTTGCCATGAGTGATGAACACAAAGTGCATGGCTAAACGAACATTTTGGTCACTACACCTGTTGTACTCATGTTTGACCTCCGATGATAACAGTCACAGCTGAATTACTTATCTTGTTTTTAAGTGCTATGTACAGTTCGAAAGTTGAACTATACTTATAGTTATGGATTTAATTGGAGATTTAGTGTTTGGTTTGATTTGTAGAACTTTATTCGTATTCATGAAAATGTATCCTTCCGCAGTCTTCTGTCTTGGCCTGCCAGTAGTTTTCATTAACTCCTTCATAGAATCTGTACTTTTTGATAAACGAATAAATAAACCAATAATTGCTTTGTGTTGATGTTGGTCCCATTGAGTTATGATGGCATCAACTATTTGAACAATTCACAAAGTCCTTCGCACAACTTAAACAAGTAAGGCTTGGCATCTGTATTCAGTGGACGTTTGAAAAGATGACATACAATTTATTATAAAAAATATCTTTTGTGCTATTGGCAGTATTGTTTCCTTGAATCTGAAGGAAATAGGCTTTCCAGAACCTATAAAATGCCAACACGCAAAGGACTAGACAGATAGAAAAATATATCACCTTACAAACAGCAATTCAATGGAAACAGAATACATGTATTTCATTTCACCACATTTACAAACTGCCATCAACCATAACTATAACATTTCAGCACATTAACAAACTGCCATCAACCATAACTATAACATTTCAGCACATTAAAAAACTGCCATCAATCATAACATTTCACCATTTTAACAAACTGCCATTAAACAGAACGCTATAATTCCACCTTACAAACAGACGCAATATTCCATCAGATAAAATTGTAATAGAAAACACACTAAAAAAAGGCAGGTGAATTTTGTGATGATCACTCCTAAAGAACTAGCAATGAACTGTTTTAAAAATTCTAATTTTATTAATTGGTAAAAATCTGTTGAAGTGTTTGAATGATTTTAATTGTTACGCAAATGTGATATTCATATGAAACCCATGCTAAGTAGATAGCATACATTGCGCATTGATAATCTACGTGGTTGATACCTAACTGATTCTGCTGAAACTGCCAATCTGGTGTGCTGGTGACTGAAAATGAAAGGTAAGAAATATACTAATCTGCGTCCACTTTACAAGTAGCAAAATGGAACTAGTGAGCCTACACGTACCTTTATTCGGAAGCTTTGTAGAAGTTGTAGACAATTTTGAAAACGCTTTACATGGATTGTGATACAAATACAATGAATTGATATTAAGCAATTAAATCTGCGTACTGGGTGCTTGAAAAGTTCATGACTTAAGAACAATCAAATGCTCCAACACATGCACTAAGAAAAACTTGACGTAAACTTTTTTGTTGTTTTGTTTCACTATATATTACCTTTACTAGCATAACACACTTTTACATTTTTACCTGCTAATTTGTTCAGTTTCATGTTTTTACTGTCTGAATTTTGTGAACGTCATTTTCAAACATTAGATGATTATTTTTCATTTTGAAAGTGAAAATGCATAATGCGGATGATCTGTATCAACGGCACGTTCGTGTGCACACCATATATTCAGTATTTACCATGTTACTAAACATGTATAAAATCATAGCCCAGATCAAACATGATTCTGTTGTATAATTCAATTCTTCACAGATAAGATACCATACTAAACAACTACTGAATATAACATTTTAATAGTGAAATATATATTCCACTAAAACACTATCATATGAACATTGTCATGATAGAGTTCCGTGTGCTATCCACCTTCCCTGTGTTGATTGGCTGCTGACTTGTGGACAGGAATGAACTTTTCATGCACCCTGTACCTTATCATTTCCCTCGACCTATGAAAAAAAACTTGTTGTTTGAACGCTCAATCCTTGAGATGGCTTCATTTTATTCGTATTATAGGTTTTGCATTATTTCATTATATATATATATTCAATCTACATGCTTCAAACATAATGACTGATCCGTGGGAAAATAATCAGCTGTTGTTTTTTTTTTTCAGGAAACATGTGTCTTCTGCAAAAGAAAAATTCTTGGCTGGTTTGACGAAACCAACAAAGACGACGAATACATCGAAGAGGACGATCTTAACAATGGTGTAAAAAAAGCACCATTTAATTTTGATATTGATGCTGAGTATGAATTTGATGACAGGGACTCTGATGGCGATGGAATTCCAAACGAAATTGACAATGACGATGACAATGATGGCATTCCAGATGATATTGATAAAGACGATGATAATAATGGAATTCCAGATAATCAGGAGGTAGACTCCGATGGTGATGGTATTCCTGACGAACTTGACAATGACGATGATAATGACGGTATACCTGACAATTTAGATAATGATAATGATAATGATGGAATTCCAGATAACTTAGAGAAAGACTCTGATGGAGATGGTGTGCCTGATTACCGGGACAATGACGATGATAATGACGGAATTCCAGATAACTTGGAGGAAGATTTGGATGGAGATGGTGTACCAGACGATCTTGACAATGACAATGATAATGACGGGATTCCAGACAACTTGGAGCAAGACTCCGATGGAGATGGTGTACCTGACGATCTTGACAATGACGATGATAATGATGGTATTCCTGACAATGTAGATAATGAAGATGATAATGATGGAATTCCAGACAACTTAGAGAAAGACTCTGATGGAGATGGTGTACCAGACGATCTTGACAATGACGATGATAATGACGGAATTCCAGACAACTTAGAGAAAGACTCAGATGGAGATGGCGTACCAGATTACCGGGACAATGATGATGATAATGACGGAATTCCAGACAACTTGGAGCAAGACTCTGATGGAGATGGTGTACCAGACGATCTTGACAATGACGATGATAATGACGGAATTCCAGACAAATTGGAGGAAGACTCTGATGGAGACGGTGTACCTGACGATCTTGACAATGACGATGATAATGATGGAATTCCTGACAATGTAGATAATGACGATGATAATGATGGAATTCCAGACAACTTAGAGAAAGACTCTGATGGAGATGGTGTACCAGATTATCGGGACAATGACGATGATAATGACGGAATTCCAGACAACATGGAGCAAGACTCTGATGGCGATGGTGTACCAGACGATCTTGACAATGACGATGATAATGACGGAATTCCAGACAATTTAGAGAAAGACTCAGATGGCGATGGTGTTCCAGATTATCGGGACAATGACGATGATAATGACGGAATTCCAGACAACTTGGAGTTAGACTCAGATGGCGATGGTGTACCAGACGATCTTGACAATGACGATGATAATGACGGAATTCCAGACAATTTAGAGAAAGACTCAGATGGCGATGGTGTTCCAGATTATCGGGACAATGACGATGATAATGACGGAATTCCAGACAACTTGGAGTTAGACTCAGATGGTGATGGTGTACTAGACGATCTTGACAATGACGATGATAATGACGGAATTCCAGATAATGTTGACAATGACGATGATAATGATGGAATTCCAGACAACTTAGAAAAAGACTCTGATGGAGATGGTGTACCAGACGATCTTGACAATGACGATGATAATGACGGAATTCCAGACAACTTAGAAAAAGACTCCGATGGAGATGGTGTACCTGACGATCTGGACAATGACGATGATAATGATGGTATTCCTGACAATGTAGATAATGACGATGATAATGATGGAATTCCAGACAACTTTGAGCAAGACTCTGATGGAGATGGTGTACCTGACGATCTTGACAATGATGATGATAATGATGGTATTCCTGACAATGTAGATAATGACGATGACAATGACGGAATTCCAGACAATTTAGAGAAAGACTCTGATGGAGATGGTGTACCTGATGATCTTGACAATGAGGATGATAACGACGGAATTCCTGACAACTTGGAGGAAGACTCTGATGGAGATGGTGTTCCAGATTACCGGGACAATGACGATGATAATGATGGAGTTCCAGACAACAAGGAGGAAGACTCTGATGGAGATGGTGTACCTGATGATCTTGACAATGACGATGATAATGATGGTATTCCTGACAATGTAGATAATGACGATGATAATGACGGGATTCCAGACAACATGGAGGAAGACTCTGATGGAGATGGTATACCTGATCATCTTGACAATGATGATGATAATGATGGCATTCCTGACAATGTAGATAATGACGATGATAATGATGGAATTCCTGACAATGTAGATAATGACGATGATAATGACGGAATTCCAGATAACTTAGAGAAAGACTCAGATGGCGATGGTGTACCAGATTATCGGGACATTGACGATGATAATGACGGAGTTCCAGACAACTTGGAGGAAGACTCTGATGGAGATGGTGTACCTGATGATCTCGACAATGACGATGATAATGATGGTATTCCTGACAATGTAGATAATGACGATGATAATGACGGAATTCCAGACAACTTAGAGAAAGACTCTGATGGAGATGGTGTACCTGACGATCTTGAAAATGATGATGATAATGATGGTATTCCTGACAATGTAGATAATGACGATGATAATGATGGAATTCCAGACAACTTTGAGCAAGACTCTGATGGAGATGGTGTACCTGACGATCTTGACAATGATGATGATAATGATGGTATTCCTGACAATGTAGATAATGACGATGATAATGACGGAATTCCAGACAACTTGGAGCAAGACTCAGATGGAGATGGTGTTCCAGATTACCGGGACAATGACGATGATAATGACGGAATTCCAGACAACATGGAGAAAGACTCTGATGGAGATGGTGTACCAGACGATCTTGACAACGACGATGATAATGATGGTATTCCTGACAATGTAGATAATGACGATGATAATGACGGAATTCCAGACAACTTAGAGAAAGACTCTAATGGAGATGGTGTGGCAGACTATATTGACAATGACGATGATAATGACGGAATTCCAGACAATTTAGAGAAAGACTCTGATGGAGATGGGATACCCGACGATCTTGACAATGACGATGATAATGATGGAATTCCAGACAATTTAGAGAAAGACTCTGATGGAGATGGTGTACCAGACGATCTCGACAATGACGATGATTATGACGGAATTCCAGACACCTTGGAGCAAGACTCTGATGGAGATGGTGTACCTGACGATCTTGACAATGATGATGATAATGATGGTATTCCTGACAATGTAGATAATGACGATGATAATGACGGAATTCTAGACAATTTAGAGAAAGACTCTGATGGCGATGGTGTACCAGACGATCTTGACAATGACGATGATAATGACGGAATTCCAGACATCTTGGAGCAAGACTCAGATGGAGATGGTGTTCCAGATTACCGGGACAATGACGATGATAATGACGGAATTCCAGACAACATGGAGAAAGACTCTGATGGAGATGGTGTACCAGACGATCTTGACAATGACGATGATAATGACGGAATTCCAGACAACTTAGAGAAAGACTCAGATGGAGATGGTGTACCAGATTACCGGGACAATGACGATGATAATGACGGAATTCCAGACACCTTGGAGCAAGACTCTGATGGAGATGGTGTACCAGACGATCTTGACAATGACGATGATAATGACGGAATTCTAGACAACTTGGAGCAAGACTCTGATGGAGATGGTGTACCAGACGATCTTGACAATGACGATAATAATGATGGTATTCCTGACAATGTAGATAATGACGACGATAATGATGGAATTCCAGACCACTTAGAGAAAGACTCTGATGGAGATGGTGTACCTGACCATCTTGACAATGACGATGATAATGATGGTATTCCTGACAATGTAGATAATGACGATAATAATGACGGAATTCCAGACAACTTAGAGAAAGACTCTGATGGAGATGGTGTGCCAGACTATCTTGACAATGACGATGATAATGACGGAATTCCAGACAACTTAGAGAAAGACTCTGATGGCGATGGTGTACCTGATTACCGGGACAATGATGATGATAATGATGGGATCCCTGATCATTTAGACGATGATGATGATGGTGATGGATTAACTGATGAATACGAAACCGATAGTGATGGAGATGGAATTAATAATGACATGTATGATGACGAAGATAATAACGGAATTCCTGACGTCAAGGAAACGGCATATAAGGTTTGTATAATCAAACTCGATTTTAATTTCCTTCTCCATTTTATTGGATTTTATGATTTAAGCATTGTCGGATCGGTGAAGTACACGTACGTTCAATTAATGATGAATAGATGTACCTTCTATAACAAAAATATACAAGAACGCATTGTCAAGTTTTAAAGCTTCAATATATCGTACAAGTCCTGATGGACGCCTTTTTCTGAATATTGTAGTATCACGAATTTTCGTAGAACATTTGATTTCGTGGGTGAATTTATCCACGAATTTAAGTATCCACGAATTAAATATTGGCCAAGTTTCGAATGTAGCCGAAAATGCTTTAAGTTAGGTACCCACGAAATTTAAAAGGAAAAAATACTTAGAAAAAAATGAATTTTTATTTCATGTAGCATAACATTGTAGTGAAGACAAAATTCGTTACACGTGACTTGTAGTGCACCTTGTTATAATAGTTTATACCGTGTGCCATGTTTTTTATGTCTCTTTTGTTCTTCTAGTGGAGAAAGCGACCCGACGATGAACTCTGAAGTGACCCCTAAATCACAGCCACAGCTTATGCAGAAATACTTGCAGCTGAACCAATTTTTCATTCCAAGACATTTTTAAACTTCCGGTGAAGTGTCTGATTTGAACTTCTAAGGTTTAAAACTGATCTCCGCTTTGGTCATTAACGTAAAGCCAGAGTATATCTTTATTTGTCTGACTGGAAGTGGTTAAAACCATAGTTTTTGATAAATTTGCAATCAGTTTCGTCTAGTTTAGCTTTAAAGTTAAAATACATTTTTATTTTATTGAGAAATACAATGTACATGCAATAATAAAGTTACAGTATAACCCTTGAAAACCGGAACCCTTCCGGACTGGGCCAAAAGTCCGGTTTTCTGAAAATTCCGGTTTTCAGAGAATTATTGATTATAGAAGAGAAAAAAAGGACTTGAAAAATCGTCCAATTTTCAGAGAATTCCAGTTTATAGGGAGTCCTGTTTTCAGGGGTTATACTGTGTTAGTTAAAATGAATAAATACATTCTGGCATCCTGTTGCTTCATTAAAATGAGTTTGAGTGAGAGTTTATCCTTTAGTTTTCGCTTCGTGAATGCAATTGGCATATCAAACAAAGGGTCGCCTTTGAATTATTCATGCATTTATTAATTTATGTAAATGATAATACAGTTGTATTATAAATGTTTTGTAGTTTCGGATAGGAGTACATTTGTAATCTACAGTAAAATTGGACCAAAACTATGTCATAAAAATCATAAATATTGGTCAGCATTAATTATAATTAAAGTTGAAAGGAGATGAATGATCTAGTTTTGTTCGTATCATATTTCGTTTTCCACCATCTTTGTCGTAAAGTTTTCGCAAATATTTGGGGTTCCCGGCCTCCAAGTTGCTTTCTGGCTTATTACAAATGTAATTAATAAGTGATAGTAAAATCTGTGTTATAACTACGGTTTAAATATTTGTCCAAAGGCTACGTTGTTTATTCTCGATGACATTTTATTTTTGCAATTTATTAATCAAGAATTTTGTACAAGTACGGTGTGTAAATCCTGTACGGTGTGGTCATTATACAGAATGATCGTTTTATTCAACAAATGGATACTTGTACGAGTAGTTTTACTTTATTCAAGAATTTTGTTTTTATCCATAATTATACTTTGTTTATCCATATATGTTGCTTGTTATCCAAATATGAATGTATTAAAGTTATCTGATATGTCGTTGTTTTCATTGACATCATATATATATAATATTTGTCTAATGCTCACCATGTTATGTCTGTAAGTGGTGTTTCTAGTCTGATATGCACGAAAAAAATATACAAGTACATGTTTAATGGAAGATTGTAGGCGACATTCAGATATCATGCAGTGTGGGTTAAACTGAGGAATAACATCGTATTCAGAAACTCTAGAAATATAATGTACAGTCACACCTGTGTGTGCAGCCACTTCCGAATAAAGACCACCCAGTGAATAAAGGCCATTCTTGGAAAAACCGTCACTGATTATTTAGAACAAACTGACCTCCGATTGAAAGCCAACTGTCTTTCCTAAGGGTGGCCTTTGTTCGCAGGTTTGACAATGTACAAACTAAGGGAACGATCAGTCTTATTACTGTATGGTTGAATAACTTTGTTTCTTCTATATGATAAATTAGCAATGATTTCATAGAATAAAGATGAGTGAAATATACAACCCGTTGGTAGTGCAGCTGATGTCATAATATGCCTAATATTGTAACAGATAAAATAAAATATGACAACAGATGACAGGAAAACATTGCAGACTTGTTGTTAGAGTAAGTTTGTACTAAGTTCTCTTATAGAATTTTCCCATCTGTACACGATATTCAGTAAAGTGCAATTCAATTTGTTTGTATGGTATTTTATAGTTTCGTCATTATTTATCTTGGAGTGATCGCCCTTATATTTTGACACAACACAGTCTTGATTTACCGTGTCATGGATTAAATTTCTCGAGTTATGCCGGGCCCGTTGATTTTGGATCATAGAGGTTTTACTGTATATCTAATAATTTAAAACGCGAAATGTCATAATAATGAAACCACAAAGAAAAATGGCGAAATAAAACAATACTAATCAATGACGTAGAGGTTGCCTGTGAATTACCAATTTGTAGTTGCTATGAAGTTACAATCTAGAGCATGCTTTCACGTGTAATATTATGAATGATTAGCATGTACTTCTACATGCATGTATACGCAAAAAGCGCACGTTACATTATAAGGCCTAAAAAAGAGATTTGTTTCCGGTTACATGTCCAAAAAATATGGGTCGGTTGGTAGGGATTTTTCTTTTACGTTTTTTTTACATATATCGGCAACACTGTTGTGAAAATTACAATATAGCACTAAGATTTGGATGCCGTAAAAACTTTTTTGTCGGCAGGTAAGAGATGGGTCGGTCCGGTACAAGTAACCGGAAACAAACCTATTTTTTAGGCCTAAGGTAAATTAGTACAGTACTGAAAACTGTTCAATTGATGTAGTTAGAAAATTTCGATTAAATCTGATTGTCTATTTTAGGAGACATGCACGTTTTGTAAACGTAAAATCTTAGGATTCTGGGGAAGTTCCGGTGATACTGACCATGGTGAAGAGAATGAACAATGTCAGGGTGATGATTGTAAAAACATTGATAGCGACGGAAATGGTGTACCTGACTACTTAGAAAAAGATACAGATGGTGATGGAATACCAGACTATTTAGATGATGATGACGACAATGATGGCATTCCAGATTCTGAAGATGATGATAATGACAACGATGGTATCCCTGACTGGAAGCAAAAAGACACTGATGGTGACGGTATTCCAGATTATTTAGACGACGACATTGATGGAGATGGTATTCCTAATGAGCAAGATGATGACGATGATGGTGATGGAATTCCAGATGACAAAGAAAAGGATACCGATGGCGATGGAATTCCTGATTACTTGGATGATGACATTGATGGTGACGGTATTCCTAATAACCAAGACGACGATGATGATGGTGATGGAATTCCAGATGACAAAGAAAAAGATACTGATGGTGATGGAATTCCTGATTATTTAGATGACGACATTGATGGAGATGGTATTCCGAATGACCAAGACAATGATGACGATGGTGATGGAATTCCAGACCATTTAGAGAAAGACACAGATGGTGACGGGATACCTGACTATCTCGATGATGACGATGATGGTGATGGTATCCCAGATAATGAAGAAGATTCGGATGGTGATGGCGTTCCAGATTATTTAGATGATGATGACGATGGTGATGGGATTCCAGATTACAAGCAAAAAGACACTGATGGCGATGGCATTCCAGATTACCTTGATGATGATATTGACGGTGACGGTGTGCCGAATGATAAAGATAATGATGCAAATGGCAATGGAATACCAGACTATCTTGAGAAGGATACTGACGGTGATGGTATCCCTGATTATCTCGATGATGACATTGATGGAGATGGCATTCCCAATGATGAGGACGAAGATGATGATGGAGATGGAATTCCTGATAATCTTGAAGATGAAGACGGTGATGGCCTGCCTGATGCAGTGGACGATGATGATGATAATGATGGGATTCCCGATTATAAAGAGATAGACACTGACGGCGATGGTATCCCCGACTATTTGGACGATGATATTGATGGTGATGGAATTCCAAATGAATTGGATGATGATGATGATGGAGATGGAATACCAGATTTTCAGGAACAGGATACAGATGGTGACGGAATACCAGATTACTTGGATGATGATATTGATGGCGATGGTATTCTTAATGATGAGGATAATGATGATGATGGTGATGGTATTCCAGATCATCTAGAAAAAGATACCGATGGTGATGGAATTCCAGATTACCTCGATGATGATATTGATGGTGATGGTATTCCTAATGACGAAGATGACGATATCGATGGCGATGGTATACCAAATGATCAAGATGATGATGATGATGGTGATGGTATTCCTGATTACAAAGAAAAAGACACAGATGGAGATGGTATTCCTGACTACCTTGATGATGATATTGATGGTGATGGAATTCCAAATGACCAGGATGATGATATCGATGGGGATGGCATACCAAATGATTTGGATGACGATGACGACGGTGATGGAATTCCTGATCACATGGAAAAAGACACAGATGGTGATGGCATTCCAGATTACTTAGATGACGACATTGATGGAGATGGTATTCCAAATGAACAAGACGATGATGACGATGGTGATGGAATTCCAGATGACAAAGAAAAAGATACTGATGGCGATGGCATACCTGATTATTTAGATGATGACATCGATGGAGATGGCATTCCTAATGACCAGGATGAAGATGATGATGGCGATGGTATTCCAGATGACAAAGAAAAGGATACTGATGGTGATGGAATTCCTGATTATTTAGATGACGACATTGATGGAGATGGCATTCCTAATGAGCAAGATGATGATATTGATGGAGATGGTATTCCAGACGACAAAGAAAGGGATACTGATGGAGATGGAATACCTGATTATCTTGATGATGACATTGACGGTGATGGCATTCCAAATGATCTAGACAATGATGATGATGGTGATGGTATTCCAGATGATAAAGAGAAAGACACAGATGGAGATGGAATACCTGATTACCTTGATGATGACATAGACGGTGATGGCATTCCGAATGATAAAGACGATGACGATGATGGTGATGGTATACCAGATGACGAAGAAAAAGATACTGATGGTGATGGAATTCCTGATTATTTGGATGATGACATAGATGGTGATGGTATCCCTAATGATGAAGATGACGACGATGATGGAGATGGTATTCCTGATAATCTCGAGAAAGATACAGATGGCGATGGCATTCCCGATTACTTAGATGATGATATCGATGGAGATGGTATACCAAATGATCAAGATGATGATATTGATGGAGACGGTATCCCAAATGACCAAGACGATGATGATGATGGTGATGGCATCCCTGACGACAAAGAGAAAGATACAGATGGTGATGGAATTCCTGATTATCTAGATGACGATATTGATGGAGATGGCATTCCTAATTCTGAGGATGATGATATTGATGGCGATGGAATACCAAACGATCAAGATGATGACGATGATGGTGATGGTATTCCAGACGACCTTGAGAAAGACACAGATGGCGATGGAATTCCCGATTATCTGGACGATGACATAGATGGTGATGGTATTCCAAATGATGAAGATGACGATGATGATGGTGACGGCATACCCGATTACAAAGAGAAAGATACTGATGGCGATGGTATTCCGGATTATTTGGATGACGATATCGATGGAGATGGTATTCCTAATGATCAGGATGACGATATCGATGGAGATGGTATTCCTAATGATCAGGATGATGATGATGATGGAGATGGAATTCCAGATGATAAAGAAAAAGACACTGACGGCGATGGAATCCCAGATTATCTTGATGATGATATTGATGGTGATGGTATTCCAAATGATCAAGATGATGATGATGATGGGGATGGTATACCTGATAACCTTGAGAAAGATACAGATGGCGACGGTATTCCTGATTACCTTGATAATGACATAGATGGTGACGGTATTCCAAATGACCAAGATGATGATGCTGATGGAGATGGTATCCCTGATAATCTTGACAAAGACGAAGATGGAGACGGCATTGCAGACTATTTACAGAAAGATACAGACGGTGATGGAATTCCTGATTATCTTGATGATGATATAGATGGTGATGGTATTCCAAATGATGAAGATGATGACATTGATGGAGATGGCATACCAAATGATCAAGACGACGATGATGACGGCGATGGTATACCTGATTACCTTGAGAAAGACACAGACGGTGACGGTATACCTGATTACTTAGATGATGACATTGATGGAGATGGTATTCCAAATGAGGAAGATGATGATGATGATGGTGATGGTATTCCAGATGACAAAGAAAAAGATACTGATGGCGATGGTATTCCTGATTATTTAGATGATGACATTGATGGTGATGGTATTCCAGACGATAAAGAAAAGGATACTGATGGTGATGGCATTCCAGACTACCTTGACGATGACATTGACGGAGATGGTATTCCAAATGATCAGGATAATGACGATGATGGTGATGGTATACCTGATGATAAAGAGAGGGATACAGATGGAGATGGTATCCCGGATTATCTAGATGATGATATTGATGGTGATGGTATTCCAAATGACCAAGATGATGACGATGACGGGGATGGTATTTCTGATGAAGATGAAAAAGACACCGATGGAGATGGAATACCAGACTATTTAGACGACGATGATGATAATGATGGTATTCCAGATCATTTAGACGATGATGCCGACGGTAATGGTATTCCTGATTATCAAGAAATTGACACTGATGGTGATGGAATACCCGATTATCTCGACGATGATGATGATAATGATGGCATCCCAGATGATCAAGATTCAGATGCAAACGGTAACGGTATTCCAGACTTTTTAGAAAAAGATACAGATGGTGATGGTATTCCTGATTATTTAGATGACGATGATGATAATGACGGTATTCCTGATGACCTTGATGATGACGATGATGGTGATGGAATTCCTGACATTCAGGAGGACAGAGACGGGGATGGTATTCCTGACTATCTTGACCCTGATGCTGACGGTGATGGCATTCCAGATAAATTGCCTGATTCTGATGGAGACGGTATCCCAGACATCATGGACGATGATGACAATTCACCAACTTCTGAAAGTGACGATGATGACGACGACCAAAAGGATGACGATACAAAAGGGAAAGTAACCAGTTTGTTTGGTAGAATTGTTGGTAGTTTGAAAGATATGTTTTTATCTGACGATGAAGATGATAGTAAGAAGAAAGTAATAAAAAACATTCCAAAAGCTCAATCTAATAAAAAGAAAGAAAATGTAATTATAAATCAAAAGAATGCTAAAATAAAGCAAAAAGTTCAAAGTAAAACAAATAATGCTCATGATCATGAAGAAGAAATTGATTTATTAGATTTAGTAAAATCTTCTATATTTGGGAAAGATGATAAAGACAAAGAATCTAAACAATCCACAAAGACTAGGAATACTGGAAAGTAGTAAAATAATAGTAATACTTAGTTATTTTTTAAATTATCGAGAGAGACAGAGAAATACATCAAGATAACATTGTTTCAATTCCTCAGCAGAGAACATATCTCGTTCTCCGTTATGTCCGAATATTAGGAATAGCCTAATTGATGGATAGTTCGATTCCAGCATCTTCCCATTAAAATTCAGATATGTTACCATCAATGAGTAGAATCTTATCATTGTAGTCTGGATAATACACTCGCATGGTCTGGATAACAATGTTAAGTTGTCCGGATAACACGGTCAAGTGGTCCGGATAACAAGGTCATGTAGTTGGGATAACACTATCATGTAGTGCGAATAACACGTTCATGTAGTCTAGATAATACATTCATTTGATTGGAATAACCATGCCATGTAGTCCGGATAAAATGTTCTGGATAGCGTGTCCATGTAGGATATTGTCATGCTAATACATACAAATATCCAGTCTATCTATTGAAACAGAATGAATTACTACTGATGAAATTAATTGTTTAATGGCGCACAATTCAGAATCGTGCGTAAAGATTTATCTGATACTAATATTCATGCGCTGAACACGTCGTTTTAGGTTTTATTCAAAGCGTTTACATTAATTAGTTTCAATATATATAAATACACGCATACATCCCACTTTTCGCAACGTAAATTAAAGTTTAATTGTGTGGTACATTGAAACACGAGTTGGTCGATTTTCGAATTTAACCCTGCCTCTCATTTTTCGTCATGCATTTATTTGTGACTTTGAATTTGACACGCGGTTGGGTTTTCGTTATGAGCATTTTAGGAAAATTCTTCATGAACAATGATTACATTTTCGATTTTATCATAAATATTACATGCAAAGTGCATAACTGTGCTTGTCAACATTTCGACATTCGTACATTAGTAAACGTACCGTGTCATATGAACCCCTAGTGAGACGTCACACAACCATTTTAACTGTATTAACAAGTTTTCTGGTTGTCAAAAACCGTAAAAATGCTCATTAGTTGATTTCGAAGTCCATTTATGATTCATAGCATGCTCAGTGAAATTTGTTCTTGTTAATTAAAATATGTATGTATGGAAGAACTAGTTTACCACGTGTACGGACAGACGGACGTTTAGCACCAACCCAGTACTGTCTTGTGAACTTTGAATGGGCATTGTGTGTTTGTTTGTTTGTTTATTTATTAATTGTTTGTAAAAAAATACATACGTATGAAAGAAGTTCAACATATGTACGGACAGACAGACGTTTAGCATCAACCCAGTGCCGTCTGGTGAACTTTGAATGAACATTGTGCGTTCGTTTGTTTATTTATTTATTATTTATAAAAAATACATGATTTTGTGTACGGTTAAATATTGTTATTGTTGAAAGTTGCTGTGTTCACAATCCTGTAACATTTAGTGTAAACATCTTTAGACAGGTTCTTATTTATCAGGGGCGGGTACAGGATTTTTGGTTAGGGGGGGCGTAAAGTCTTGATGTTTATGTAGAACATAGACACAGTCAGCACGTAAATGACATAATTTACTTATGCTTGCCAGATTTTAGAGGGGTGCGCACGCCGGCTCCCTCCCTCCCCCTAAATCCGCCCCTGTTTATCATGTCACGATTGTTCGCTTTTACAACCGTTTTGCATTTTTGTTGTTTATATGGTAAATGTGGACATGTGGACATAGTAAGCGATGTTGCGCATGCATATTTAGGCTGTTGAATCATATCAAATACAATCTATGTACAGTGTGTATAATAATATAGAGACAAAATTGTCCATTCCTACAAAAATTGCCATCATGTACATTTGTATATATGAAACAATCACTGATTTATGGTAATGGAAATATTTCATCAAAGTCACTCAATATGCTTCAGCTTTACTGATATTATACACGCCATTGACTTTTTTTACTCAATTTTTACTCAATTGGTTATCAAGTATATATCATATTTGTATCACAGTGTTACTATTTTATACAAAGATACTTTCACTGTTTTTATAATAAGACGAAGAATTATTATTTAGTTTGGTTGTTATGTATTGATATATTTATTCTATGTTTAACGTCCTGAGATAAATATAGGACTGATTTTTACAATATTACGTCCATCTCGTTTTTATTCCGACATGCTCAAATAATCCGACACTGTACAGTCGAACCTCTCAGATCCGAACCTTTCTAACCCGGAATCCTCTCTAAACCGAACACGTCAGCTGGTCCCGATTTCTATTGTGTATTTAAAGCTAAAAAACTTTGTAATTCAGAACCATCATATTCCGAAAACCTCTCTAATCCGAACATTTTTGTCAGTCCGAACAAGTTCAGATTAGAAAGGTTCTACTGTACTACACATGTACGTGACAATAATAACCATACACATTCACAGAGTATTTAAGAAATTAATGATTTCATCACTCGTTACTAATCTGTAAGCAGTATAAAATATTATTCACAATATTTCTATATAACTAATTAAGCTACGCATCAGTCACTGCTAACATTTTAAACATTTTTATCATTTTTCATTTGTTGAACTTGCATTTCATTTATAATCAATTAAGATAAATTATCTCTATTGTAGCAATGTATTTTGAAGTAGTTTTTAATCGTAGTAACTTCCTGGCAGCCACAATTATGTTATTTTTTTCCTTATTAAGTTCTGATGCGTGTCCCATAAAGGTTTTGTCTGATATTATACTAGCAGGCTTTACATTCACGAGTTGATTAAAATAAGATTTTTTTCAGTCAACAGGAATCATTCGCGGATATATATTTTGCAATATTTACCGCGCACACTTGTTGATAATGTGAACATTAAACTATACTGTAATCTTGGTAATAATTCACTATACTAGACGTGCAATAATTAATAGTGTTATATACGTGCAATAATAATTGTTGAAAACTTTATAACTAAATGCTATAAATGTGTTACATATTTTAAATGTGCTATAAATGTTATATTTATATAACTACGAGTTCTATAAGAGCAAGTAGTGTTCGTTGACCTAGCTTATCAAATAATTGCTTATACAGTGTGGGTTCTGAGTTTCTTTGAAAATAAAATATAAAACTGTATTCGTTGAGTGGTCCTTTGACTGTCTCACCCCAATGTACAGTAGACCACCCGGACTCTCCTGACTGGGCCAAAAGTCTAAACTGGTTCCCGTTAACTCCCGCAACATGGAAATGGGGACCAGTTTACCCAAAGGCCGGTTTTCTGAGAATTCCGGTATTCAGAAAACTATTGATTATCAAAGACAAAAAAATGGACTTGGAAAAATCGTCCCATTTTCAGAGAATTCCGGTTTTCAGAGTACGGTTTTCGGGGTATTACTGTATGAATTATCGCAGCCAATATTTTCCCTCTTTAAAATCACCATAATGTTTTCGTCAGGAACATTCTAGTATCTTGAAAACGTGAAATCTAAATTAAGATGTCCTCTGTTTAATAAATATTTCTAATGTATGTATCCATGGTTACATTATATTTGGAGACAACGTGAGAATGAGTTGGTTTATATTGTTTTTATGTTGCTTAATTTAGGAAATTCACTAAACAGCTGTAATTTGGCACATTCTCATAAGTTTCAATGGTGGCACAATTTGTTCAATATGGTACTAACATGTTTAAGGGATGGTATATAAAGGTGTATCAAGACATAAAATGGCCTAAATGTGTTTTTGGTCCGTGTGGTCATTTTAGGTCTTAATACACCATTATAGAGCATAAACCGGACCCCGTTCCAAGTTGCAGTGCGCAAGAGTCAACGGGAACCAGCTTATATTCAGCATCCCTTCAACGTGCAAGCGCCCTTTGGTTTGTTCCGTTGCTATGAGAACAAAATTTAAACAAATGAATTAAATTGAATAGCAAGTAGACACTGCATGTATAACACAGACAGCAAACACATCAACACACAATTTTTACATCACATGCATACGTAAAATGTAAAGATTCAGAAGTTATACAGTTATATTTTATAGCAGTTTGTGGTAAAATTATACTTAATTGCAAAGATCAGTTAACGCTGGCTTTCCATCAGATCAACATGTTTCAAGTTACCGGGATATGGACAGTCAAGATGCGTAGCAATGTAGTCTCCGGCTTTATCTATACATTACAACATATACGAGAAACAAGCTTAAGAATTCTGGTACGCTTCAGGGTACATCGTACATTAATTCGCACCAAACTAGTGCAGGTGCACATCAACCGAACAGAAATATTTAAACAACACATTACGTCATCAACATTGAAAGAAACTTGTAAAGATGTCTTTTCAGCGTTATTGCGAGTGTGACTGTCTGTCATTGAGGAATGAAGATATCACCCTGATAACCAAAAACCATTCGAGAGCGTAAACCTTACACTATAATTTCATTGTTCATAACACTAAACAAATCCTTACATTTCGGTTTGTCAGCCCTCCCTCAACCTGGAATCGCGGACACGTTCAGTTCTAAACTGCACTTTTTGGTAGATCAAGTAAAAAAAATCCATATATAACCAGGAGGGGTCCGTATACAGCAATTAGACATAACGTTCGTAAATAAATGATAATCAGCTGATGACAGTTTACGACCAATGTGTTTGGTAACCTTGGTATCCATAATGAATACAAAACTGTAATTACTAACTAAGAAATAAGACACCATCCGTGAGAGTGTAATTTCACGCCTGAATGCTGAAGAACTGCAAGTTATTCATTGATTTAACAACTAAAAAATCCGTATCACTCTCCGCGTATATTACGCGTGCACAATTAACGCGGTAAGCTTGCAGTACAGTGATAATCGTGCCTCGGTGAAGCAAAAGGTATAAATGTGGTATATTGAGTTTGAAAGTTGGTGCAGACATAAATGATGTGTTGGACCTGATAACGAGCTACTAATATCTGTGAATTCTAAAACATGTGTCAAAAAGTTCAATGTAAGAAATGTGGAAAACCTACCTGGGCAGGTAAGTAGTTCATCTTTTACCGGCGTTAATTACAGGTGATTAGAAACTACTAAACGATATTCGTTGTTCTAGTTTTTCCCCTTGATCACTAAAAGTCTTCACGACTAACAATTCATTTTTTACTTGATGTATCGTCTGACAAGACTGAAGTCTAATTTGCAATTTACGGATTAATTATCACGTGACAATACGTGTTACTGACATTTATTAAGCGTCTGAATTCGGCTTCTGATGTACTGGATTGTTTTCCCTATTCAATCATGTACATGTATGTGTTTAAAGTTCATGTACTAAATGTTGTCCTGTAAATAAATATGTAGTGTACACACCTATGGACCTGTGTACTTTTATTTGACTTCACTCGTGAATATGGCGTTATATTGAAATTGTGTGTCCTATTTTTATTGTTTCATACCCATACTTTACTAATTAATGAGTTTGCTAGACTTTAATTCTTTGTATTTATTTTCCATCATGATTTGATTATTGTAAGGTAAGATATATTATAAATGGAAAGCTATACAAAGATTTTCCAAAGAAATGACAATGCCTGACTACTGGTGAGTCAAAAACTCCTGGTCACCATGGCAATGTGTCAACAGTGATTAACTTACATTTTATAAATAATATGATATATTATGAGAAGTGCCATCAGTGATACGTAAATTACATTTTTTTTACAAAAGTTGACTGATTAATATGTGTAGAAAATTAATATTGGTATATTTGTCTGTATAGGAACCCTGTAAGTTTATACAAGTTTCCTTAAAAGTACAGTAATTATGTTAGTCTGTTATCTATTATTATTGTAAAGATTGTATGAGAACTCGTGCATGGGTGTATCTGCCTTTCAGTTGTATAGATCTGTGTCAATCTCTCATTTCAAAAGAAAAAAAAAACAATAGCAAAACTGTGGTGAATATTATTTCATATTTATTGATGCTGTCGGAAATGCCCCTGAATGAAAACTGAGAATAGGGTTTAAAACCACAAGAAGCCACCATTTTACTCTGTATTTCTAAACTTTATGAAGAACATGCCGTAGGTGAGGGCTCCACAAATCCACTCATCGGCTCATAATTAGAAATTGACTAAGGACAAGTTGAGAGTTGAATTTTCTGTAGAACTAGTTAAAATTCTAAACTGGTCATCCTGTTGGATGAGTAGCCTGAAAATATTTTGTCAAGCCCCGTAAATAGACATCTCTAGTATCATGTAGGTATACATCATCATCAATGATCTGCTACACCCCTGTCTTGACCTCATAATTGATTCAGTTCCTTTGATATATTAAGTGGAATTAATTTTAAGTATGACCTGATATTCTCAATATATTTCGTATTTGATTCTTATCTACTTAAATTATAATAATTCAAGTTGTCAACTACATCAAAGGTCTTGGATCTTGTGAATTTTCTCCTAATTACTAGCTAAATAGCAGTAATGTCATAATTGTGTGTTCAGTCCTGTACATCACTTTATTAGGTACATAATTACTCCAGTTTCCTGCAATGACACACACACACGCACAGAGAAGACTTTTGTACTGTGGTATTTATCCATGAAAAGGGTACCAGCTTAGTAAAAATCAATATCTTGGTTCCCATTTTGTGAAACATGTATTAAGATCATACAAGTATTGATAGCTTTTTAGTAATTTTAACATTTAGGACCACATATCAGTATGTAGGTGATTGATTGTGAACCATTTGATGATTGTTGATATACTTGACAGGTTGTGGAAACCACATAGATCTCGTGCTACATGGGATACCAGAGGAGGAACGGTGTAAATGCTCCAGAAATAGATCTAAATGTATTATATTATAGCTTTAATTGTCTGAAATGGTGATAGGTAAGTTAGCGCATAATATTGTATCATTAATTGTATGAAATAGTGAGTTGTTAGTTAAACAAATGTTATTGATCTGGT
The DNA here is from genome assembly GCA_008271625.1 of Lutraria rhynchaena. NCBI lineage: Eukaryota > Metazoa > Mollusca > Bivalvia > Venerida > Mactridae > Lutraria > Lutraria rhynchaena. The sequence goes on from VIBL01000130.1 coordinate 1,067,895, forward strand.
TTATACCTAAAAAAGAATTTAAAAGGTAGGACTTGTCATTTTTATCATGTATATTGCATTGAAACTTTCTCTTGGGTTTAACGTCGTGCCAGCAGGCAGGATCATTTGGTGATTTTCTAGTTTTAATGGTGGAGGAAAACCCCAGGCGTACACCTAGGTTCACCATGTAAGTTTTGTCTCGTCCTGTTGTGGCTCAAACTCACTCAGAGACCATTTTCACTTGACCCTAGGGGCCCCCTTGTACGGAAACTATTGTCATTATTGAATGTGTATAATACCATAGCGAGCTAGCACATTGAAGGGATGGTGTATAATGGTGTATTAAGCCTAGAATGGATATACAGACCAAAAAGGCATACATCATATAATTTATATGCATAAACAAATGTATATGATATGGGTGTTTTTGTCAAATGTGGCCATTTTAGGCCTAATACACCATTATACGCCATCCCTTCAATGTGCTAGCCCCCTATGTTTTATACTATATTAATTGAGCCAGTTTGTTCATGTTCTATTTTGACATGGCTAATACAAATGTCATTATTTAGAACTTAGTTGTTGAATGTGCGACTATTCATGTCATTTTCGTTTATTCTATAGTATATCACCCATTCTGTCTGTTGCTGCAGAAACCAATTACGAATGTTACAAAAAATATACCTTTGATATCATATTCTGAAATCGATGTAAAATGAATTTATCATACTCATCATATTAGCTTATTTTAAAGCCTCTATATATTTCCTCGGCAACTTTGGACTATGTGTGTAGTTAAATGTTGCCATAGGTGATGTGGGTTTAATTTGATTTTGAAAGATGATACCCACATGTTGGTTTGAGATTATGAAAGAATTAGTGTATGACTCATGTCTCTATTCATTAGAAAATGTATAAAATATTTAGGCCTACTTTGAAATGAAGTTATGTATAAGATATTTGTCGTCTACCATACTTGTTTCTAAATTAGAAATTATGTCGACAAAAAACCAGATAGATACAAACAGATGAAGAAGTGACCTGATACAATTTTTTACTACCATCAAACCTGTGTTTGCAGCCACCTGGAGAAAGACCACCCTGTGAATACAAAGCCATTCTTTGAAAACTGTCACTGAATTTATAAAACAAACTGAGTTCTGAATAATGGCCATCTGTCAATAAAAGCCATATTTTTGCTTTTCCAAGGGTAGCCTTTGTTCTCAGGTGTCACTGGAAATAAATTGGTTATCTGAATTCTTATTCAAAAGTTATGATTACAGTTACTTTTATAATTGTTCATATTTGGGTCTTCAGCAATTTTTTTCTTCTTTGTTGGGTCCTGTAAACTGACCCGTCGCAATAAAAAATAAAAATATCTTTCCCAATTCCCAACCTAAAAATTCCCAATTTTGGAATCACAGTGTGCATTTTTTCCCGTTGGACAAGACCCAGACGCTTTCCCAAGATTGGAAAAAAATCACTGGTATTGGTAATTTCTCAATGGATGTTGAGTATAACAGTAACAATTTTTTAAATTTTTTTTTTCAGTATCTGTATCAATGATGTGGATTTAAAAATTGACGTCTTACATTGTGTGCATTACCATGACAGCATGTCAGAACTTCATGTATTAATTGAGATGTCAACTCAAGAATTAGTCAACAATTTCTTATGGTGGTTGTTAAATGATCATGTTGACCAATTCAAACAGAATGTATTCATAATCAGGTCTGCACGATGATAGTGTGCTTGCCATAAACATCAGCAATGGCTTCACTATGTGCTTCATATGATGAATTCATACATAACTAAAATTATAATTATTTTTGGATAAATTAACTAAAGTTAATATTATAAAAGATACGTTATGACAAATGTGGTTACCATGGAGATGTACAAATTACAACAAAGACATAAAATTCTACTATTTCTGCATTGGAACATTGAAAATGTTACCATGGTAACATATATGCCCTCAACAACTTCAGAATATTTGTGCAGTTTTGTAAAATAGTTGCTTGTTTATGATAATACTCATCATTCATTTTATTGATGTAATTTTCATACCATTCATTTTATGTTGCATAAAATGCCAACTGCCATTGTCATGTATTCCATCTGTTGTGTGTTCTGCCCATTGATGTAACAATGAATCATTATAATCATGGGTACTTGTTTTCCATGATTTTTACACACGTAAGGTAATTATTTTTTAATATGTTTAACATATGATTTTGATTTTCTTATACGCACAATCGCAGCATGAAATTTTTTTGACAGATTTCCGTTGTTTGATGAGTTATTTTAAAAATCACAGAAACTGAGTTCTTATGATTGTAAACATACTTTTCACCTTGCTCATTAATAGCTCTGAGGTTCTTTTCCAATATATATGTTTAAATCTCAGATTTATACATATTTTGTCTAAGTTCATTTTGATATTACAAAAAAAATGTTTCATTACTGGATGTATTCATACTGTGTAAATGTTGTAACATGTCCATTGTGACTACGATTTTTTTCTTAGAATTAACAAATTAACAAGTACCAAGTATTTCATGATACATCCCTCCCCCTGTATTGTTACATTTTATAGATTTTTATAATTGTTGAGTTTATGTATGAGTGATATTTTGTATGTTTTTTGTTATAAATTTTTGAAGATTATTAAAGCATTTATTGTGAGTTACAATTTTTGTCCCCCCCTTGTCCCCCCCTCAAAATGGGTGGTGCATTTATCTCTGAGTATTTGCTATTTGTAGACTCTGTACATGTATACATATACAAAGGAGAAATATTGAATCTCAAGTTTTTTTTGTTGAAACACACAATTATAATGATGTAATGATGAAAAAAATTATTCCGTAACCATACCAACTCTGAGTGTAGTTTATTTTATACGAGGTTTAATGTTAAGCCAACAGCTAGGCTCATTTTGCAACTTCCTCAGCTATGTTGACCTGGGTAGAACCACTGACCTTCTGTTGATGGAAAGTTTCCTGACATTTCTCAGGTCCTGGTAGTATTCGAACTCGCAGCATTGAGAGGCTTGTGATTACTAGTCAGAGACTGTAACCAGTCCACCAAGGAGGCTCCCCATCTGAGTGTGTTTTAATGTTTTTGTCAAATTTGAAATTGAAGTGTTGTTTTATTAACCGATAGGAAGTTCTTTAAGGATTGTCTTATTTGTATTTTAATTCTTGTAGGAATACTCCTTGTTTCTTGATATCGAAAGAATTTTCTTCATTTTTGTTAATTGATGCTATCTTCATTTTTGTCGAGCTCGTTTGTGTTGAGCTCAATGTAGTCGCCATGATGTCGCCATGATGTTCAGTGTGTGTCCAGGCATCTGTCCATCCAGATTACGCTTGTCTGGACCCTCATTCTATTTTTTTATGCCAAATTCAATTTGGGACAAATATCCTGTCCATTCCAGTCATTGAATACTCAGCTAAAGTTCTTGTATATGAATGAAAATGTTATGCTCGTTCGTTGTGTAGATGAAAGAATTGTCTCAATCCATGTTGTTTATGAGAATTAAATATTGTTGCTTGATTCAGTGTTATAAATTGTGTGTACCAGTGACCCTTCATAGTGTTTTCCCAGTTAAGTGTTATTATGAATCATTACATACTTTTCATATTGTACATATTATGTAATTAAGTAATTTAATTCATTTTAATCAAAAGGTAACATGATGTTTTTGTTGTTACTTATCTTGTTCTTAAGTATTTCTTACTCTCCAGCCCATGTATGCAAGTGTTCTATGTAAATATTTCATTTATGCAAGGAGTTGATACTCACTTATTACGCACTATGTGTCAGTGCCTGTTGCAGTAATTACCTGTTGCAGTGTTTACCTGCCAGAGCAATTACCTGTCATATTGATTATCTGTCACATTGATTACCTGTCACATTGATTACCTGTTGCAGTGATTTCCTGTCACAGTGTTTCCCTGTCTCATTGATTACCTGCAACATCAATTACCTATCACAGTGACCAAATGTCCTGACCACATGTCCTGACCACATGAGACTGTATGGTTTTGTCAGAACATCTATCTCATAATAAATCATTTATGGTATCTTTTCTAATGCTTTCCTAGGTCAAACATTAGCTTATTATTCATTTAATGATATTTTTGAGCATAAAAAGACTCAAATCCCTGATTGTTATGTACTTCTTTGCCTCAGATTTGTCTCTAAATAACTTACGTGCTTTGTAGAATGATTATTATATCTTCTGCCACGTTGAACAGTAAGTGTCTTAAATTGTAAGAGATAATTAGCTTTTCTTAATCTCTCTTATGAGTATAGTATTCAGCATATTTTGTGTCATAGATTTTTCACCGCATTATTCCTTCATGATTCCATGGAGACAGCATTTTGAGGTGCCGTAACATAAATTATCGCATACTGTAAGCGCTGTCAAAGCTCTTATTCCAAAATATTTCCAATAGCTATTCTGGTCAAGTACAGAGTGGTAGACCCGATGTTAAATTTCCCTGAAGTCAAGCACAGTCAAACCTGTATGTGGCCACTTCCGAATAAAGACCACACTGTGAATAAAGGCCATTCTTTGAAAAAACAAGTCACTGATTATTTAGAACAAACTGATCTCTGAATAAAGGCCATCTGTCAATAAAGGCCACATTTTGACTTTTCAAAGGGTGGCCTTTGTTCACAGATTTAACTGTATAGCGTAAATTTCCTCCTGTCCTTCAAGTGGTTATACTAAGGATACCCATAAATTTATTAAATGTTTGTTATTTCTTGTGGTAAACTTTTATTACTATTCAGTTAAAAATTTACCCCTTTTAATATACATAGTGCAATATGGTGATACTTTCCCTTTGTATTTGCTGGTTTATAAACATGTTTTTATGTTTTAAAAACATTATTTTGTTCTAAAACATACTGAATGAATACTGACAGGAATTTGCTATAAATCAACATTGACGTTTTATTAAATGTTTCAACTTAATATACTCACAAAGATAGTAGAACTTGTGAGTATAGTATAATGTATACATCAGGGTTTCGCATGAATACCTTTGTATTATACAGAGATCATCAATTTTGATTTACCAGTACGTCAGATCAAGATTTAGCACTTTAAACTATACATTAATTGAAGGATTTTAGTCGAGTTTAAGTGTTCAATGAAGCATGTTATAATATCATTCTGGTACATGTTTAAAGATGTAACGTAGAATTAATTGAATGAATGGTAGAATAAATTGAATGAATGGTGCCGAAGTTTACCAGTGCTATGGAATTAATTTTTTTAAAGCTCATAAATGTTATCATTTTTCAATTTTCATCCACCAACATATGCAACAGGTGCAAATATTAATATATAAATTGTACATGTATGTTTTGCTTATGATTTACCGGTTATTACTTTGCAGTCAAACCTGTGATCGCAGTCACCTCCGAATAAAGACCATGTGAGTAAAGGCCGTTCTTTGAAAAACCGTCATTGATTATTTAGGACAAACTGACCTCCGAATAAAGGTCATCTGTCAATAAAGGCCACATTTTTTCTTTCCTAATGGTGGCCTTTGTTCACAGGTTTTATTGTATATGATTTAAGTTGGTAGTACCTATATAATTAGGATAACTCTATGACTTGGTACAGTAACTCAATATTGAGTGTCAGGTTACTATTGTACAGTAAAGTTAAGGAAATGGGTTCTAGTCTTCTCATGATATACATACTTTCCACATTCCTTCCTTACAGGTATTCTTGTTACAGTATTACCCCTGAAAACCGGACTCTGAAAACAGGAATTCTCTGAAAATTGGATGAATTTTCAAGTCTCCTTTTTTCTTTTTGATAATCAAAAGTTCTCTGAAAATTGGAATCCTAAGAAAACTGGACTTACGGCCCTGTTCAGAAAGGGTCCGATTTTCAGGGTTTTTTACTGTAGTAATAATTGTAATAAGAATACACTATAATAATCACATTACTATATGTGGCATTTTTTTTTTAAAAATGACTATTTTGCATGGACTCAATTTGTTTGTTGTTTCTTAACAAATTACTTTTTTCATGCGTGATGTAAGGTTACTGTATTTCTTTCATTTGTTGTTTGTTAGAGAAGGTCAGATGGCACAAAGATGCAAGGTAGGCAAGATACAACAACTCAAAAAGTTAAAGTAAACAAACAAAGAGATCTACATGCATATTCATTGTTTATGTATATTAAATCATTCTATTTTGTTGCAATATTTTTTGCCACGATATAATGTACTGTACAAGAATATAGAAGCCCTGTTTCCAAGGTTACCAAACTTGAGATCAGCCTCAAGACAATTTTGTTTCATTTATTTTGTGTTTAAGTAAATTATGTTATGATGAAATTATTCATTCATCAATCAGCATAATACATCTGTATGTATACGTAAACATTAAACTGCAATATTGTTTCAAGCAGAATATTTTGTGATTGAAATTGAGATTTGAGCTCCGAGACTCATAAGTTTTATAACCAAGGGGCCTGGTGTGATATGCTATAAATTTTTAATTATATGTCACAAATATTGTGAAGGATGCATCTCTATCATAGCATACAAAGGGCTATTTAAGTTATTTGATGCTTCACATTGTAGGGATCTACAGGATGTCTGTTAGTTACATTGACATTTTTGTGCTTTGTTGATAAGTCTTGTGCCTTCTTAATTGTAAATCAAATAAAAATGATATGCAAAAATGAGTCTGTTCTTGTCCCTGTGCACATAGAAATATTCAGTCTGTAAACTTGTACTGTAAAACATGGTTATAGTAACTAAGATACAGTGAAATATTCATTTTCACTGAATGCTGTCTTCTTCATTCTCTTCTCTAGGTTTGTTTGTTTGTTTTTATGTGATATATTGTCACTGGGGTTTAACGCCGTTTTTCAACAATTTTTCAGTTATATACTGTGACCAGTTCACCTAACCAGTTTTCTTAGACTGTATATTAACCAGTACTAACTTACCCCTCCACAAGGAGCTGGCAACTTCTCCACATATGGGGGAAAATCTACATTTTTGTCAAATTTTCATAGAGGGTATTACCTGCCAAGACCGGGATACGAACATGGATCTCCAGGTTACAAGTCCAGTGCACTAACCACTGGACCACAGCCTCGTCTCTAGGAGTTCACTGAATGTGATACTAAAATGAAGCATGATAGAATTACTTCGAATTAGGGGATAAATGAGGACATGTTTAAACAATAGTTTGATGATTGTTGGGTTTTTCTCTGGTACATGTACTATCCATGCAACCCTCTCCTCCACACTCCCTTGATATATGACAGTATGCTATGAATAGTAGGCCGACTCATAACAATATAAAATATCACATATAAATGTTGCTATGGTGATTTTACATCAGTCAGGGGTGTAGAAATGGGCCAGAAGCCAGAAAAATCAACCAGCTATTCAAGTATTCTTGCTTGCTACTTTTTCCCTGCAGGGGGCGCTGCCCCTTTGCCCCTACCAGGGGACCCTCAGACCTCCTTTTAAAGTAGCTTACTAGCTATTTGAAAACATTTCTACACCCCTGCCAGTGCTACCGAAATAATCACAACTCAAAATTACATATAAGTATCTCAATACAACTACATGTATATTTTATGATGAGCACATACATATGCATTATTTTGTTGGAATATTTTAGCTCAGATAAAATTTTTAAACAAAAAATTCTTTGTTTGTAAAGAAACATTAAGTATGAGTTATTTATGCCAGCTGTAAAAATAAAGGTAAATGTTTAAAACATATAATTAAAATTTCTATAATAACTGTCTAAGAATTTTTTAACAACATCTTTCAACCATTTTTAGTTATAAACAGCAGCTGGTCCATCCAACCAGTTTTCCTGGACTGTATACTAACCAGTACTAACTCATCTTTCCACAAGAAGCTGGCAACTTCTCCGCATATGGTGGAAAATTGACTTTTTTGTCAAATTTTCACAGAAGGGTATAACCTGTCACTACTGGGATTTGAACCTGGGTTGCCAGGTTACAAGTTCAATGCACTAAACACTGTGTCTATGAAATGATGCCAAGGAATCGTCTAAATCATAGACAAGTAGGTTGTTGTTCAATGACCTGGTATCCATAAGGCTAAACAAATATTATCATGTTTACAGTCACTCAACCAAAAAAGCAAGGTAGGTAGGTTGCAAAAGTTTTCAATTGTTTTCTAAAAACTGACTTCTTTAGAGGTACTTTGAGGTATGATTTGCCCCCAAATACTTTCATACTTCCAATTTGACTGTTAAAAACTTTAATGTCGCCAAAAATAGTTGGTCGAAGGGGGGACCTTAACACGACTATTTTTTTCTGATCTAATGTACCATACCACACATAACACTGACAGATATCACATATCTATTCACATGGTTGTTCACAGTCTTCATCCACAGTTTGCCGTTTATCTGATTTCCCTCTAGGTGCGAATATTTCCCTCGTATCATTGGAGTTAAACAATCTCTCGGTTCTCGTGAGAACATACACACCAGCCGCTAGTCCACCGATATTTATACCTAAAGTCTTTGTTCTCGTCCAGTATTTACCAAGGTGTTGTAATGTCTGAAAGTAAAAAATAACTGATAAAAATATTTCACCAATATCACTGCAATATATAGTAACAATGCTTAAGGAATGTATTTATCAAAGTGTTGTAATGTCTGAAATTACTGAATAACTGATTAAAAAACAACATTTCACTAGTATCACTGGACAATACTAGCATATTTGTAAACAATGCTTAAAGAAATGTTTAATCTTAGAACTGTGACGCCTCAGAGTTGTATAGTCAAATTTGTTGATTGTTGACAGACTGATAAATATAGGACTGGGTGGGGAGTGTTGCTACTGTCTGATTAAGACACTCATTTCTTAAGAATATAATTATCAACCAGGAACCTTACAATCACGTAAAGTTTAAGGATAAAGATATGGATATCTTTGACCTAAGATCTTTGAGATACAGGTTAAGGTCTTGCTGGAAAAAAAATTATCTTGCAAAAGAAACTACCATATCTATTTCATCATTACTAAAATAACATCAAGGATATCATTAGATTAGACTAGGCAAGGTCTTAACCCCCACGGTGTGTCCTTGACCCTTTCAATGAGGTAAAAACGCAGACCCTGAACATAGCATGAATGAGTAAAAATATTTACGTGAATAATTTTCCAATTTTTCACGTCAGCAGGGTCATATACAGACAAGAAAGAACACATACTTTTACACTCTGACCAAACAGTTCTTCATTGTTTAGAGAGTACCTCTGCGGATTTGATGAAACTAAGTTCATTATAAAACCTTACTTTCTAATGTGATTCTAAATTGATATAAAAATAACTTACTTTAATCATACACTTTTTATCCTCAGTAAGAAGGCAGCATCTTCCTGTTGAAGGTTTGATAACTCTAGCCATTTCAAACAATACACCAGGATACAACTTCCAGTTGTCTACCTTGTTTCCAACTCTCACACCAAACGGCTAAAATACAGTGTGCAACTTCTAATACAAGCTTGTACATGGTCTAGGAACTACTCAATATTTGTCTGTCTATTTGTTTGTTTGTTTGTTTGTTTGTTTGTTTGTTTGTTTGTTACTTATTGTAACAGGGGTTTAAAGCCACTTTTCAATAATTTTTCAGTTATACACAGCGACCGATTCACCTAACCAGTTTTCCTGGACTGTATATTAACCAGTACTAACTTACCCTTCCACAAAGAGCAGGCAACTTCTCCACATATGGAGGAAAATCAACATTTTAAGCATTAATGTATTAGTAAGCTCAACAAATTTTCATACATGAACGTATAAAACATCATATGGCATCGGATCTCAAGGCAATATGAGAACACAATGAAAGCAATGTCAAAAGCATCAATATTTATGATCAGAAGAAGCAGCCTAATCATCTTAACATAGTGACTTATGGTTTATTTATCCCACCAAAACTCCATTTTCCAGATACGGCAAAAACTGAAAGAGTGACAATTTTGCCTGAAGGCCAAGTCATATGATACTACGTATGTAACGGTATACTATAAATCTTCAAAGAAGGTCTGTCCAATACAAATACACGTATAATACAGTACTACCTCTAAAACACGTTCTGACAAAATAATTTGTTGTACCTAAATATGCTTTTCCAATTAGAGAGCTCTACTTTATTACACCCTCAAATTCTTAATTTATTTTTATAATTGAGTTTTTCTTATTTTGTTTTTATGTGACTTATTGTCACTGGGGTTTAACGCTGTTTTTCAACCATTTTTCAGTAATACACGGTGACCGATTCACCTAACCAGTTTTCCTGGACTGTATACTAACCAGTACTAACTTACCCTTCGACAAGGAGCCGGCAACTTCTCCACATATGGAGGAAAATTGTTTTGTCAAATTTTCATAGAAGGGTATGACTTGCCACGGCCAGAATTTGAACCCGGATATTGGGTTACAAGCCCAGAGCAGGAACCACTCAACCACAGTCGCGGCTTTTATAATTGAGTAATGCACATGAATAAACCATGATCATGCATTAGGGTCAGTGATATTTTGGGTAATACTTATGTTTGAAACTGAAAAATTCCGGTGCTGTGTTTTTCACTAGGATTAAATGTTGTACCAACAGTCACTACCCAGCTTCAACAGTGGAGGAAGACCCCAAGTGTACACCTGGGTAGAACAACCAACCATCTGTAAGCTAGCAGGACAGTTTCCTCATATGTAAAATTGATGCATCTTTGCAAAGCTTGTAAATACAATGAATTGTCTTTTTTGAATCAATACAATTAGAAATAAGTTCAGAAAATTGTAACTGTGACTAATGCTTCACGACAAAGTTCATTATATACAGTAGAGCACAGTTATAGTGAATTCCTGGGAATACAAACACTTATTTCATTATATCCAAATTTTACTCTCTCAATTACATTTAAATAAAGGAAGGCTTGGGCAGGGGACAATAGTCATTTCACTTTATCTGACACTTCACTATATCAGAGGTCACTAAAACAGGGTTTTACTGTAGACAAAATACGTACCAGGTCTGTCAGGAAGACGTCTACAGAACTATCTCTGAGAGGCAAGTTACAAACATTCCATTTAAAAGCATCGATAGACTGCCAGCTCCTACAAACAGACAACACAGTTACAGAATTACACTACATAAATATGTAGAAGTAAGACAGCATAGTCATACAGTTACAATACATATATATGCGTGTATACATATATAAATGTATGTAAGTATCACAAAAATCTTAAAGTATGAAATTTTTCCATTAAATAACTAGTAACAAAACTTATATCCTCAACTCAAAACATTTACAATGCCTTTTAAAAGACATAAATAATATTCTAGTATCATTAAAATGTGGTTTCCATGAATTAAAGTACATGCCATTTATTTATATACCGATATTTAAATTAAAATAAAATGATAAACCTTCAACCTGTCACAAGTTTGTTATATGTGTTAATTTAATCTAAACAGGCCATACTTAAAAATTGTTAGTTTGTAGTAATTTGACCAACTCATTAAAAAAATTCCCCCAATTTTTTTTTTGCAGTTTTTACCAAATTTTTGTTGTTCTTTATTCCAGCATTTCGCTTTCAAGACCAGGAAACAATAATGACAAAAATCCTACCTAATTACCACATGATTAAAAGTTTGGGTTTGTACAACAATAAACAAACATTTTTTTAAAGTTTAGCCTTACCATCAAATATTATAATAATGATATACAACAGACAATGATAAAACTTGAAATGTATATGTATATCATGCGCTCTCACAATAAATTCTTATCAGATTCTTGATTATTTAATTAAAACATCTTCTAATTTTAATTTAGTTTCCTTTATTCATACAATCAATCACTCATCTGTCTATAGAATTCTGACATAAGACTCGTTACAAACTGAGCTAACATGAAACGAAAATGTTCACAATTTTCATTTGATTTAAATTTATGGCAAAAATGTTATCCCAGAGATGTTACTACAATTGGCAGAGTGATAATCAACAATGAGATTGCTATGTCGTTTTATGGTATGTTTTGCATTAGTAAAGGGGTTCGTGCAATCATTGTGTTCCTAAATGATAGAAAACGTACTCTCATTTTGTCTTACTTCGAATTTAAATCTCTTTTATTTGACAATGTAAACAGATGAATGTTATGTTACTTGATTATAAAGCTAGATAGTGATTACATGGAATGTAAGCTGCATGATTATTATACTCGTATTGTATCGATTTCTCATTCATAACATCACAATTCTTGTTTTGTGACATACAATCAGCATTCTTGTTGTATTCGAAAATTAAAGAAAACCAAACTACATCGTGAAGTGATTCTCTGCAGACAGGATGAAATATTACTGGTTTTAAATTCTGTTAAAAGTAAAATTATTACAAGAATAAAATTCATTTCATCAACAACCTAGTGTAATATGTTCATGTAAGTATAGCTATTAACAAGGAAGCTCCATGGCTGACTGGTTATGGTCTCTGACCAGCGATCTCTAACTTTTCATTGAGCATTGTGGGTTCGAATTCCACCCAGGGATCAGACAAATTTCATATGTGAGGAAGTTGTCCAGATAGTTTATGGACGGTCGGTGGTTCTAACTAGGGGTCTGGGGTCTTCCTCCACCGTTAAAGCAGGAAGTCACCAAATGAAAATGGCTGACAGAAATCAACACATGAAAAGTAAGAAACGACTTCTAGGTACATTCAACAACATGTGGTATGTTCTACCCTTTACCCTACAAGCACCCAGTCTAAGCTGATGAACTAAAACAACATAACTGTTATAGAACACAAGAAGAGACATCAGTATGAACTTAGGATCAAACCATGGTCACTACGTAATCTCCTTCTTCCATGTAGAAATCAGGGGTCTTCGTTGATTGTACAACCGGTTGCTGTAACTACGAAGATAAGACAACTATTTCTTTCCAAATAGTTAAACGTTAAAACCCACTTTTAGGTTCAATCAGCTAACCACTACATCAAAGACTCACAAACCATCATAGATAACCAACAGGGGATTCATTGGACTCTTAAAATAGCATTCTTACAAGATAGAGGTCAGAGGTCAAGATTCAAACTTGATCAAGGTCACAGATTAGCCTTTTCCAGAAATGTCCACTAGTTTCTATGTGGAAGCAGGGCTTTCATTTGACCCTTAAAACAGCAGTTTGACTCTTGAAATTATCAAAATAAAGCTTCCGACTCTTGAGAATTTGTACCAAAAGGTCAAATTTACAATAATATTAAAAGGAAATTTTGTTGACTCCTCAAATTATTATCAGCCAAGTGTCGTTTTTGACCCTTAATTTTTTACATCTAGTGAAAACCCTGACCATATAACAATATGATTGTGCAACACTTACTTGTTTTTACTCCTCAGTTTTTCTTCCATAGCAGAGATATTATCAGAACATGTACGTACAGCTTTCTTAGATAAATCTCCGCATATATGAGGTGAATACGGCCAGGCAATCACGCTCTGTAAAGTTAATCAAATCACGATGAGCAAACTGTTTTATCATCAAATATAGAGAGGTAGCTGAACAGTTAGTTATCACATCATTCTGATTTGTAAAACACCAAGTGCTGATAGCCATCACTATAACATAATTTAACCCTTTGCCTCACGATACCGCATTTCCCCAAATCTGAAGCAGATGACTTTTAAAAACATTGTGGCAAAAGAAACCACTGCTTGTAATGAGTAATGGCTTCTTTTGCCACAATGTTTTTCGCTCTGTCAGAGAGAAACAACTTCTTAAATAAATTCATGTTTTGAATTTTGAAGAGTCTGAAATATGATTATGAGGTAAAGGGTTAACATTTGTACAGAAAACATGCAGCAGCCACAGATGGGTTAAATACGAGTGTCAGACAATGACAGCATGGTTAGTGCATGAGTCTGTTCTCTCATCATTTTGACATTAATTTCAGCATTTGCTTACCCATTCATACTACAATAAAATAATTGTCAATGGTCATGAAGTCTTCCTGAAGCCATCTACGTATTGGTAACTGGATCCTTACTGCTGACTTATAGGAAAAATAAATATCAGGAGAAAACTTCTCTATCATATAGAATGTAAACATTCAAAGGTTTTCAGCATATTTTGATATTGTATTATTTATTTACACAACACTTTATCATTTTAATGTCTTCAAAATGAAATATTTAATTACTGGTAATCTACAATATTAGAAACACTTTAAAATCAGGGGTTTTCTAAGAAATGATTGACGTAAATAAAATTTATATATACATGTAGATGTGATGAGGAAACGAAGGTGAATCGATGAAATCATGACAAAATAAACAATAACTGATAAAAATCAAATAATTACAATAAAATGTCAACTAATTACAGTCAGTAGATTGGAATAAAGTTTGAACACCACAGTTGTCATGGTAACATCTCCACAAATTTAATATTACAGATTTTCCAGGGAGAGGACTCAGTACAGATTTGTATAATTCTTTGATTAAATCAAATTTAAATATACCAGTGAAATAATTGCCTAACAGACTAACCTCAGAATCTTTGAAGCATTTAACCCAAATATGGGTGAAAGAAAAAAGAAACATATTTTTACAGACGTTTGCTCAAACAGATAATTCAGCTGCCAAAACTCAATTACATATCTGTCAATTGGTGTCTACAATCCTAGACAAATTTCATGCAAAAGTTTTCAATAAAATCATAAAAATAGATTCAAATCTTTAGTGAATTCAGTACTGAGACATGCACATTTTAATCCATGGATATCATTCTAAGAATGTCTTAACTTTATTATTACATAATTGAACATCAGAAACATCGCGGTTTGATATCCGTAATTACATATAGCTACAACAACCTAATGACATAAATACAATTACATGTAATGTTCTAGAAGCTTGATGAAGTTACTATAGCTTCGGAAAATTTATACACTGCACAATACTGCACTTCTGAAACATTTCAATGTGTTTGATGAGATAACAGATTAATTTGTTCATAACTGAGACACCTAATATGATATTATATGAACGTGTATGTTATATTTGTCATGTAGATAAAATACTTACTTGTATAGGAATGCTACCAGAACCACACATTGGATCACACACAATATCTCCAGGCTTGATCTCACATAATCTGTGAACATATAACATAGTGTAGTACATGTATTGGTAAGTAAAGTTTTAACTCTTTCACAGCCAAATTTCTGATAAGACGCATTTCTCAGCACCAAGTATTTCTTACTGTCCATTACAAGTAACTGCAAATTTCTCTGCATGAATTGTTTGAATTAGTGGTAGGTAACACTATGTCTTCAACCAAATCGTCAGAGATCATGTGTCACGCCCATGGTTCGAACACAGGAGCCCGAGATCTGTAGACTTCACTAAAGTCTGTAGACTTCTCTAAAGTCCAGACCCGTACTGGTCTACGGAAGGTGACATCAACGCTCAGCATCAAGTGGCCACACGGCAACATAGGCATCGAAAGAGTTAACAATTAATGCAATCCATACAAGTATACATTAGGTATTGTATTAAGAACTCCAAATCACACTCAGGTAAAAACACTGCACATGTATGACTGTGCGGAGAATTGTGGGATTTTATGACCATCAGATTACAATCTCCCAATACCACTGTCAGAACAGGACCAAATA
This sequence comes from Lutraria rhynchaena, assembly GCA_008271625.1. Lineage (NCBI taxonomy): Eukaryota > Metazoa > Mollusca > Bivalvia > Venerida > Mactridae > Lutraria > Lutraria rhynchaena. Next base: position 1,083,597 of record VIBL01000130.1, read on the forward strand.
AAATGTACGTGAAATTTCCATAATATTCTACAAACAAAAATATCATATTATTCTATTAAATACATTAAAAAAGCCCCTTACCTGAGCATACTGTGGGCAATAGTTGGTCTGAGAGTTGTAGGGCCAAAGTGGGATATATTTCTACGATGTAAGCTTTCTTTGGTCAATCCAATACTAACAGTGACTTCTTGTCCTTCTATGCCTAAAATCACTTCAATATCGAATTCAGTCATTTTCACATTCCATCCGAAATATCTATATATAGCACCACCAAAGTTTGACGCAGCCGTCATGGAATCAAACGTATGATTATCACCAGATCTGTTACATGTCACTCTAAATGAAGGCATTAGTGGATTCCATGGATTTTCTCTCACGCGTGGTTTCTTAGCGACATTTTGACAGTCTACAGTATCCCCTAGTTTGTTCCCTTCCCCAGTTTCAACCGGAGTATCTGATTTATTCAGATGTGAATCATTATCATTCTGAGCACTTTTGTCTCCTTCTTTTTCTTTATTAGTGTTATCTTCACCAACTTCAGACTCAATATTTGAACCAGACACATTAGTTTTATCAGTGTCATTAGAATCACCTTTACTAGTAGCTTTATCTTTCCAATTTTTTCCTTTGTTTTTTCTTCCTCTTTTTCTTTTTTTCCCTCCTTCTGTTTTTTGCCTCGGTGGAGGAAACGTTATCTCACCAAAGTCAGTAACGGATTCAGAGGGCGTGTCCATTACCGGGTGCTCAAATGAGAAAAACTTTCTCCATATTCTCAAACCTGCTGGCCAATCAACATCGCCAACAAATTTGCGTAATCTCTGTAGATTTTCTGTCTATATAAGAGAAAAAAAGGAAAATTTGCAAAGAAATACTGACGTATTGCAAAACAGAATATTGAATGTATCTCTTGAATTATGTCTGAATCAGGACAGTAAATCTGACATAGCATCCTGTTCAAAGCTGAATAGAAGGTTTTAAAATGTCCAAATAAATGGACACAGTAAAACCTCACTTGACGATCACCTAATCATATCCATTACTGATCCTTTGACTGGTTCAGACCCCAATATTGGAACTTGATTATAAAACCACTTCAATATTGGACCCACATTTATTTAGTCCAAAGGTGGTCTTAATATCAAGGATTTACTGTATTTATGGGGAGTAAACATCACTTAGTTGCCTCATATGTTTTAAAGATGTCCATGCAGTCATATCAGAGAGATATTTTTCAAAAGTTCTATATAATGATTAAAATACACATAAGTACACCATTGTCTGTCAAAAGATTTAAGAGGCCAAATAAAGTTTTACACATATATCTTGTCTAGTTTGAGATGCATATCCACTGTACTTTTTCAAGGTCTAACCAAGGCAATGGCATCTATTTTTACAGCAACTATGCTAACTAGAACTGGAAAACATTGTTCAGTGTCAGACAGAAATACAATACTTTAAATCATTATCGAGTTGTCAGTCAATGCTTATTCAATCAACTTCCTATAGCTCAACTTGAAGACTACAAATTCCAATATATCTTGCCTTCCACATTAAAATTTGAATAACAAAAAATGACCAGGCAGACAAGGAGACTTTACTTGAGCAAAGAAATAGATAATAAATCATCTACATGTTTGTTATAATTATCTTTCTTTGGAAAGCTAAGTCTTAAAAGAAACATAAAATCGATGGAAGAATTGACATCTTAAATAAAAGGAATCAAATCAGGATTTAATACATTTATAAATCTATTAATGACTAATGTAATATCTAATCCAAATTGTATTACTGAAAAACTGCAAATAGCGACAACCTCAATATTACAACCACCTGTTATAAAGCAACTTATTATCAGACTTGCTTCAAATACCTTCCTTATAATTCAACTTGGTGATGAGACTTCCTCATTATTATGGCCAGTTGTTCTGGCCCCAAATGTGGTCTCATAACTCCTTAAAGTTACAAATTTAGCAGACACTCTAGCGTATACAAGATACAGTCAAACCTCTGAACAAAGGCCACCATGGGAAAGACAAAATGTGACCTTTATTGACAGATGGCCTTTATTTGGGGGTCAGTTTGTTCTAAATAATCTGTGACAATTTTTCAAAGAATGGCCTTTATTCACAGGGTGGTCTTTATTTGTAGGGGGGCGCAAACACAGATTTGACTGTACATGCTGAGTGCCTGTTCAGTTCAAGTGATTATATACTTACCTTGTCATCAGTGAACTTGAAGTCTGGTACGTGGGTCATCACCACTCTACAATTGTCAACAGTTCCCAGGTCCGTAACCTGTAGTCCACAAATAAAACATGTTCATATCAAGTCTCTTTATTTTTCTACATCTTTACATTTAGGTTTATAAAAGCATCTGATAAGATACATGTAAATTTATTAAGCTAAAGATTTGACTGAAAAAATCACCTTTGATGCATCTTAGCAAGTGATGCATATTTATCACTGACTGACAGAAACTTGTATAGAATTCACAGCACACATGTATTCGCCAAAAATGACATTTAATAAATAAAATAATCTGCCAACAGTTTACGGCCTCAATGCAAGAGATTAGCATACAAAACAAACACTAGCATTATCTACAATGAATTTGCATAGTACAAATGTACATAAGTACTCGATAATATTTCACTATGTTGAAGTCTAAAGGAAGGTACAGTAAAACTTTGAAAGCATTGATATCATAAGCACCCAACTTACCTCAAGGAGTTTTAAAAGTCCAGGCATTTTTGTTCACAGTAGTACATAGTTTTACTTGTCTATTGCGAGCATCGTTATCTCAATATCTCAAGCACAAAACTTAAGGGTTGGTGCCAAAAAATAGGGTCTATCAGGTAACTAGAAACACCACTATTTTTTTCTTGCCTCATGAAAGAATGTAGCTAAATCATAAATGTCAGGCAAAATATCATTATCTGTAGATTTTTTTTCATTTCTCAAATTAGTCACTGTTTGATGCATTATTATCAATTTAAAGTCTTAGCAGTGTAACATTCATACGTAGATAGGATTATCTATTAAAGATAAAAATGAATATATCACCGTTTTGACAAACGGTTTACCTGCTCCACCATTTCAATAGGACATTGAATACTGATTCTGCCTCTAACAACTTTTGGCGTGGTGCCAAACCGTTCCTCTGCTTCTTCGCTAGCCACTTGCTCAAATCCTGTAACCACAGTTGCTTCTACAGTACAGAATTCCGTATCCGCTTTCCCAGACATCTCTTCCACGTCTTCCAAGGGCGCTGCCATTTTGTTTTACGTGTCACGTGACGATGGAGGTGTGTGTAAACGCCTGTATGTATTTCACTTTCAGTTTAGTTCAGTTATGACTGAGAGTGGACCGTCTGAGTCTTTGTTTTGAAACTGATAAAACTTAGTGATAATATTATACTTGGTTACTACGAGTGATTGCGTGAATTTTATAATCCTTGGTGTATAAGGAATGTGTGGTGGGAATTATGTCAGTCGGGAGCTGTTGAAAGAAAAATGAGAGTAACTTTTAATAAAATAGCTTACACGATATTAATATCATATTTAGTTGTGTCATTATACACCGGTTATATTCTTGTCAGGAATAAAGTATGGCACATGAAAATACAAGAAGAAAAGTTTCGTCAGATGTCAGGTTGGTAATTAAAGCAAAAATCATTTTTATCTATGTTACGTAAAGTTTCTTAAAAGTTTTGCACCATTAAATGTTAGGAATACCATGACTATTAAATGAATGAATGAATGTTCAGTACATGTATTCAGGGCCTTGGTAATTGCTATTATCATCTATTATATTATGGAACACAGCTAGTTGTTGCCTCATATTCTGTCATTTTTATATGATAACTGTACAAAAAATAACACAATTAATTAATAAGTGAACTTATTGATAACTTACCATTTTTTACCAGTTACTGTGCATTAAATACAGCTTTTAATTTTAAATTATTTTTTTTGTATAAATTCATCGTATTTGTCATTGCGCATGTCATTGTGCATGAGAAATTGGGAAGATTTTAAAATGTAAATTAAGTACTTTGGATAATATTTAATTTATACTTTCCCCTCGTTGAATATGACCAATTTTTGCCCCGCAATTAGGATACTTAATACTCAAGAAAAATATTGTTACAGTCAAGGAAAAAAGTCACTCAATGCTATTAAAGTTAAGCCTTGTATCATTAAAACTATCAGCAAAAGATCTCACCCTATATTTAAGAAGCTTAAACATTTACTACACAAAAAATGTTATACTACTTACTTTGGTCATTAATTTATACTTCGGACTATAAATCAAATAAAACTATAAAGGTTACTGTACTATATTTGTACTGACAAATGTCTGTATTTATTAATGGAGGTTGTTACATTGAAATCTAAAACATAATACTATGTTTCGATTTTATCTTAAAACTCAATTATTGAGACCAATTTACAAGTCCATAGGAAAAATGGATAGTGTTTGACTTGTGTTTTGTCTAGTTATTGTTTATATTTGGTTTAAACCTACTGTGCTTAATTAATGTAAATAACAAAAAAATAATGTTTAACCCCAGTGACAATGAAACACATAAACAAATTAAATAGCATAACTTAAAAAATATCAATATGATTACACTTAATACACCTGTGTCAAACATTATTTTTTTACAATTTTCTCATCTGATGTCTAGTGATTATAAAATTGTAAAAATTACCTAAATATGCAATAATTTATTGAGTCAAGATTAATTGTTATAAATTTGATAAATTCTAAACAGACTGCAGTGCCTACATCTAATATGAGTGAATAATGAATTCATGCTACTCAGATAGGGAGTTCAACACATTGTATTCAGGGGCACATCTGTCTGTATTTCTGATACTAAGGGTGTTCAACAGGTTGTATTCAGGGGCATAGCTGCCTATGTTTATGATAGGGAGTTGAACACATTGTGTACAGGGGCATAGCTCTCTGCATTTATGCAGAATGTTACATTTATATACTGTTACATGCACATTGTACTCTAAGAAAAGAATATTTTATGGTCTTAAATACATGAAATACTGAAGCTTATGGATATCTTACAGAAATGTTTATGTAACAGGTTTAATGACGATAAAAACCTGGTATAATACTATAAATACGGTACTAATGTTTCCATGGTAAAAGTAGAATGATCAATCCAGGATTAAGTCTAATTTTCGGCTATTGTACAAAACAAACATCTAGCTTGATAAAGTACATTCATTATTATCACAGCATTTTATGTCTTGTAACCCCCCCCCTTTTCTTGTTTACACTTAGTAAACTGAGACTAGATACACCCCAGATATTTCAATTAATCAATGTATCAGTGAGAGAATAGTTCTTGACTCGAGCTGTCTTTATGTATTCTCTAATCCATTCAATATTTCTATATCTACCATATTTATCCTAATTGTCCCTCTGTCAATATTTGACAGTCTCCGTATTTAAGCATTAAAGGATCAATATCTGTACTCTATCACAATGATAGCAGTCTAACATCCCTGTTGTATAAAGTAGAGTACCTCACAAACGCTTAACAATGGCTTTTTTTCACTGGAGATCAATTTTGCACTAACAACCATATGGGCCATATGACGACTTTCCAGCTTTAACAGTGGAGGAAGACCCCAGGCTTACTCCTAGGTAGAACCACCGACCTTCTGTAAACTAGCTGGACTGTTTCCTCACATGTGACTGTTGGTTCTGGGTGAGACTCCAACTCACAGCGGTTAGGGGCTCAGGTGATTACAAGCCAGGGTCTTTAGTCTATAAATATTATATCCTTGGTTATCTTTGATTTACTCATCATGCGGAGGAGCAGGTTGTTGCTACAGAATGAGGTGGAACAGGTTAGTACTGGTGGGGAACCCTGAAGCATTTGTTAGTTCAATAGTTGTAATTGATTGTTCAAAGGATTTCAAATAGTGCAGTGTTTGTTGATAACGCTATTTAAAGTCTAAATGTTTTAATCTTCTTGTAACTTCATGTGGTTTTATCTAGTTGAAAATGTTATAAAAGTAACCATTGTGTTTTGAAATTCTGCTACATAAGCAGTGATTTTTTTTCTTCTTTGTTTTGGTCCAGTAAACTGACCCTTCCCAACCAAAAATAAAGATGTTTTTTCCCAATTCCCAACCTAAAAATTCCAAATTTCAGAATCACATCGTGCATTTTTTCCCAATTGGTCTGGACCCAGACCCTTTTTCAAAATTGCAAAAAGGATCACCAATAAGCCAATGACTCAGCTTTTTAACATAATTAGTCTGTTTATAGCTGGTATAACATATAGTTGACAGTTTTATTTTTCATGTTTGTACAAAAGGTACTTGATGGATGGAAGTACTTCAAAAATGTTTTCTTTTAGATTTCAATACATCAATTCAACTATGTGTGCTTTAAAACTGTATTTAATGAAAATATGTGCTTTTCCATAACAACATTCTTGTTCTGCATGGTGGGGGTGTTAGTATAAAAGACTGTGAATGCCTAAAAAAAATGTTGTGGTTATGGGTATCTGTACGGCCTTATTTTTGGCACCAATCCTGATGTGTCCGTAAAAAATTTGAAGTATAAAAATATTTGGGAACAAATATTACCTCCAAAGGATGGAAGGTATATTATGAAAAACTTACTCTATTGTTTTGGTCAAAAAATGGTAAGCATGACTATTTTTGTCCAGTGTGGACATGATAGAACTTCTGCATCTTCATTCAAATGTCAGTTTCTTGCTGAAATCACTAATTGGTTTTTAACGCCACTACAAATTTATGTTCTCTGAATTGGTGGATGGATTTTTTCATCAATGTTTTTTTAACACTAGTCTGTTTTGATACTGAAATTTAATTGGGAATTGATTGCTTAAGGTCATTTTTGTTGTTTGTTTTATCAACTTTTATGAGAGATTTTGGCGTCTGAGCAAATTCATCAAAACATCCACGCACTATGCTTTGTGTCGCTGTATTTTGCTGTGTCATGATTACATGATTATCGTAAACAAGTTACTGGTAAAATTGTGATGTTTGTGTATGAATGACAGTTTAATTCTGGCGAAAGTCAGTCAGCTTACATTAGAGGCCTTTTAGACAGTGTCTGGACATAGGGGTACATACGGGTTTTGTAATTATTCAGAGTACTTCTGACATTTCCATGCTGGAGAACATCAAATATTGGGGCGAACAATCTTCTTCAAAGTTGCTGTTGGTTTATCTATCATTTTACTTTCTATTCTTTGATAGCATGATGGTATTTGTACGATAATGAATTGACGGAACATTTTATAGTTTTGCTATAAATTCCAGACATAATTATTTGTGCGGGGCACTATTCTTCTGTCCTTGGGGCACCAACTAGACACTATTTCAACTTACAATGACTGTTTTACCATTGATTTTACTGTTGTGTACATTTTATGGTTTTGCGATACTCACCATGAAATGTTCCGTCTGCTGTATGGTGTTCGTATATGTCTTAACAGTGATATCAAATAATGTTGACATTATGTTTTTGTCCGCACAAAAAAAGTCTCTAAGGATAATTTGAAGCAATTCAATTTTTAGAGGATGACATGGCAATTATATTTCATCAGGTTTTATTGACTGACATTACGTACCTGTGGTAGTTATTTTAAGCATTGACAGATATATTTATGGTTTAATTTCTAATTATTGTTGATGTTATACTGACCTATATTGTATTCAAAACTTGTTAAACATGAAACTATTGAAATGTCACAATCTTGTATACTGTGCTTTCATCGTTTCTCTCTCTTCTTTATATAAGGCAAAAAAAAAAATGTCTGGTTTCCGTTTAAGTCCCCCAAAAATATTGAGTCAGTAGACTAGGATTTTTTTAAATATATTTTTTAGTCCAGTGGTATTTGATCATATGGAAATAAAGGTACATCTAAAAATATTGGCAGTGACCAAAACATAAAACTTCAGGGATGGCAGACAAAAAAGGTTATCAGAAACTAGGAACTTTTTGTTTATGCCTAATGGGCCACATAATACTATGAGAATTGAATTTTAGTGACATACACACTTTTTGACTTACATACTTTATTAAGATATTTAACTTTAAATATTGCCTGGAGGTAAAATAACTTTATTTAATATAAGTAAGTTTGTATCTTCGTGTTTACTTTCAATAGAGATATGATAGGTGATGTTCAGTAACTGTGACAAATAGTCCTTTGGCTTTAATCAATGAATGATATATTGCATTACAATTTTCTTCTGTCTATCAGACGTGCCTTATATGTAAAATGTATATATATTATTTACACGGAATATTGTAAATTAGAAAATTATTATCTTTCTTTGCCTTTTATGACTTATTTCAAGTTATTTCAAGAATCATTTAAGACTTCTAAGATTTTATGTGTCACTGAAATTATAAATTTCTAACAGTATTTTGAGATTTAATTGAATCATGGAATGTCTGCACTTTCAATTTCAGAAACATGTATGTTTAGTATACAAAGTAATATGAAACTTGTAAATAAATATTGAATTGTGACTTGGATTGGATTATCAAATCTCTCATTCAAATGAAACATTGTAACCTTCTGCAAACATCTGTCTGTGTATATCAGTTATCAGAAATCCAATGTCATCAGTCTGTCATCAGGAACCCATCATCATCAGTCTGTCATCAGGAACCCATTGTCAACAGCCTGTCATCAGCACCCCATTGTCAACAGCCTGTCATCAGCAACCCATTGTCAACAGGAACCCATTATCATCGGTCTGTCATCAGCAACCTATCATCATCAGTCTGTCATCAGCAACCCATTGTCATCAGTCTGTCATCAGCAACCCATTGTCAACAGGAACCCATTATCATCAGTCTGTCATTAGCAACCCATCGTCATCAGTCTGTCATCAGGAACCCATCATCATCAGTCTGTCATCAGGAACCCATTGTCAACAGCCTGTCATCAGCAACCCATTGTCAACAGGAACCCATTATCATCGGTCTGTCATCAGCAACCTATCATCATCAGTCTGTCATCAGGAACCCATCGTCATCAGTCTGTCATCAGCAACCCATTGTCATCAGTCTGTCATCAGCAACCCATTGTCAACAGGAACCCATTATCATCAGTCTGTCATTAGCAACCCATCGTCATCAGTCTGTCATCAGGAACCCATCGTCATCAGTCTGTCATCAGCAACCCATTGTCAACAGTCTGTCATTAGCAACCCATTGTCAACAGCTTGTCATCAGCAACCCATTATTAACATTTTTTGTCTTATCGTCGGCCATGTGTCATATTCAGCTGTCAATTGTACAACCAATCATCATCATCATCAGTTGCCTAATTATTAATACAAAGTTTGTTAATGGATTATGTCCTGTTTGATAGATTGCTCCACTCCTGGAATAAACCTAACTTCATTGTTGTTCTGTGATGGTAGTGAATGACATTTCCCTTGTTAGTTAAAATTAGCCAGATGTCCCTGTGGTCACTTATCAAAATAGTCAATATTAGTGGTACTCACCAAAATTTTCATGTTACTTAACTGAATTCAGGCTTTATAAATATTAATACATATATTGTTTTGCAAGAACCTGTTACAAACTAATAGCTGGTCTATTGTTAGTTCTGCTGAATTCAAAAAGTCTTTTTAGTTGATGTAAAGTCGTCATTCTTTGTACCAGGAGCTACAAGTGTTATGTACTATCAAACCTGTGATTGCAGACACAACCGAATTATGGCTACCTTGTGAATAAAGGCCATTCCTTGAAAAAACATGTTTGATTATGCAGAACTAACTGACCTCCAAATAAAGGCCATCTGTCAATAAAGGCCACATTTCGTCTATTTCAAGCGTGGCCTTTGTTCGCAGGTTTTACTGTACTAGTATATCATTGTACAGTGTCCGTCTGATCCAACAATACAGTACACATGATTTGTGTTTGTATCAAACACTGTTACTGTTTGTATCTCTGTAGACAGTTATGTCAGGCTTCCCGAAATTGCAGAAATACTTGCCTGACATTTGGTCAGGCTAAGTTAAAATTTCTGTCTGACCAAATGAAAATTTGTCTGGCCGAATATAAATAAGCGATAAATGTGATAAATCGTGACCAACTGTTGGACATCTGGTCCAGTACTCGCTGAAAAGTTACTGGCCCTGCTCGAAATTTGCCTGATATGTCTGACGGTCTGGCAACTTTTGTGAAAGCCTGTTATGTACAGTATGATGGCTTCTTTCTTATTTTGAGTTTATGACATTATTTTATTGCACAAACTTGCTGAGTTGTTTTACTAATACAAGTGGCATTATGATGCAGGTTTCCAAGGCAACATTAATTTTGATAAGAAAGTCACTGGTGCAGGAAATAAAGCTGTCTAGCCTTTCATTGTGTCTTATAGGTAAGTTGATATGACATGGATCATTTTTACATTGCATACTATGTCATAATTGATAATTGTTTCTCCCCCACACACCCTGAGTTGCCACTTTGATAACACTGCTTGCCATTAAAATATGTCCTCATAAAACAGCTATAGCTCTCTACAGCCTTCTGCATTCACACCAAATGTTGCCATATATACCAGCATAAATCATATTCACATAATATTAATTTTATGGAATTCTTGGCACATTAAATCTGGTTTAACCGTAAATTGTTTCATACAGGAAGTTGGTTCATATATTTATAGCTTTTATTGCTATCAGAGTATTTTAATATGTACATTATACAGCATTATTCCTTCATTTGTGATGACAGTACATATTGATTCCTATTACCCACTCTTATAAACACACTGTGCAGCTAAATTATATGATGAAATGATAAAACATAAGTATGAATTCCTTCTTGCTATTATCATATAAATCTAGTGTATGATACATGTAGAATCTCTATACTTATATTTCTTTTTTATGACTCTACATTCAAAAGGCTTAAAAATTAATTTTACTATAAAACTACTGGTTTTATAGCTCAGTGTTTTGTATGTGATGTAACGTTAAAGATTTAAATTTTGATATTCAAATTTCTATATTTGTACCAAAATATTATTAAAATTTCGAAAGTGCAGTACAACCTCTCCAAAGTGGGCCTCTCTTGAGCGTTACAGCCTCCTTTCAACAACAAATTGATTTTTTCCCACTGTACTATTAATTTAACCTCTCTAGAGCGACAACCTCTCAAGAACAGCAACACAATTTTGCTTCCCCCAAAGGGTGTTGGTTTGGAGAGGTGTTCTGTTTAAAAGGCAGAATGTACTTCATCACAATATCTTCTGTATCAAGCTCAGCAGATTTTTTTTCTTGCATGATTTAATATTTAGTGCTCCTACATAATATTTCATTTTTATCAAAACGTTTCCTGGGTGATTTGTACATGAATTACCATATTACACTGATTATTTTACCTAATAAAAGTGACTATATTAGCAGTATTTGCATAGAGGAAACATTTTATGAGCCACAATGTTTATCATTTTTATGAGTTTACTGATGCATTTACAACTTAAGACACAATATCAGACATTGTCAGACATATATGACAATCATAATACCAGTTTTGAGTGTTGTAGACATTCTTGTTGTGTGTACAGTAATAGAAATTAGCATCAGGAGGTCATTATTAGAAAAAAGTTGGTGTCGCCGTCCCGGCCCCAAACTTCTAGCAATGGGTAGATAGTTTGGCATTTATTTTTGCTAACATTATATAATTGACCTAAAACAAAGAGCTGGAAAAAAAATTAAAACAAAAATTGTAAAATTTAATGAAAATACTTTTGGGTTTGGAGATTATTTAATGAATCGGTTGCATATCTGCAAACCAACAATTTTTTAGGTATATCCTGATGGAAGTTTTTTACTATACAGGGCTATGATCGACCACACGCCATGTTTAAAGTACCATTGTCTCATAGAGACTTCATCTGAGAGTTATAATCAGACCTGAAGCAGTATAATATTTAATTGTCTGTTTAATCTGTCAGAATATTTTTGTCTCGCTTTTAGAAGCATTTTCATTAAACTACCGGATCATTAAGTGTGATATTCATCTGAAAATGTGGAAAATGAAAGTATTATTGAATGTGTGATATGATGAGTGTTGTATTTTTATGTGCCTCTGAGGTCTTGCTGTGATGTTATACAACTCTCTATAGAATCTATATTTTATTACTTGATTGGTTACACAACATTTCATAGAATACTGGTGTAAATAGATGGTTTTATGGCTGAATCAAAAAAATAATTAAAATAAAATTTACCTCTATTTTGTTGATGGATCTATAATTGTTATGTAAACTTCATTGTTACCATGGCGATGTTGATAGATTACTTCATGCTACAAGAAATATTACATAAATACATATAATTCTATGTTATGTCTCATTTTGTCTCAAATGTTTAGTTTTTATAAGGACAAGGAAAAATGTTGAAATTTATGTTATGTAATATGTTGTACTGTATATGTTGTAATTTCTGCGGGTGTAAAATTTACCATTCTTAAGGTGTTCTTGAATTGGTGGGTTCTTTTTTTCACTTGATTTGACCCCGTTTTTCAACAATTTCTCAGTTACATGTGGCGACTGGTTCAAGTAACTAGTTTAACTGATTGAATTCTAACCAGTACTAACTTACCTTTCCACGAGAAGACGGCAACCTCTCCTCATGACCCTTAAACTGAAAAACTGGAAAAGGGTTGTTAGACCAGTCAAAAATATTACCTGCCCATAATAAACAATAGTTTGAATCTTCTAAAATTCAAAGGATTTTTTCTTGATATGAGGGCCAGTAAAATTGCCTTAAATTTTCCCTGACTTAATTCATCAGAAAGGGCTGGTGTTGCCTGATACACAATATACCAGTACCAAAATAACACCTTACATTGTAATTACATACATAATTAATAGGGGCCCCCATGGTCAAGTGGTTATGATCTCAGACTTGTAATTACTAGGCCCCTCATTGATATGAGTTCAAATCCCTCTTGGACCAAATTTCACATGTGAGGAAGCTGCATGATGTCCAGCTAGCTTACGGAAGGTTGGTGGTTCTATCCTGGTGTAATCCTGGGTTCTTCCTTCACTGTTAAAGCTGGGAAAAGTTGCCAAGCAACATTAAACTCCTTTGTAATTACAAATATAACTTATACATCTACTACTTGTTCTGAGATAGGAGTTCATCTGGTTCATCCCTCAGGATAAAATGATTCCATTTACCATAGATATAAATAATGCGCCTCAGAGGACATGTTGAAGGTGATAATTGCTGTATTGACTAGAGATTGATACACAATTTGTAACCAATCATTGAATGCTTGAATTACCTTTGAATTTATGATGCAAATTAGGGGTAATGTATGGTTGAAAGTATTGACATTCCAATTTTGTTGTCTAATTTATGTAGGTATTACGTGCAAATTACTTTATCTTCATAGTCAATTTTGGACAAACTAAAGTTCATTTTGATTACTGCACATAAACAAATAGAGAAATAAATAAAATTTTTCATGATGATTGACTAGGATTAAGGGTTACATCGCAGGGATTTTTCCACATATTTGGGAAGGTATCGGTACCGTCTGAATTAGGAAAATCATGTTGTTTTGTGCTGAAAGAAGAATTTTTTTTACTGTGTTACAAAACGAAACAAGTTTTTATGCTCATTTGTTACATTACTTTAAGAGATATGCAATAATGAAATAAAAATCTGACATTTGATTGTAATAACAGTTGAAAGAAAGTTTCCTCAGTTCAAAAATGGTGTATTAACATGTATCAACAAACATGTATTGATTATAGAAATAGTCACACACTCAATTTGTTACACTTAATGGGATGCTCTTGAGTCGATCGGGTAAAATTGTATGTGTGAAATTCGAACATTTCTGTTGAAAATTTGTGTTTTGTTTTGGAATATTTTCCAACATTGGGACAACTGGTCCCTTATCATTTTAGATCAGGTACCTATTGTATAAATGTAAAAATTCACACAATGTACATGCAGTATTACAAATGCAGGGTTTGACACTATGAGGCTTTTCAACTTGTAAATTTTGACAAGTTAATGTTTATGCCACTTGCGAAATGAAAATCCAACCTGTTTATTGAAAATAATGCCAGAATGAAACACTTTTTATCAACAATTTATTGACAATTGTGAAAAGGCCGCTGATAATGGATTTTTTTCTTACTGCATTTGTAACTTGTGAAATCTTGCAAGTTAATGGAATTTTCACTCCTAAATGTAATTTTTGCTCACATTTTGTGAGTACGTGAGCTTAGTGTTTAGAACCATGAAATGTGCTGCATATTTACTCTATCATTTTATTGTTAACTCTGAACATACATGGGTTTATATTCTCTAAACTTATCTGATGTTTGTTTTTTCTGTACAGTGACACTTCGAAAACTGTCATGTTCCATTAGTAACAGATGCTTGCAATTTAGTTTAATTGGTCGTTAAAAAAATGCCGTTTTATAATGGATCCTCTATGTACATTGTTAATGAAAGGTTAATGAAATTTCTTCAACTACTTAATTGAAGCCTTACATTTGAAATAAGTGAACAATTAACAAGGAGATATTTACAGTACTGGCGTACAGTCACTGTTGCTAAGCGCTTCATGTTCTAAATGTCATGGATGTGTTGTTATTAAAACATTATATTTTCATTGAAACACCCATGTGACCATTAATTTACCATTTAAATCCTCTGTCAAATCATTCTAATTAATACTTGAGAAAAGATCACATGAATATATTAAAACTTTATACAGAGCTGTGACCACTCAGGGGAAGTAATCACAAAGAAGCAATTAATTATTAATGTTTCCATCTAATTATAAGGTGATTGCAAATTAGTGGCGCTCATCTGCAAACTGATTGGATGGTCAATTCATGCATGTATGAATGGATAGAAATCAAGGCTAAATCATGATGTTGTATCATAAAATGTCATTACATCCTTATTTCTGTACAGAATATATAATATTACTACAGATTTCAAGAGTCAAAATGCTGTTTTAAGGGTCAAATGAAAGCCCTGCTATAACAATCTACTGTTCCACACTTTTTAAAGTAACTGTTGCTGACAAAAATGTCTGTATATTTAGAAAACTAACAACAACAAACATTTTAAAACCTTCACATTTAATGTTGATCAATACGAAATTGAAAAGATTTTTTTGGATGGCTGTGGTTGAATGTGAAAAACTTCAGCACATTTTGAAGAAAATCTTGGTTACACAATTGCTTTTTTTTTAGGAGTGTCTGAATGGATCCTGGAGATTAAAGCCAGTTTGACAGTAATTGTTGACATCATGCACCTTAATGTTCAACAAGACTTCACTGTTTTCAATTTATGCTGGTCACTTACCAATGATGTCCTAATAAATGCTCCTGTGAGCATTGAATTTTTACCAAAGTTTTTTAGTATTGCTGAGGTTTCATTTTAAATGATTTTAGCTCATCTGAGCTCATAGCACTCAGTGAGCTATAGAGACCAGTCAGTCTACTCTGGCGTCCGGCATCCATTCTCCACAAATGGGCGTTGTTATCACTCTAGTGGTCACACTTTTGAGTGAATTTACATCAGACCTTGTCAGAATGTTCGTCTCAATGATATCTTGGACAGGTTCGAACTTTGGTCATCTGGGGTAAAAAACTAGGTCAATAGGTAAAATCGAATGAAAATTTCACAGTTTTGATTGGATCTTCATGAAACTTTGTCAGAATGTTTGTAAACTTTTGTGAATATGGGTAATCTCCGGTCCAAAACTAGGTCACTAGGTCAATGCACCACAAAACCTCTTAACATTCTAGAGGTCACAGTTTTGATTTGATCTTCATCAAACTTCGTCAGAATGTTTGTTTTTAAAAGGTCCATCTTGGCCCTCATGTTTTTGATGCCCTAGATTATTAAGCAGGGCTCAAAAATCCACTCATCCACTTGTAATTATGGGTAGAAATTGATTCAGGACAAGTTGAAATTGCTGTAGAGCTAGTTAAAATTCTTTGCTGGTTGTCCTGCAGGATGAGTAGCCTGAAAAAAAATTGTCTCGCCCTGTTAAAGAAATTTCAGTGACTCATGATTCTGTGATTTTTGTCAACATGTGATGGGAACATAAAGTTGGAAAGGGCGTTTATTAGTGAGTTGTTGGTATTCTGGGAACTTGAAATCTGTGCTGTATTTACCACTGAAAAAATTGTAGACACCCTTATCACACTGTTTACCTCATGTATTACTCTATAAAAGTGTGGAACTAAATCCGCACATCACATTTATACCAGTTGTTTGTTCCTTTTTCATCTTTCAGACCTTCCAACCATAGTTTCAAAAATGCCCCCCCCCCCCAATAAAAAATGAGAATTCGAATATTGCAAATGATTGAAAGCATAATTTTTTTTGATAATGTAAAAATGTTCGTTCATTATTTTAAGTAAACTTCAATAGGCCTGAGTATTTGGTTAGATTTAGGCCTAAAAAAACCCATTTGATTCATAAGCTTATTGCTATTTGTTTGGTATGTTCCTTCCATTATATACTGATTTTCACCAGTAGTTGTTTTCACAGTCAGCACCAAATATGGCACCTCCCTCACTGAAATCATATGGTTATGTTGTTATAAATTTTTGAGGTGGTCTCATTATCAAGTTGAATTATAGGCGAGCTATTGAAAGCTGGTCCAAAAATATGTGGTTGTTATAATAAGGTGGTTGTAATATTGAGGTGGTAGCAAGATGAGGTTTTACTGTATTCTGCAAGTTATTCTTGGAATATTGTAGAAATATAATATATCTACATTGGTGTTCAACTCATCACTGATGAGTGAAGCGTGACATAAAATGCTGTGTAATGTCTGGAGGAGTGATGTTAACTGTTCCTCTTGTTTCTACTATAATAGGCGTATTTTTTGATACCAGACAGGTGTTTCTTAATTGAAAAGTGTAAATTCTTTAATCTTGTTACGAAATAGATTGATATAATCAAACATCAGACAGGTAAAAACGCTGTAAATGATAAGATTAGATTTCCAGTAATGTAAGTATATAGGAAACTGTATAAACAATAACTCTAGTGTATAATTTACTATTTTATTACCTGCCCTGTCAGATAAGCTTGTCTATTTTACCTTAATTTGTCATTCAACATTTCTGTTTTTTTTTTGTTCAGGATGACTGTTGAAATTAATGACTAAGATTATAGGAAGTTGTTTTATTGACAGTTAATGAGGATCATGTCTTGAAACTATTTTTATTTCTTTATCAGTTTACTCGCATACAGTGTTTTACTTTATTTAAAATTTCTTCATCCATGAAACACAGTGTTGCTATTGTTAAGTGCAGGCATATTTATTATTATTCACAAATGATTTACAACATTTTGTACAATGTGTTGTTCTGGTAACCAGCTTGCTAGATCTCATACATAATTGGGTGTAGCTTGGTAGATCCTGTATATGCCGGGGTGTAGCTTGGTAAATCCTGTACATGCTGGGGTGAAGCTTGGTATATTCTATACATGCTGGGGTGTAGCTTGGTAGATCCTGTACATGCTGGGGTGTAGCTTGGTAGATTCTATACATGCTGGGGTGTAGCTTGGTAAATCCTGTACATGCTGGGGTGAAGCTTGGTAGATTCTATACATGCTGGGGTGTAGCTTGGTAGATCCTATACATGCTAGGGTGTAGCTTGGTAGATCTGGTACATACTAGGGTGTAGCTTGGTAGATCTGGTACATACTAAAGTGTAACTTGGTAGATCCTGTACATGCTGGGATGTAGCTTGGTAGATCCTATACATGCTGGGGTGTAACTTGGTAGATCCTATACATGCTAGGTTATAGCTTGGTAGATCTGGTACATAGTAGGGTGTAGCTTGGTAGATCTGGTACATGCTAGGGTGTAGCTCGGTAGATCTGGTACATACTGGGGTTGCACTTGGTAGATCCTATACATGCTAGGGTGTAGCTTGGTAGATATGGTACATGCTGGTGTGTAACTTGATAGATCCTGTACATGCTAGGGTGTAGCTTGGTAGATCTGGTACATGCTCAAAGTAGCTTGTCAAATCTCATACAGAGCAATTGTGTTGATAACTAATGATTGACAATGTTATGTTTATTTTCATAAAATGTGCTTAGTATGTGCTAAGATTGTGACAATTTAGAAAAAATTTGGGGGCTTTAAGCTAGTGATTGTGTATAATGTTGCAGAATTTATTTATTCGATGATCAAAGTGTATATCACAACATCTATTTTATGGCTGATCAGTTTTATTAGGCCATCCTTAAAAAAATGTTAGTTTGCGGTTGCACAACCCCAACTTTTAATGGTGGGTGGGTTGCTGAGGCTTTTTTTTCTTTTTTATTAACATTGAAAGATTTTGCTGAAAATGAAGAGGCTGGAATAAAGAATGGAAAACAATTTTTTTCAAAATTGCTGGACAGATTTTAAGTGGGGGATTTTTTGATTAGTCAATTGTGTAACTTAAAACAAACAACTTTTTGGGTGGCCTTACCCAGCCATATCTCTGAAGTTTCTCATTAATTGTGTTAAAATCACTGAAGTTGCAACATCCAAATGAAGACTTTTTTATATATAAATTCTGGTAGATTATTTAATAATTGGTACATATAGATGATTTAATTCAATTATACTCGCTGATAACATTTTACGACCAGTCGGTACTTGTCTGGCGTATACAGCAAATGAAATTTTGTTGTGAAATAGAACTCACAAAGACATGTTTTATCAACATAAGGGTCGCTATATCGGTCTACTGGCTGACAAAAGGCGTACTGTATGCATCATGATCCAAGGTAATCATTATACCTCCTGCTAACATATAATATCTTCAGCAAACATGCAAGACATCTTGTCATGAAACACTTTCTTTGCTGTTTGAAAAAAAATTTACCTAAACGAGGACGAAAGATAGAAATGCAAATATTGATCTTATCTTAGATTTATACGTTGAAATCAAAACGTTTAAAAAGAGGATATTTATAATTCACTCGACCCTTTTTTCAAGTGTTCATTATTCATTTAAATGAGTTTCTATCAGTTCTTAAATGAATTCTTTACATCAGCGTTTTGTAAGATTTTCTAAAATGGACGATACATGTAGAACGTGAAATCATAGTTTATTTGGTACAAAGTTTAGAATGAAATCTGGTGTGGTGTATATTAGATTAGCTTTGCAAGTTAAATTGATCAGATTTTCATTGAAATTATTCGGTTTTGTGTCTTATGGTTTTGCATTAATATCAGATAAATATAAACCGTGTTCTCAAATCTAACTTATTCCCAGCCCGTTCTTGACAATCTTTTTTATTGGTTTTACCTTCGTTAATTAAACCTCGTGACTTTCCTAGTGAAATAATCAATTAAGAATGAAGGTCTGCTTAACTAGATTCTATCTTATGAATTAATTTTAAATATCTGCGAATAGTTTGTTACAGAACCATGCAATTAAGAGGTTTTGAATGGTGAAATTGATTGATATTCGAGCTAAGACCTACTGTTAATGAAGTAATATGTACATTGTGAAAGTTGCCATTAAATTTACTAAATTCCATGCTTTCAGATATAAGATTTCAAGTCACTGGTTTTAATCAGTAGAACATTTTTTTTATCGCAGAGATTTTCATGTAATTACAAGCTTTAATTGAGTACCTAAGACTTGGCTGTTTTGTACGTTGTAAAGTTTTTACGTGAAATAAGTGGATACAAGTGTCATCTTATATTGTGATATACGGAGATGAAATCATAAAATATTCATGTTTGTTGGTATAATTTATGTTGATTTACTGTGTACTAATTGTAAGTCATGTTGTCAGGAGAACGTAGAGAGTGAAGAGAACATGATTTTCAGTTTACCGCGTAATATCCTGAGTTTGTATTATAGAGTAGGATCCCAACGCTGTATGACTTTATCGGGCTATTGTTTGAATTATTCTTTAAGACATATAAGATATAAATTGATGGACTATTCAAGCAGTTATTGGGAGTCATGAATTTTTTTAATCAGGAAAGGAGCTTTAATAGGGGAATAATGTTTGTAGCGTAAATCTCAAAAGCATGAAACTATTTCAGAACAAAACTCAACAAGTGATTATCAGCCAACATTTAAACATGCATTTTTTGCCTGTCCATAATCAAAGTACTGGAAGTACTGTTAATTTAATCAAGCAGTTACGGTGTGCATCACTTTTCTGTTTAACAATTAGACTGTTAAGTGCACTTTGATCGATGCATGAGCCAATGAAAGATTTTATTTTCAAAACCATTTATACCTTCAATAATGTGTTCTATGTATTTGACAAGTGTTTAATGACAGTTGAATTAGGCCTAAAAAAATGTTTGTTTCCGGTTACCCAACTGACCCAATATTTTACTTGCCGACTCAAGTTTTTACGGCATCCAAATCTTAGTGCTGTATTGTAATTTTCTCAATTAACTCATTATTATAACAGCACACATATTTCCATACAGTGCTGCTGATATATGAAAAGAAAACATAAAATAAAAAAAAAAACACCTACCAACCCATGTATTTTTGGGCAATGTTACTATGTTAACAAACCTTTTTTTGTTCTGGCTTTATTGCAATATCACTATAATGATAATAAAACACAGGTGTCAGTCCTTGGGGGTCTGAATTGTTGTATTCATTCCTATTGTATATTTATTGTTATTAAAATCACTGTATTTGTATGTATTATCCTTATTTTGGGGGGTATTTGGAAATTAAAATTTTGTTTGATTGTGTTAATATATGATACCTCAGTCTGAATGCTTGAAAGCGCGAGTTGAAATTAGTCTTAAATATCAGTATCAAGGTATAGTTCACATTTAATTCAATTTAGTCGTTGCAAAGTTATCTCAAGATGAAATAAAATACGTTATTATGTTGTAGTTATTTACTTCAGTAACCCTAGAGTCACGTTTAAATTAGACTTTGTCTCGATTTCGCTTTAACTTATGAAATGCATTTAAGTTATGCCTTGGTTTGTATTGAAACTCATTTTGTGAACATTTAAATGCTTTTAATACAATATTGTGTGATTGGATTCTACCTTGATGCTTTTTGTTATTTTTTAATCTTGTGGGTAATAGAATTCAAAGTCTGAACTACCATACCTATACTATTACATTCTCCCGAGGCTCTACTTATGTAGCATCACAGATGAGAGTTTAGTATCTCTGGCACTGGTTGGTATCTAATGAAATCATAGTCACTCAGGATAATATTGTAGCGTTTTCATTCTGTAATTATTACTTAAATCTAAAGATCACCTGAGGCCAAATACAGTCAAATCTATGTAATAATTTAGATGGTAATTTAGATCAAAGTGACCTCCAAGTACAAGTCACCTGTCAATAAAGGCCACATTTTGTCTTTTCCCAGAGGTGGCCTTTGTTCACAGGTTTGATTGTAAAACTATTTCTCTAAAATTAGCTTGAATAAATACTTTTCGGTAGTTGGCCAATTTAAGTGAAATTTTACTTGAAATTCGTTTTAATTTCTCTTTAAAACAATATGAGAAGAATTTCAGAACATAACATTTGATGTGATAAATAGAAATGTTACATAAATCTTTAAGGATAATTAATTCTGAATTAATCCACAAATATGCTTTATTGCTGGCATGAAAAAAACTTATGTTTCAACTCATTAATCATTGTAAGACAGATCGATTAGCTGAATAAATTGTTTTATCGCGTACAATAGCAAATAGCATATGGGCTGTCTGTTGCTCTTATTTATGATCCTAATTCTCTCCTTGAAAATGATACTTGTATATTTATTTTTCTTTCTGGGGTTTAATATCACACCTACAGAAAGGGTCATTTGGTGACTTTCCAGTTTTAACAGTGGAGGAAAACCATGGGTGTACACCTTGGTAGAAGCACCAACCTTCCATAAGCTAACTGGACTGCTTCTTCACATGTGAAATCTTGTCCTAGATGGGATTCAAACTCACTGTGGTGAGAGGCTAGTGATTACTAGTCAGAGACCATAACCACTTGACAGTGGAATCTCCCTATATTTTTAAATAAAAAACAATTGTTTTTCAAGAATTTAATGTTTAGGCCAAAAAAAAGAAGGTTTATTTCCTGTTACCTGACCGACCTATCTTTTAAGATTTTACGGCATTCAAATCTTAGTGCTATATTGTAATTTTCATAACGGTGTTGCTGATACATATAAAAAAATATAAAAGAAAAGAATCTCTACCCACCAACCCATATTCTTTTGGACATGTAACCGGAAACAAACCTTTTTTTGTTTAGGCCTTAATAATGTTTTTTTTATTCATTTATTCTGTAATGAAGTATACTGTTTTATGAATAATGTTTTACTGACATTCATTCATAAATTTGCTGGGCAAAAACTTTTGATGTATGGATAAATGTCACAATTAATAATGAAATGGATTATTATTTCTTATGGTTACACTATATCAACTTTGTTAATATTTATCAAAAACCTATCAAAAGGTATCGATCTTAATTTATAAAATTAGACCGTAAATATCAGACGAATTTATATTAACTTGATAAGAAATATCATTGTAGAAAATTCTTAAAGCTTTACTGGTAAAACATTCTGCGTAGATCTTAATTATATGTGAAATATTTATAGCTTGTTAATATATAATTCTTCTCTAATGTTGTTACTACACTAAGGTATAAGTCAGTACTTGATGTTAGACTTCATTATTACCTTATACACCATTTGTTCTCATCTATATGTTTCTGTCAGTTTACATATACGTATTTTTCTCTCTGGAAATTAACGTTGCACCCACAACTAGGGTCATATGGTGAGTTTTCCAGCTTTAACAGTGGAGGGAGACTCCAAGCTTACAACTGAGTAGGACCACCAGTCTTCTGTAAGCTGGTTGATTCACAATGTACCCTCACCAACCTGGTGATGGGTAGCCCCAGTACTGCTCCATACCAACAGTCTGCTATATATCAACAACATATCAGACAGGTGGCCCCTTTCCTTTCTATTTGTCATATTCAACCCTTTAACACCAAAACTTCGTGTTGAAAGTAAAAGAGAATATCCTATCCATGTCATTGGCATGTATACCATACCCTCTAAAATTATTAAAATCAGGGCGTACAATGTTTTTCTTTTAATTGGTTCTTTTCATGCTTTGAGTAGTAAATTTATTGTCGTGCATGAATTGAAAACAATCTGATGGATTTTGGCTTTGTACAAAATGCATTTGAGTATGCTTGGTATAAAATCAGTGATCATTTTCCTTCTTTGTTTGCTGAGCCCGGTAACCGACCCTTCCCACTTGAAAATGAAGACATTTTTTCCCAATTCCCAACCTAAAAATTCCCAATCTTGGCATCATGCACAGCATTCTTTTCCAGTTAGACTGGACCCAGACCCTTTCTCAAAATTGCAAAAAATTACAGAAACTTGTCTAGATAAATATATTGAATTTGTTTTGGAAATTTCTGGAAATGGTTCCCTTTCAAAGTCAAGGTCATTGGTACTGCTGTGCTCTTTGTGACCTTTGAGGAAAAGCAATAAAAAGTTTTTTTTCACTTTAAATTTGTATTTAGAGACATAGTATTGGTAGTTTTAATTAAATGTTTGAATTATAGGAAAATGATAATTAAATTTCGAAATGTCACCCCCTGCTATTTTAAATTAATTTCATTTCTGTACAACTATGAAATTACTGTGAAATTATTTTCAAATTATAAAATACATGCGGTTTTATCTATTATCATCATAGACTATTTGTCCTCTAATGTTTTACATTGAAGTTTATTTTGACTAACACTTTATCTTATAAAGGTCAATTTTGCTCAAAAGTAACTTATCAAAGTCTTTATAAATAATCATGATCCACATCTGTGAAGTGACTGAGTACAGTAGCTTATCAGTAGAAATGTGCTGTTGTGCACAAGACTGAACTTTGCTCACTGTTTACCGTAAGTTTTTTATGTGACTTGCTGTCAACTGGGGTTTAACACCATTTTTTCAAGAATTTTCCAGTTATATATGGTGACCGGTTCACCTAACCAGTTTTCCTGGACTGTATACTAACCAGTATTAACTTACCCTTACACAAGGAGCCGGCAACTTCTCCACATACGGAGGAAAATCGACATTTTTGTCAAATTTTCATAGACCAGCCGCGACCAGGATTCGAACCCGGATCTCTGGGTTACAAGTCCAGCGTACCAACCACTGGACCAAGGTCGTGGCCGTTTGCCTTAAGACTTTATGCAGATCAGATTTTTGTCAGAATTGTAACAGATGAATACTGCATATTTAATTTCCTTTCAGGAATCATCTCTCTCCAGGAATTGTCAATCACATAGCTACAATTATTGATCTATAAAATCTTGTTGACTTTAACACCTTAATAGCATTATTTAGACAGCATTTGATCCGTTGTTAATAATTACTTGAAAGTACGTGTAATTAAAGCATTTTTTTCAATCTTGATTTGTGAAATATTTTAATATTGGTGTTAATTGCTTTTTCATTTATTTCCTTATGGAGTTATTGTCACATTCCTTTATAACTGTCATTTTATGATTGAGTTTTTGCGTTAACTGATGACAGCCATCAGCTGAGACGGCAGTGTAGCGTGGAATTACCATCTTGCAATCAGAACTGTGTCCATTGTTAAAACAATGCATTAAACAATTAAAGGGAAGTAATTCAGACAATATAGTGACGCTAATGAAATAAACATGTAATACCATCAGTCGAGGTGCTCTAAAAGTCTTTGGGTAAAGTCTTGATTTTTTTCAAATTATTCAATAGTGGGGCTTACTATAAGATGGCAGGTTTCCTGAAAGTTGCCAGACCGTCGGACATGTCAGGCAAATTTCGAGCAGATCCAATAACTTTTACGGCAAGTACCGGACCAAATGTCCGGGAGTCAAGCACTATTTACAGCATTTATCACTTATTTATAATATATTCAGTCAGACAAATTTTCATTTGGTTGGACAGAAATTCTAACTTTGCCTGACCAAATGACTGTCGAGTATAGACTGATAAATGCATCCATGAGCAATGGTCTTAGAAATTCACGAAGAGATGGGCATACTTAGATCTTTAGAATACACTAAAGTGTATGTAATATATATATATATATATATAGCTCTGTCTGGTTTCAACATCTCACCTACGCCATTTCGAAGATGGATCTGTTGAATGTAGGTATATATTTTGTTACGCCCTTCGACAGAATGTGTTGGTGGTAGATATTGAATGGTGCATTCCTGATTCTCTGTCCAAGATATACAATTCTGTTATAGAACTTAATCAAGATTTATTTACTGCAACCTTCTAATGGCAAAAAGACTTTTCTTTCTAAATTAAGGTAGAATTTCCCTGAAGCATTGTGAAATCTACTAAAAGTCTGTTGGTCCTAAAACGCTGCAAATGGAAGGAGCATTTTTCATTCACACATTAACAAAGTGCATTGAAACAGGAGTTGAAATGTGAACATCACATTAAAATGTTCTGTTTATAGTAACCAGTGTATCAAGTATCTGCTATTTTTCCTCAATTTGTGCATTGTGACATTAATGTTTTATATGATTTAAATAAAAAAAATGTCCCCAAAGTAAGAGACACAATTCTGATTTATGCATTTCTTGGTTCCTATGTGGAGAGAAAGTCCGTAATTGTCAAGATAATCCCTCGGTTTTATTCCCATAATGCATCTCGCTAATACTTGTGCAGTGAGTTTTATCTAATCTAGTCTAATTTTGTATTCATGTGTTTCGTTATATCCAGTGTCAGCAATTTAAGTTCACAGCACAATGTGCATTAGAACAGTTTTCATTTTGAGTCTTGATGAAGCAGTTATTGATGTATTGTGGTATAAATTTCTCTGTATTAGTTGTTGCTTCATGCATTTATAGTTTATTCTGAGGTATTAAATGTGAGATATTAAAACTGAGAAAAAAGGATGCAATGAGAAGTCTATGAATGCATTTTAGTCATTGGTCAATTACTTCAGACTGCTCTAGTAATCAACAAATCAGAGATTTGTATTTCAGGCTGCTTGCATAATCAACCAATCAGGCACAAGCATTTGAGACTGCTGTCTTAATTAATCAATCAGAGACTAATGTGTTTCTGGCTGCTTTTATGGTTAACCAATCAGAGGCTAATGTAACTTTATGACTACAATTGGTATTAACCAATCACACACAAGTATTTGTGACTGAAATTATTATTAACCAATCAGAGGCTTATGTTTGTGGCTGCTATTATTAATTATTATTTAGCTATTAACCAATCAGAGATTAGAGTTTGAGATGGTAAAAATTTCACTTAGGGCAAGATAAAAGAAAATGTGCCATCTTAGCAATAGCTGATAATGATGTTGTGTTATGAACTTGCAGATTGACCAGTGTTTGACATTTTGCGGATATTTCTCTGTGATACACCGTACCCTAGGGAATTAAAATTCACGCGAAATATTGTGATGTATTACTGAAGATGTAAAGTATAACATTGGATGACATAATATAAGCATGACACATTCTGCTGGGGGAATTACAATTAGATACATACAGCTCTATGATGAGATGTTTGTGGTACAACATAAAACTGTTGTGGCAAGCTACAGTCTGCTACACTTTCAATTGCGGTTGATTATCATATTTGATAGACATTTTCTGCTTCTGTTTGTGACAGCCATGTTGGTAGGAATATTCTATAATGTATGGATGGAATCATTCATAGTATCAGTTAATCGTTATAACACCATTATAAACTGTAACTTCTGAAAACTAAACTCCCTAAAAGCTGGAAACATCTGAGAAATAAACAAGTTTCAGGCTCCCAAATACTTCCCTCAAATTTCTGTACAGTCTGTACTTCTGAATACTGGAACTTATTAAAAATCTTATTCTGAACAGTTAGGTTTCATCGAAATATTGAAAAATTAAAATGTCCTTTGAGAACAAGATTAAGTTATGATTCTTGAGTCTCTTTGTGTTACATTCACATACAACAGAAAATGGTACTGAGTGTAATAAAGCAACTAATGTTCATCTGAAGTATCGGTAATAAGATTAGATGGATTTATTTCAACATAAAATGCATAGATTTACATGGCAGCATGTTCAATACATACAACAACAATAAAACAATATGCATGTATTAACAAAGCTGTGTCAATCAACATTATATGCCATGGATTACTAAAAAAAAAACAGTTCAAAAACTTATTTGAGCTGTTATTTACATTGTAACACGTAACACATACTGGTACATAAAATCACTTGTACTTTTTGATTCATTAAAAACCTCGGAAAACCAAACTTTTCTACCATTTGATATTCACTGTATTTTTACAATTACCTTGTATTTATTAGAGCATAATAGTTTTGTTTTATCAATGTTTTGTAATTGTTATGTTTGTTAAGTGTTTGACTTCTAAGAAAAAAAAATTTCATAGCTGTCCTTGGTAAAATTTAAAGCTCTGTACCAGTATACGATATTTATTGAATAATTTTAAGTCCGATTGTGATACAAGGTATATCGTATTGAACATTTCATATTGTTCAAAATATCAACCAGCATATGAAGAAACAAAGTAAATGCCTTAAGCGTAAGAATGAAACTGTTTTCAGACTAAATTACTGGCAAAATTCTGTTATAATGTCTACTTTCACTTTGAATTTCTGGAAAATTGGAGTACTTCAGACAATTACCTTTGCTGAGAGCTTCATTATTTCGCTCCATAAAGTTCTCGTAATTTTGCAGTTTTTCACAAGTTGAATGAATTGAACAATAATTAGTCTGAAGTTATAATTGTCTTAACAGCAAAAGCATGCATTAAGTAAAAATTTATTTCATAAACAGTCAATTCTGATAGACTTTGATTCTGATAAAAACATGTATGTGTGAATCAAGCGCAGCGGCCCAAAAAAGTTTATTAATGTAGCCATTAATGCAACTAAGTTAATAGCCATTCAGTTTAAATCTTTCTTGAATTTATAAATCATTGATCAGTGATAATCCGGAAAAACAACCATTGGACCTTAGTCTTAATTTGGACCTTAGTTGGTAAATTACTGGGCAAATAAATTATCATACTATATACTATTATAGTCACTGGTTATCTTGTATTACACTGTCTGCCTTAATTTGTTTCTGATTGAAATTCAAAAATATATGCTTTACATTATGTATAATTTGACATTTGAAATTATTTGGTATGCTTCAATATTTAATACCTTTTCATTACAATAATCCAGCCATGACTGTATAGCTTTGGTTATAAAGGCTGCATTTATAAATATGATACTTCATTTATCATTCATAGTACATACTTGGTAGACAAAATGAAGAACATTTCAACTTTTGAATGTGTTCTACTGCAGTTTTTATTCAATGTCTAGTAATGATTGTTGTATTATTCACTAAAGGTTAGGTCACACTGTATCCACGGTCCATAGGGGCTAGCATATTGAAGGGATCATGCATTAAGGCCTAAAATGAAAATCATCATCATCATCATCATATATATATATACTAACCAAAGATGCATTTGTCTCATATATATATATAAATGCATCTTTGGTCCATGTGACCATTTTAGGCCATAATACTACATTATACACCATCCCTTTAACATACTTAAGTTTGGGTATATAATGCCATGAACTTGTGGAATTCTCCATTATATACCATGTGCATTTAATTATGATCATTATCATAATTATTTGAACTCTTCCAAATTCAAAGGAAATATACAAAACATCAATTTATTTAAGAAAATTGGATTATTTCTCTCTGACTGAGCAGAAAACATTGTGGCAAAAAAGCTGTTGCGTTGCTTGTTACGAGCGATGGCTTCTTTTGTCAAAATATTTTCAAAAGTTGTCTGCATCAGAAGGGTTGATAGTCTGAGGTTAACCAACAGCTTGCTACTTCATTCAGTGTTAGTATGTTTTCTACAGCCTCAATATCAATCTCTACTTCTTGATGTTCAGTTTCAGCTTCTCCATCTTGTTTTAGTCCTAAACAAAAATTGTCATAGAATGAAACCAAGTGGGTGGGGTACCTGTATAGTCAACTATTCCAGAAGCTAGATAATTGATGTCCATATTGTCATGCATTTAACTCTGTGTGCGTGTGTGTGTGTGTGTGTGTGTGTGTGCGTGCGTATGTGTTTTTTTTGCTGCAAAAGGGACATCTGCATGAATAAATACCATGGCTTTGCTTTTTATAATGTTCACAAAATTATAGTGTTACACATTTGTAGCTCTATAAATCATTTTTGCTGGATCCATTATTGTACAGTAGATGATGGGGCATAATGGAAGTGTTTTTGTCATATTGTGAAGTTGTTGTTATGTAAATGTCATTCTGTTCTTGTCACTTTGTACAGTTGTGTGTAAGTCCTTGTATCAGGATGATATTTGCTTGATTTTAAACCTAACTAAATGATTTAACTGTGTCAAAAGTCTTACAATAAAAGTGGAGAAGTAATATTTCATTATGATGAATATATATATATATAGTTTGGGAACTTTAACCTACTTGAATGTCTCTTTGAAAAGAACTGTCAACAATAACGGTATTTGCTATATTTTTGTGAAAGGTTACCCAAAATGACCAATGATATGTCTCAACTTCCATAGCCATTACATTAAGCAGGTTTATTTTATTTGATCTATGATAGGGTAATTTTTGTGAAACACGAAAATCCATTAGGCGTATGGGTGGGTGGGGGTTGGGGGGGGCTTAATCCTTTCTTCATATATGTTAGTCAAACTAAGCTGTTATTGTATTATTCCTGGTTGAACTATTGATAATTGTATCTGTCTGCCTGTTCTATTTTTTTTAAAATGCTTTCTGTCCGTATTCTGGGCCATGACAAAATCATACCTCCCCAGTGGTCAGATTGACTAATCACACCCTTGCATTTTAGACTGTGTTAATGTTCCTTCAAAATTTGCAACTTCAAGTCTGGTAGAAGATAACAATATTAGTTTAATGCTGGTTGGTTTATGAAATGGAACTTGTTGTTAATGTCTTTTCTCTTTATGCTGATGTTTGTATAAATCTTCACTTAAATTTATATGGAAAATATCGCTTATACATAATTTCTACACCATTGTATTGTCATATTTGATAATAGCTGACAGACGTCTGAAGATGGACGCTGTTTTGTCAAATCTTATACCTCATAGATTACCCTTGGGGTTTGTCAGAATTATATCTGACAGAAAATTTATTTCAATACAAGTTTCTTATGGATCTGCATTTTAATAGAAAGTCCAATTTAATTTTGACAGAACATTTTGAAGAATTTTGCTTTTTTATTAGCCATTTAATAATGTTCATGTCTTGTCATTTAAAGCAGCTGAACTTATTAAGAAGATTAATTGGCTAATACCTATGTGCTTGTTTGTCGTAATAAACTTGCTGGCTCAGATAAGGACTTGAAATAGATGGAGGTTCATTTCTGAGAAAACTGCTTGTATTGAATGAAAAGATCTGTGTGATTATTTTAATCATGCAAGAAAAGTTTCCATGAATATCAGTTTTTCTGTCTATTTGATGTTATATTGCTTACTGAGCCTGAAAACTGTCTCAGCTCAGAAGTTATGTATGCATTTCTTGCAGCATATTTTTAGGGCAATTTGTTGGGTCTGTCGTCTTGTAGACTGGTTTTGCCGTATATCTACAATGTGGACCTCACTAGTGACTTCTGTAACAATGAAAATGTCCAAATCAATGGGAAATTGTATCTCAATTATATTCAGAAATACATATGCAGTCTGGATGGTTAGCATGCATACTGCTTAGTAATGTTGTTTGACTGCATAGTGAGTCAAAATCATACCTTACTACCTTACTAAATTTTCCAATTTTTTTCATTTCACTTTTAATCTCTTTCATTTTTGATGGCTCTTTTTGGTGTTTTTGATCATTCCAGATTTATTTTATCTCATACCACCAATTCATCCATGAACTCAATAATTGGTTGGGCAAAGCCTAAAGTTGAAGTAAATGATGCCTGTCCAAATACTATATGGATTACTTTTTATGCGCTTCAGAATTCTTGCCCTCTCCATGATGATTTATGATTGTCTGTTAGCTAAATTTCAATGGATTTACTCTGATTATACTTCTGGACTTGGCTCCAGATATCCTGTCTTTACTTTAAACTCATGACGATCTTCCGTCAGTTTGCCTTGTAGGACGTACATTCTCTTATCACCATGGAATCAGCGTCTAACCTAAAGGAACAAACAATCGGATGTCTAGACATTTCCTTATTGTGATTGTTTTCAAAAATGCCTAAATTGGTATCAATGTTTGTCAATTGAAATAACACAGTAATTAGATAATGGGTCATGCTTACTTTTAGTGAAGGTTTCTCATCGTGATTAATATCATGATGTTATCTTGTAATTTCATTTGATTTGTGTAGAATGCTGTAGTGCGCCATTAATACTCCTGTCTGATAGATCGTTAATGCACTTGTAATCGTGTGGACTGTATAAAATTTTAATTACCTGTGAGACAGTGATACACCCACTTTGAACTGTTTCATAGGGTTTGTCTTTTTCTGTTTCTGCACTCAAATGAGGACCTAATGGGTGAATATTATAGAACTGTCATTTCTTGTTGACATTGTAGTATTGGCTCGCTCTTATTATGACTGTGTTATGTGTATCCTTGATAGTTTGTAGAAGAAAATGTATAAACATATTATACAATTATTGGAATGTAACGCAGTAAATTGGTATTGTAAATAAGGTGCACATAGAGTTGAATTATAATTATCCAGAGTGCACTATGTTAATATACTAGGTCTCCTGCGGGAGGTTTTATGCTTCATAATGTAATGTTGATTTGTCTACTGGTAAGTGAACGTTTAGTTCTGAGAAATAGTAGATCTTTGTTTGACAGTCAATATTGTCAACCTTATGAGACCAAATCAATTACATTTATTATGTATTACGTGAATTTGCCCCAGACTTATATAATGGCCCTTGGTTTCTATGGTGAACCAACTGTGATATCAAGAGCTGGATATTATACCATTATAAAATGTTGAAATGTGATCAAATACCAAAATTCCCATAACAATACATTCAGAGAATGTCTATTGGATTGTCTAAATTACCTTACATAAGGGCAAGTGTCTACATTCTTCGTTGCATACTCTATTTGAATTGGGACCAATTTGTAGGTAAAGAGATTCTCCTGCCACTTATACGCTGTTCCAGACAGTGGATGTCCATACAGAGCATCATTATCTTTTATTGTCATTTTGGTGACGGCTACTTTTTCATAACATCGAATGCTGTAACATTTAAACCTTTCTGTATTATTCAATTCCATATTTGGCTGAGATTGCATTCAGTTTAAACTTGCTGTAATCCAAAGAAAAAGTTGTACTTCATCGTATCTTGTGCCCATGTGGTACACATAACACCATATGGTACACATAACACCATGTGGTACACGTAACACCATGTGGTACACGTAACACCATGTGGTACACATAACACCATGTGGCACACGTAACACCATGTGGCACACGTAACACCATGTGGCACACGTAACACCATGTGGTACACATAACACCATGTGGTACTCATAACACCATGTGGTACTCATAACACCATGTGGTTTCGTTAAACACTTGAATGTGTAACTGAGAACAGTCACAGAGTCAAAGTTAACCAAGATAATGATTGATCAATTTATCAAATTCTACTAAGAAATTCAATGGACCAATCAGAGAAAGCAGAATTTCTGATAACGATGTCCTCTTTAAAAATTCTAGATAACTTTAATTCTGGGAACCAAAGCATTTTAGAGAAAACTTTTCTATCAGATTTGTCCCAGTAAAATGTGTGGTGAAGATAACGCCAGTTTTTCCACGTTTTGCGTTACCGTATCATTGATTAGTCTGATAGTAGAACATGATGGTTCTGACAATGTCTCAGCTATAAAATCTGGAGATGTCACTGTAAGCCTGGCTAGTGATTACATTACTGTTGCATGACTTACAGTAATAATAATTATTTGCTTTACGTGGTCAACATAACGCAGATTACTATTTGGTCATGGGAAGATATGAATCTGTTAGTTTTACTGTTAAATTTCCTGATATAGACAATTGGTCTAGATCTTGTTTTTGACCGAAATAAGGTGATTTCTGTAAGGCGGAAATCAATCAGAACAAAATTGTTCATGTGTTACGTTTTTGTCTGCACACAATTTCCTGTAATATCAGATACAGTGAGATTCAATGAATACATTGCAAGATGTTTTAGTTGCGTTATTCTGCTTGCAAACTTTTGTTTAGCATTAATTATTTAAAACACCTATTAGTTGACTGTCAGTGCTAGTGACAGTTTTTTGATGAATCTGACACAACAATACAGTGTTCAATGGATTGTTGTTGGTTTTGTGTGTGACAATAGTATACGGGTGAATATTATAAGTAGTGCACAGTGTCTTAAAATATAAATTATTAATTAATAACACAGAATGATATGACAGATGATACTGATTAGTTTTACTTCTGAAATGATCCTACATTTAACACAGGGCAATTTTCAGTGTAACATCTTATGTTATTTCTTACCATTATTTGGTTTTCTGCAAGATTAAACATAGAGAGTTTGTTTTGTTTCACTGAAGAGAATATATCTGGAATCAATTGGTCCCCAACCTATAGTTATATAGTTCAGTGTCTAGTTTATTAATTAATGCTGTGAAGAAAACTTTTGCATTACCCATAAGGCCATTTAAAATGGCTGCTCATTGCCATAAGTTCCTGATGGAAGTCAAAAGAGAGTGACAACTGACCATCATGTTTAAATGGGTCGAGCAATGGTTATGGAAATATGACAAAGGCAAGATTTCCATTAAAATGAGTTTATTTTGAATGTCATATTAATCCTGAAGGCACAAAGTTACCGTTGTTGTTGTTGTTGTTGTTATCCCCGCCCCCACACGGCCACTGCTGCTGCACTGTGAGTCATAATTGGACAATGCTGCTTCAGATATGAATGAGTTCTTTGTGTATTAAATGGATTTGTTTGTTCTACTGAATAATTATCAGTACAGCTGTTATCTTTATGACAGATGGATGAAAAAAATGAGCTAAATAATATTTTTATACCATTATATCTTTACAAATTACATGAATTAATATAGTTTAAGTTTTAATTCTGTACATTTTGATTGAAGCAATAATACAGTGTGTTAAACTCAATAACTTGATATATTATATTATATTATATACTTTAATATAAATATTAACATATAGAAATATTGTATAACTGATTATCATCATTCTGTCTTGTCTTCCTATGTTACGTTTTTTTTTGGGGGGGGGGAGGGGGAGGGGGCACTGTAAGATTGTTTTATTAAACAGTCTGGATATTTGATGGTAAACAGGAGTAAATCAGTTATTGTAAGATAAACCACTGATTGTAGTGAATGCTGAATGAAAACAATGGAATGGAGATGGCCAGTCTGACTCATATATTACTGGAACAATTACTGTGTCAGACGGTGCTATTTTACCTATTATTTAAAACACAAATACATTCATCTAAATGGGGAAAATATGAAGATGTAACAAAATGGTGGAGTTATACAAACATTAGATGAATCTGAGACAGTATCTACAACACCATCAGAGGAAAATTTTTATTTACTGTGGTATAATTTAATTTCTCTGCCACGATTTTTCGTGCAAGCATAAAAAAGACACGTTTTTGTTAAAAAACATGATTTTATCATCGCAAGATCAGAAGAATGTTTGCGTGATCTCGGGAAAATTTGTTGTGCATGAATAATAATGCTACCACATTATTGTGTACCTCTTGTTGATAATCCTTTAATACATAAATACCGTCAAACCTGTGAACAAAGGCCACCTTTGGGAAACACAAAATGTGGGGATTTATTGGCTGATCACCTTTATTCAGAAGTCTATTTGTACTAAATAATCAGTGATGGTTTCTCAAAAGAATGGCCTTTATTCACAAGGTGGTCTTTGTTCAGAGGTGGCCCAAAACACAGGTTTGACTGTATGGCAAAATGGCATTGTGGTTTGTTTACTTGATTTTAAACCCAACTGATACTGAAGCTACTTGATTGTGATGAGACTAAGGAACATGTTCTTGTTCTTGTTAAATTTGTTCATGCAAAATAAAATATGTTTTAATTTATACAGTTATAGACAGAGTTGTATTGTAGTCCCTTAAAATGATCCTGAAACACTTGAATAAAATGACTTTACATGTTCAAGACTCCAACAAATTGCTTCGTTTGGAGACAAATTGTTTATACTGTATGAATTAACTGAGAATGTCTCTTGTTTCTGGGTAAAAAATATTTACATATCAATGAGTTGCAATATTTAACGTCATGTATTGGACAATTCCTCTCCTGTGTTTTAAAAGCATATTTATTTCATGCTAAACGCAATGGTTCAAAGCCTTTTTATTTTCATTGGAAATATTTATTGAACAATCTTGGATGTTTCAATTTTACATGCAACCGAATGTATGAATGTTTATATTTTTTCTCTGATATTGTTTTGCTCTCAAAATTGTATCTATTAAAATTGCAATTAAATTATACCATAAATATTGATTTTGTATCTATCATTAGGGGTGGTCCATGGTTGAGTGGTTATGGTCTCTGATTAGGAATTTCACTGCTGTATGTTCAAATCCTGTCTGGGACAAAAATTTCACTTGTTAGCAAGCTGTCCAGCTAGCTTACAGATCAGGTCATTGTTTTACCAAGGTGTACACTTAAGGTCATTGTTTTACCAAGGTGCACACTTAAGGTCTTTGCCCGCCTTTAAAGCTGTATTTATTTACAGCCCCTGTATCATACCGTATCATTTCAGTGAGAAGCCATCACCATATCATACTAAAAATATAAGACCATGGGAGTATAGGTTTTACTGTATTTTGAATTGCAAGAACCTTACATTTCACATAGAAAAGAAAACGAAATTATTAAATAAAATGATTGAATACTCCTATTATAAGATTGTCATTATGGAGATCTTGAAGTAAGATCTTTATTTACAGAGATTGAATTCTTCATTTAATAGAATTAATGTCTGATATTGTTTGTTTTATCTACTAGCTATGATGTATGATTATCAGACAATTTTCATGTTTTCATTTACCATATTTGTTCCACTGAATACAGACAATAATGTCAAGTATGTGGCTTTAAAGTCTTATAAATTAACCGAAATCTGCTAAAGGGCCTCTGTAGTTCAGTGTTCTTTTTCTGATTAGAAAAAAAATTGTCCAGTAACCTGTTCTGACCTGGACAAATTTCATGGAGGAGGCTGTCCTGAGCTACCTTACAAAAAGTTGGCGCTCTAGCCTATGCAAAATGAATCATTACAGTTCATGAATCATTAATGATTTGTTCGTGGATAGTTCACATCCACAATTCATGAAAAAATCATGATAGCTAAATGAGACAAATTCTTGAATGATTCTCGAAAATAGCAGTTCATGAACTGTACAAGAATTGAGATCATGAACCTTTCAAGAATTAAATCTTCACAAGAAATCTTTGCAAATGTTCATCAACAGTTCATGAACTAGTTAAACACACCATTTTGTGAACAGTTCATGACCTATTCTTAAACTTATTGTCCATGAATAATTCATGAAATTTTTGTTATGTAAGTGTATTTTCTGACATTTAGCAATCATGAACTTTTTTGAAATGTTCTGCAGATGTTCATGGACTAGTCGAGCAAAACTGTTTTTGTATAATTCCTGGGCTGTTCTTGAAGTCAGTGGCCTTGAATAGTTCATGAAATTTTTGTGTGTCAATGTGGACAACTCAGTTATTTAACAGTCATCATCAAGCAATCGTAATAATCTTATTGGAGATGTCAGTGTGTTAACAAGGCAAACGTTTACAGACAAAAAACATTCAAAAAAGCTTATCAAAAGTTGTTCATGAACTGTTCCTGATTGGTTTGAAATGTTGAAGGAATCATGTACTGAATTTTGCGAAGGTGTGTAGGTGTGGTGAAATATATTACTGCGTTATTTATAAAGTAATCGGTATGTTGCCTTGTTGTAGATCATACCTATGAAGTTGTGGAACAAGTTTGACTTCATGATAAAACTTGATAACCTACCTCTTGAGTCTATTTACCCTTTACAACTTAATCTTACAGTGTAATTATGTTTTCTAATTGAATGATTAGTGGGTAAATAAGAGTTATTGCTTAGGGTCGTTGTTATGTAGAAATATTATTATCATTCTTTAGTAGTATTTGCTTCAGAAAGGTCAACAAATACACTTGATCGCAAAATTTTAAGTATATAATATGTATTTTATGTATTAGGTTCAGTTCAAAGTATGATTGTAATATGGAAATTAATGCAAGAATTCCTTTTTTCTTTCATGTATCTGAAACCAATATCAGGAGCTGACTTAAGAGTCTAAGCTTACCAATGATTTATTTTATAATTTACTCTTTGTTAACTTGATAGCATGTTAATAATGCCCAACATGTAATCTAGAAATTTGTTTAGAAGTTTTTATGTATTATGAAAGTCTCAGAGAATTTACATTTGGTTCCTCTCTGATTCTTGGTTTGTGCATTATTGATGTGCATTTGTGTTAAAAAGGGTACTGGCTGCTCCCAGATTTTCTTATTATATCACATAAACAAACCTCTCTCAGTGAGAGTCTCAGAGAGGGAGGCAGGGAGAGGCAGGGAGGGATGGATGAAAGAGGGAGAGAGAAAAAAATAGGGAGAAAGAGGCAGGGAGGGGATGGAGTGAAAGGGAAGGAGGGAGAAAAAGGCAGGGAGGGATGGGGTGAAAGAGGGAGAGAGGAAAGGAGGGAGAAAGAGGCAGGGTGGGAGGGAGTAAGAGAGAGAAGGGATGGTAGGGAGAGAGTCAGAGAGGGAGTCATACTCTTGCTGTACTGCAGAAATAAAAATGTACTTGTGTGTGAAAACCGGGCTAGACTTTTGCCAGAAGTAAATGAAGAAATGTTTAATACTTCCCATCTATCTGGATCTGCATGTACTGATATTAAGTCCAGTCCTCTGGGATTAGTTGTTGGGTCTGTGACGAATTAGTTATACCACTGTAATTATTTTTCTCCTTTCACGCTGCTATCCCATTGTAGAACATTGTGGGAATATGTCGATATGTGATAAAGTTGACAGGAGGAGAAAGTATGTGATAATTGTCACACTGTGACTAACCGCCACTATGTACTTGAATTAGTTTTTATACGGCCCCCTGTGTTGCTTTGTTAGCCAGCAGTTAGCGAACATAGATAGGTGTGAGGTTTAATGATAGTGATAATCCTAAAATCTTATACCTAAAATAATGAAAATTAGGCTAAATCTGTTGATCTTGCACTTATGTAACTAGAGATGACCACTTTGTATAAAATGGAAATGTCAACAAGGTTGCCATTACTTGGAAACAATTGAGAACATCTTGGTTGTATCAACCATGAATTCAAGTCCACAAATTGATTTAGCATGAGTAGTTCTTGCTATAGTATTACTGTTATTCAATGTAAAAACTCATTCATGTAAAATTGTATTCAACACGTTATTTAATGGCATTGTTTTCCTCGCAACATGAACAAATCCCGTGCAAAGACATAGTGCATGAATTAAAGATTTACGGCCAGCTGCTTCAATAGATCAATTACTGTTATTTTTATAACCAGACTGTCAAACAGTAGCTAACAGCCTTATAAATAAAGGTCACTCTTAGCTCAGATTTATCGAATAGGCAAAGTAAATCTGTGAGTTAAGATCAACTGTGCATAGAAGCCATTTTGTTCTCTTTCCTTATAGTATCCTTTGTTTTCAGGTTTTACTGTAAATGTTGTTTAAAACATGAATATTTTGTGCTTGCTTCATTTTAATTTAACGAAATTGTCTTACCATCCATAATATTTCAAACACCGAAAAATATTTACCGTGCTGCATTGTACAAACATCACGGTTTAATTAAATTGCTGTTCCAAGTGTTTTCAAACACTGTACCTAAAATGAGTTATCTTTGATGTAATGTTAACATTCTTAGTTAATTATTCAACAGAAAACTTAAAAGCTCCAAAAACCCTTGAGAAAATTTGTCATTTAAAGGAAAGTGAGTGATTAACACAAGAAAAAGTTACCGTTGGTAAAAGGCGGTTTGTTTTGTACGGAGGAACTGGTTGGAATCAATAGCGTACAAGTTCAATGTGCAGTATGTACATCAAACATTGCCTGCATGGTGTACCGAGTAACTTGTCTTGTTGCTATGGTAGTCACAGAACATTACTCGTCCTTTGGGAAGATTTGTCTAGAAAAGTGTTAGCCCTCATGTACTTTGACGAGTTTCAGGTGACGTGAAGGCCATTATCACCGAAATAAATTTATGCATGTACTCGATATCTACTTTTGTGTAAGATTTTAACAGACATGGTGTTAATGGTTTTTGTTATATTCATATCTGTTCTTTTCTCTCATTTTCCGATTGATAAATTGTGTAAAAATACTTAAAAGCTTATGATTTTTGACTCATTGTAATTAATAACCCATCTAATCCTGTATGTATTAAAAAATCACTTATTTTATGCGTGTAGTAAATTAAAGGCTGTTATGTATATTTCAGAACTAGCAGAAGATGACACAGACTGGAACCCTTGGGGAGAGGAGTTTGAGAATGAACAACTGGTTATATCTCATCATGAACCACCAAAAATATTGTGGAACCTTGAACATACAGACAGTAAACACATCTCACTCAAGGGGAACAACTCCAACAGAATATACAATGTAGAAGTTTGGGGGAAAGCTGCCATTGGTGAGAAAAGTTCTTATTTTTTGGTCAGCATTCTGCTTGCCCAGTATATA
The DNA here is from genome assembly GCA_008271625.1 of Lutraria rhynchaena. Taxonomy (NCBI): domain Eukaryota; kingdom Metazoa; phylum Mollusca; class Bivalvia; order Venerida; family Mactridae; genus Lutraria; species Lutraria rhynchaena. The sequence continues at coordinate 1,123,528 of VIBL01000130.1, forward strand.
TATAGATAAATTTATAGATAGATATATACAGTGATTTTTTCCAAATTTGGGAAAGGGTCTGGGTCCAGTGCATTAATTGGGCATTTTTAGCTCAGGAATTGGGAAATTCGTCTTTATTTTTGGTTGGGAAGGGTCCATTCATTGGACCCAAACAAAGAAGGAAAAAAATCACTGACATAGATAGATTTATTTTGGATACATGGTACATAGTATGAACATGGAAAAGTAAGTTAAAATACAAGATTTACAGAAACATAAAAGCCATGACACACATCCACCAGCACCAAGGATAAGCACAAAAGAGGGATAACACTTAATTCCATTGTGGTCCTCGATGTTGTGGGGGCTACATAGAGGGGCTCTAGACTAGACGTGAAAATTTCTTTAAAAAATTGTGAATTTCAACATCCAAAGATATTTACATACAGAACGATGCTCCCTGCTCACTGTCCATTAATCATTAACCAGGCTTGTGTCTGTTACATAATGGAGAAGTACACATAATTATCAGTTTAAGAGTTAAATTATATTCTGTAGTTGATACATTATCACTTTAATTGTAATGTATCATTACAATTACTTCATGCCACAATGAATGTTTTATCCAGCTGAAAAGCACCTTGACCTGAGGCTCAAAATTATGAAGCCTAAATCCTAACCCTGCAGCAGAAAGTTGTATTTGTCAAACCCTTAAATCAATGGCGTAGTTAGCATTAAAATCTACCAAGATAATCTGTTTTGTTGAATGCTGCTTTAATGTGTATTCCTGCATGAAACTACGTTCTCAGATCCTAGTAATTGATGTTTACTTTAACATTCTCTTTGAGGAAACCAAAATGCACATTTAATACAAGAGTACACTGACAAGACTTGACGTATTCATGTGGGCGTTTTTTATATCTGCCGCAAAAAACAAAAGCTGTGATCTAACCATCGCATTTCGCTCATTCGCTTAGTTGGAATTGTTAAAATGTCTGTGAATATAAATGCCTTAATGCTATTTTTGCATCAAGATTTTATGCAGGGTTTTAAGTTAATTGGGGAAAAAAGCTCTGTACTATTGAGTGGAATGAGGATTACTCCCCCAGTTTTTTTTAGGAAATTATATGCTACGGATGAGTGGAGATGGTGATCTATAAACATGATGGCTTTACTTAAGCCAAAGTCTTGGCTGGAATCTATGATTGGTGTACTATTGAATGGTTTTGTAATTATTCTGCGCATCTTCATGATACAGATCAGTTTTGCATCAAATGATCTAGATCACATAGATGCTTACCTTTGAAAAAATGTGCTTTAGAGTACACTGATTTTATTTCTGTTTGTAGTTATTTTTGTTCATCAACATTTTACAAGTGGCCTGCTTTCATTTGTTTATTCTCTGGAATTTAATTTCATTTCTGGTACAAGTTTGCATTCAGAATGCATACAATGTGAATGATGTAATGTCAAGAAACAGAAAATTTTGTTTTGTACTTGGAATTTGTTTCACCTGAAACAATCGTCAACTGCTTAAAGGAAATCAGACTTTACAATAAACTGTGATAACTTTTTGTACACTCCTTTTAACATTGCAAACTATTACACACCCTTATTGTTGCAACAGTTCAATTTTTAACAATTCATATCGTCTTGAAGACATTCTCATTTTTACATTTACATCTTAAGCTTACATTATCTTATTAAACGACTTATCATTGTTATCCTTATCATTTGATGTGTGCTACAAGACCTTAGATGTTGATGCGCCATAAAACACCAATAAATAAATAAATGAATAGAATTTGCTTGAGTATGCCTTTTGAAGGCTTATTCTTCATTAGAGGGGCATTAAAGTGCCTAAACGATCACTTGTAAAGACCCCTGATCCAGACTTCCCTGGTACCAATCAAATCCTTCACTCACTCAATTCTGTAGGTACCAATTTTGGCAAGTTATGCCTAAAACATTAGCCTCATTGAGACATATTCCTTTATGCTTTATACATACAATAATATTGATGAAATAAATTTATTTAAACTGAGATTAAATTTATTGGCTATGGTTGGAAGTTACATCAGTTTTACTTAAACTGTTTATATGTAAAACTAATACTGGATAGATCGTAACAGTTGCTTGCAGCAAGTTTGAATTAATTACAACGTGAGATCAATGAGTATCTCTCTTAAATCCTATCTGTCAATCCTCTCACTTTACCTAGGGCTTAGTGTATCACATGATATATAGAAGATTAAGTTGATCTGATTTTAATGAGATTGGTTCATTGCCTTGTGAGCTTCGTGAGCCATGTTGCCATCCTTTCTGCAGGAATAAGCATTATACATCATGGAAGAGCTTACACGGTTGAGTGGTTATGGCCTGAAATAATCATTAGCTCCTCATTAGCCCCTTACTGCTGTGATTTAAATCCAAACTGGGACCAGACAAATTTCACCTGTGCTGAAGCTGTCCAGCCTAAGCTTATAGAAGGTTTGTGGTTGCACAAAAATGTTTGTCTAGGGTCTTCCACCATGGTGAAAAGTTGGAAAAATTTTCAAATGACCCTGATAATGTTAAATCCTTGTGAAAAAATTTATGATTGAGTGATGGGTTACTGAAACTTTCTCCCTTTTTTTACAAAATATCTTTTTTACGTCAACTTTGTTCTACAAGCTCTTTTCAGTTCATGGTGACATTTAGTAAACAATGATGTAAGTTTGGGCAATAATCCAGTAACATTATCCTTTATTTCCTGTGATCAGCATTTGCCCTTTTGAAACTTTAATTTGGTTGAATTGTTCCAAGGTCAAAAATGATAGACAGAGCAAAACACCTCATGTGATGATTTGTATGTATATCCGGTGTTCTCATTAGGAACTGGCTAACAACCCAAAATGTCAGTTTGAATTATGAACGGATATGTTAAAACTGGCAAAAAAAAACATTTTTTTTTTTTGGGTGGGGGATGCCCCAGAATCCCCTAGAAAGCCTGTTACTTTTCTTTTTAAGCCTATTCAACAAATTCCTGATGAGAACACTGCTGTATATCATTGTCAGATCAGAAATAATCTACTGTATCCAACATGAATTTGAAAAGAAAATTTAAGTTTCAATCCTGTAATTATAAACTAATTATAAATTTCATGAACAAGTTGATCTGTGTTTGGGTAATTACCTGTTGCTATAACATCTCCATCAATCTTAGATGGTATTTGATTGTCATGTAAATTACAAGGTCACAATGATTGCTATGGCAATGATTCTAGTCTGCTGATCGAATTGTTTTCTGTTACTCTCAATTTTAATTTCACACCATTATGACATGCGTTTTCTCAAAATCCATTATACAGGGGAAGTCAGTCATTGAGGTGAATTATTTTAATTGGCAAACAGTGAAATTGATGAACATTTCAATGTGTCTTGGGTTTTGTTACTGACATTTTTTACCACCAGTGCCAAATGAATGTTTCACTTATAAATATTGTTCTGGACTAACTCAGATAGGTGACAAAACTAAACAGTTAAGAATATTGCATACGCAAGCATTACTCCATGATGTTTATGTGAGAAACTATACACAATGCCTACCATGTGCACTACAAGTCTGTGAAAATCGAAATGAAATTTTATGCTATACTCTTAATGCATAGTTTTTGATTTATGAGATTACATCCTGTACTCATAATGCACACAGTCTTTAGTTTATGAGATTACATCCTGTACTCATAATGCATAGTCTTTGATTTATGAGATTACATCCGGTACTCATAATGCACACAGTCTTTAATTTATGAGATTTTATGCTACACTCATAATGCTCACAGTCTTTGATTTATGAGATTCTATGCTCATAATGGACACAGTCTATGGTTTATGAGATACTACACTACACTTAAGTGCTGACAGTCTTTGATTTATGAGATACTATGCTACATTCATGAGAGTATGATTTATTAAATTATGCAAAATGCACTTTACGTCCATAATTCATAAGATTAATTCTTGCTGTGATAAAAGAAGCTGTAATTTAAAGGCAAGTGTGACTGGAGGATGATTTTATTCTGAAATATAAAATTATTATCAGGATGTGAAGTATTTCTCCTACAGCATTCTTGATGAAATTAATATCCAATGAATCGACTGATGTTTGGTATAGTGATGAATAATCAGTCTGTATGTACAGATATGTGAAAAGTTCACCAATCATTGAGATCTGTTTGCACTTGGACATATACAGCAAATATAAGAATCAATTGTGGTTGATACATTTAAGTTACATATACCTTGATTGATGGTGGATAAATATTATGACAGGACCCTGTGATCTTTAGGCTCACAGGTTTTGTCAATCTTACCGTACTTAGTTTGGCATTGGGGTAAATATTTTCAAGACTATACTTAATGAATGAGGCCTCCATGGTAGAGTAGTTTTGGTGAATGACTTGTAAACACTAGCCCCTCACTGCTGTGAGTTTTAATCCCACCTGGGACCATGAGACATGAGAAGAAGCTGATCAACTGGCTTACAGAAGTTCTTAACCCAGGTGTAAGCCTAGGGTCTTTAACCCACTGTTAAAGCTGGAGAGGTCACCAAATGACTCTAGCTGTTGGTGCAACGTTAAACGCAAGTGAAAAAAAAAAATATTGACTATTAAAAACTAATTTATTGCAGATAAGCAGATTTATCAGCGTCAATTAAACTGAACCTGATGCAAGATCTCTCCTTAATTGGTTCAGTTATATCACCAATATAATATATTAAAGAATTTGTAATGGATTGGTTAACATCTTCATGTTTTAAATAAACATCATCATAGCTTCATTGAATTTATTATTCTAGATGTGAGTGACCTGATGGAGATGGTGTCAGCTTATCAATCATATAAACTAGAAAGATTTCATAGTTCCCTGTCAGATAGATTGATATTGGTGCTAGAAATCATGTACATTGTATTCATGGATATGATGTCTGTAGATGAATATGTACATTAAGTAAGAACTAAATAGAACGTGATCATTGTACGTATTCTACATGGAATAATAAATATGTTTATAATTGAATTAATTGTTAGGAACCATATTTCCATGTTTCTATACAGGCTTGATATCATGATGAAATGGATTGACAATTGTGCGTAAATTAATTATGCATCTGACCAGATACTGTGCATTATAATTAAAGTAGAATCGTTGCCATGGAGATGAGGGGTTCCTTTGGGTTGTCAAGGAGATGAAGATATGTCAGTAGAAATTTATAGAGGTGTATTTGAATGTAAGATGCTGGAAAACAGGGTTTCCGCTGCCATTCGCCAGTTTTGCAAATGGCAAAAAAAATTTGCAAGTGGTGAAAAAAAAATCAAATTAAGCATACTTCATGCACTCCTATACCCCCCCTCCATCTGTACATGTGGTGGAAAAAATTTAATGTCCAGTGGAAACCCTGGGAAAATATAAGTGAACTTCTTACTTTCCATGTTTTGGGACTGATTAATTATTACGTATCATACTGCAGACGTAAACAATGTGATGACCAAATAAAAGTCCAACTACAGTGCTCGCTGACCCCCCCCTCCCCCCGTAACGCCACCTCCAAAGACGAATTCCCTCCAAGAAATGACAGAAAAAGGCACACACACATAATAAAAACACCTGTTGCGAATGTATCAATTCCCTCCGAACAACAACTCCCTCCAGAGAACAACACTTTTACGACTCCCACAAGTGTTGCTCTTCGGAAGCAGCACTGTATCCGTTCTAGCGAACATTTACTCAGTGTTCATTAGTTATAAAACAACAAATGGAAAAAGAAATTAGTTTCTGCTTAATGAACTGTGAGTTATCCGTCAGTCCTTACTCCATATGTTTTTATGCCTTGCACTGTCATGATGGGCGGGGAGGTGACAAATAGTGATTGGTTCATCTGCCCATCCAGATTTTGTGTCCGGTCTGTATTTTTGTCTTTTATGGATGGACTCGAAAAAGATTTGGCATATATGATCAGTCAGTCACGGTGGTGTTTTGCATGCAAGAACCATAACTCTATATTTCCTACTTTTTTGAATGATTCTGCTTTATTCAATTTTATGTCACGGGGCATAACTCTAAAATTATTGTGAAGAATTTATCCAAATTGCACACCATTAGTAAGGGCATTGGGACAAAGTGCAATGTTCAAGCATTTTAACTTGATGTAATTTTTTAATTATCTCCCTTTATTGAATTTTATGATACGTTCCTGTTTAGCCTTGACTTTGTCATTTATTGATTAATATTTTTTCATCTTTATATTCACATACTACTTGGTGGGGAGGGGCTTATGTCTTTTACTAGTGACACTTCTTAAAATTGTTAAAATTATATTTTTTCTTGTTTTATGAATGTTTGTGAAGTTTGATATTGAAAGTTATCAACATGATTCAAATAGAATCTAACAATTACTTTCCTGTCAAAAACAGACATGGGTGATTTGAAACTGACTTATCTTTAAGTATGTATGTACTTTAAGTGTGACCAGCATCCTCAAATGGTGATCAAACGTTAACATTGAGACCCCTTTGTTCTTAACTGTCCCTTTCTGATCCCATTTTATAGTTTAATCTATAGTGACATCTTAATGGTGCATATTAAACTTGTGACACAATTCAGTTGACTAAGGTGAACTTTTCTTGTTTCCTGTTCTTCGTAGTTAGATCATCTATTGTCATGTTAAAGAGACGTATAAGGCCATCCTTTAAAAAAATGTTGGCTTTTAGTTACGCTACCTAAACTTTAAACAGTGGGTAGGTTGGTTAGTATTTTTCTTGTTATGCTTGTACTGAAAACACAAAACTGGAATTAGCAACAAGAATTATTTTTGGTCAAAATGGCCAAATAAAATGAGTTAGTGGCGCAACTGCAGACCAAAAATTTCTGAACAATGGTCTAAGGCATCAGATTATTAAATAATGTATTGAAATATCATTTTGAGACGTAGATAAGATCAGTTTTATGATTAACTTCTGCTGCTAATATTATTACCGTTGTTGTGTCAGTTATTGAGTTGTTCTGGTCACATTATGCTTGTACAACATACAATGTTGTCAGTAATATTGACATTAAAATGTCCATTGGCATCTGTTGTGTTTGTCCTGAATTGATCTGTATGTCTATTTATCACCTTCAACTCAACTTCTGTGTTCTAGTCTGTCTCAATATTGATACTACTCTCACACATTTGTTAACAGGGCTTTTTTTCACAGGTAGGGAAAGGGGCCTTTTTCTTAAATTTGGGAAAAATAGCATGGTATATTTGCAAAACGGGGAAGAAAAACTTGATGTTAAGTGAATTTTAGGGGAAAACTGCATTATTTTGGATATTCTTCTTTTGGGGAAGATTCTACAAATGGCCCCTGCTTTAGAAGGAAAAAACCTGGTTAAAGACTTGCAATTCTGGGTTTGATTTGATTTATTACATAAAAAGCTTCTTAATTCCTTGGGTATTTGATGTCATGCTATGGGTAGCCCAGCATCTGTCAATTATAAAAAATGACTGGGCTTGATGAAGTAAATTCGACTGATTAAATCTTCTGATAAATAAAAATTTGATGTGTAGTAGATGGAATGGTTAATCCATCATGGCAGGTTATTGTTGGTTTGAGTAGGATGAATGAATGAATGTGGAAAGTTGAGGAATAAGGTTGACATACTTCTGTCAAATATGATGTGACAGGTAGATAGACTGGACAGAGGTTTAGTTGGGAGAATTATTGACAATCGGGATTGCATATTTATGAGATAATGACAAATGGTTGACAAATCGAATGAATTGGAAATTAAATGGTTGGTAGATAGAACAAATGGTAAATAAGACTATTAAGTGGAATGAATTGCAAGTATGATGGTTGTCTAATGGAATAGGTGACGATTATGGTGATTTGCAACAGGTATAGATGACAAACATGATGGTTGGCTAACGGAATGGATGTCAAACATGATGGTTGGCTAAAGGAATGAGTGACAAATATGATGGTTGGCTAAAGGAATGGATGACAAATATGATGGTTGGCTAAAGGAATGGATGACAAATATGATGGTTGGCTAAAGGAATGGATGACAAACATGATGGTTGGCTAAAGGAATGGATGACAAATATGATGGTTGGCTAAAGGAATGGATGACAAACATGATGGTTGTCTAAAGGAATGGATGACAAATATGATGGTTGGCTAAAGGAATGGATGACAAACATGATGGTTGGCTAAAGGAATGGATGACAAATATGATGGTTGGCTAATGGAATGAGTGACAAATATGATGATTAGGTAAAGGAATGGGTGACAAATATGATGGTTTGCAAATGGAATGGATGACAAATATAATGGTTGGCTAACGGAATGGATGACAAATATGATGGTTGGCTAAAGGAATGGGTGACAAACATGATGGTTGGCTAACAGAATGGATGACAAACATGATGGTTGGCTAACGGAATGGATGACAAATATAATGGTTGGCTAATGGAATGAGTAACAAATATGATGATTAGCTAAAGGAATGGGTGACAAATATAATGGTTGGCTAATGAAATGGGTGATAAATATGATAGTTGGCTAAAGGAATGGGTGACAAATATGATGGTTGGCAAATGGAATGGGTGAAAAATAATATGGTTGGCAATTTGAAGTGAGCATGTGTTGGCCTGCTGCCTTTTTGTTAGCACTGTATCATGCCTCATGCAATTTTTAATACTTTTAGTATCCATGAAGTCCCATGTTTAAATATGTATCTCCTTTGTTTCTACATGTTTGTTTTCTGGTAAACTCACATCAAATTATACTTGTTTAGCGTGCATAGAATGTTTAATATTTTGGCAGTAGTGTTGTACTTTCTTGGTTAATATGCCGTTCAGAAAAACCATCACAGATATGATCCTTGTAGTTTTCTATGGGAATTATATATATTATACAGACAGAATCAATTCATTATTCATATCATACCAAATAAGTGTTGGAATAATCACCCGTTTGGCTGGCATTATATATTACCAGCAAGTAAGTTTTATGTATTTTTGTATGATTGTAATGGGTCCCTGTGGTGTATGTCTTATAATCATTGTTTAGTTCTCTCGTACGTTTTCTCACTCCTTTGAGGGATAGTGCCAGTCAAAACAATAAGTCGTTGTAAGATAGTCGGTAACCCGGGCTTCTTATCAGAAAACAATTGTTGCATTTTTTTTTATATGATATAAGATATAAAAATTTCCTTATTTCCCTAGTAATGTGACCACTGACAACTGTATTGTGTTATTTTGAGTTGTTTACTGTACTGGATGATAGTAATCAAATATTGTTATCTAGAAATAGAATTTTAATTGAAAATATGGTTCTCTAAAGGTACTACATATTACTTGTCTCATTCAAGTCTTCAAATCAAGCTGATTTCATATCGTTGTCTGTTACGTAATTATATTTGCACTGGGAATATATTTCTAGTAATTTCATCAACAACAGTTTAATGCAGTTTGATTGTCAATTGTTATTTTCTTGTTAAGCTGAATTGCTTCAATTCTGATCTTCGAGCCTCTGTCCTATTTAGTCTCTAATGTAATTTGATTTATGATTTTAAGATTAAATGGGAAGATAAAATAGTTGATTTGGATTAATGTAAACATAAAGGAGTGAATTTCTATCAGTTATAACATCTTTCTGTCAGAAATCTTTATTATAATTGGCCTGTTCCAGTGTGAGAATGATAGGTTTTATAACCATTGTATCTGTACATTATCAGAAATATGATGATATATTGGATTGTTTTTCTTGGCTCCTATTAGTGGCTTCTAAGTTCCGCCCTTTTCCAAGCTTCTGTCCGACACAGACCAGATAAAAGAAATTGATGAACACTTTGTACAAGTGTAGAACAATGGATAACCTCTGATTAAGATTGTAACTATTGTTAGAGGCTTAGGTATTTATCAAAGAAATTCCAGTTTCTTTGTTTTTTAAAGAATACCAGCATAATTACCAGCATATGATTTCTTTGAAACACTTTTATCTGTGAATTAATTTTTACATGATGTTATGACCAAGCAGATGTTACTGTTTCAGAGCATTTGCCTTCGATATGGTAAGTCCTGGGTTTAATACCCAACCTTGACATGCCAATGAAAGCCTGTTGGTGTTGTTCCTTTTTGTGCTCTGAATATATTAGAATATCGTAGGATCCTCTGTGAGTCTGTCTGATGTATGACATCAATTTTTGAATGCCCTAATAACAATGCTATTTTGTTACAGCCTTGTTGTCATCAATATGTTGGTTTATTACAAGCATTTATCCAACTGTTAAATTAATCCGTATCTTGTATAGTTTATGACAACCTGTAATCCTGGACTTACTGCTATTGCAGATAGCTTATTGATCTATTGATGTCATAAAAGTGGATGTATTCTTTATATTGGGAGAAAATCTGAGAAGCAATTGACATCTATCTTGCCATTGCTTTTACTGTTTGTCAGAAATTGAGAAGATGTTTGAAACAAGGCCATCATTATCACAAAGTGAACACCAGGTCTGCATTTGTTCATCTCCTCTGACTTGGCTTTAATCTTGACTGAATGTTTTTTAAGTTTAACCCTTTGCCTTGTAAAGACAAGCAACTCTGTGACACACAGAAACAAACTTTGGATTGTTACTAGTACTAAATTAATGAAGAGGCTTCTTTTGAGACCTGGGGCTACTTCTTTGGGACCTATCTTAATTTCTGTACCTGATTCATTTATAAGGATCCTCGCAGAAGGATTGCTTCTACAGGAACCCTGACAGTTTCTGATCCCAGCTTCATGTTAGAGATCTCTTGGAACCTGAAATGCTTCTTTCAGGGACTTTTACGATGCATCTGTACCAGCTATGTTTGAAAGCGTCTTTGAAGATTAGATCACTTCTTACATTGATACTTGATTATTCCTCCACCTTTCTGTTCAGAAATACAGGATTTGAATTTATCTGCAGGATAACACGTTTTTTTCTGAAGCTCTGTGTCTACTTGCAGAAGGTCAGAATAGTCTGTATAGCCATGACCGTGGTCCAGTGGTTAGTACGCTGGACTTTTCACCCGCCAATCTGGTTCAAATCCCAGTCACAGCAGGTCATATCCTTGTATGAAAATTTGACAAAAATTTTGATTTTCCGCCATATGTGGAGAAGTTGCCTGCTCCTTGTGGAAGGGTAAGTTAGTACTGATTAGTATACAGTCCAGGAAAACTGACTGAGAGAACCGGCTGCTGTACATAACAGAAAAATTGTTGAAAAAAGGCATTAAAACCCAATGACAATGTCACATAAAAACAAACAAACAAACCAACAGAATAGTCTGTAGAATACCTGGTCTTGCTTCATAGCTCTTCTGTTATCCATATGCTGTAGGGTTGCCAAAAGGAAGACAAGAGTTTTAATTTTAGACGTTAAATATTTCTAATTCAAAATAATGGCTGTCTATTAGCTCTTCTAGAGTATCCCCTAGTTATGGTTATTACAGCTGTTACAATCAATAAATTTTAATGCCTTCTTCATCTTCTATGTTTGCATTCTCCTGTAAATATTAAATTGTCATAAATGGATAAATTTCTTTGGTTTTTACTGATGGATGAAGATAAAATGTCTTCCTTAAGAAATAAATTGTTCGAAAGTATATGAATTTATTACCATACCAACCACAATAAATGCTCCTTAATTTAAGATAGTTTCCTGGTTGGAAATGTATGTTGGTTGGAAATTTCCATAATTTGAATGCACCAGAATTGTAACTTTTCTATTCTATGATAATTATTTAAATTGATTAAATATCGGCTGTCATATTTTTTGTGTAAACTGACATTGTTGTTTGACAAGATATCCTTGAATTTAACATTACTTTGTGTTTGATTTATTTATAGGTTTTTGTGGAACTTGTGAAAGATTGCTGCTCAATTAACTGTTTCCCAATATCTTCGGGACATTAAACAGTAATGTTTTGAGCTTAAGTGCAAGTCAATTTCTTAGTGCAAACATTATGATCTTAATTCTTCCTTATATATTATTCATACTTTCAAAAATGTGAAATTTCAGTATTGACTGAGAGTTCAAATTGTCCAATTCTTTCCTGGTGGCAAAATTACATTGTACCCATCTGCAGAATTATTTTTTTTGTTCATGATTTATTTTTAATTACAGTCAATTGTATGTCATGTATTGAATTTCTCACAATTCAGTGTCTTGTGTACTTTAATCTGAGTTTATTCCTCTCTGGTTCATGACATTAATGCCTCGTTTATAGGATTTCTCTTATATTGAATAATTCACAATTCAGTGTCATATGTACCTTAATCTGACTATATATACCTCTCTGGTTCATGACATTGATACCTCATTATCAGGATTTCTCCATGTAATTTACCACAGTGTTATAAATGACCCAAATATGATTTACAGTTGTTACATATTGTAACAGAATTGTTTAGAAACAGGATAACCAGATGCTATATGAATTGTTTGACTTTCCAGTCACCACAATTATGTTGAAGATGACCATAAGGCATTATATTCAAGTAATCGATTAGGTTCCACTAATTTGCCAATTATACTCCCTTGTTACAGTGAGGTTTGGACAAAATTGGTTCTATTATCGCCATAAATGGAACAATTCTCTGTCCGGGCTTTGTCTGCGTAATTACGTTTATTTGAAGAATGATGACTTTGTGCAGTGTCTTGTCAAAATTACCTATCCTTGGATGATTTACTGTCAGGAGACATACTTCTATTTATAAGTGGTTCCCTCCATAAGGAAATTGTAGAATTGCTCATAGTTGCTGTATGTATAATTATTTGGCATAAGCTTCTCATTACTAAACCCTGTTTACTCATGTAATTCGTTGTTTTTCTGCCAATGCTAATTTTGGTGTGAATAGTTAAATAAATACAACTTTCCACACCTGGGACCAAATATCCCATGTTGTGTGTTGTCTGCACTTGCATTCTGCTTAGTCGATGTCTTGTGGGTACACTTTGTTAGAGGTATGGTCTATCTGAGTTGAAAGCAGTTTCACTGTAGTTACACTGTGTTGAAAGCAGACTGGTACAAAATCTTGAAAGTAGGCTGGTTCACTGAGTTGAAAACAGTCTCCCTCCACACAGAGTGGAAAGCAGTGTGGTTCACTGAGTTGAAAACAGACTGGTTGATTGAGTTGAAAATAGTCTCCAGATACACTGAGTTGAAAACAGCCTCCAGGTACATTGAGTGGGAAGCAGCAGTCAGGTACACTGATTGAAAGCAAACTGGTCCACTGAGTTGAATGCAGACATGTACACTGAGTTGAAAGTAGACTGGTACACTGAGTTGAAATCAGACTGGTACACTGAGTTGAAAGCAGACTGGTACACTGAGTTGAAAGCAAACTTGTCCACTGAGTTGAATGCAGACTGGTACACTGAGTTGAATGCAGACTGGTCCACTGAGTTGAAAGCAGACTGGTACACTGAGTTGAAAGTATACTGGCATATACTTGCTTTGTACTACATGGTAGCATAAGAACTCTAGTAAGGTTAATTAACTGTCATTAATAACTGGTATAGCTCACTCATGTGAATGTCCTGATATTCTGAAGGATGCAAAATTCTTTCAATCTTTTTTCAATCAGTCTGTTGGTTTGATACAAGCTCTTGACATTAATGTGGTATGCAGTGTATAGGCTGTAATTTGATTCAATCAACTTCTTTGCACCATAGGTTAATTAATTATACTAATTGTATTAAGATTGCTCTGTTCGGCTGACTGCTTCTGTTGTTTGTCTTAAGTCTGCATGAGAAAACATTTAATTATGCTGTTGATCAAGGATTGTTTTTGTTGGTAAACCATGGTCACAGGGACTGTTTCCTTTTACCTGTACCTTTGTGCTAGCTGTCCATAGTAATTTGGTTAGAAGAGTGTCAGTGATTTATTTTGCAATTTTGGGAAAGGGTCCAGTCCATTTGGGAGAAAAATGTGTGGCTTGATGCCGAAACTGGGAATTTTTAGGTTGGGCATTGGGAAAAATATCTTGGGAAGGTTCTATTTACCAGACCTAAACAAAGAAGGGAAAAATGGCTGAGTGTGTGTCTGTTGATCCACAATTTACAGGTTTGAATCAAGGATTTGGCTCAAATTGTTCCTCTGTGACCATTGGGGTTGAGCATACCAATAACAGGATCAATCTTCTAATATCTTTAGTTCATACTTGTGGAAGTTGCCACTTGCTTGTGGTAAAATTAATTATTATTTAATGAAGATATCAATACCAGTATAAATCTTTAAACATCTCTGATTCATATTTCGAACGTGGTAAAATTAATTATTATTTAATGTTGTGAAGGAAGTTGTCTTGCGAAAACAAACCTGACTTCTAACACCTCAAACGATAACGTACAAAACAGATGCTTGTGTAAATGTAAAATTTATAAATTATAGCCGACTGTTAACTAAATAACTGCAAAAAGTGTAGGTACTGATAAATTAGAACAAGAAGTATAAAGTTAATGATTGGTTATTACCCTCTGTTGATGATCTCTTATCTCTTACTTCAGAGGTTAAATTTAGAGCTCTGTCATATTTGAGTAGAATGTTCATTAAATTTATAGCCATGTTAGTTAGTGCAAAATGTACCAATATTGTGAATTTTTTTTGCAATTTTGGGAATGAGTCTGCATCTGGTCCAATTTGGAAAAAATTGTGTTGTGTTATGCCAAAATTGGGAATTTCTATGTCGGGAATTGGGAAAAATGTCTTTATTTTCAATTGGGACCCAAACAAAGAAAGGAGGAAAACAATTGCTGGTGGTAGCATTGTCATTTTTGAATATTGTTTTTTTAATTTTCTGGCCCTTTAGTTTGTGTTGTAGTAGCTAATCGTGAGCTGGAGAACCATGAGATATTCATTTTTTATGGTTACTTTAGCTAGATTGCCAAACATTCAGTAATAAGTAATAAAAGTCAATTAAAAAATGAATTCATATTTATTCCACTCCTAGCTACCTTGATGAGATCTAAAAAAAAAAGGTTTCAGAAGCAAGAGTACAATTTGATTTTCAGTCATTGCCATCGACATTTAAGTTCTTCCGTTAAAATCTAATCGAATGAAGTCCCGCAGACGTCACCAGTTCAGAGAGAAAGTTTTTTATGTCATTCAGACTGTTTCATTTCCAGACTGTATTTCCTGTACACTTCTATCATTGTATTAAAGTTGACTGTCTAAAATATTGTGGAGATCTCAATATGCTGTAATGAACTTGAATCCGAACCATCTTGTTGCTGTCACAAGCGAATTTATTGAGTAATTTCATTTGTTTCTTTGTTCAGTTTAATTGCCCTCATTGATAGAATGACACAGTCCCTGACAAAAATTTTAATTGATCACATTTTTTAAAAGGCCACGATTGGGGTTCAGAGGTTAGTGCACTGGACTTGTAACCCAGAGATTCGTGTTCAAATCTTGGTTGCAGCAGGTCATACCCTTCTTTGAAAATTTGACAAAAATGTTAATTTTCCTCCATATGTGGAGAAGTTGCCAGCTCCGTGTGGTAGTTCTGGTTGGTGTACAGTCCAACAAAAGATGACCTCACTATCAATAGTCTTGTTCCCTTTACTTATTGCATAAGGTCTGAAATCCATTACCCCACCATCAATAGTTCTGTACTTTTTATCTATTGCATGGGACCTTTAATCCATTCCCCCACCATCAATAGTCCTGTACCCCGTACATATTGCATAAGGTCTTAAATCCATTACCCCCACCATCTATAGTCCTGTTCCCTTTACTTATTGAATAAGGTCTGAAATCCATTACCCCACTATCCAAAGTATTGTTTCCTTTACTTATTGCATAAGGTCTTAAATCCATGAGTCCCCACCATTTATAGTCTTGTTCCCGTACCAATTGAGTTACATGTGGAACAAGCAGTATATTGCTAGAACTTGACGAGGTAAGTGAAAATTGTGTCACTCTAAGCTTGCAGACTGTTACATGATCAAATTCTTTGAATGTCTGCTCTCTGTTCATTTTGTTAACTAAATGCCTCAGAGAAAATCCGTATATAACAGAAGGTGTCACTCTACACCAGAACTTTGTCAGGTAATAACTCTGTCACCTGCATCTTATTTTAGAACTTCTTGTTGAATATATAATACCTGAAGTGTTAAGATAAAGACACTAAGAATTGTTCAATTTCACAACATGTCTCCCCGAGTTAACTGTCATAGAATTTTCTACTTTGAAACCTTGGAAACGTTTAATTTTTTGCTTCAGGAAGCTGATTGTCTCTGAGGTCTATAATTCTCCGCAGGTTTTTTATCCATTTCATGGGCTGGTTCTCGCTGATTGGTTGTTCGCATTTGGAAGTCTTTATGGTTGCTGAAACTGAAATTGAATTATTTCTGTATTATTTCTAATTATAATCTACTTTTTTTATTCATTTGTGGCGTGTATTTAAGTGTAAGGTAAATATTTATTATTATTTTCACAGTTGAAATCTATTCGGTTGGTAATTAAAGTTTCAAAATGTTTTTGTTTCTGTGTTTGCTAACTTCCTAATGTCTTAAGTTTCCTTTCTATGACGAGACAAGAAAACAAACGGCAATATCGAGAATGTTTTCAGTATTTCTCACACACAGGCACTAAAATCTATCACAGTTGATTTATGAAGTGTGAAAATCTATATCAATTTTAATTATAAATTTCCTCTTTGGAAAGCATTCTTGAAGTTCCGAAAAGTAGGCTGTTTAAGTTTTAATTACCTGAGATGGCATGCAATCGGCTTTTGGTGTGAATGTAGAATATTTATGTTGTCCATTGGGAGATTTTTGTGATGGTTTATGCACTGGCTGTTAATATAGTCTGTCATATTTATTGTTGGCTACTTTGTAATTTTTCATGGACTTCAATGTAGTCTTCATGATGATGGTTGTCACATTTTTGAAGAAAAAAGTTTGTTGGTGTGTCTGCTATTGATGCATAGAATTTAAAGTTTTTTGTCGCAACAGCTTCACAGAAACTGATTGAAAGGTGAAGAATTCTGAAGAAAAAATGAGCATTTTTGTGTACAATTGTAATGACTGTCTTTTATTATACTTTTTTGTCTACAGGGATTTGTCAGAAAGAGAATTTAAATAGCTGTCAAGAAAAATTAGTCAGAAAATGAACAAATTAGTGAAAAAAAATATTTGCAAAATCTTCCAATAGGAAAGGTCAGTTTTTATGTAGTTGGTTAAAGATTCATTTTACCCAGAACTCAAGATTGAATTGGGAAGGAGACAAAATCTAGTGAGTAATTAAACTCAACTATTTGCATCATATATGAATAGAACCTAGTATACATGACAATGACATGAATTCTATGATAGATCATGCTGTTAAATTTACCTTCCCAACCTGACTGAATAATATCTAGTGTATACATATCTTGTACAATGTCAGGATGCCTTCCAGGTGACAAACAAGGGTCTACTTTCTATCAATTGTGTAACTTAGTTTAAAATACTGTGTACAATGTCAGGATGCCTTCCAGGTGACAAACAAGGGTCTAGTTTCTATCAATTGTGTAACTTAGTTTAAAATACTGTACATTCATTTGTCTGTAAATGCCCTTTATTAATTTCACCCCAAAAATATTCTGGTATTAAAATTTATTTTTGCTGCATTGTGTACTGATACTTCAGTCTACATTGCATACAGTGGGTGGGGTAGGTATAGCTTTCAGTGATTTCTGCCATGATAAAACATCAGTTAATTCTGGGACACATTTCTCATTTCCTTCCCTTAATTTTACTTGAACTCAGCATTAACTTCATTGTTAGAAATCCATGTTTTGTGGTAAAAATCACAACAAAACAAGCATGCCTTTAAAGGGCATCAGTGTTGGCTTAATGAATTTCTTGTCATCTGTCTTCACGTTTTTTTGTTTTTTTTTTGAATTTAAAATGTCAGTTTTTGCCATGAATATTTTGTCCTTATTCTGTCTAGAAAATCATTAGTGTTCTGATTCACATAAAAAAAAGCATACCAAACATTCTGTTATTTATGCTACTCTCCTAATGAATGACCCCACTCAGTTTGATATTGATAAAAATTGAACATTTCATATTTGATACTATAATTTTGTATAGTAAACTAAGGATGTAGGGACGTCTGTGGTTGTGTGGCAGGGCTCGACAAATCCACTCATTCGGTTGTAATTACAAGTAGATATTGACTCTGGGTGAGTTGAAATTGCTGTAGAACTAGTTGAAATTCTTAGGTGGTTGTCCTGCAGGATGAGTAGCCCAAAAAAAAATTTGTCGAGCCCTGTGTAGTAATGGTCTAGTAATCACTTGCCCCTCACCTCTGTGAGTCTGAATCCCATCCGGAACCAAAGAGCATGATCGAGGAAGCTGTCCAGCTAGTTTATGAAAAGTCTGTGGTTAAACCCAGGTGTATAAAAAATATGCCTTTAGTTTTCCTCCTCCTTTAAAGCTGGAAAAGTTACCACATGACACTGGCTGTCAGTGCGACGTTAAACCCCAGTGAAAAAAAAAATAGATACATTGGGAAAACATGTAACTGTATATGTATACATAGTATCAACTTTAATGTTGTTTAGGCCACGACGGTGGTCCAGTGGTTAGTGCGCTGGACTTGTAACCTGGAGATCTGGGTTCGAACCTTCATATCCTATTATGAAAATGTTGATTTTCCTCCGTAAGTGGAGAAGTTGCCGGCTCCTTGTGGAAGGGCAAGTGAGTACTAGTTAGTATACAGTCCAGGAAAACTGGTAATGTGAACCGGTCGCTGTATATAACTGAAAAATTGTTGAAAAACGGCGTTAAATCCCAGTGACAATTTAATGTTGTTTGATAAACCTCCGTAACTTATACTTATTTCTTTAAAGGAAAATTAAAATTTGATACATATTTGTGCAAGTCTGATAATATCTATTAATGGACACACATTCATGGTAAATATATTACTTAACTTTTTTTGTTCTATGGTGAATATTGGTTGATATTAATTTAAGTTTACAGTTAATATTACATTGTGTCAGTTTTTCAGTAATCTTGTAAAAGCCATACTGATATTGCATTCTATTGATTTATTTACCTAACTGCAATAATGTTATAATTTGATCAGTTTTATATGATTATTGTGTAACTTATCACACAGCATGCGAAAATGTCCTCAAATCTATAAATCAAAGTACTGGATGCAAATATAAGGATGCTGAATGGTAGATATTGAATATTTATCCGAGGTTAAGATTGTGTTGTCAGTAATGGTTCTAACTCACAGGCGTGACCTTAATGAAATGTACATGACTTGAAGCCCCAAGATCACAATCAGTTCCATGGTCATGTTTCTTTACATCTTAGTTTACAGTGTGATTCTCTGATTAGACCATTTTTCTCTATTAAAATTAAGCTGCATTTAGATATAGTGTCTTATGTTTATGGAGTTTTAAGAACTGTTTATGGGGCAAATGGTATAAAGGGATTCATTGTACCTCACAAAGCTGCATATAGAAAGAAATTGGAGCTTTAAATGCTCTTTTAGATTATGGAAAATTGTTGTTTAGAGAGTTAGAATCCACCATAGCTTAATAGCATTATTTTTTACAAAGCAACACTTCTAAAAATATGTGTAGTATGTACCTTAAAGTGTAATACTCCTACCAGACAGTGTTTGGCAAATGTATGTTTGGGCAATGTGTTCTATGTCTCCCTTGGGATTTAAAGTTGTGAAATATAATAGGTTTTGTTGTCAAAATATTGCTCAAGTGTACTGTTAGTTTGAATTTATATCAGCTTTGAATAAATAAATTTTCTAGTGCAGAAATGCTACTCACACGGTGATGCTTGTGAGAAAAATAATTGTTTTCTATCATGTGCGTAACTTAAATAACATACCAGCCAATAGTGTACTCATTTCAGAGGACTTTGTAGAGAGAGAAACACTGATTTGGGGTGTAAAAACTAATCATATAGGTTTCCCTCTGTATTAAATCAGCGTGACTGTTGGATCCTTGAGACTTAAGTATAAAATTCAATTGTATGTTGCATATTACCATTTCCTGTGACATTAAAAGCCACTTACGTACAAAATTGCCATTTGTCTCATAGTGTATGTAGTAAAATTACAAAAGTTTACAAATTTTGTCTTGAATCAATTTCAGAAGAATCAGTCTCTTACTGTTACAGGCAATTCTTGGTTGTTTTGTAAACATTTGTCTAGAACTTCGCACGTAATACTATATTTATGACAGGACCAGAAGGCCTAACGCCTTAACTGGAAGGAAAAATATTTTTTCTATTAATTATCTACTCAAATCGTCTTCATTGGAAGGGTTCTCCTTAAATAACTACAGACAAGCTGTTTATTCATTTGTTTTATTGTGGACAACCAGTCAACTGTGATTATCGCTCAGTTACTTTGATTGACATCTTGATTATCTCATTTGAGAGTTTCCTTCTCCATCTTGATGTAAAAACTACGAGAATTGTCAGCATACAGCTCTCATACCAAATTGGATGCATTGATGATAGATACAAAAACTGTATTGTTATGTAAATATAGATATTCTAGATAGATTGGTTTATGTTCTATTCAGACATTGCCTCATTCAGTTTTTAATGAACAATGCTGCAAGATTTGGCGACGTGCGAGGTTAGCTGTCCCGTTTTATTGTATCGCTATTTTGAAGTCCAATTTATTTGCATGTTATTACTACACGTGTATCGGAGTTCCTTTATTCCACGGTACTACACGCAATGATTTGTTGTTATTTTGTGTATATTTCTGTTAAATTATGTATTTATAAGTCTAATGATAGGATGTTGTATATACAGAGAAATTTATTAATCTGTACATGGAAATTTCATGATTTATGAAGCAATTCATTGTATCGTAAATCGACAAAATAGATCGTATATCAAAATAATAGACCTTACATCATTTATGTTCCTGGAATATTAACCTTGCTGTAATATAGTCATATTGTGATCCATTTCTAAGCGCAGAGTAATCAGAGAGATGGTTGACGGGCTCTAACATACCTATATAAGGTCATTTTACATGGTGTTTAAATGTATTTTTAGTTAACCAAGGCTTAGAAAACGCACAATAAGCTGGATGTATGTTCACAAAACTTGACATGTAACATTCTGACGCATGGTGCTGTAGTTCAAAGTACCCTCTTTGCAGGGTTTTTTTGGGGGGAGGGGGGGCACCAGAGCTATCAGTGATTAAAGAGATATTAACCCTTTGCCCCATTAGCATACTTTGGACTCTTCCAAATTCAAAACAATTATACAAAACATCAGTTCATTTAAGAAAATTGGGTTATTTCTCTCTGACAGAGTGGAAAATATTGTGGCAAAAGAAGCCATTGCTCATTACAAGGAATGGGGCTTCTTTTGCCACGATGTATACATAAATCGTCTAAGGCAAAGGGTTAAAGAACTTCTTGTCATCAAAATACATGGCAGAGGTCCTCTAGCTACAGCATGAAGACATAGTCTAAAAATTGAACTGTTCATACAAATTTCATTGTTTGTTTCTGATTAACAAATGGTATGGATGTAATTATTTTATCTGTTGGCATATTTTCAGGACATTATTTATGGGAACATATACTTGAGGGACCACTAGAAGAGAGGATGGGTGGGGTGTGGAGTTATGGTGCTAAAACTATCAATAATATCAAATTTATGTAAGTACTATCAACTAATCAACTTATAACATCAACTAATGTTTCTGTGTTTGTTGTGATCATGTGTACATGTAATTTTATATATTTATACTGCATTACCGGTTTTTCACAACACGAATTCCATTATTTCAACTAAGGATGCAAAATGCAAAAATCAACTGATCTTTTCTTCAAGATGTTTTTAAATAACCCTTTGCTTCATAATACTGCATTTCCCACCTTTTGAAAACATTGTGGCAAAAGAAACCATTGCTTGTAATTAGTATTAGCTCTTTTGCCACAATGTTTTCCCCTCTGTCAGAGAGAAATAAGCCAATTTTCTAAAATAAAATGATGTTTTGTACATTTGCTTTGAATTTGGAAGAGTCCAAAATATGCTTATGAGGAAAAGGGTTAAAATACTTTCATGGTTAGTTCGCACTATATGTGTTCATGTGTTGTAAGGATGTCATGTGACCCTATTCTCCATTATTGTCTCATTTTACCCATAATTCTCACATTTATTGTCTGCTGTTTGTAATGATTGCAGATATTATATTTCCACGCAATGACTGGTTATTGTCCTCTATTATGTGTGTCTGTGTGTGACATTTATGTCATTAAAATTGTATTGATTAAAGTTGACTGAAAAATTGATTTCAAAATATAATTTGGGAATAACGTGCGTGTAATCTCTGAATTCAGTATGCAAAAAAACATCATACCCAGTAATTTATACAAAGGTTTTTGTTGTATCGATCAAGAAGGAGCTGAAGCTTGCCAGCATATATCAGTTGGGTTTGGTGCCATTTTTCAATAGTTTTTCAGTTATATATGGTGGCCAGTTCCCCCAACCAGTTTTCCTAGACTGTATTCCAACCAGTGCTGACTTACCCTTCCACATGGTGCTGGCAAGTTCTCCACGTATGGAGGAAAATTGACATTTTTGTCAAATTTTCATAGCAGGGTTATGAACAGAGGCCGCAACTGGGATTTGAACCCTGGATTGCCTGGTTATAAGTCCTGTGCAAACGAACCACAGTTGCAGCCCTTGAAGCTTGTCACCTTATCTCAAATGGGTGTATGGACTTTTGGTTTGTGACTCTGGGTGCCGCACATATTTCCCTAAAACTATGGTTGATTGAGGACATTATGTCCAAGGCCTGGAGTCGTCCTTCATCACTGATTCTAGATTGCTTCATGTGGAAAAATTGAGAGAGAACAAGATACTTGCAGAGAACAAGATTAGAACTGGATTTGAATGCAGGAACTCTGGTTAGGTTACTAACCACTAGTATATAAATGAAATACTGTTTGAAACTGTGAGGCTTAAAACAAGAAAAAAATTCAATTTAATTGTTTACCGGTGTTTTATGGCACATCAACTAGTGGTCATGCAGTGCACTTTGAAATAAAAGGTAAAGAAAACCAGTGTAAACTTTGTAAAAGGATAATTGATTAATAAGAATAAATGAAAACTTTTATAAAATGGTTAAAATTGATTTGTAGTGATAAAATAAAGGTTTATGAGACTAATTTCACTTATATTGTGTTATATATAGTGCATAAACGTAGACATAGATAAAAGGAAGTGTATTAAAAAAGTAGTAAAATAAAAACAAGTATTAATTTGATTTAATGAAAATGTAGGGGACTCATTTTATGTTTTCTGATTGAGTCGTCTGTGACTCAGGTACTCTCCTTACGCCTGGCAAAAAAAGTCATATCTATGGTTACTAAATGACCATCTTTATTTCTGCATACTGACTGTAAAGTTTCTAACAGCAAAATCCGAAATATGAAAATATTT
Organism: Lutraria rhynchaena; assembly: GCA_008271625.1. Lineage (NCBI taxonomy): Eukaryota > Metazoa > Mollusca > Bivalvia > Venerida > Mactridae > Lutraria > Lutraria rhynchaena. The sequence continues at coordinate 1,147,012 of VIBL01000130.1, forward strand.
AGATATGATTCGTATTGCCAAAGTAGGGCAGGTATGTTCGGAAAAAAATTAGAATAGAAAAGTTTTGCATCCTATCTCCTCTATTTTTGGTCAACTAACTGTAAACATTACCGCTCTAACCCTCTTGTTCATGTGTGAATCAATTGTTGCCAAAAATAACTGATACCTAGCCATATGATAGAACATCTAAAAGTCTGTATATTCATTGTTCATTCATGTTTATTCAAATAGACTGAATATATCCTCATCTGATGGAAAACAAAGTGTTTAAGTGTTGACAGATAATAAATGGCATTGTCTTTTCAGACTGCGATGCAATGTGATAAATGCTTTTGTTTTAGCTTTAAATTAGTTCCATTACAAGTTCTAGTGTAACCATTACAGTTAATGCATAAATGTTGCCAATATACTTCACATTTTTTTAATTTACTGAAATCGTCTTTAACATATACAGATAAGCTAAGTTAAATTCCAGGTCCTCGTAACAGATTAAAAGGCATTTAATGCATTCGGCACATATCTTATTTTTTAAAGATTCTACTTGTTTCTAATTTGAATTTTCTAACTGAACCTTGGTGTCTTGCTGAAAACAATTGAGAAATGGTACATGATACCACAGTCATCATGATGTTTTCAAAGTATTAAATATTCAGTAAACTAACACATACTGACATGGTGTGGTTATTTGTGTCCGGCTATTCATATGGCAGTAAGGTGTTTTGAACGCATCAAAGTGGCAAGTATGAAATAATTTGCATCCAGAATGCCAATATTATTTATGAGATACATGGAAGCTGCCAAGTAATTATGTATTGCTTCCATAACGCAAGATATCACCCAGTGAGTTGTACCAGTGTCCTCAATGGAGAGTCAATAAGTTAGTGATGTTTTTCGTGTTATTGTTAAGTGTATAAAGTGTAAAATGTAAACTTTACTTGTCAATATGAAGTGTCAGATTCGCACCAGATTAAAAATTAATTGTAAATTACTTTTCTGTACCTCTATTCTGAACTCAATTCTATTAAATGCTGATGTTGCAAACCAGTCTAGGAAAAATGGCGTTATATACGGAAATACTGTCTGACCTCTTCTTCTATGAAAGCCAGAATACTTGTGTGTTCCATTTCTTCATATGGTTATATTGCTAGTCGTCAACCTTATAATAATGATCTGCTTCAATAGCTGTTGGTATGAACACCCAAATATTTGTGTACATTTGTGTGTGGGCAGCTTGCCTTATATATCGCAATACAGAATTGAATTGAATTGAATTCATGATCATCTGCCTTATTATAGTGATATGCTTTAATACCTATGGGTTATTGAACTCCCAAACACTCCAGTTATTGTTCCACAGTCAGGCCAACATGAATAAAACTGAAGGATTTTTGAGTGATTGTTTTTTACCAACCTCCCTGTCAAAGCTGTATGACTTAACCTCACTCAGTTCATAGAAATAAAACTGAGTGTGAAAAGAAATGCTATAGAATAAATAAAGGACTAAAAGATACATGCTACACAAGAATTCTAAATTTGCAAGAGGGTAACACAGTCTCATGGCTGACTGGTCGTTCTAGTTTTATGTGTGCGTGTTTTCATTCTGTCTTCTTTTCTACTTTCATTTCCTGGAGGTCATATCAACTTTCAACCTTATTTCCATTTGTTGATCTTTCCTTTGGTCGGGGTCTCAGGGCTCGACAATTTTCTCCTGGCTACTTGCCCTGCAGGACAACCAGCTAAGAATTTTAACCAGTTCTACAGCAATTTCAACTCATCTTGAGTCAATTTTTACTCGTAAATACGAGTGGATGGGTGGATTTGTCAAGTCTTGGGTCTGGTTCTTGGGATGAATGAACCCATGTTCCCAACTAGTTTCAGTATAAGGAGTCCTTGTTTTGTAAATATGGTCTTAGTAATTGTCCTCTGCTCTTTGCTTTGTGTTTTAGCTTGATTAAAGGGACATACAGTACAGTGCAACCTCTCCTGAGTGGCCCTCTCTTGAGTGACAACCTACCTTCAACAACAGCATGCTTTTTCCCCACTGTACGATTTGACTATTAATTTAACCTTTCTAGAGCAGCAACCTCTCTCAACAACAACATAATTTTGCATCTCCCTAAGGGTGTTGCTTCGGAGAGGTTGCGCTGTATACCATGTATGCCTACCTGCTTGCTGGCTGGTGTTTGATGAATATTTGATTATGATTTAGATGCAGGGCTTTCATTTGACTCGTAAAACAACATTTTGACTCTTGAAATCAGTAAGCTAAAGCTTTTGATTCTTGAGAATTTGTACCAAAGGGTCAAATTTACAATAGAATTAGGACATTTTGTTGACTCTTAAGAATTATTATCAATCAAGGGTCATTTTTGACCCTCAACTTTTGACATCCAGTGAAAACCATGTGATATGTACCAGAAGAATTCCAATCAGAAACCTGGCAAAACAAAACAACATTTTTATTTCTCTTAAGTTCAACATATCACTAGCAGCCAGGGTCATTTGGCGACTTTTCCAGCTTTAACCTCAAAGGACAAGCCCAGGTGTACACCTGGGTAGAACCACCGGCCTTCAGTAAGCAAGCTGGACAGCTTCTTCTCTTGTGAAAATTGTCCGGTCTCAGATGGGATTTGATCTCACAGCAGTGAGGGTCTTGTGATTACTAGTCAGAGATCATAACCACTTGACTATGGACTCTGGCCTATTCACCAAGATACGGTCTCATTTTATTATCTAGCTGCACATGCCTTACTCCGTCAATAATGTACTTAGAAAATACATCAGACAAATTGATATCTACATTTAACAGTGTATTATAACTATATAAATATCATATGGCTGATATTTAATCCTTAATTATATGATACATGTACACGTTTATTATTACATAAGTCCACATTAAAACTGTACTCCAAATAAAAAAAAGCATGTTGCAAAAATAGTTTAAACACCTGGGGAATGTTTTGAATTACTTCCTGATGATTATAACATAATCTCACAGTAAATAAACTTCATCACATGTAAATAGAATAATGTTATTTGAGGCAGTGATAACTTTGTACTAGTTGTTTGTCTTCTTATTTGAGATAATTCTGTTACAATGGCTGTATATGCCATCATAAGTGAAGTATTCATCTATCACTACAGTGCTCACAGGTCCCTGCGGAATTTCTTCTCATTTACCTAGCTAGGTTGAATTACGTCACATTTTGTATTTTGCCGTGACTGAAGGTAAAAGGCGTTTTGTCCTAATTCAGTCTCCTGTTTATTGATTGGTGGACTGGGATGTTGTTTTTTTTGTCTTTCTCTGTTTCTTCTAGAAGCATCACTAGAACCAGTCAACTCATTTGTGTTGTGAGTTTTTAATTTACTCTCATCAGAGCACATGGTGAACTTTGTGTTATAATTCTCTTATGATGACACATTTTCATGTCGATCTTGCCTGTAACAGGAGCTACTATCTAAATGGTGATAAAGAGAGTTGTGGGTATTACTATTAGGAAAATAATTGATGTTTTTGTTGTCTTATACCATTCTTGGTGCCTTAAGATGTTGCAAAAATTTCTTTTGCAACAATAATGTCCCAGATTTCCTCTGTGTAATTTACAGCAATTGGCCCCAGGTATGAATACGCAAGTACAGATAAACCTCTCTAATCTGAACCTTTGCAATCCAGAATCCTCTCTTAACCAAACACATCATATGGTCCCAATTTTTTTATCATGTATTTAATGCTAAAAAGCCTTTGTAATCTGGTACCTTTGTATTCACAAACCCTCTCTAATTCAAACATTTTTGTCTGTCTTAACAAGTTCAGATTAGAGAGGTGCTACTGTTGTAGAAATTAATACATGCATCATTAGGTGACCAAAGACATCAGTGATGTTAATGTTATGATCACAGAACCCTAGGTGATTTCCATAGTACGTGATAAAATCCTTGTGCAACCGTTACTCTAACCTAATGTAATGTTTGACAGAAGCACTGAACAATTCATTTTTTTTCGACATGGTGAAAAACAGTTTTAGCTTTTCCACAGGATGAGTTCATCTATTTTTACTCTGATCTGGATACAAATGAACTTGAATTTTTGCCTGATTAAAGAATAAAATACTGTTCATCACACTACAACAGGATAAAAGTTTCAACAAAAATTTGATCAACAGGAAATATTTTTCCAGTTTCCAAATTTCCAGTTGAATAATTTACAGGAATCATCATGATTTTCAGCTGGATAACAGAAATGTGAAAGAAAAAGTATTTCTGTACAAATTGGTTCCATTGTTATGTCTTCTACTAAATGTCATGCTACATTAGGTATTTGAAATGCCTCTGGCCATTTAACACACTTTCTATAAGGAAGATTAGATTATTCAATGAAGGATGAAAATGTTCATGGAACTTTATTAGACTTAACATTCATTGAATTTGTTACATATGTTGGAGAATTTGCGTCCATTTCTGGTTAATGTTCTCACCACGTTGTCAGTCATTCTTGTGAATTGAAATCTTGTAGTTACTAGTTCTTTCATTCCAAGGAACTCGATTAATTCATTTCTGTATCATGTTACATTATCTCATCTTAAAGAACAGAACTTTCTCCAGACTATACTGGCTATGGAACATGTTCTGCTAAATGTCCACATGCTTTCAGAATTGTAGCTTGTTCTCATGAGTGGAATACCTTAATATCATCATGTTGGTATTGTTGTGCTGATAACTTATAAGTTAATTGTCTCACTGTGTATAAGAACCGCACTATACATACATTTGAACATTGTGGCCAAACATCTTTAACACGGGTTTCTTTAAAGCATTTATCACAAAAAAAGTGACAAATAATTGCTGTAATTTTACCCAAAATGGGGACAGTTGTTAGACATTCAATGTTCTCCTTCAGTGCGAGAAATCTTGAAACATGAGCGTGTATTATTAAGTTCTTTTGAGAGTGCATCAAGAAAATCAAGCCTAGTTAACTGTCAGAAAATTGATTGTAGGTCAAATAGTGAGTAAAATGTGTCCAATTAGTATTGTTCAATTAGTAAGCTATACCACGTGAGTGTATTGTTCAGTTAGTAAGCTGCAGCAAGTGTGTGTAGGTCAGATAGTGAATAAAATGTACCCCATTAGTATTATTCAATTAGTCAGCTGTAGCAAGTGAGTGTATTGTTCAGTTAGAAAGCTGAATGTAGTAAGAGTTGGTCAATTTGTAAGTCAGATGTGTCCAATTAGTATTGTTTTAGTACTCAGTTAGTAATGTACATATATTGAAAGTTGGTCAGTTTGTTAGACCGATGTATCTTATTAGTATTGTGCAGTTAGTAAGCTGCATATATTGAAAGTTGGTCAGTTTGTTAGACCGATGTATCTTATTAGTATTGTGCAGTTAGTAAGCTGCATATATTGAAAGTTGGTCAGTTTGTTAGACCGATGTTTCTTATTAGTATTGTTCAGTTAGTAAGCTGCATATATTGAAAGTTGGTCAGTTTGTTAGACCGATGTATCTTATTAGTATTGTGCAGTTAGTAAGCTGCATATATTGAAAGTTGGTCAGTTTGTTAGACAGATGTGTCTTACTAATATTCTTCAGTTAGTAAGCTGTACCATTTGAGAGTTGGTCAGTTTGTATGAAAAAGTCCAGGAAGAGAGTTAATACTTGAAAACTGGTTAGGTTAACTGCTCATGTTAATCATTCAAAGTATGTTAAAGACAGGCTTTAGAAAAAAAGATATTTTTCCAGTTTTTCAGCTAGGTGTTTTAATCCCTTGTACTAGTGAGGCCTAAACAAGAAAGGTTTGTTTCCAGGTACATGCGCAGACAAATATGGGTCAGTAGTGGTTTTTTTTGTTGTTATTTTTACATATCACTGTTGTGAAAATTACAATATACTCTAAGATTTTGACGCAGTAAAAACTTACTGGTTGACAGGTAAAAAATGGGTCGGTCAAGTAACTGGAAACATTTAACCATTTTTTAGGCCTGATCTACAAAGTCTTAATTGCTTATTTTATTTAAAAAGGTTGAAATTGATTTTTCACATTGTTCTTTCCTGAACTCTTCTATTATGTGTTAAAGTTAGCATTTACATACTGTACCGTCTTGAAGTCTTGAATATTATCACTTCATTGTCTATTTTTATCATTTCTGTGGGATTCCAGAATTTTTTATGAAGACGTTTTCAGGATTTGTATTTTTGTGTTAAGATTCCTTGTTGTCCATTAGGAGACTTTATAATGTTTTTTGTCCTTCTGTCTTAAGTGTTTGTAATTATGAATTATTGCCCCTTGTGTTGTGAGATTTTTGTGTGTTTAGCTTAAATATTGAGTGAAAACAGTCAAGCTTGCAAGATTTATAGATCAAGCTTTGTCTTTTACACTTTCTAGTCTGAATTACTATTTCTTGATGAGCCTTAGCAATTGTGTATTCATGTGATACTAGTGTGATCCTGGTATAGACTTTGGATGGTCATCTTGTTCATTTGTTTCCTGTCAACTGTTTCCAATGGTTGCTTGAACTAGCTGAGACTCTCATCAGTGCAAAACTGTAAATCTAGTAGTCTCTCTTTCCTCTGGGTTTAACATCGTACCAACAGCCAGGGTCAATCAGCGACTTTCAGCTTTAATGGTGGAGGAAGACACCCGGGTAGTCCCACCGACCTTCTGAAAGCTAGCTTGACAGCTAACTCATGAGTGAAATTTGTCTGGTCCCAGGTGAGATTGGAACTCATGTTGGTAACGGGTGATTACTAGTCAGAGATCATAACCACTTGACAATGGAAGCCCCTCTAATGGTCTCTAGTATGAGACTGGAATGCTTGTTTTTCTGCTTGTGTATACATTGTATAACCTTTTGCCTAATAATACCACATTTCCGCCACATCTGAAGCAGACGAGACGACTTTTGAAAACATTGTAGCAAAAGAAGCCATTGCTTTTAATGAGTAATGGCTTCTTTTGCCACATTGTTGTCCACTCAGTCAGAGAGAAATAACCCAATTTTCTTACATAAATTGATGTTTTGTATATTTGCTTTGAATTTGGAAGGGTCCAAAATATGCTTATGAGGCAAAAGGATAATCTAACATATGACCTCCTGTGTCACTTGTCTCTTATCTCTCCACTTTCTGTTCTGGAAGTTGTACGTTTGGTTGTAGAGGATTAATTGTTTGGTCATCAATTTATGTTACCATGGTTACTGCGGTTAAACCAAATTCAGTCAAAACCATATCTACCATAAATGATGCTAATAAAAGGTGTTAAAACGAACACAGAAGAGGACTAGTAATTAACCACTTCCTCCATTAATCACTGACTGGTTCTTCCTTTTCCATTAATGTTGTTACCAATATAACTGCCTCTTAAATAGCATTATAAATCTCTTTTCAGTGTCACAAAATATTAGGGCTGTTTATTGTATAATTCTGTCATTCAAGAAGCTTTCATGTTTAATTCCTACTAATTGTGTTTAGAATATAACTAATGAAGTTTTCTTCCAAATATGGTCAAAAAGCTTAAATCTGTCTGGACCTTGGCTTATATAAGCTGAATTGTTAAACCATCAGGAAATGAGTACACTGGTGGAAATTATTCTGTTAGAACATACGGTGGAACAATGAATGGATAATAAATGGACAGTGAATGGACAATTCAATTCATGGACTGCAGACATCAATGATATGTTGAGTGGAAGTTGTAGACAATGTGTTAGTGGTATATGCACGGCTGATAGGACAAGATGCTATCTATATTGCCATTATATATGGGAACTGAACAAAACGTTTCCTTTGATTATAAAAAAATTATGAATATTTTGAAATACCTCTGCTTGGATCTAGGAGGTTTCCTAATTTGAGGCTTTTTGAGAAGGTTCAAAATAACTTTATGTAAATCATTTATTTCATGTTGGTTTGATTGTAACATAAAATATTATGTTCTTACAATTCTTAGTTATGCTAATGCCCTAATATTATGATGGCTTTGTTTAGGGAGATGTGGTGTTCTGGTCAATCAGTTCATTGCTGTAATTGTTCTTGGAGTGGTAACATGTATCATATCATGGTTTGTATATTGGCTGTTAGGGATATGAAGGTCAAACATATTTCTAATTTATGTTATGACAGAATTGTTATATGAGAAATGTGTCTATGTTATGAAAAACGATATTATGTCACATTTCAGAATGTTAATACTTGACTTGCCAGTGTATAATATTATTATTATTTACGCATTTGAATTCCAAAACTATCGCGCAATCATTATGCATTAATTTAGGAGTTTCAAAGTCAAAAATACTTAATTCAAGATTATTGATGGTTATTTCTATTGAAATGCGTACTGTAACTGTTGTCAGTATGTATTGGTATCAGCCTATCTATACAGTGATACATATTGTACATGTTTTTTCCTTCTGCAGGGGCCATTTATAGGCATCTTCCCCTCAGGAAAAATCTTTAAAATCATGCAGTTTTCCCCTAAAATCAGTTTACACCAAGTTTTTTCTTCTGCTTTTTGAAAAAGTACCTTGTTACTTTTCCCCATATTTAAGTTAAAGGCCCCTTCCCCTACCTGAAAAGTGAAAAAAGCCCTTTTGTATCACATGTACATGGGTACCTTGAGACACAACCCCTAGCTTTATTGTACCTGAACCATAGAAAAGGATTTATTAAGATTGTTAAGTTGAATCTTGCCTGGTATTGAATTTTAACCAATAATATCTAGCAATTCTTACTTCTATATCTCTGAGTCTCCTTATGTAGGGAGATATATGTTACCCTACAGTGTACAGCAATCTTCAATTCAACCTGAAAGTGAAAACAAGACGTTATCACCACGAAGAACTCCCCTAAACATGATACTAATGTCTCCTTGACAAATATACATGACACATTTCCTTCTGGCTATATGAGTATACATCATAGTGTGTTTAGTTTGAATTAATAAATATTTCATGATCTTCGTATTTTTCTCCTAGGAAGATATATTCACTGATATGTGTGCTTTTCCTGAAATCAGTGTGTTGTTAATTGACTGTAATTAATGTTTTGTCTCTTGTTTTATTCTGTAACTGTGTCATATTGCCACGCTCATATCATCTACATTGTTACTGTCAATATAGACTCACTGATTGTTGTGGTGTTGTGTGGAAAGAAGTATAGATTGTATTACTATCCATTCCTGGACAATTATTCTAGAGAAGCCCCAGTGGTCAAGAGGTGGTCAAGTGGTTATGGTCTTCGACTAGTAATCGCTAGCCCTTCATCTTTTGATTGGTGGTTGATCCAAGGTGTATGCCTGGGAAGAAAAGATGAATATAGTTATCGCTTGTGTATAGGTCACACACATGTATAAGATGCTGGTTAAAACAATCGGAGGAAACCCTGGGGAAAATTTTCTTTATTTACATGAATAAACAAATAATTTTTTTATCAAAGAAAATGACCTAAATTGTTGAAAAAGTGAAAATACGCACAATATTTTGTTTGTTTTTATGTTATGTAAGTATTAAAAAAGTATGAAAATAACATATGCACTAAATTTCTAAACCTGCAAACACATATTCAAATTTTTCAACACCTTGAAGTTCTCGTAATCAGTGATATGATTGGCAGACATTTGTTGTCCATTTTCAAACTCATGTTGATGTCTAAATTCTGAAATCCTGGAAAAGTACTGTGCAGTAAGGGACTTTTAAGAAACATTATGAAAGATTTATTTCCCTTCATTTTTTTAATATACTGTAGGATAGATATTTGTCTCCAGTAAACAAATAACTTCAACTTGACCCCGATTTTGTCCCTTTTTAGTAGGGCAATAATTGGCTTGTGTTCTACCCCTATTTATAAGATGCACCTGACTCATGGACCCAATTTATAATATAAGAGCATGCTCAGTATTTATAACAAAATCTGTTCATACACACCTCTGTATCACTATCCAGCACTGTTACATCGTTTACATTGAAATAACAGTCAAACCGGTGTTGCAGCCACCTCCGGATAAAGACCACCCTGCAAATAAAGGCCATTCTTTGAAAATCTGTCGCTGATTATTTAGAACAAACCAACCTCTAAATAAAGGCCATCTGTCTTTCCCAAGGATGGTCTTTGTTCACTGGTTTGACTGTACATGTGTATACAATTGTATTATCTACTATTTGTCGAATATATTTCAACTAATGAAGTTAAAAAGCTATTTTTCAGAACTGGTTTATTCCACCTGAGATTTATTAGTAAAACCTTCAAGGTTGTACCTGGTCATTGTACAATCTGATCCCTAATGTATATAATATACATCATTTTTACTGAAGTAATCTATAAACACATAAACAATTCATTCTTATTGTAAATTTCAGATTCCGTACTGGTCCTGGTGTTGTCCCAGACCAGGTGCCAAAGACTACAGAAAATCTATTGCTCATACTGAATGGCCGGGAACCAGAGAAAGTTTTGTTTGCTCAGATGTGGCTCAAGTCTCTACAGAATCTGTCTCAACTTCAACATGTTGGTCTCATGTTGCTAGGCAATGAACAGTGCAATAATTCCTGGTTGCAGCCATTTATGCATTACAATGGTGGTTTGGTGAAGTTTGTGTTCCTTGTGTATGACAGTCCAGACATCGACAACGTTCATTTCTTCCAATGGCCTCTAGGAGTTGCCACGTACGTCTTGTAAAATTCGTAATTAATTCCGACTGATCCAATTAATTTTTGAATTAAAGGTGCTGTTTTGATGCTCATAATGGAATTTGCACCGAGGTTTTATGATTGAAGACTAACTTTTTGCAATATCTTGAAATTGTTACTCGTTCTTTATCATATAAAATGGGAATGGAATTTCGCCAGCCTTGAATGAAAGTTAATTTGTTTGCGAAACATCAATTCTAGGATGTCAATTTACTCTCATGTGTGCTTTTTTAGCGCTGGAGGTCTAATTTTAAGAGAGAGATGAATTATTATGTGTTTGTTGCAGAGTCTCCGATAAATTTATCAAGTTATCTAAGTGCGTTATGAAATTAAGAATTCAAAATGTCCTGTTAAAACTGAAAACTGCAAAAATAATGATCTTCAATTGTTTTCTGGAACAAAATGAAACCATGTGTTATGCACATTGATTAATTGCCTTATGCTTACTAAAGTAGCTTGATCGCTTGTTTTGAATTGAATGTCTGGCCAACCTGACAATGACTTGCGGAGAACAAGGTTTGTACTGGTACAGAATCCAGGAAAATTGGTCAGGTTGACAGCCTGTAGGTATATAACTGAAGTGCTTTGAAAACAGGCATAAAGCCTAAGAAGAATGCTCCCCAAAAATCCCAATTTCCGAAGTTTAATGCTTGTGTAAACTAGAATCATTGTATAAAAATAAAAAGCGTGTCTATGAAAATTTGACAAAAATGCTTATTTTCCTCCATATGTGGAGAAGTTGCCGATTCCTTGTGGAAGGTAAGTTAGTACTGGTTAGTATACATTCCAGGAAAACTGGTTAGGTGAACCAGCTGCCATACATAAATTGTTGAAAAACTTAGTGAAAAAATAAGCATGAAGCTTTAATCTATTATTTGTTTGTATCCTTATTGCCCATTAATGGATTGTTTAAAAAATATGTTTCTTCATTGGACTTAGAGAAAACCTATACATTTTTGCTCTGTGATATCAATTATCTGCAGAAAAAACTGTTATTTCTCTTGAATTGATAAATAATTGTATGATAACTGCCAGAGCACACAGACATGATAGGAAAATATCTGATAATTATTATATAAATACATAGTTAAGTTTCCCAGATTTTTCCAGAACATCTGTTTTTTTCCCAGGTTCGTATCCAACTGGTTTTCATTGTTTCCACAGCACTGAGGTTAAGATTTCCGTTTTTTTTTTAAATTTTCAACTTTCACCCATGTAAATATAAATGATATACTTGTAGACAAACTGTAGAATTACTATGGAGATATATTTCTATAAACTGATTAAACACTTTAATCTCCCACAGCAAGAACATTGAATAGACAAAACATACATTTGTCATGATGTTTGCTATTTAATCTCATGCTATTGAGGTGATCTCACATTATCACATGATTTCTTGATGTTATGTAATTAGGCCTGAATTCTGGTGAGAAACACTGGTCATTATTATTTTATAAACCTCTACCACAACTCATATAAATTGAATAAATTCAAACTATACTAAGAAACAGTAACTTATGGACAGATGAATCCAGTATTTTACGCCAAAGCTTGAAGAACCATATGTTACCTGAATTTAATGTATTATGCAACAGGTCTCTGTGCCGATAAATACATCATTTGTTACACTGATATATTGATACAGCTGTTGAATAGATTTCATAATTACTTTAAAGTACTTCAATCATTTTGCTTATAAAAAATCATTTCAGTAATGAGTATTGTGAGCTCAGTGATATTAACTGCTTAGTGTGCAAAAGTTGCCATTTATACACATGGCTATTAAAACAATAATATCTTAATACTGAGGTGAACAGGTAGGAACAATATTAATGGTCTTCAATTCAACAATTTCATGAAAATAAAGCTGTAATAGTTAATACACAAAACTTGCATTATATATACATGTCAGTTGCTTTATTTTTAAGAAATAGCTAAATAAAAGGCCATTACCATATACAGTCAAACCTGTGAACAAACGTCTCCCTTGGGGAAGACAAAATATGGCCTTTATTGACAGATGGCCTTTATTCAAAGGTCGGTTTGTTCTAAATAACAAGTGATGTTTCTTCAAAGAATGGCCTTTATTCACAGGGTAGTCTTTATTTGGAGGTGGCCAAAAACACAGGTTTGACTGTAATTTCAATGATATTTTAATGATACCATTAAATTGGTCACAATGATCTGGTTGAAAAATAACTTCTGATTTGTGTCAGTTTTGAAAAAAAAATGGACTGGTACAACATGGTTGAATGTATGTTAAATAAAACAATGTTACATTCTTGTAATTATTTACTGAGTCTAAATGTTGTTATGAATCTATGATTTTTTGTATTTCAGTTACCGCGGGTTCCCTAAAGTAGACAGCTCCAAGTTACCGGTACATATACGACGACCATATGCTTGTAATTTCCTAGGGACTATTTACAAAAATTCTTCAAGAGAAAATCTTATGAAAATTTTAGAAGGGGATTTCTTCAGAGAAAAATGTTTTACTAAGGGCAGAAAAGAGTAAGTATAATCTTGTTTTTCTGTTAAAATCTGCTATGTGTATGTATGTCCTAATGACATTACAAGCCTTTTATAGTTTTCTTATGAAATCACATGCTAAGTTTTCACGATATTATTATCAATTGACCAGAAAATTATTTTCAATTATATCAGATTTCAGTTGAGTGGGTATCGTGAATATAGAAGTCTTGTTATGAAGATGTTGAAACTTTGGGGTCAATTTTTTCAGTATCAAACGTATTACAGATTAAGGCATTCTTACTGTGTTTAATGTCTGTTTGTCAACTGTTTGTCCATTCTGTGTGTCTGATTAACTGTTTTTGCATAAACTGTATGAGGGTTGAATATTTATATAACTTTAGGATTTTGTTATACCAATACATTTCTAAATTCTATTTCTTGTGATATTTTTGTACAATAACATGTTTTTCGTGTAGTTTTCCTGAGAACTAGTATTTTATCAAATGTGTCAGTGAACAAGGGAAGTAACTGTATTGTCATACTTTCTCTGATAATCAAACAGTAACGTCCCTTCCAAACCAGAATCCTGTTACCGAGAACTATTACATGCAAATCAGTAAAATATCACATAGCGACCACCTCAATTTTACGACAGTCTTGTTATAATGACCACCAATTTTCAGATGGGCTTTCTATAACTCCCCTATAATTCAACTTGATAATGAGACCATCTTAAGACCGATTTTTCAGGTCCCAAATGTAGTCTCAATATTAGGATTTTACTGTATATTCATTGATTTCTCTTCTTTATATTATAATGTGATATTGCTGAAACCCTGCTTTGATGCAATCTTTCAGATGGTTACCATTGGAGACAACCAACACAAGAGAAGATTTCATACAAGCATTATCCCAGAGTGATCTCACGTTAAATCCGGTCGGACAGAACACAGAGTGTTATAGAATATATGAAGCTATAGCGTACGGTTCCATTCCAGTCATTGAGGATGTGATGACCCCTGGGCATTGTGGGAAATCCAAAGTTTCCGATTTATTTCCATTACGTCTGCTCAAAGAAAATAACGCGCCAGTTTTTTATGTAAAGGACTGGAAAGAATTGACTAATATTCTTGAAAATGAAAAGATTCTCAGACATAGTGATAAAGTCAAGAGAAGACGTGATATTCTTTTATGGTATGAAAGTTTTAAATCAAAAATGAGACAACGATTGATTGAAGTTGTTAGTAAACAATTTTTTGGTGTAAAAAGATAATGACAGATTTTATTTTTAGATATATTTTCTAAATATTCATAAATCTAAATGAAATGTTGTTATTGTTAAAATTGTTATCTTCGCTCTTTAATGTCTGTTGTCTTCTGGACTGACAATGACATTATTGTTGTGTTCACTTATATAAACAAGTCATGAACTATGGTAATATTCCAACTTAATTTATTCACTATAAATCTTGAAGTTGCCTGTTTTGTGTTGTAAATCAATTTTTAATCTAATTGTTAGTTCTGTATTACAGTGAGGCATGAAAATATGTAGTTGTATGTATTGTCAATCTTGTGTTTGCAGCCACCTCCAAATAAAGACCACTTTGTGAATAAAGGCCATTCTTCAAAAACCATCATCGATTGTTTGGAACAAACTGACCTCCAAATAAAGGTCTCTCTGTGAATAAGGGCCATTCTTTGAAAACTGTCATTGATTATTTAGAACAAACTAACCTCTGAATAATAACCGTCTGGCAGTAATGGCCTCATTTTGTCTTTCCCAAGGATGGCCTTTGTCCACAGGTTTGACTGTATATACCTTCATACAACATTAATATTATGTACAACATAGTGTCTGTGTATATTGTTGTTAAATATACCTCAGGTGATAATCTGTGAAATTATTCATTCACCAAACATGATGCATTATGTTAATGTTACTGATTGTGTATGACTGAATATTTATAAGAAACACAGAACACCGTTTATCTAGAATGGAATTCAACCTGCTTGTTAAGTGCATGTGGTGAGATAGAGAGAGCATGGCTCTTTGTTTGTATTCCATTTTGTCACATCACATAATGAACAATGGAACTAACTAGAGTCCAAAGTCTCTGCTCATATCTCATATTTTGTGTTTTATATTTTCTCAATTAGTTGTGATATGATTATACAACTTTTTTATACAGTTTTCTGTATGCTAGTTTATTCATCTCAACATATTATTCGTACTTTACATAATATGGCCAACAAAGTATTGATATGAAATAAGTTGAGAACCAAAAATGAGATTTGAGCATGGAGAAGACTGATCTCAAGATATATTATTTTGTACCTTGTGCTCCCAGTTACCCTGTTTCTATCATCCGATTGGCCATTGCCAACTTCTTCACATAATTTGTGATTTAATATTCAGCCAGCTCTCTTTGACCCAAGACATGTGTTTCACCAAGCTCTCTTTGACCTCCAATCATGTGCTTCAGGCAGCTCTCTTTGACCTCCAAACATGTGCTTCAGCCAAACATGTGTTTTAGCCAAACATGTTCTTCAGTCAAACAGATACTTCAATCAAACATGTGTTTAAGCCAAACATGTTCTTCAGTCAAACAGATACTTCAATCAAACATGTGTTTTAGCCAAACATGTTCTTCAGCCAAACAGATACTTCAATCAGGCATGTGTTTTAGCCAAACATGTTCTTCAGTCAAACAGATACTTCAATCAAGCATGTGTTTTAGCCAAACATGTTCTTCAGTCAAACAGATACTTCAGTCAAACAGATACTTCAGCCAAATGCATGCTTCAGACAGCCTTCTGTGACTCCCAAACATGTGTTTCACCAAGCTGTCTTTGACCTCCAAACATGTAGCTTATATTAACCTAAATTTCTAATGTTTTGATGTCAATAACTTCATGTGGTTTTAGATTTCTGAGTGCTAATTTTTCTCAGTTTTATGTATTGGAGATAAGATTGTGTTTGTAAATGATATTTGCTCATTCTGTTGTTATTTAATCAAGTAATTTAAGCGTAAAAGTCATGCAATCTGTTTTACTTTCATGTTTGACTGTTTGTATTAATCTTGCCTTAAATTTACCCAAGGGTGCAAGTTTTCTGGTGTATACTGGATTTCCGATTTTTGAAGGGCTCTGAGGATCATTTTTCCGGATCATCAAAATCGGTTGAGCATTCTCGCATGAAGACTTCCAGCAATATTTTCAGGTTTTTAGAGATTTTCTACACGCACCCATGATTTGTACTCGTAGACAGATGTATTATATTCTTATCCTTGAACTGATGGATCTTTCCCTGTATTTATCTTTGAAGTTCTGATCTGTGTTCATGATGGCTGAATCTGGACCATTGCCAAAATTGTTCTTAAAATTAAATGTGTTGTAGTTTCGCTGCATTAAACTGACAGTTTGTTTCATTTTCATGGCAGAATTTATTCAAATGTTAAAACACTGCATTAAACATTTTGCTGTCAATATTTCATGATGTTTACAAGCATTTCTGAAAATATAAGCCAATTTTAGGGCAGTAACTCTGATGTTACATGAAGCAATTCAGAAATGTAAGAGTAACCTCCCCTGAATTGTGAAAATTTATTTGTTGTAATGAAGGTTTGGTTTGAACACAAAGCTGAACTAGATATTGTTTATTAAATAAATCAGCATTGTTTTGTCACTATATCTCAACTTATTTCTTGATGCACAAAAATTAGAAGCTAATTTATTTTTTTTAGTTATATATTATTGCCTATTTTTTAATAGTTATTTAAAACACTACATAATTAGCTTAAGAAGTTTATGTAGTACTCTATACTTTTTTTTTTTTTTTTTTTTTTTGGTATGAGGGTAAATACATGTAATACATGTCATGTATGTACAAAGTCTTATTCATGACTGTGTGTAATGTGCTATATTTGATTACAATCAAACCAGTTGTTTTTATTACATTTGATTATAGACCACCAATGTCTTAGCATGAGTGGTGGTTGGATATTATTATAAATATTTGTAGTTTATTTCACCATCTTGTTTAGATCTTCTTGGTACAGATTACATTTTTGTTCCGCCAAAGGTGGTCTTTGCATATGAGTCAATTTGTTTTTCTCTGGGGATTAATTTCGCATCAACAGCCAGAGTCATTTTGTGACTTCCTGGCTTTTAAACTGGAGGAAAACCCCTGACATAGACCTGGGTAGAACCACTGACCTTCTGTAAACTAGCCGGAAACTTCCTCATATGTGAACTGTTGTCCTGGATGAGATTCGAACTCACAGCGGTGAGGGGGCTAGTGATTATTAATCAGAGACTGTGACAACTCAACCTTGGAAGTTCCACTAATTTGTTTTTAATGTGAAGGAAAATAATATTGTGTCACCAAAATATGTAACGCTTCTGCTATTTTGATGTTAACATATTGTGGGAGATCCCAAGTTTGATGGATACAAACTTTTTGTATTTTTGTTGACCACCTTGCTATACTCAAAATATCATTTACACATTTGAACAGATTTTTCCTACTTAACATCATTATACAAACATAGAGTATCATAAATACGCATAATTACAACATAATGAACTTAATTCAAAAATGCACCTATAATTGCATTTTTGTCACTATCCTAAAATTCTTTTGCTAAACTGGCCCCTGTTTGCCTAGAAATGACTTACGGAGTTGTTCTTTGGCAATTTTAATTTTCATTGTTCATATTGTTGGCTGCCACAACTCTAGAATTTGCAATGTAAAGGTCCGAAGAATAAAAAAATATTTTTCATTCAAACGCATGCTGATTAGGTGGGAGATGTAATATTCTTAGACTTTTTAACTGCAAGAATGTGTGCAATCAATGATGTCATCAAAGATATTGGTTTACAAGACTAACAGCATTTTGAGTTATCTTTATAATCAGGGACACTGCATTAAATGTGAAAATGTACATCAGTTAGAGAAACTTGTTGTCATGGTGAAGAGATCAAATGATTTCTTGTAGAGAAAGCTTTTTGTTGTAAGACTGTTGTAGAAGACTTAAAATCTTACCAAATTTAAATACACTATCTGTCTATATGAATGTAACTTATCCAACATCAGGCCCCAAAGTTATAAAAACCTAGAACAGTCTCCACGCTCAAATCGCAATTCCATTCTCATATTATTATGGTTGAAATGATAGAGTCAATTAATGTTTGAATATATATTCAGGTCAATTATACAGTTATTATAATGTATCAACAATTTCATTGTTTTCTGACCTTATTTAATTTAAAAACATTAAAAGACAAAATACGAGACTTGAGTGTGAAGACTGATCTCAAGTTTTATAACCTTGAACCCAGAAATGTTTTGGAACATTCTGTTGTTATTGCATAATATTAATCTGTAGACATACTTTATGGTTTCTTGATATAGAATTATCTTATTGTGTGTTTGGTAGACCATGATTTTATGTTTAATTAAGATCTAGTTGCACATGCGCATGGAAATATGGTGAAGGTGTTTATAGTACCTGTTTATTAGAGCAGTAATAGATCTGTATGTGATTTGTACATATTTGGATATGGTTGTATGAAAATATTGTAGGAGATGTTATAAAAGATGGTTGAATGGATTCTTTGGGGCAGTCTAAAAATTATGACAACATTGTTAAGATGGAAATAGAATTGTAAGAACTGTTTTCTGTAGTATCAAGACAAGACTGTAGTAGTTTTATCTCTTATATATTATGTTTGAGCTGATTGGATGTAATAAAACCCTCCTTTAGTTACATTCTTTCTGATTGGTCAAATAGATTATTGATATTGTGTTCACTGATTGGTTGAATATTAACACATCCTTGTCACTGATTGGTTAACATTGTCTTACTTATAATTACAATACAATCTGATTGGGTGACATAGACACACCTCCAGAATCTAGATTCATAATATACACTTTTATCAATTCTTCTGAATAGATGTTTGTAACAAAATGAAATTTACTAAAAAAATTACTGCTTCATTCCACTTTTTGTTAATTTTATGTGTGTATGAATTATTCAAAATTAGTTTGTTGGAATTTTGTGTATACAGTCAAACCTGTGACCAAAGGCCGCCTTTGGGAAAGACAAAATGTGGCCTTTATTGACAGATGACCTTTATTCAGTCACTTTGTTTTAAATAATCAGTGACAGTTTATCAAAGAATGGCCTTTATTCACATGGTGGTTTTTATTAGGAGGTGACCGCAAACACAGGCTTGACTGTATACAACCGAAGTTTAAGTTATGTTTCTTCTTATGGTGTTAGTTACAATGTTAGTTATCTGTTGATGTTACAAATGTTTATCTGGATGTAGGTTATGTTATGTTGTTATTATGAACATGGGTAAATTTATCATATCAGTACTTGATAATAAAACAGTTGACAAATATTTCATTGTTATCTTTTTTAAAATCTAACATCGAAATGAAATGGGTGCATACATTCCATTCAAATTGTAGCGTTGTGTAAAGTTCAGTAAATGCACTCTTTTCATATTTAGTTAAGTCACAAATAAGATATCATTTCATTTTGTATATATCATGTAAGTTGTGTATATCTACAATTATGTAAGCCTTATAAACGTGCATATGTTAACAATGAATTCATAAGCCAGTGCAGTAAAATTATGTGAAGACAGTTACAAAATACGTCCGTACCAATGTACTTGAATATTAGTACTTAATTAAAGTATACAAATACTTGCATGTGTTCAAGCCATGGTTACCACAGAGTAGGCCAGTTTACGCCATGAAAACTTGTTTACACCAAAGCTTATGTGTGTCTTTGAAATGGAAACATGTTTACACCAAAGCCAAGTCGTGTCTTTGAAATGGAAACATGTTTACACCAAAGCCAAGATGTGTCTTTGAAATGGAAACATGTTTACACCAAAGCCAAGATGTGTCTTTGAAATGGAAACATGTTAACACCAAAGCCAAGATGTGTCTTTGAAATAGAAACATGTTAACACCAAAGCCAAGATGTGTCTTTGAAATAGAAACATGTTAACACCAAAGCCAAGATGTGTCTTTGAAATGGGAACATGTTAACACCAAAGCCAAGATGTGTCTTTGAAATGGAAACATGTTTACACCAAAGCCAAGTCGTGTCTTTGAAATGGAAACATGTTTACACCAAAGTCAAGTCGTGTCTTTGAAATGGAAACATGTTTACACCAAAGCCAAGTCGTGTCTTTGAAATGGAAACATGTTTACACCAACGCCTAGGCATATCTGTGCAATAGAAACTAGACGAACATTCAATACATACACTGTCTGTGTGATGATTAAGTCATGGCGTATATGCCACTAAACCAAGTTCTTTTTATATGTTCACGTCGGAAACATGAAAGTAAAAAAATACATTAATACCGATTTTAATTACTCGTCGTGGTTTCGGATTTAACCAATATCTTATCTTGGAACTATTCCAAACTGCGTATTAAATATGAAAATAGAAATCGCCTTCTGACCTAAAATCTCAGCTTTCTGAAGAAAACCATGTCTTTTCTCATCGATTTATTTCCTGCAAAAAAATATTCAATAATTACAAAATTAATGTGAAATTCGTCGAGGTAGATTGGAATCAAAGCCAAGATACTACTGGGAATGATTTGAAATCGATTGCATTCTACCTCTTGATAAGTGAAATCTGATTCCAATCTACCGTATGATCTTATGAAACCTGGGGAATCTATTACACTTGATCAGATATAATGTCACTATATGTGACAAGATGCTTGTTTTCAACTCAGACTGGTATAGTCGTTAACATTTGTTTTTTGGGCAATTTAAATGTTTTAGAACTTTTGAATGTACAGTATGCATAGTAACATCCTACTCGATTTCGGAACACCGCGGCTGATTCCGTTTCTCCATTTTTGACGTAGTCGACCAAGGTGTTCCGAATGATCCCATTGTTATTACATCAAAAAGAACTACAAACACAGGCATAATGATGTTTTTATTCAACCGATCAATCTGAATATTGTATCTTTGTTTTATTTAATAAAATCACAGTTCGGAGAGGCTCCGGGTGTCACTATTTATATGGAATATATTAATACGCAAGTATATCAGATATCACAGAAATAAATCAGCGACTTAGTCCTAGTAATTCTATTGTTCTAGTTTTCCATCGCCAGTTTTCATCAATTTTTCATGTACCGGCAGGCAATTAATCTAACCAGTTCCAGGATTCTATACTAGCACGTGTATTTACCTTGTTCTCCGCTCGTAACTGCGAACCCTGCTTTAACTTCTAACACCTCCATATGAATGATAAGCGGTTGAGGACATGTGATACGATTCTTTACGAAAGCTTATATATAAATATATATATATACACTCCTATTATAAGCACATATATAAGACGTATCTTCATTGCTGAGTGTTTATATGTAAACTGTCGCGTTTTTAAGTTAAATAATAAAATTCACGAATAACAAACAACAAACTTGTGAAATCTTCGAAATAGACCACAGGTAAAACTCAAAATTAATTTTCTAAAAATTATTATCAAAACATAACTTTAACACTTCTTTGATCACGGACTCTACTCATTGGTCATATAGACCCGTACACATATTTAATTTCAAAGGCATGATCGATGTTTCTCTGCGTGTGTTGGTCATTTTTCGAATAGCACAATGGTACATGTATATGTATCGCTAAACTACCCAGTACACTTCATGAATTCGTCCATAGATGAGTGCATATAATTATGATGAAATATACAATTAGCATCAGACGAGTGTAGATAAATGTAATTGATAAATGTTGGTATCTTTTGGCCGAATTTGACAAGTGTAGTAAATTACATCAAGTACAGGATAATCACTCAGACTTATTACATTTACATATTTCATGCAGTCAGACAGAAAGTTCTATACATCTAACACTGGGCTCTACGGAATCGCCTTCTGTTTGTTCCACGCCGATGTATCTTCGTTCTGAGAACCACTGACGTACTCTACCAAACATGGATGATCGTAGAGGACTTCCGAATAGTAGGCACGTGAGCGGACATATAGCCACGTGCGAGTAACTCAACATTGTTGCCCAAAGAATGAAATTCGGCGTTAAGAAGTTAGTTTCACTGAAAACTTGTACGAACACTTGAAACAAATATAGAAACCAAAGAATGATAAATGTAACACTGTAAATGAAAAACAATCTGGTCACGTGTTCATTTTTTATAACACGTAGATTCACTACCCGACCAAAGTTCTGCTGAATCTGTCTTGCCGTTGCGGCATAGGGGTTGGGAGGCCCACCAGCAAAGCCATTCAAAAGATTTATCAGAGCTTGTCCATTTGCTCCTGGACCAAAGAATGCCCAATCACTACTCCTCGCAGGTTCATGATACAGTGGCGCCATCTTGCGATGTGAACGCATAAATAGCAGCAGACGACAATAGAAGAATAAAATAATCAAAATCAGGCAGACGAATGTTATTGTATATCCAAGCGTCTCATTATTTCGATACGGTGTGTGATAAAAAGTACACTGCATTTCGAAAGGAAGAAACTGGTAAGCACCCTCTTCAAAAATCGGTGGGAAGGACAGACAGAATGCAACACCCCAGCCGACAACAATTATGGCGAGGTTAACGAGTCCGTGCGAGCATTTACTGTAGAATCTTGCTGCTGTCACTGATAAATAACGATCTATCACAACAGCTAACAATCCAATGATTGTAGATACTGTGAAGAAAGAATTCGAAAATGCCAGTACAGTACATGTATCATGTTTATATATCCACTGAAAGTTTGATAAAACCACTTCTATCACAAAAGGTAAGCAAAATATAGTTTTTGATAAATCCATTAATGCTATACAAACGAGGAAATAAAATGGTGCCCGGTGAAGTCTCTGGTCGCTTGCAATGATGTAGATTACTACAACATTAGCGATGAAGCCAACGGACACTATTGAAACAAGTAATCCTGTAAGTACAGATTTATTAAATCCGTCCGTGACAGAATGTTGAGTTGTATCTTCATGAAGTGACATACCCGCGTTATCATCACGTGTTGCATTCATAGCTTGGTTGTAGACCTACAAAGACGTGGAATATCAATCCTGTATTTCTGTATTGAACATGGTATGCGTAACTATCAAATACTGAATACGAATGCAGCTTTCCCTAGACGAATTAACAGTTTTGCTTCTAGAAATCTGAATTATACAGTAAAAACTCACAAGTAGTCAATTTGTTTCAGCCGTCTTCGAAACGACAATTATCTGCGTCAAATTTCTGTTTTCTTCTTCGTAAGCCAATCTTTAAAACATCATTAATGTTGTAAAAGAATTTCTAAATCGATGTAGCAACAATGTTTTGTCATATCTCCGTGTGGAAAATCTACAATCCCATTGATCACGCGCAATAATGTCTCGTATTCATACCAACGTTTACTATTGTCCTCTCATATTCTTCCTTGCATATTCATAAAGTTCGTCAGTCGTCAATTGGCTGGTGCTCCTAAATCTTGTATCAAAGAATATGAACAATCTATAAAGAAATACACGAGCTGAACAATAAAGTCAACAAGATAATTGTTGTTTGTACAGAATTATGACTTAGAAATCCCAGAAATAAACCAACTGTAACATTGATACATTGGAATTAACACTTCACGAATTTCCAAAATATAAACAACGGAACAACGGTAGACCAATCAGGCAATCAAACGCGGCATTTATGACGGGTTAGTGCCTCGTACACCAAAATGTATTAAGTCTTGACAAAATTTATAAGAATATATTTTTTCTACAACGTTAGTTGTGACAATTGTTTACATGTCAGGAGCAGAGTCCTTAAAGAACGCCGGCATTACACAAAATGATTTTCTTGTAGTGACATAAGGATATGAAAGCTTTTATCAGTGGCGGGAAGCAATTATGAAACATATTCTTAAGACATTTAGAGATATCTTTATTCCCAGCATGAATGCTAGTTACAATGGCAACCCATGGTTATAATGGTAATCCTTGGTTGCAATAGCAACTTCTTGTTACAATGACAACCCATGGTTACAGGGACAACCTCTTGTTATAATCGCAACCCTTTGTTATCATGAAAACCCTTTGTGACAATGGCAGCCCCTTGTTATAATGGCAACCCTTTATGGCAATGGCGAATCTTTGTTATATTGGCAACCCTTTATATATGTGGCAATGGCGAATCCTTGTTATATTGGCAACCCTTTGTGACAATGGCATTACAACGGTATTTAACTTTTGTGCGAGTTTTCGAAATTGAATTGATTCATTGTTTGGCACTAGGATTGTAGGTTTATTAGTATTTCTGTAAACAAAAAACAGATAAATTTCTAGACGCTCGACCAGCGGACCAATAGGAAACATGCATTCATAATTAAAGATGTTATCACGCAAAGAAATCGAAACTCAGACAGTATATATGTATGTTTCACATGAAACCAATAATTGTGAAATTCTTGAAACTGAAAGTTTTATATACATATAATTCAAACAAATGGTGTTGGCTTGTTATAACCGAGGATAAAGTAAAATAGTACATGTAAAATAAACTTGAAAATATATTAATATCAACTTAGATGGCATTTGCTAAAATCCAAAGCAAATTTCGATAATTATATTCAAAACTATTAATACGAGAATCGTTAAATATTCAAACATTAAATTATCATTTGCTTTGACACCTATCGTCCAGTGAAATACTAAACACTGTAAAATATTTTTATTATATAAACGTTTGATATAAGTTTTCGTATTCGACAACTCAGTCTACAACAGTCATAAATCGGCAGAATTTAGATCGGAATATTTTTATGTGGATCAGAAGTGGAAGTCCATGAATAGTACAGTTATAAAAAAAAAGCTGCTTGGGGTTACCGGGACATGATTTGCAACAATTGTCTAGAGCAACATTAGTTTCCCTATTTTTTTTATTTATGTTTTAATATTTGTAAGTACACTATGTATGAAAACATTCAGCAGGTAGTACATATTCGCAAACATATATAATTTGATTTAACATGAAAACACATTAGCCAATGTAAGAGTTATACTTTTGAAATGAGAAACAATGAAACTATTGCAACATACTTTTTAATGGTTACAGACAATACAGAATTTTGAATTTCAGTATTTATGAAAGAACAATCACTCATGTGAAAATCCAAGCTAGCCCTTAAACATCAATGTTTTTTACGTACAACAATAAATAACCGAAAGGTTAATGCCAATTTATGTTCAATTCGGTTGTATTTTGTACAATTATTAGAATATAACAGTAAGTATGCTTTTGATATTTTGTGTTTAAACAAAACCATTGCCGACAGTATTTTACTTATAAAATCCATATTTTTTTTACTGATTTCATAAATTCAAGCAGCAAATTATACAGGACAAAAGTCTGTATAAAACCCTACCAACTCATACATTATTTTTTCTTTAAATTAAATTAAGAGCATGTTATATTTTGAATAATATTTTTTCAAGTGAGACTGCATAACGCTAAAGATGGCCATTTTGGAACATGTTTCAATGTATATCTCAACAATAGGTAGTACTAGCCTCTTGAAATTTTCAGAGAAGTAAGATAGGTAAATGTCAGGCTAATCAATCTAACATCACCGCCATTTGGAAAACTGTAATTTCTAAATTCAATAAGCTGAATATATATGGAGGTTATTTGTTCAAAACCCAGACAACGCTTTTATTTTTATTTCCCGTTTGTATTTAACCGGAGATTCTACATCTGAACACATTTATCGCCCACCTGTGATCTGCAATTCAAGCATTAATCACGAACAAGCATGTAAGTACTGCTGGTATTTAACGAATCCTGGATACAAAAGTTCATATCACAATGAACGTTTATACCGTAGATACATGGATGGAACTGAATAAATTAAACAAACGACTAAGGTAAAATATAACTCGTTTATACCGTAGATACATGGACGGAACTGAATAAATTAAATAAACGACTAAGGTAAAACATAACTCGTTTATACCGTAGATACATGGACGGAACTGAATAAATTAAACAAACGACTAAGGTAAAACATAACTTGAAGTTACTTGAACTTGAAGTAAATTTTACAAACCTTTACCGTTAGTTTTAAGCCTTCGTCTGCGTTTCACAGGTCAGATACAGCGAGTCCATCACCTCCACCTTCATATCTTCATACCGTGCTAAACAATTCCCTGACGATGTCGCAATAATCGTCTCTAAAATAAAACAAACATACCTTTTTTACAGGTAATCTTTTGAAGAAATATTCCAGTTCACAAGAATTACTGATCAAGCAATTTTACCTTTCACTTTAATAACAACTTTCATCAAGCACTTAATAGAATCCCGGGAGAAATACGGAATCAATTGACGACTTACATCCTCCGTACGATCTGTCCAGCCTGGTTACGATCGCGTGATGAAAAAACTTATGTAATTCGCAATCGATCTTTTCTATTGATCGCCATTCAGTTTATATCATTATTTGCTTGGATGAATTTCAAATCTATGTCTGATATTACGCAGAAAACACATATTGTACAAATTACTTTTCCTACGGTTTCTGTTATTATCAACAAACACGTGGTACGCTGAACTTTTGAAAGGATGTCTCAGTATACGTCAGTCTTTATTGATAATGTAACACGGCAGGTTTTCATCTTTGATGTATTGGGTTTTCTTTATGAATACATTTACAATAAAACCTCAAACAGCGACCACTTCAATATTACGACCACCTTGTTATAACGACTATTTATTTTCGGACCGGCTTTCAAATAACTCCACTATAATTCAACTTGATAATGAGACTACCTCTTTATTACGACCGATTTTTCGGGTTCCAGGAGGTTTTATCATCGAGGTTGTACTGTATTTCATTATTTTCTTGTATTAATTCAAGTTAAAGCAATAGTAAGCTTATTTATTGAAAACGAATGAATAACTCCAAGATACTAGTGGTTGTCAACATACATACACCGTTGTTTTCACGTCAACATCTGTTTACTGTGACAAGATACCAGTAAATTTGAAACATTTATTTGAACGCCTGAAAAAAAAACAGAATGTCCAAAGATGCAAGTCTGTTTCTCACAAAACAAGCGTTAGAAGTCAGAATTCCTTCATCACTCAAGTTTTTTTTTTGCGAAGTAGTAAATTGCATGACTACAGTAAATAATCTTATTGTTCGTGCATTTGAGTTCAATCCGTTATTTTAAGGGATAAGAGATAAAATGGCATTTGGTCAAATGTCTTTATTAATTGTTCGTGGAGTAACGTACGCTTAACCTCCGTATGCCGAACCCCGGGGAGCAGCCTCTCCCTCATCATTCCGCTGTACCATCTACTGAATCAAAATGGGCGGAGTTATAGTGGTACGAATCGTGTGATCTTTGGGGACAGGTCTGTAGTCGTTATATTACAAAATTCACTTCTAAAACTCATTCTCATATCTTCTTGTGGCTTCTATTGTCCGGTGCCTTTTGACACAACAGAGACAGGACATTTCAATTCAAGTGAAATCAGCCAGTGAAACGGTACATGTACTTCATAACTATAACTTCTTAAAACGTTCAACATTTCGTGGCTTATTTTAGGACTCAGGGATATCAGGATTGGTCAAAACATTTGAGAAATCTTTTAAATTTTGTAGGCGACCAATTAGCCATGTTTTAGTACATGTACGATGAGCCGAGATACAAATTTACAGTAGAACACGGTTATAGTGGTTTCATGACGATCCGAAATATGAGTTCATTACATCCATATTTCAGTATATCCAGTGCATTGAAATAAAGAATGACTTAGTGGAAGGAAATAGTTATTTCATAAATCCGACATTTCGCTATAAGTAAGCCCACCATAACCGCGTCATACTGTAGATCACTGTCTTATATTTGATAAACATTTCAATGATTCTCCATGAACCTTGTTTCATTTCAACTTACGACCTTCAGCAAAAGCAAAGACATAGAAGTAAGGCCCATAATGAAATCTAATATTTATGGTGATGATAAATTATATCAGATTTAATTGCGACATTCTATAAGAAGATACAATGATTTTATTATTTTATTTCATTATGCTTTTATATCGCCATGGAACTGAGATAAAGTTTTCGCGAACGATACTTAAATCAATATATGCTTTTGTATTTTACAGCAGACGAGCGGCAAAATGACGTGAAAGGAATGTATCATTTATTCATTGTGTGTATAAATCTTACCCAAAATGTATAGAAATAACAAATGGTCATTCTTATGAATTCTCTCACTGAATCATATACTAGTAATCATATTTCCCACGTGACCAATACAATACATAAAGCATTTTGGTACAGTATTCAACTCGATCGGCATCTCGTTCTTACAGAAAAAAATGCTACATATAAATTTAGAACGTCAACATTTTTACATGTATGTTATCTCCTCCTACATATTTTCGTTTCTGACTTGTTCAATTAATGACGAAATTCGATCCAGACGACAGGATAAAGCAGACGATAAATAACGGTCTAGTACTGCAACAATATCACGCAACAATTCTGCTGAAGTATCTGCTACTTTATAAATCAAACTTCAACACATGTGATGTTTCACACGATGGTAAAAAGTAATATTTAACATTAATTCGTGTTTTGTTATTTCGATGTTATGTCGTGTATATTTCATACAAAGTAAACTAAAACCCCTGAAAACCGGAAATTTCCGGACTGGGCCAAAAGTCCGGTTTTCTAAGAATTCCAGTATTCATGGAACTATTGATCATTTTTTGAAGAGAAAAAAAATGGGGCTTGAAATATCGTCCGATTTTCAGAGAATTCCTGCTTTCAGAGAGTCTAGTTTTCAGGGGTTTTACTGTATGAAACTTTGTCACTCTCAGAACTGTGTAACTTCTAGTACTATCAAGAGAAGGACCGAACTTTTACCATAGTCCAAAGTCACAAAGCGTCATGCTAACCTATCAACTAGAAGAGGTACCGAATATTCAGTCAAAATGGGGCTTGAAATATCGTCCGATTTTCAGAGAATTCCTGCTTTCAGAGAGTCTAGTTTTCAGGGGTTTTACTGTATGAAACTTTGTCACTCTCAGAACTGTGTAACTTCTAGTACTATCAAGAGAAGGACCGAACTTTTACCATAGTCCAAAGTCACAAAGCGTCATGCTAACCTATCAACTAGAAGAGGTACCGAATATTCAGTCGTCAGGCAGGACGTTATAAATGATAAGAAACTTGATATTGTGTCTTCATAATGTCCAGAATGTTCGTATAGAGAGTTGTTCATTTAGGTACATGTCAACCATTACATCCGAAGCAATCACAAACATATGATCGTCCCTTTCTATATTTGCAGTCCCTTTTGTGAATACGTCAGTTAACGCAAGAGCGTTTTCGGAGAGTTCGCAGATTCGAGACCCAGGGAATGCTCAATGTTCTCAGAGATATTTGGACTGAATATACGATACACAACTAAGGGTGATTTGCCCTCCACCTCTAATTAACACATCACGTGAGACAGTAAGGCGTTTACATACGGAATTAAGGGGCAACAAACAAGTTTGTACTGGTGGGTAACCAGGCAGTTCTTGTTAGGTCATTTGTTTGTCGTGCTGTACAGAAATAATATGTATAAACAACATTAAACCCAACACAAATAAACAACATTAAACCCAACACAAATAAATCAAACTATTTTTGTACATCTACAGACACTTTGTCTGGTTAAAGTCTGTTTCTATGTTTGATTTAACCCCTTGCCTAATACGCATATTTTGGACTCAAAGCTAATATACAAAACCTCAATTTATTTAAGAAAATTGGGTTATTTCTCTCTGACGAAGTTGAAAACACTGTGGCAAAAGAAGCCATTACTCATTACAAACAATGGCTTCTTTTGCCACAATGTTGTCAAAATTCGTCTGTTTTTATTGTTTTAGTTGAGAGTATAACGTCGCACCAACAGTCAAGGTCATTTGGCGACTTTCCAGCATTAATAGTGGAGGAAGATCCTAAGTTTACATCTGGGTAGAACCACCGACCTTCCGTAACCTAGCTGGACATCTTTCTCAAGTGAATGTTAAATATGGTCTCAGATGGGACTCGAATTCACAGCGGTGAGAGGCTAGTGATTACAAGTCAGAGACCATAACCACTGGTCCACGGAGGCCCCTCGTCTCCAGAACAAACACATTGAAAACCAGACAACAAACATTCTTGATGAAGATTACAGATTTCTTGGATATATTTCAATTCTGAAACTGAATACTGTAAAACTTGACATAGCGACCACCTCAATATAACGACCACTTATTTTCGAACCGGCTGTCAATAATTTTCCAATAATCCAACTTGATAATGAGACCACCTCATTATAACGACCGATTTTTTCGGTTCTGAAGGTGGTCTCTTTATCGAGGTTTTACTGTACTGTATTACTTACTATAGCACTCTGATAATTATAATTTTACATTTTCGTTGGTAAAGTATGGCAACTATATATAATCAAGACGATGTCGCGGCCTTGGTCCGGTGGTTAGTGCGCTGGACTTGTAACCTGGAGATCCGGATTCGAATCCCGGTCGCGGCAAGCCATGCTCCTTTATGAAAATTTGACAAACATGTCAATTTTCATCCATCTATGGAGAAGTTACCGGCTCTTCATGGAATGGTTAATATACAGTCCAGGAAAACTGGTTAGGTGAACCGGTCGCCGTATATAACTGAAAAATTGTTGAAAAACGGCGCTAAACCCGTGACATTATGTCACATAAAAACAAAACAAACGAAATCAAGACGATCCAGTGATAAAAAGCTCAACGGAACACTGGACTCTTTACAAAATATAATGTACAAAATATTTGCATGAAATCCTTTTTATTCAATATTGCATTATTTGATCTCTTGTGAATATGATTTCAAAGTACATTGTATTTGTGAAACGTTTTAATACACTACCGGTGTGTTGAAGGTCACCCTGCGCATAGATTGAACGATAAATTGCGCGATAAATTGCACGATAAATTGACTATACATTTGATTTAAACTTTATTTTAAGCAATGAGCAATACAAAGAACACATACAAAATTTTGTGTACATAATTATGCTTCGGATTGGAAAACAAGGTCTTAGGGACACTTATATTAATTCCTTTCCTTTCTGATTTTTAAATTGTGAAATTACTTTATATGGCCAGGAGCTCATAGTGCATGAATAAATGAATGTGGAGGACTATGAAATGCTTAAAAATAAATTAGGTAATATTAAATGAGTTGCTTACAGGGATATATTAACTTTTAATAAATAAGCTAAATTAGTAGTTTCTTTGTTCATTTTAAAAAAAAGAAAAAAGGGGAAAAAATGCTCAATGGTGCGTGGACCCCTTTAGAAGGTCTGATAGCCTATCTAACAGAACGTAGTAAATCGCTTTGTCGCTATAATATATCTCTGGACGCCAGTGATTATAGACTCGTTCTCTCGGATGGAGAGCCTATCATAGCCGTTAAGAAGATTGGAAGTTGTGAGAGGACATGATAAGCCTGACAGAAATGAAGCACGAACGTCCGAATAAAGTGGACATTGAAGCATGAAATGATCAGCGGTTTCAATGCAGCCACATGCACACAGGGGTGAATCCACTAAGGATCGCCGATGGAGATCGTGATTTAGAGCGCTGCACCCGAGACGGAGGCGTGCATGAAGAACTTGACCCAAACGAGTTCCGCAATTGAATAGAAGAGAAAGAGACTTGGTCTTTTTGTTCTGTGTAAGAGCTGATTTAAATGACAATAGGGAGGGTGCAGTTTGTAGTGATGAAGATAATTGGTTCCATTGTCGTATTGTAGTAGGTAAGAAAGAATTGTTATACAATTGTGTGTTGGATCTCACATGACGTGTATGTCTTAAACTGTATCTACCATAGTGATTTTGGTTGTTATTTGGAAGCAGATTTGTTAGGTATGATGGTGTAATATTATGTTTCATTTTATAGAAAAGGATGAGTCGGTGCTGTTTACGTCTTTCTGCCAGTGTTGTCCATTGAAGATCTGATAGAAGCTTTTGGATATTACAATACTTAGTGGCACCCGTGCAGATTCGTGCAGCCTCCACTTGCACAGATTCAAGTTCATTCTTCAAGAAGTCACTACAGTTGTCCCAGACTACGTCAGAATATTCTAAAAGAGGTCGAATGAAAGAAACGTACATACGAATGAGAGCAGATCGGTTGAGAAGAAATTTGAGCGACCGTAGAGTACCGACTCGTTGCCATGCTTTTTTAAAAGTGTGTGTAATGTGAGAATCCCATTTCAAGTTAGAAGAAAATGTAAGACCGAGATGCTTATGTGAGTTTACTTCGTTGATGGTTACAGAATACATCGTAACACTAGGGTGCTGTTGCGGATTCTTCTTCCTGCTGAATATCATAGATTCAGTTTTCGATGGGTTGAAAGGAACAAGCCAGGTCTGAGACCACTGGTGGATTTTGGCTAGGTCAGAGTTCAGAATAGTTACAGCAGAAATAGGATCGTCTACAACAATGTACAAACTGGTATCATCTGCAAAAAGGCGAATGTTTGAACTGAGAGAAGAAGTTATGTCATTAATGTATGTAAGAAAGAACAAGGGTCCAAGGATGGATCCCTGAGGAACCCCAGCATTCATACCACGCCAGGAGGAGGAAGAGTTTGAATAGACAACTCGCTGTTTTCGATCAGAGAGATAAGACTTGATCAAAGAAAGTAGAGATCCAGAGATTCCCAAGGATAACAGTTTCAAAATAAGACCACGATGCCAGACCCTATCGAACGCCTTTGAAATGTCACAGAAAACAGCACGACTATACATTTGAACACTGACTGGCAAAATTTTTAATATTTCTTTACCTTTTTATCACTTACTGAGATCAATCCTTTACCTTAGTTATAACACTGTAAGAGTCACAGAAATCAACCCTTTATTTCAGAGAAGTATAATTTTCACATTGATTCTTACATAGAATATGAAATTGGAAGACTTAATTTGTGAAGTCGATAATATTGCACAGACAATTTCTACAGTTTTGCCGATCCTAGACGATATAGTACGTACTTCACTTGTACATTTGCCTAAACATTGTGTCTGTATGCGGTGCAGATTTAATACAATCAGGCCAGCCTTTAAAAAAATATTGGTTTGTAGTTTTTGTATTCAAATATCCCCCGACCCAAAAATGTTGTAAGAGATACAGTAAAACTTCGATATTGAGGCCACCCTTGGGACCCGAAAAATCGGTTTCAATAAAGAGGTGGTCTTATTATCAAGTTGAATTATACGGGAGTTATTGAAAGTTGATCCAAAATTAAATGGTTGTTATAACAAGGTGGTCGTAATATTGAGGTGGTCGCAATGTGAGGTTTTACTGTATTGACATTTTTTCGTTCTTTGTTATAGCTTTTCGTTTTCAGGACAAGCATAAAATTATATTGTTACCTAACTACACATTGTTAAAGTTGTGGGTCACGTGACCGTAAACCAACATTATCTATGGATGGCTTCAGCAATTCAGGCAATAAGTCTAATATGACACAATGTGAGATCAATCTTGTAGTCTCACAAAATATTACATTAATATGTCTGCCAGTCCATGTTTGTTCTGTGGGGTTAGACTGATGACATGCCAACATGATTTTGCTATTTTATTTTCAAATCAAAATGGATCTATTTCTGCCTGAACAATCCATTCACTGAAATTCCGACGTAAAGCGGTTTCATGAAATTACTGGACGTAATATTTGATCGATCGAATGCGAACCACATGATGTATGATTTCTCCCGGGAATACAGTTACATTTACTTAATTGACGTTGCTTAATTAATTAATATAAACATATAATTGCCTTTTGGGGTATTTTATCGGTCTAATGTCTAACAAATATATTCTATTCCGATGCATTTACGTAGAAGGTCATGCAGCTCAAATGCGTTCCTTTGTGGCTGCTTGACGAATCTTTGCTGGATAAAAAAATAACACTAGGTCGTCTTCAATTTTAAATAGCAGGACTTGAATATGATGTTATGGCATCCTGACATTAAAATTGATGGATATTGCAAGTATTTGTAAATAAACTGAGTCCAATTTCCAAATGGCCAACTTATAAATGTCGATTCTTGGAAGAAACCAAAGAAGCGAATTAATTCTTATGTTTTATTATTGTTAAAATCGACCTAAGAGATGTCGAGTATTTAAAGTGAATGTTGGATCAAATATTTAATGGTGATCTTGGTAGTCAACCAAGTGTGTTCAATGATTTTCCTCCAGTGCTATAAAATACCCGGTGGACGTTTAGAAGTTCGGCTCAGTATACAGTCTAACCTGTGTTTGAGGCCACCTCCGAATAAAGGCCACCCTGTGAATAAAGGTCATTCTTTGGAAAAACTTCACTGAATATTTTGAACCAATTGACCTCCGAGTAAAGGCCACCTGTCAATAAAGGCCACATTTTGCCTTTCCCAAGGGTGGTCTTTGTTCACAGGTTTGACTGTATACAATATACATTTGTATCAATATATTCAGTACCATTAAGTCAAAGAAGTATCACAGTATTTGTGATCACTAATGTAAAAAAATGACACTTAACGACATATTTGCATTAAGAATAAATTTGATGAAAAAGTTAATGTGTAAATTATTCGTTATCCCCCACTTTTCATCACGTCTTGAAGAACTTTAAAAATGTAGCGGTCTTCCGGATAATTCTCAATACTTCCTGCAACTGTTAACAACGCACAGTATTCTGGGATACGCTAAAATTCTGATTGAATTCCCCCAAAAACGGGTCATTGGAAACCATTCCCGTAGAAGAGTCGGGTCACAAGGGGCCGAGAAATTTCAAGTTTGCCTGATGTTTATTTCTGTACATTCAATCATTCAATTACGAGTGACGTTCTTGTATTAAACATTCATGTTTTACCCCATGCGATGTCAATCCGAAATTGGATCCAGATTTTTTTCATGGAACATTAACACCACATGACTTGGACAGAGAGGAGAGAAACATCAAAGAAAGCATATTTCAATACATGTTAGAACTAAGATACAGTAGAAACGCATTATATCGAACTCGCTGATATCGAATTCCCGCTTATATCGATATAATTATAAAGTCCCGAATATTATCCTTCTTTTTACATATCAAAAATGTACACTGATATCGAATTGCCGCTTATATCGATATAATTATAAAGTCCCGAATCTTATTTTTCTTTTTACATATCAAAAATGTACACTGATATCGAATTTCCGCTTATATCGACATAATTATAAAGTCCCGAATCTTATCCTTCTTTTTACATATAAAAAATTTACACTGATATCGAATGCCCGCTTATATTGACATTATTATTAAGTCCCGAATCTTATCTTTCTTTTTACATATCAAAAATGTACACTTATATCGAATTCGTTGGTTTCGATATTTTTGTATATCGAAGTAGATTTTCGGTCCCGAACATCGATTTTCAACGATACAATGACCATCTATGTCGAACCAACTAAATCGCCGGTTATCATGTAGACAGAAAATGTATACATAAAGAAACTTCATTATTTAATTAACAGCCATCCAAGAACGATAGCTATAGTATTTGGTGAAGTCGTTATATTTATCAAGTAGCAGGGACTGAAGCTTTCGATTCATTTGCAATAGTCGCGCGTCGGACTGCTGAGCGAGAGAACGTGGAATCGATCCTCAGTAGGGGCACATGCTCTCCGTGGCAAAATTGTCCTCCATCAATGAATAAATTCATTCACTAGGCAGATTGCTTACGGATAAATAATAGCATGTAAATTACTGGTTACAAGACTAAATTGTTAATCTGCCCGCCCCGAATATGAATGAAAACTTGTCGGCGGCGGCGTTAAACACCAACTCGAACGAACGAACGAAATACATGTGAATCAATGATACTGTTATATTAATATTTATGCAACAATTATCCGATATAAATTAGATATTCGTTTGATTAAATTCTAATTCAAAGCTGGTTCTGTTGCTGTAGGCCTACTTTTTGTAATCAGCCCCAATCACATGCATTTTCCATGGCATTTTTACATAAAGAAAATTTGTTTTAAAACTCTGCATTTAGTAGATACTGCAGTTTAGGGTTAAGACAATAAATTGTCACAACATATCATGAACCACATAAGCGTATAAGAGTCGTACGTTACAACTCAACTCTCACAACAAAACTCCACGTATGTACTGCACATACATTAGTAACTCCAAAGAAATATCTCATTTCTTTAATAACAACACGCCGAACATCATTTTAAAGATAGTTCTTGTCACAAACTGCTTGTTGTATACTATTTTCTGTAGAAGCGAAATATTACCCTGCTTGTAGGATAATTCTGCACTGAAAACGCCATTTCAATAGACGCCATTTTAAGAATCTATTTGTTTCGCGGTAATACTGCCTTAGCAGTAAGTCGGTAGCGCGTCACAAATAAAAGGCGCAGACGCATGTTATGTCACCAAGAACATTCGTGGTTAGAGACTTACGGAATCGACCGATGTGTTCCGAATGGGTCGTCATGAAAACTTTTGACCTCTTATAAGCGGCCGTGAATTGGCATATACATGTATGTATGTACGTGGTCCAACGTATAATAATCCGGACTTGACTGATGGGTCTTTCAAGTTATCCTTTATCCTAATGTGGAGTTATAAATTTAGAAAATACGATCAAATATTATAACCATATAAAAGTACATGTATCTACAATCTATATGATTATTATTATTATTATCATACACCTATAGTAGCCTACATTACGTAAGGTACGGTACAGATCTTTTCTATTCAGTAAAATGCTGGAACCACTTGTAGAACTAAATTAAAGGCAATATCTGCCGTGGTTCTTTTTATTATATATTTACGCAGACACGTTTTACATATAAACGAGACCGTCATAAATTTGGACAGTTGGGTCACAGTATCTGGGTCTCATAGCTTACTTGATTATATGATTAACATTGTAGATAATGTTTTGTTCCATTTATATCTGCTTTATAAATCAGACAATACTTTTAAGGCGTCCTAATAAATACTTTAATATAATTCACCAACATTTTGGTCTGATTCGGCAAACTCTGTTATACAATGATTAACAGCGTTATATGGACGAAACGATGTCATAAATCTAGTTACTCAGACTGTTAGGCAACGGCGAAGCGTGACTGGTTCCCATTTTACTGCAATATTTGATGAATGTTGTTCAGACCACATTTAAGCCAAAGTAGATATACGATAACATTTATGATTATCTGCTTATCAAAAGTAAATTATCATTATTTCAATAATGTTATATAAACACGGTGTCTCCAGTTTGCTGGAGAAGATACAAATACTGCAGCGGATCGAAACATTATCTGCAATAAAAGTGAGAAAACCAGACAGAGAATTATGGCGTAACTTTCTATCATTAAAGGCACAAGCGTGAACAACCAGTCTAGTCCTCCATCATTCTTGTTTAGTTTTTATTAAATCGACAGATATAGTCATCAGTAATTACGTGTCTGGAATACGGGGTTCAGTTCACTAAAAAGTCAATGTACGCGAATAATTGAATAAACCTAAAGTGTAGTATGTCTCATCGAAAGAAAAAAAGTAATTGAATAAAAACAATTTTGTGAGAATTGTATTTGGAAAACAAGAAAAAAAATAACTTGAATAATTCGTATTCTTTCGCATAAAGATGTCGATGGCACCATACTCAAGCGCGTGACTTCAGTTCATTTGTATCTGATTTATTCAATGTCTTTGTCGACGGAATTTGTATCACATACCATATTTTATCTTTCCATTTATTTCGTAGAATAATTGTCTTGTATTTATGACAGGAGATACTGCTGATTGTTGATGACTGATACACAGTTCGTTGTAAATAATAAAATCTTATTATGTCGAGCACTAATTTTCGGACTAGTTTTTAGAACTTCTTCTGAAATATGTCAGCTTGATAATGGACCACCTCAATATTAAGACCGCTTAGTTCGGTTTTCATATCGGAGTTTCACTGTACACATGGTGTTATTTACTTTCAGAAAGTGGAGTTTCATTGTAAACTTATGGTTAACAGGCCAACTACACGTCATTGGTGTAACTTCATTTTCCTAAGTAAAATATGTACAACAATGTCCAGTATGACGGTTGCATGATTAATAGGGCATGATATGATGACATGACATGATACGATGCGATACGATACATGATAAATGATATAATATTATATATGATATGATGTGATGTGATATATGATATTCTAAGTTTCTCTTATGTAAGATAGGAGAAGCCACGTTAGAGACAGTACTTACCTGTGTTTAAAACGAGTTCAAATGATAGTTGAAGTATTTTTGTAATGGATAAACGCACATAAATTATAAAGTAGCAATTTGAACAGGACAACCTCAAAAATGATGATGATGATAAGTGTGATGAATATAAGCTTAACCGGTCAGTACTTAAAGCCTAACATTCATTTAATTAACTGCATAAAATCACATCGTATCGCAAATTACATTTAAGTACATTTCTTCCACTGTGCTTATTTTCGTGCATCTATGACTGATGTTAAGAATAAATCAAGTCCGAATATATATGCTCTAAGATTTGTAAGCAGTTTATAAAATCAAACAATTTACGAAAGCATTGTACGAACGAACACGCTCGGACAAAATAACTTAAGCACATTGTACTAGTACAATGTTTGCGGTCAACTGGTGTCACGGTGGAAGTTAAAACTGAAATTAATCAGTTTAAGATTAAACATGCAGAATGAAATATTGTTAAAATCACGCACCATAGTTCAGAACGCATCTTCTACGGGGGGTTAAAATATTGATCCTTTCCCACTACGTCGAGCATATATCAGATGAGTCTGACAATATGAATATGTTATAAATAATAAGATATAATGTTTACCTTTGAATATAAATCCTTACACCGAGGTCCGGTATGTACTTCTCAGAAATGTCACACAGTTTCATGTAGACTGGTTATCTAACCAGATGGGTATAAAAACCATTCCTGCAACAGAAGCGAAACGCACATCATCTCACATGTATAAACATTCGTATATTCCTCAATAGAAAAGTAATTTATCGACTTGAAATGTTTATATATTCATTGGACCGACAGCCCGGATGATTGGAAATTAATCCTGGCACAAATATTGTTCTGTTTTCTGTAAGCCTCCCTTAAAAAGCATTGTATGGAGTCGAGTTCGTGCCATCATTGGATGTTTAAATCCTGAGCGTGAATCTTTTCTCATTCTTTTCATGAGTTAGTAATTTCTAAAGCCATGATGATGAAACAAGAATGAAAGTTTTTATAATAATAATACCCACAAAAATTGACATTTATGGTGCGTTTAACAACACTTAAACATCACTGAACGGTTAGGAAAATGGAAAGACAAAACTGCGCATCAACAAATTTATATCAACCACTTGTACAAATCCAAGATTTCGAATTATTGTCTCGGAGAATCCCTTGTACATGTATTTATAAATCTGTACAATTTTCTTATTAAAATGCCTGTGATCGATCTAAAATCGAATATTTTATTAAAATCATTATTTGTAGCATGAAAATGATGAAAGTCAGTTCTGTGAGTATCATTTTAATTTGTGACGTGTTAAATCGTTATTATAGTTCTAAACGTTTACTGTTTTCACATATTTTGTTTGATTCGTAAAATCAATTATTATTTAAACAAATTTATGCCAACTTGAATGAATGTATGAACACTTATGAGGCAAGAAAAACATATGGTTATATGATAAAAAAATAGGGTTGGTAGGCCGGAAAACTTTTAGTACTTTTTTTTTCTAAAGATTCGTCCCCAAATATTTCGTACTATGGATTCGGCGCCAAAAATAGGGTCGGTCGGGTAACCGTAAACGCGACTACTTTTTCTGGTTCTTCTAAGAAATTGTGGGTACATAGACTAAATTGAATGTATCCACACATTAGCACCAACACTACACCATACTTCAACATGTATCGTTGTTATCGTGAATAATTCAACAAGGGGCATTATTTCGTGGCGTACTCGTTTTGGACCGTTATAAAACTCCGCGGATAAAATCTACCAGATATTCAAATGACTCGTTCCTGGTTCCCGGCCTCAGTCATTCATTCCATCCCGTGTACATAAATCATATTTGTCAAAACCCAAAGAT
Source organism: Lutraria rhynchaena (assembly GCA_008271625.1). Classification (NCBI taxonomy): domain Eukaryota; kingdom Metazoa; phylum Mollusca; class Bivalvia; order Venerida; family Mactridae; genus Lutraria; species Lutraria rhynchaena. The sequence goes on from VIBL01000130.1 coordinate 1,187,415, forward strand.
ACAATGCCATTCCGTATTAAATATAGATATCGTGACAATTAAACATTGTACGGATGTGATGGCTACATATTCATTATAACATGACACATTTTTGTTACAAGTATATTGTTGTCATGAACATCTTCCACAATTAAATAACTTCATTACAAACAGACATGAGTAACTTGCCAACGATGGTATATATATATATATAATTAGCAATTTGTTCATTGCGTCCAGGCCATTGGGGGCTAGCACGTTGTAGGGATGGTGTATAATGGTGTATTAAGACTTAAAATGTATATGTATATAATTATATGTGTGTGTGTTTTTCTCGGTCTGTGTTGCCATTTTAAGCCTAAATTCACCATACCTTCAACATGCTAGTACCCTAGGGCCTAGGCCACTACAATCTCAACAGGAAATCCAGTAAACTTCTTACAACGTGAAGCTTCCATGCCTGACTTCCCTACAACATACTACAGTGCTCATTCAAAAAAGAAAAAAAAAAACGCCAGTAGGAGAATATATGTGACGAGCAAATACTTGGTAAGTTTTTGGTATTCTTTTATGTGTGATTCCAGTATGACATTATAAGTTTTTATTGTTGATATGTTCACCATCGTATACATCCACCTTCCTCCTTGTAGATTCCCCACCCACCTACACACAATTGTTATTTAACAACGGTATATACATAGGATTTTTTGTGAATATGGCTGGTTTCGTTACTGGCAACATTTCACAACACATCAGAATCTCTGCAATAAATGCATTTATCTGTCCATATTGTTTGTTAACATGGAGAAACATAATGCATTTAGGTTTGTCTTATCAGAGAAATATGATGTCAGTAAGTCATTACAAGATATGTAAATTAATCCTGTGATAAATTGTGTGTCAATATCTGTGTTTCGTGTTAGATTGAATGAGAAACATTTTGTGCAGTGTTCTCAGAAGGAATAACAAATCATAAATGTTGGGAGTGTTTGGATGTAAATTAGTTCAATGTTCAATATTTGCTGAGAAGACAAATATTAGAGTTCGTTGGTTCAAGTTTTCTGTCAAGGGAAGTAACTCAAATTATTAAAATGCAAAGCATTCTATCAGGGATTAATATATACATTGGTCCCAGATTCTATCGCATCAACTCAACAAGGTGGTTACACAATGCTACACATGTATACTGTACTAAAATAAATTTTCGTTGGGTTCGATTTTCCTTGGTTTACTAAATTGGTTATTTTATGGATATGTAAATAAGTAGATTTAAATATATGTAAGAAATTATTAACTAGAGAAACTAAATCGAAAGTTATCTTTGTCACTTGAAGTAGGTAGGTAAGAAATCTGGATATTTTTCAATGTTTTAATCATATAGAAAAATAAACATAAATGAAAATAGTACATTAAGTTAGGGTGATGAGTCTAATGTTGATGGCTAACTTTATTTGCTGATCTGTACAAATAATTTGTCCTGAATGTTCATTGACTTGGAGACACTTGGATCCTATAAGTGGATAATCTAATATACAAAAAACAACACAATGTATATTGTATGAATGAAACCCAGTTACCCAGCCAGGTCCTATGAGAAGAACTGACCTGTAAATGATAGATCATTTTTTTATGCATATTTGTGTAGAGTTCCACTATAGTCTCAAAAACATTTTGAAAAAAAAATATAAAAACAACATAAACAACAAAGTATGATGTATAATTGTTATTTCTGTATAAATATATTATTATTATTATATATTTCACTGCATAGAACTTGTAACAGAAGCTTCAAAGCACTATAATGAGTATTTATAATTCTATCAATGTAAACAAATATATCAACAATGAAAGATATAGAATTGTTCATCACAAATCGTGGAACCAAACAATATCACCAAACATTAGTGACCATGATAGTCTTGCACCACATATTAGAGTAACAGCACACTTGTTCACAATAATCTCTCATACCTGAAATATCTTTTCTGAATTCGGACAAAAAGGTTTGGGAGATCAGTCTACAGGAGTAACCACAAAATGATGAAAACGCCCCCACCCCACCCTTTCTTCCATTTTTATGAATAGGCTGGTATTAGAAATTCTGGAGCATAGTTTTTCAAACTGATCTTAATTGAAAAAATATCCAATAGTTTACTGCTATGGGCAAAGAATATGGGTAACAATCAGGTTTCAAATCATTTAATAATAGAATAGTTCCATTCCGAGATTTCAGTTAATTTTGTCTTAAGTTACCTTTGAAATGATTCACACTTCTGACATATCATTTCAATTCCAACCATAAAGGTCTCAAAGAAAGCATTCCATAGTCTTTAAAAAAATCTAATGAAAGTTTAAAAGATAAAGAACATAGAATAATCAAACCGGTAAACAAAGGCTGCCCTTGAGAAAGACAAATGTGACATTTATTGACAGATGGCCTTAATTCTGAGGTCAGTTTGTTCTAAATAATCAGGGATGTTTTTTTAAGAATGGCCTTTATTCACATGGTGGCCTTTATTCGCAGGTGGCTACAAACACAAGTTTGATTGTATTTACTTACAGGATATAAAGAGGCGATTTTGGACAAACCATATCATGTGTTTAGAAACAATAAAGACTTATTAAAACACATAGAAAATACATGATTTTTGTATCTATTAGCAAACCTATTCTTGACCAATTATTTTGGAAAGACTACAAGATCAGTGATCTATCATTTGTAGAATTTAAATACAAGTAAACATAGTTAGAAGCAACTGAACAATTTTATACATGTATTAGTAAAGATCAGGGATTTCACTAGACATCAAATGTTGAGGGTCAAAAATGACCCTTGACTGATGATAATTCAAAGAGTCAACAAAATTTCTTCTAATTTGAGCCTTTAGAGTACAAATTCTCAAGAGTGAAGAGCTTTATTTTAATGATTTCAAGAATCAATATGCTGTTTTAAGGGTCAAATGAAAGCCCTGATAATTGAGAAGAAATTAGTAATTGGAACATAGCAATAAAATTAGTAGCAGGGTTTTTTTACAACAAATAATCACACTATAACATATAGCAACTAACAAAATTTGCATATTCTAATAACAACAAGAAAACGGAACATTTCAATATAGAATAATTTTATGGAATGCTAGAATGAATGTTTGTGTAACAAGTGAGTCTCCAATAATACAGTACTATCTGTGTACTAAGTGATCGAAATAAACAGCAAAATGTGTACCACTGATGACTTAAATGAGTCGTGAATTTGTTGTCATGGAAACATGAAACAATAATACACAAAAAATGATATCAGTATGATATCAATTAACATACACATAGTAATATCAGATATACATCATGGAATATATATATTACTTGTCTTAATATAAGAAAATAATACATCAAAGGTACACAGTTCCAAAATAATGAGATAAAGAAAATGAAAATACTGCTTTTTTATTTTAATACATAATGATTTAGATGTAACCTTAGTTATATATATATATATATATATTTGTGTGAACATGAAGTGACACTCAGATACAGGTATTTTATGCCTGTTATGCTTAAAAAGTGACCATTCTGGAGTTACTAATGTGGTTAGAAGTTTTATTTTCTAGGTTTTGATCCTAGGTGGATGGAATAATTCAGTGCACAGACAATAAAAACCCAGTAAATTTAAGGTATTACATCCATAATACAGTAACTTTCTGATAAATCCCCCCAATGCTATGCAAAAAATGTTAATATTACAAAAATATTACAACCCTATTATCAGTATTTCTCTGTTGGTTACCCTAGATACTTCCAATTTATTTCCCTGATTGAGCTTTCACTGAAATGGATCTTCATTTTTCTTTGATCTTTGAAAAAATGGGATACTCCTATAGACTTCAATACAATTTCCAAGGGCCAAGAACTCAAAGGATTGTAAATCTTTATGAAAAACCTCACGGTAAATCATTTTCTATCATTTAAATCTACAAAAATTATGAACATTTCAAAAAATTATTCTCTCCATTATGAGATAATAATTCTGTATATTATGGATGTAACACCTTAAAGAATAAAAGTAGTAAAATAAGAATATCTTCAAAGAACATCAGCACCGAATACAACATAAAAACAGAGAAATATTTCGCTATTTCTATGTGGCCCTTAAAACCCTAATATCAAACTTGACCCTGATTTAATTCTTACAAACAACATAACCTCCTTTTAAACAGAGGCACTCATACACTACATAGTACTATTTTAATGTCAATAAGTTTGAGACAGAAAATAGTACAAAAGTACAAAATAAAAATATATCTAAAACCTCCCAAAACAAAACATTGTGCATTGTTAAGTATTTGATAAAAAGCATTAATTAATCAAATCACGGTTTGCTAACAATATGATGATGCACTTTAATACAGTCACACATTAATAGACTGGTGGTAATTAAACAGATATTATAAAATGGACAAAATATGTGCGATTTAAATGCAAGTCATTTATCTATCCAGCAACTAGTTCTTAATATTTCTACAACATACAACACACATAAAATGATATTTTGTATTGGGAAAATGAATCAATTGTCTTAGTAATACAGACAAAACATTATTTGATTATATTATACACAGAATTTAAACATCCGGTTTACAAAAAAAAAAAAAAAAAAAAACTGATTAGCAAAATACAATGTCTTGTTACAGGAAGGTGTAACTAGTTAATAGTTTACATGTCTTACATAGAACACATAGAGTAAATAATATATGTCTTAATAAACATAAATCAAATATTTACATCAATAACCAAATTGAGCAAGAAACATTGTATATGAGATAACATTGAGAATTAAGCAACAGTAAAAAACGAATGATTTTTTAACTTTATTATGATCAAATTTTAACAATCAATTCAGCTACAAGACCAGGAGCAAGGAGACTAAACCAGCCGGTGCAGGGTTCGACTAATTCTTACCATCAAAATTTTAACTAGTTTCATGGGTAAAAATTGAAAATTTTCAAAAAAAAACAGAAATCTTCACTCGGTCACAGAAACAATAAAAACCGGTAGGGTCCAGACTGGGATAACCGGAGGTTCTGGAAAATTCCGGAAAAACATTTAACAATGTAGTTTTACAGCAATTTCAACCTGTCCTCAGTCATTTTCTTCAAGTATTTATGAGTGGACGAGTGGATTTGTTGAGCCCGGCGGTGTTATATTGTTTACACCATGAAAATGCTCCAATTTCTGCAGTACAGAATGATTATTGAATTGAATCTCAATGTATTATACTACATAGAATTATTTCCTCAACTATAACAAACATACACTGTACACACACAGTGTCAGGTTACACCGAAACGAAACATGTAAATTATGCCCATATTAGTTTCAAGGCCAATCAATGACATACACTATCATAAAATGTAAGTAAATCACCACCCAGTAAGGAAAAAACTGGCCATTTTGTCAACTGGAATAAATCTAAAACAATATGTCACTGTTTGTTGTGTTCACAATTCTCTGACCTTAAAAATTGCAGGGGGCTGAGATGAAGTTATAAATGAATAGAATTTCATATCAGGCTGTTAAGTCTTACATTTAATATCAGGATGTTAAATCAAACTTAATTGTGCAAGGAAAATTCAAGATCTCTAAAATTACATACTTCTAACAAAAACTTTAACCATTAAACAGTTTTGACATTTAAGTGAAGGTAATGGTAATTACATGGGTGAAAGTTGAAATTTTTACAAAAAAGAAAAACGGAAACAATAAAAACCAGTAGGGATCGGACCTGGGAAAAACCGGAGCTTCCGGAAAAAAATTGACCATGTAATTACAATATAATATCAAAATTGAGACTGAAATATATCTATACCAAAAAAATACAACCTTCAATGAACGGAAGTTCTAAAACTCATAAAGAGGCAATTACAAGACAAGTAAGCCTTGTAACATCATGATATGCAACACTGTTAGTGAAATTACCTTTACAAAAACAATTAATAAATTGCTTGAGGTTCATTACTGAACTTTACAAGGAAATGCTTTACATCAGTGCCCAATTGTATAAACATTGGTCAACTTTAACCAAATGGATAATTTGGTTTACTAACTATTAAAAAATCAATTAAACATTTAAAAGGGCTGCCATTTTGGTACTAGTTACCATTTATGTTAAGATTTTACCAGCATCTTAGACTTGGATTAGATTTATTTGAGCTTTAACAAAAACAAAATTTGGTTAAACTTAAACAAAATTTTCTACAACAGCTAACCGAAAATTTAACCCATATTTTAACCAAAACTCTGATTTAACCCAGTGGTTAAAGTTAACCAATGTTTATACAATTGGGTGCTGATATTTAATTTGCCAAGATTACCATTCATGCAAAATTACGTTCCATCTTGCATTATACTGTAATTCTTTAATTTATGATTTCTCACAGTACAAGGCACTCTAAAAATTCAGAAAATATCTGAGCATTAAATAACTAAATAAATTCTCGGCAAAAAGTTAAAGGGTCAAGGTTAAAAACACTTGTTATCTGATTAAGGAAGTATTTTGAAACTTCCACATCAATACATATACACATAGTACATAGAATTTATATCAAAATAAAAATCTAATTAACAAAAATCACAGAATCTGCTAAACTCTCCCATTAGTAGCATTAGTGCTACCTCTCCGTAAACTCCAGTCTTTATCAATTTGTTTCAGATTTGATTTATGTACTCGAGTCAATTGCATGGCAACTTCAGGCGGAAGCTGCCAATATGTTTTTTCTTCGGGGCTCTGGTAGAACAGTTTTCCTCGAGTCTGGACTTCCTTGCTCTGGTGTACAGTCCAGCCAAGTGGAAGCTCGGCTAAACACCTAGGTATACCACATTCACATCTTTCACTAGATTTCAGGGTATCCTTAAGTTTCTCAGAAATATCTTCCTCAACATCACGAGGTCTAGAATACAAGAATTTATCGTAAGTGGGATCAGCATCCGCTGGAAGGGGACAAGGAGGTCGTTGCAATATTGAATCACCTGGTCTAAAGTGAGAACTTTGTGAATCTAACGTTCCCGTGCTTACTGAACCACTACTTACTGTCCGTGGACGCACGGGTAACGGTGGAGGCTCCCCACTCAGGGATGCTGATGAATTTGAATGCAAACTATTCCTACTAAAACTTTGACCACTTGCATTGTCATGGTTCGTCAGAGCATGGGCCAAATACACGTTACTGACATTTTCCAGGTTTCTCACAGGGTTACTTCTGTAGTAATTAAGAAGCTGTGAAATACTTTCGAACTTTTTCTCCACAACAAGGAAATATTTATATCCTCTGTTTGAGGCATCTTCTTCTACTAAAATATGTGTGTGGCGTACACTGCCATCAGGTACACTGAAATAAACAAATACAATGTCGTATCAAAATACTAACAACCAAACGTTAAGTTCCTACCAGCAAAATCCCAAGCACAAAAAAATATTAGGGGACATAAAACACACCTCCAAAGCAGCGTTTTCCCTAGGATTTTTCACCAATGGTCCCCGGACTCACAATGCGAGTCCCTTGGCTGAATATCACGTTAGGGACACAAGAAACCTTTATCAGAGAAATCCCTGCTCCAAAGCACAAAGAGGTATTTCAGAACCAAAAAAAAAAATTTGGGTGCTACCTTGTCCTATCTGTTTTGTTCAGATAATCAACAACCAAATCCTATTTATTCATCTGACAAAATACACCATTCATTTACACAGCTCAATAAAACACATTACACAAAGAATGGGACTTCTACACAAACCATCTTAGAATGATTTATAACAGTAATTTTACATTCTAATCTCTCTCTCTAAATATATGTATATACATACATTCAGTTACTAAACATGATATTTAAATCTCAAATCATGAATAATGTCCTCATCACACACTGCAATCAAGGACAGAATGAAGGAAGTATTTTCCAGTTTCATATTGCAGAATAACTGGTAACCACTAAACAGTTAGTATGAACACATGACATCCAATTTCATCATTCTCCAAATATTTACCAGCATTCAAACATAAAAGCATTTTTTTCCTCAATTCACAAAATAGTATTAAAAATTTAATTTTATAGCATAATTTTTTTAAGTTACACTACATTTACATACAGATGGTAATAAAAACGTTTACGTAAGAGTTATCATTTTATATCTTATCCTCATTAAAACTGAAAATTGGAAAAAGTTAAGTTCAATTTTAAACACAAATTTGCTTATACACAACAAATTAACATTCCTTTCAAAACATCATCAAATGAAAATCGGTCCAAGGTGTTAAACATCAACATCAACACATGTTTCTATGTGAAGTATCATTAGCAGCAACACCATAAAACTTTTTGAAAAATCCCCCCCCCTCAAAAAAAAATTCTCTTATCTATCTACCCATAAAGTTGATGAATTAAAACTTTGTCCAAAACATTCAATTTGAATGTAAGAAATTGAAACATTCATTTTACAAATGGAATAATGATTTATCAATCTTTAGTACTTACTGAAAATAATGGAACCAAATCTAAGATTAATAACATTTCGAATAAATCTTGCAACATCATAATGGTTTTTGACAATGATTTAAAGGTATTCAATGAAGTACGATGAAGTTTAATGAAAGTTTATAAAATAATGACAGACAAAAATTTCAATTAGCAAATTTAATGATACTTGCTTTAAGATTTTCAAGGTTCCAAGACAAATCATTTACACTTATTGAACAAAATGGACCGCAGTCACATTCACACTTAACTTGAAACTTGTAAAGGGATTATTAAAAGCAGGAAGCTTTTACTATCATTGATTTTGTGTGAACTGCGCTTAATGCCACAATTTTCCATTCGTTCATCTTATTATTTTATTATGTCTATAATTACCACACAGATTTTATGATTTTTCAACCTGACTATTACCTCATGTTATATTTTATTTCCATTATTTCATGTAACAAGGAGGATACCCACACAAGCCATATACCAGTCATCAGGGTACAACATGTTTGGTCATTGTAACGTTTTGTAAAAAAAATATGAAATATGCCACCATCATTTAGAAGCCAAATATTTGGACAGATCAACACAATTCATTAATCGTACCAAACTTGGTAAGGGTCAACAGAATCTCTAATTAAATAAAATCATCTTAACGTCTATGTATGAGACACACAAGACCATGAAATTTACAACAGAAGTTATCAGGCTTCCCGAAAGTAGATGGACCATCCGACATGTCAGGCAAATTTTGAGCAGGTCCAATAGCTTTGGCAAGAACCGGACCAGATGTTCGGCAGTCGGGCACGATTTACTGCATTCATCACCTATTTATAAAATATTCGGTCAGACAAATTTTCGTTTGGTCAGAGAGAAATTTCAACTTTGCCTGACCAAATGTCAGGCAAGTATTCCAGCAGTTTCAAGAAGCCTGAGTTATATTATATAATATCATATGTTAACCTCTTTAACATAATGTAATACATATAGTTTACCACAATATTAACTTATTTATTGTGATACATGTTGTACAGGAAACTATAGTGTATACTCTCATGACATGTTTTATATTTAATGGTAAAAGTTAGTGACACGTAAGTGCACATCATATACTTACAGTACAGATGCTGTGAGTAAATCTCTGTTCCTGTTACTTGGTCTCAGAAGGAATGAACCATGTTTGCCTTTGGCATTCTTCTTTATGTAGCGTGTTACCTAGCAACAATAAAAGTAACAAATGTACACAAATTGAACATGCAGTAATGAGTAAAAAAACTAAACAAAATATACAAAAGAATGGGTTAATATAGATTTTTTTATCACAGGGCCTTTTTCATAGGTAGGGGAAGGAGCCTTTTTTCTTAAATTTGGGGGAAAATAACACTGTACTTTCTTTGCAAGACGGGGAAGAAAAAACTTGATATAGACTGAATTTGGGGGAAAACTGCATGATTTTGAAGATTTTTCTTGAGGGAAGATGCCTATATATAACCCAAGCTACAGAAGGAAAAACCCTCTGTCAGGGGTGTAGAAATGAGCTGGAAGCAGGAAAAATCAACCAGCTATTTGAGCATTCCTATCGGCTACTTTTCTAAAACAACAGACACAACACTGAATTGAACTCCCAGACTCCCGTTCTACTTTAAGTAGCTTACTAGCTACATGAAAACATTTCTACACCTCAGCCCTATCACCATCTAAATCCAGATGGATGTACATGGTTCTGATTAGAATACAGATACATGTATACATAACAAGATTTGTAAGACATTTGGAAAGTAAAATAGCATACTCTCAATGCACTGTTATGTAATGTATGAAATAGTCAACATCAAAAGTGAGAGATGAATGAACAGGTGTACAGGTATTATGTTTGTCTGTGACGTATATAATACAGAACATACTATTGTAACAAACACATCTTTTCTGTACAAATTTGCAAGATATAAATGAGGCTTCAGTCATATTATTTTAACTGTTTAAAGGCTCATACAGGGTTTTCACTAGATGTCAAAATTTGAGGGTCAAAAATGACCCATGTCTGTTGATAATTCTAAGTGTCAACAAAATTTCCTTCTAATTTTATAGTAAATTTGACCTTTTAGTACAAATTCTCAAGAGTCAAATGCTTTATTTTACTGATTTTAAGAGTCAAAATGCAGATATAAGGGTCAAATGAAAGCCCTGCTTACAGAAGAAACAACCTCAAATAGCATTATGTACTATCAACATATAACCTTAATCATGAAATAAAGAACTGAATTGAATCAATGGTACATCATAACATACATTCTACAATCATAGTTAAGTTGCAGTTTTTCCCATTATAATAAACAAATAATGTTTACTAAAACTGCTCAAATATAATCCAAAATTTGTATACATATATGTGCAAATAACCATCACATTGAATCCAAACTAAGAAAAAAAGGTAACAAAACTCATTATCTTACAAAGTTTGTTCAATTTTCATAAGTGGTTTCGTAGATAAATCCAACTGAATCAATAGAAAGTAAGGTAAACCCAGGTACTGACTGTATATCAGGAAACACTGGCTGGCAAAGCCAACAGAAAGCTAAAAGTTTGTTATATTGTTGATTGTTATACTGTTGTTACTGGGGTAAAATCCAGAACAATATAGTTGATAGAGCAATCTTTGTGTTATTAACCCACTAGCTGCGCTAGCCAAAAGTTGGGGGCTTATGAATTTCTGCACAGTCTAGAGAACTTACTCAAAATTGTTTATTTGGGATTGCTGTGAAGTTACAGTTTGGACTATTGCTTTACGAAGATTTGTTTGGAGACTGGGAGTGTATGTTAAGTAAGACAATTATAAAAATGTAACATGTATCTTACATCATCAGTCGACTTGAAGTTTTCATGGAAGCAAAGTAATTCTCTCCATTGTTGTCGTACCTCTCTCATTCTATCAGCCATATTTCCATGTCTAACACTACATGCAGAACCAACTAAGATCTGGAAAAATGTTTTATCTTTAGATTTTCTATATCTAACAGGACCAACCAATAATAACCAATGATAAAAAATGGTAATAAAAATTAATATATTAACAGCATTAAATTTTAAAGATTGATATATAAACAAAATTAAATTTTAAACAAGTGGAACTGAAATGGTTAGACACCAAGAGAATGTTTTCATTGAGGAAACAAACACATGCTAATTTTATGATATGTAATGTATTTGTGTGAGTATGGTGTTATAAAAGGTAAATATCTTTAGTAGCATCCACACAAAACCACAACAGATTATGTAAGGTCACCCAACTTCAAAATCAAGTACAAAAGGTGCTATACTGGAGGAGAAACCAGAAATATAATGTAAGAGTACAATTATAATAAAATTTGTTATGATACGTATGCAGGGTTTTTACTAGACATCAAAAATTGAGAGTCAAAAACGACCCTTAACAGAGGAAAAGTCCACAAAATTTCATTATAATTTTATGGTAAATTTGACCCTTTGTTACAAATTCTCAAGAGTCAAATGCTTTATTTTACTGATTTCAAGAGTCAAAATGCTGTTTTAAATTTAAGGGTCAAATGAAAGCTCTACGTATGTCAAGCATTATACATTACATGATGTTTATATTATTATATAATCCATGGATGGCGGCCAATAACTATCATGTCGCCAATAGATATAGCTTACGTTTTATTTGTTAATATGCAAACTGACTGTAATTAAAATTTTGTGTCTCTTATTTTGTATGGATCAGGGCATCAATATGGCATACAAACTAATTATCAGTTGATGAGTACTTTGAAGAATATTTTAAAATAATACAGATGAAAATCAACATTGAAATATACTTAAAAACCCATAATTTCACATAACAATGATTAATTTAAGCCTTTATATTGTTTAGAATAAAATCAAAGATTCATGCCGCTAAATTTCTTCCAGTCACTTTTTAGAGAGACCTCTATGCATGGGGTTAACTAAACATTTATGATTTAATAGTGAAAAAATGAACAATTCACTTAAGATTTTGCATGCATTTTAAAATGAATGTTAGGAATGTACTTAGTTAATTCAAACATAGCCAGTAATTATTATTTACATCACACTGTTTGTTCACATAATTTGAAATAGATTGATCATAATTAGACTAAGTAAGTCAAAAACTTTGAAAAGCCTTCATAAGTGATGTTCTGACACAGACCACCCTGGCACAATTTTATCATTCAAATGGAAACAAAAAAAACTAAGAAAATCTTTTTTGTTTGTATGAATAATACCAGATATAAACACCACTGTTTACTCATAGTTTCTGTATTATGTCCATGTTATGTGTTTACAATTGACTTCCTGGCTTGGATTATTTCAAGAAAACAGTTGACAGAATGTTTGAACAATGCGGTATATGAAACAACTTACAGATATAATACTCAAATATTCTTTGTCGAATGTACCAAGTGAGCTAAACAGAACACGGCGTGAAATAAACGAGAATACTTGACGGCCAACGAAGGAAAAGTACGTTTGCTATAATTCCCGGAAGCAAATTATTTCATATGAATCGCGAAATGACAATATTTACGTAAACGATCAATTAGCGGTTATAATCGTATTTACGAAATGGAACGACATATCAACGAAACGTGTTACTGCTGTCACTGACAAAACCGAATCCGTTACAGTATTTATATACTGGATATATCTATGTAATATACATGAGTTTGGAATGAGCACATTATGCAGGGACCACTATAGAAATAAGGGTTTACCTTTTCTTGTGTCATCCCTGGTATTGATGTGCATGTCATGGTGTTTACACTCATGCTGGGTTATGTTCTGTTTCACTACACGGTGTTTTATTGCCATGTATGTACTATATGCCAAAATAAATCTTATCTTATCTTATCTTATCGTGACGTTGAGACTGCCTCACTAAATTGTGAGTAAGAATTACTGTTATAAGCTAATGAATTAGTATTTTCATCATACATGTAGCATTTTGTACATGTATACATACGTATCACACCAGATTTGAGTTTCTCCACAGACATGTCATGAGTTAAATTACCATTTGAATTACACAAACTTTTTTTTCTATTCCTAAAGATTAGGGATATGATAAAATGTTATTTACTTACACGGTCCGGAATCATTAAGAATAATTCGAACATAAAATTAGTCTTTTAAATCTTTAATGAAATATCCTTGTCATATAGAGCCCCTGGTTAAACTTCGCATGTTACAACGTTATGCTTTAACCCTTAAATCCTCCAATACTAATTTTGGTTTTGATGTAAACTGACTTTTTTATTACAGATTGCATGCTAGCTATAATTATTTGTTTTATGTATTTTAATTTTATGCATGCATATGCATAATGTAATTCATGTAAACATACGTCCAATGCCAGTGCTTATGCCGTCAGTATCAGGGACCACAATGGAAATGGCATCTTTAATCCTTTTTGTGTCATCCCGGTATTAATGAGCGTATGGTATATTACATGATATCTTATTTTATAGGTCATTTATCACAGCTTTATTTACACCAAAATAAAATTATCATTATCATATAATACTTATTATACCCATCTACTTACTGAACTGTAAACACGTATCCTCAATAAATGTCATTTTAGAACACATTGTGTTGGTCGATCTAATAAAATATATTTATATATTTTAAATACATTTACATTTAAATTGCTCTCTTCTCAAGTGTTCAGTATGCATACGTTTAGTTCCGTTATATTGTTGTAGGTTCATAGACTGTGCGTATATAATCGATTTTTACGTTCTGTTACTGTTAGTCCGAACAATGCATGTAAAAGCCATTCTTCCCTATATGTAGGAACATGGAAGATAATAACATAACTATAGTCTATATATTAATGTATCTGTCAGGCAAACGATGTCGGAAACATATGTTATTTCCTCATATATTAATCAGTCCACCATCATATGGTGTATTTCTACAGACATAACATAGATTTGGCTCCTCATAACTGAATAGATAAATACTATAAACAAAGCAATAATTTTGTTTTGTTCCTCGAGTACTGTTTACCATTGTCTGTGAAGTTCATGTTGTGTCCAATATTTATATACATAAGTACTCTATACTGAATGTATGAGATCTAGCGTTATCTTATCAGGTAACTCTTGTTCCCTAATGTATGACAACAGATTCGTCCTTGAGTAAAGAAAGGTGCATGAACTACAGTGGGATTAAACTTTTACGCTTCGTAAACATAACCTCGAATTTTGCGTTAAACGTTTACATAAAGTGACTATAGTTAATTAGTAAATTATGTCCTCACTGAAGGATATTTGTGAAGGATTACCAACTGATCCTCTTCCGGACCCGAGAGACCGGGATGAGAATGTACCTCATGCACCAGTTCGTACCCCAGACCTCACCAGAGATGAACAAAGGGTGGGTGAACAATTACTTGAATTTTTTAGAGCTAAACGAGTAGTTTGAAAATAATATTGATTGCGTTCATTCGTGATGTCTTGCAATAATTATAGACCCCAGATTTTGATGGTTAATGTGTACGAAGATGATTAAGGAGTATTAATAGTTTTAGATGAACGTGTCCTTAAAAAAGAGATGCCATACATTGTTCTCGTAAAATGCCCAAGCATATCATTTGCATTATTTGCCGAATGCATAACGCATTTAATAAGCATTCCGTTTCAATGTATCATTGCGTAGCCTAAATTCTACATTCGTGATAGAAATATGTCTACGTTCTCGATTACATGCGGAGAGATTTTCAAGTGGATTTCATTTACCAATGTAAAGTCAATGAAATCCATACATGAACATTTAATCATACATGCGTTCTAATTTTGTTTGGTTTGGTCAGAAATTGACAATTTTCAGTTGAAATAACACAAGGTGGTTAATGATTAGAGTAAGGGTCAGGTTTATATAAAAATATACAATCTAGCACACAACTTGGGATTGATTTCACGGTAAGCTTTGGACAGATAAATAACACAAATATCCGCAATGAAATTATGCTTTCCTGATAATGATAGAACGGGGGCGGGCTTCCGTGGTCGAGTGGTTATGGTCTCTGATTTGTAGTCACCAGCCTCTCACCGCTAGCTGTGATTTCAAATCCACCCGGTACAAAATTTCCCATGTGATCCTGAGAAAGCCGTCCAGGCAGCTAACGGAAGGTCAGTGGTTCTACCCAGATGTAAGCCTGGGGTCTTTCTCCACAGTTAAAGCTGGAAAAGTCCCCAAATGACGCAGACTGTTGGTGCGACGTTAAAATCCAATGAAAAACAAAAGTATAAAAATAACAATAATTATAGCTTAACAGTTTTACTGAGCAATGCTATTGAATAATCTAAATGTACACTCAACAACCCCCTTCGTTATATTTATGGTTTGATTTGAATATTATTTATAGAACAGTTGATCTCATTAAGAAGCTGCATTGTCACGCATATTGTTCATTATTTGTATTCATGTCCTTTTAACAAGTATGAGTACAAGAAAGTAACAAAGATAACATTATTGTTGTGTTCACAGAACATTGACTTGATGTTCGACCAGATAAAGCACGTACGATAACAACCTACATTTAATATATGTATAGACATTTATAAACTCTACAATATACTGCATTGTTTTTATCAAGGTCGTGTGCAAAGATTGACCGAATTAGTCTTTTACGTTCAATTGTGTATTGTGTGGAAGTCACGATTTAGAGTGAAATGATAAATGGTCGAACAGCGCATGTTACTTCACTAATTGATGTCTTGTGACCTTTGCATCAGACATTGTAATAATATTACTGCTGGTATTAAATAACAAATAAGTTAAGTTAAGCATGAGTTAAATGATTTCTTAGTTAGAATGTTTTGTTTTTATATGACTGATTGTCACTGGGGTTTAACGCCGTTTTTCAACAATTTTTCAGTTATATACGGCGACCGGTTCACCTAACCAGTTTTTCTGGACTGTATACTAACCAGTACTAACTTACCCTTCTACAAGAAGCCGGAAATTCTCCACATATAGAGGAAAATCGACAATTTTGTCATTTTTTTATAGAAGAGCATGACCTGCCGCGACAGGAATTCAAACCCGGATCGCCGGTTACAAGTCCAGTGCACTAACCACTGGACCACGACCGCGGCTTCTTAGTTAGAAATGTGACCTTACAAATTTAAGAATATTGACATATGGACGACGGACGACGGAAATGGACGGAGTCTGACGAAGATTGGTGAACAATTTTACGTTTACATTTCAGTTGGCTTTGAGGAATGCTCTGCGGTATTTCCCACAATCTGTTCATGAAACACTGGCGCCCGAGTTCGCTGACGAATTACGTAACTATGGACACATATATATGTACAGATTTAGACCATCTTTACCTATGAGGTACATTGCGTATTATAATATTCTTAGTGCGTAATACATACATGTACATTCATGTTCTGAAAATCTAAAGTTATCAAGAATCAGCGAGGATGTATAAACCTTTTTTCGCATTGAATTGATACAAATTTGGCGGCGTGTACAAAAGGGCCCTTTACATGTTTTTAGACCCACAACCAAAGCTTGTCGGTCATATGTACCATGAGTGTGTAATCGAGTTAATGTGGAGATCAAACACTTTCTCCTAATTTCAGTATCATATTAGACAAATTCGTACACACGCACGTGTCATCTCTTTTTATTTCCTAGACACTCGCATCACGTACGTGGCCTCACATTACTTAATATCAACAGGTGGCCACTCATGAATTGTCTGTTGGCATTGCTTATCAATCAGGGGTGTTTGAAGCCAGATATGTACATCTTGATAAAGGGTGCTTTCAACATAAATATATACAAAAACAAGAATTCGAAGTTGCTGAAACTACAAGTTTATCGAAACATTCTTGCAACATTTTTTGCAATGTTTTTTAGCTATTGTACGTAAAGTAAGCAAAATATTTTTGTAGATAATAATATTAAAGCACATATTTGTGTAGAATAATTTTACTTCATAGGGCATATCCAATCGATGAATACCCTGTCCGTTGTCGTCAGGCAGCAGCCATCATGCACATGATCATGAATAACCTTGATCCTCGTGTGGCACAGTTTCCTCATGAACTTGTCACTTATGGTGGAAATGGTCAAGTTTTCTCAAATTGGGCGCAGGTTAGTGGTTATCAACTGGGCCATTCTGAGACAAGAGTTTCAATTTCCCCCACTAAATTGATCGTCTGGGCAATGGTAACCTGGTTTCGTGTTTGGATTTCGTAATTGCCCCATTTGACCAATTTTGATCGAAAACACAACATAAAACACAATCCTTACACCGTACTAGTCCCCTATGATATTAGTATGTGTTGAAACAATGAAGAAAATGTCTTTTATCCTTGGGCAGTGTAGATGATTGTACAAACCATTTCCTATCCTCGATTCTTGTACATGTGAATAAATAGACGAATGTTGAATGTGAAAGATTACTAATAATAAATCATTCATGTGTTAATGATAACGATAGAAGGACTCTTTTTGTGAACACTTTCTCATGTGTTGCGTGGATACAATGTTATTGTACATATAAAGGACGATCATTGTTATAAGGTTGTAAAGTATGCTTTTTTCATGTAAGTTCGTCGCCGAGGGTTTGTTTATGAGCGGATCGCAGTAAAATGATATTCGAAGCGATTATTACGTCTTTACAATATCCAATACATACTATTATTACTATGTGGTATTAATTATAGTTTCTCTTGGTGATGAAATATCTCAGTGAGATGACAGATGAACAGACGCTTGTTCTTTACTCTGGACACCCAATGGGATTGTTTCCTAGTGCGCCTGATGCACCTAGAGCTGTCATAACAAACGGCATGGTAGGGCTACAGTATTTGCGCATTTTTTTACACCCGTAGTTGATCCTTGATGGTTTTCGTCAAAATTATTATGCAAAAAAAGAGACGTGAAAGTAATTGAAATTGAAAAGAAAACGATACACCAGATAAATGAATTTATGTGATAAATTTCTGATGAACATGAATTCGATTTAACTGAAATTGATTATTCCCATATGCATATAATAAATAAACATGGGTTTGAGGCCTATTTCTCATCGTGATATAAGAAAATATAATTACAGTCAAACTTGTGAACAAAGGCCACCCTTTTGAACGACAAAATGTGGCCAGTTTGTTCTTAATAATCAATGACGGTGTTTCAAAGAATGGCCTTTATTCACAGAGAGGTCTTCCGGCTACAAACACTTGTTTGACTGAAATAAGCGTGATATTTTGCCAATGGTCCAAATTCACGCGATATGCCAACATTAATTAACAACTGCATGTCATATAAGTAGAAATGTGTCCATAATAATGCAGAAGCGTGTTTCAATAACGTGCGAAATTTGATATAGCAATAAATATTGGGAACATGAAACTGAATATCATTTGTATGACTTAGCCATATTCTGCCAAGGTTTGAACAATACTGTATGCACTTTTTTCTCGTTCCATACATACACATGAACGAATATAATCATGGTGTTTTATAATGCATGGTATCATATGTATTATAAGCATTGGAGTGTTGTGACATAAGATTGCCTGGTAAAGTTTCTGAATTGAATGTGGCAACGTTTTTTTCGTGCAGAGATTCATCGTCTTCTCAGGCGTAAATCATCGAATGATTTATAATGCTCAATTTTTTGTGTAGTTCTTAAAAGTCAAATCAACTGTCAAAAATGAGAAATTCAATGCGTATTCATTGTAACAGGAAAATGTGTCCATTGTAGGTAATTCCAAATTATTCATCCAGAGATATGTATGAAAAGATGTTTGCATTAGGGGTTACTATGTAAGTATTTACAGAATCAATTACAAAAATATCTAAGATCTTACTTCTGTGCTTACAGTCACCATGATAAATCGTTAAATGTGGCATCTATTGAATCGTTGTTTTTCAATGCCTACAGATGCCATGATGAACATGACTTCTATAAATTCTTTTTTATTGCTTTAATTAATTGCTTTGACAAAAAGGGAACTAACTTGATTTTAGCAGTTTAAGTTTTTATCATCATAATGCCAAAAATATTAGCCTTATCTACTTTATCTTAAAATGGAGCGGACAAATTTTGGAAACCTTTAACGGTTTTTACAGATTTCCATGATGGAAAATGACTTAACGTGGAAAAGTTGATTTTAGCAGTTTAAGTTTTTATCATCATAATGCCAAAAATATTAGCCTTATCTACTTTATCTTAAAATGGAGCGGACAAATTTTGGAAACCTTTAACGGTTTTTACAGATTTCCATGATGGAAAATGACTTAACGTGGAAAAGTTGATTTTAGCAGTTTAAGTTTTTATCATCATAATGCCAAAAATATTAGCCTTATCTATTTTATCTTAAAAGCGGACAAATTTTGGAAACCTTTTACAGGTTTCCATGGTAGAAAATGACTTACCATGTAAAAGTAGAGACTATCGTTTCAGTTAAAAAGATACAAAAGTGCAGTATCAACCTAATTTAATAAGAAAAAATACACGTCACCGTTCATCATTTTCAGAAATACTTTTCTATTTTTCAACAAGGGCAACAACTCTTACAAAATTAAAAAATGTGTCGTTAAATAAATTAAAGGGTAACTATCAAAGAAATAACACTATGCTATTTTTTTATAGTTTTAGCCTTTTTTGGTAGCATTGAACAGATACGTAAAAACAGAGTACATCGTGGATATATTATACCTTAATTTCATCCACAAACACTCGGTTTCCGTGGTTTTTATACCCGTAAAGACTTTATTTCTTAATATAAATTAATCAAACAACACCAATCTGTCAAAACAAAAAATCTTCATGCCACTGCTGCGTATATATGAAAAACACAGAAGCGATATGAACATTTTTTGTTCGACAAATTTGTGTTGTTAGATGAGTTTAGATTAAAAAATGACGTCGCTACAGGTATAATGAATCTCGGAAACCGAGTGCCTATGATTTCATCCGGATGTGTAACACAGAAACTAATAAGGAAGTGAATACAAGTGTCTGTGTGATAGATATGTTTTCCTTTACCATTTTTACATAGGAACCTTTTTCACATGTCGTGTTACAAACATCGATAAATCGAAGTGAAAGGTAAAAAGAAAAATACTCTTAGTACAAACTTTTATTGCATTTGTGCACCCACTGAACTGGGTACAACATGGAAAGCTGGGACACAAAACATGTTGATCAAGGCCCCTCAAACGCTTAAAATGGAGGAACTCACAATGCATTTATAGTATCAATAGAACCAGCATTTTATTCTTATTCTAGGTATGGACAGATGACTGCTGGAAGCTTTTGTTATATTGGACCACAGGGTATTGTGCATGGGACAACGGTCTGTTTAAATACCCTTTTCTTTTGTATACATACATCTAATACATTATACAAAATCATAACTTCCAAACATTTGAATTCGGGAAATGTTTTCTGAGACAGTTTTTGCTGAGAACTAATTGTGTGTTACCAAGCGAGAACTATACTGTCGACAACTAAAGTATATTATAACTACAGTACCAAACTAGACCTGTCACTGTTTTGTGATTAAATACCCCCTCAAAATGGGGACTGGCCGCGCGACCGACCAACCAACTGGCCGACCGCCCGCCGACCCAACCAACCAACAGCCAGGGTGATTCTAGGAATTCGGGGGTATAAAAAATTCGTTTGCGGGGTTATAATCAAAGAGTACATGGTTATCCCTAAACAATATCTACTACTAATCGCCTCAGTTGAAACTTGTAGTTATATTATGAATAATATATAGAACAGTTTTGCGTGTTAAAGAGAAAGTTGAGACTTCGTTTGCGGGGTTATAAAAACTTCGTTTGCGGGGGTATAAAAACTCCGGGAGTATCCCGAAACAATTTCCCCCATAAAGCGCCTCAGTTGAATTTTATAGTAATATTAGACATAATGAACAGAAAAGTTTTGCGCGATAAATAGAAGGTTAATACAAGTATGTATTTATGCTGCTATTGGAAGCTACGGCACGAACGAAGTACGAACAATATTCAGCTAACTAATGTTTCATTTGTTTGTTTTATCTCTTTAATTACAGTTGACAGTTTTGAATGCAGCCAGAAACAAACTCGGATCAAGTAATTTGGCTGGAAAGGTAATTCAGCAATCTTGAGCTGGAGCGTTCATGTATTAATTTGTGTAGTCTGTAAATCATTTTCGATCACTCATAGAAATGGGATCCAATCTTTTTAGACATAACGTTTGCTGATATTTTGGGGAACTACGTGTAACAGCAATAATTCAGTAGTTATTTCTACATCAGGTGTTCGTGACGTCATTCAGTAGTTATTTCTACATCAGGTGTTCGTGACGTCATTCAGTAGTTATTTCTACATCAGGTGTTCGTGACGTCCGGTCTGGGTGGTATGAGCGGCGCTCAAGCTAAAGCAGCAGTGATCTGTGGATGTGTTGGTGTCATAGCTGAGGTAACTATAGCGACAAGTACATGTATATGTATTGTATGGCTAAATACTACGTTAGGCCATGAGAACTTTGACATTTCTAAGACATAGAAACATTTTATTGGACGATGATTCAACATTGATTGGTCCGTGTGGCCATTTTAAGCCTAATGCACCATTATACACCATCCCTTCAACGTGTTACCCCCCTGTGGTAAATATTGAATCACTATATAAGGTGTAAGATTTACATAGCGCTGTGTCAGTAGACATTATATGTTAATTGTTTCTCATACTGTTAGTATTATCTCTGTTGTAGGTAAGTAAGGAAGCATTGGATAAACGACACAAACAAGGTTGGGTATTAGAAGTTACGGAAGACTTGGACCAATGTATTACAATGATAAGAGAAGCTAGGCGAGAGATGAGGGCCACAAGCATCGGTTACCATGGCAATGTTGTAGATCTATGGTTGGTGGATAGTTTAATGAATCTGTAGTAATAAAATAAATAGTAAAAAACACACAAGAAGCATGTCAACAACATTTGTTTCCTAAGGCTGATGTTACTACATGTATAAAGTCCTATAATATGCTGCTACGTGCAATTTGTATGGATGACAAAACACAATCTCTCGGAAGGCTCCGTATCTAGATATTATGACGTCATATTGGAAAGCTATAAGAATTATAATTTTGATGGTATATACAAGCGCTCAACAAATTTACTTAAGACAGAACAAAGAGAAAGAACCAGAGCAATCATGAACCAAAGGTAAAACACAAACAATTCCACTTCTCCATTCCCAAGTGGTATTCAGTAAAACATCGATAATGAGACCATCTTTGGGACCGGAAACACCGGCCTTAATAATGAGGTAGTCTTATTATCAAGTTGAATTTTAAGGGTGTTATTGACAGCCGGTCCGAAAATATGTGGCCATTTTAAGAATGTGGTCGTAATATTGAGGTGGTCGCTAAGTCAGGTTTTACTGTACATGTATTTGATTAGACATTGATACATGTATGTGCGATGATTGTAGGGAAAGATTAGTTGAGGAATATGACCGCACTGGCGACCTGCTGGTTGATCTAGGCTCTGATCAAACATCTTGTCATAATCCATACCTAGGTGGATACTACCCTGCTCAGGTAGGTAAACAATCATCAGTGTAAACTATGATACCAATGCACGCAAATAGATTAATTATTCGTTTTCTTTGCTTTATAATACATGTGTACTTGTATTTTTATAGTTAACAATAAGTATCCAAAACAATGTAAATATTCCTAAAACAGTCATACACTTCTATTAACATTGTCTTACAAGTGACTAAACTGTATTGAAATTGACACTTTTTTATAAAAGTTACATATTTCGTATTTAGCAAGTAAACTCGTACAACATATCTAAAGCGTGTTATATTCTTCAGTTGACTTACGAGGAATCATTGAATGTAATGCATGAAAATCCAACCAGATTCAAGAATCTTGTTCAAGAAAGGTGAGAGCATCATTCACTGAGATGAAAATGTATTCATACATTGTTTCTAGCAATCTAATCTTGGTATGAATGAAAATTTTCAATTCTTGATTCAACTTTTTATTTAATTTCCTAAAACAATCCCTGTTTGGACTGTCTTGTTAAATGATTTCAGTGATTGTTTATTTATGTTCAACTACATGTATTATACATTCTACATTACAAAGACTATTTTATGTGTATGGTTGAAAATGTTGATATAAGTTCCATGATAAATGCACAAGAGTGAACACGTATAATAAACTTTAATTTTCATGTCCATTATCAGTGCTGTATTTTGATTAATTAGCAGGGACTCTACATTACATGTTATGTAGAGTCCCTGATTGACCATATAGCACCCGTATATTGCAGTTTGAGAAGACATATAGCTGCTGTCAATCATTTAGCAAACAAAGGATTGTATTTCTGGGATTATGGGAATGCTTTCCTTCTAGAAGCTGGTCGTGCAGGTACAAGTTATTTCAGTCCTTGTATTAGATTTGTCAAATTACCTTCTTTTTCATCTTACGTAATGCTATTTAAGCAAGTAGCCAATTTTTTACTGATTTTAGCTCGTCTGTTTTGACAAACAAGACAAGCTATTATGATTGCTGCGGCATTGTCGTTGTCATGCAAAAACTTGAATGTAGCCCATTACCCTTAAAGATATCAACTCAACACTTGGAATACTTGATTATCATGACTAAGCACAGTTGCAAGACAAGGGGCTATATTTTTGGAGCTATGCCCCTTTTTAACTTAGAATTTCTGTCAAAGCTGCTTACTAAATAGAATGATGTAAAACAGACAAGCGTGTAGGCTTCTCTGCGGAGCTCTTGTTCAATTTATAAGGCTACATTGTCCTTGCGAGTTTTTTCTGTATTTAATTATTGTTACTGTATCACTCATCAGGTGCAGATGTTGGTCAGAACACAGGGTTACATGGAACTTTTTTTCGGTATCCTAGCTACGTACAGGATATAATGGGTGACATATTTTCTCTTGGTTTTGGACCATTTAGGTTTGTGCGATTAGTTCTCCTTTCTTACAAGCTGTAATCTGATTTCAACCCATTTCTAGATGCATGTGTTTTTAAATTGACATTAGTGCTGCAAATATCACTAAATCTGATTTTAATTGTTTTGTTATCATTTTTTAAATTTCCTTTCAAATATGTGCTTGTGCTTCAAAATGTTCTGGACAGTGTAAAAGTTCTATGCAGGAATGATTCATTTAAGTTAACTGCATTCTTGTAAAAATGTTATATCATAGAAATTTTGTATTGATGTGGCATGTATGCGTTACTTATACAGATGGGTCTGCACAAGCTCTGACCCCAAAGACCTTGACACTACAGATGAAATAGCAACAACAGTATTGGAAGATATAATCAATAAAGGAGGTACTGATTACAATTCATTCATTCATTCATTCATTCATTCATTCATTCATTCATTCATTCATTCATTCATTCATTCATTCATATATCCATTAATTTGTTTGTTTATTTTGTTTGTTCTTTCATTCATTTAAAGAAATCCTCAGAACCATATTGCTACTGAATTTGAAATCAGAATCATTATTTTCAGGACTTGTATATTACTTGTAGGCGCATTACGACTCCATCAAAGTTTGCAGTAAATTAGCTACATTATTACATTAATAAAAAGTTCACTAATAACATACTTGTAGGAGAATATGCAGGGTATGATTTACATCAGTGTCAATGTTTTACATTTTAGTCAAGGACAATGTTAAACAACAGTACAATGATAACATAAGATGGATAAAAGAAGCTTCAAAAAATAAAATGGTACAAAACTTTTGATTAACATTGATTATTGACAACAAACATGTTTTAAAAAAGTGTAACACTTAATTGCTTTTTACCCCTAAGTGAATAACCTTACTGCACAAATAAATAAATGGGCCATAAATGGAGTAATTCAGAAACAATGCTAGTGAGTTATGTTCAATCATAATTCGAATATCAAACTAAGACGTTTCACACTAAGACTTAGCATTATGAAATAAAAACAAATATGATGGATAAAATCACAATCATGGATTTAAGTGGAGGGGGAGCCAGCGTGCACCCCCTCTAAACTCTGTCAAGCATAAGTAAAAAGTATCATTTATGTCCATATTTTGCCTAAACATCTAGACTTTATGCCTCCCCCCCTAATAAAAATCCTGTATCCGCCCCTGAATCATGAAGACTAGCACTCATGATTTAGCTAACAATTCTCCATCATAGTTATAATATCATCTGTTCAGTGTTCAAAGGTCCAAAACCCAGCCAATATTGATTGACAGGGTGAATTTATGAAGGACATGGAACATACCAGACAGTATAATTCATGAAATTATTTATACTCGTTAGGTTGTAGGTTCTCAGGCCAGAATTCTTTATTCAGATGACAATGGAAGAGTTGCTATAGCAACAGCATTTAACAAGGCAGTAGCTGATGGTAATTTAAAGGTATTCATGTCATTCTTTCGTAACTCTTTGTTATAATGTGAAAGCTTAGGCATTGTGTATTAATACATAATTGATTTGGAAGTGTTTAAGCCTTTTCTTGTTTCAATTATTGGCAGAGTTTCAACTAGTTGTATTGAAGGAAAGGTATTATTTCATTATCATCAATATTGCTTCAAATTAAATCCAGGTCCTCATTGTATGATTAAGCATGAAAATACTACATTAACTCTCTTTGTATAAAATTGTATGTTATTCATATACAATAATAAACATATTTGTAATGTAAATTAATCATCCAGTAAAGGTCATTCTGCATTATTGCCGGTATCTTTTCAATTTGCACTTCAATATAAGTCAATTTATTCTAAATAATCAAGTTTTGCTGTCTTTATTACATGACAATGGTGTATGGTAAAGCAATTTGAAACTGTTTTTATGAGTAACTTGTTTACAACATTTTTATCTTACAACAATGTTATTCATATATTAGGGTCCTGTAGTGATCAGTAGGGATCATCATGATGTCAGTGGTACAGACAGTCCATACAGAGAGACATCTAACATATATGATGGGTCGGCATTTTGTGCGGGTATGTGTACATTTTATATGACAGACAATTAAACATTGTTACTGGGTGGGGTTTGGGATCAGTGATTCTGATCTATGATTTGGATTGTAAGTAATTTCTACAAAGAAGTGCTGGACAAAGTAACTTAAATGTTTCACAGTTAAAATGATATTGTGTAATAATTCAGAACAGTAAAACAACAATTTTGACACAACTTATGTGACCTAAAATAATCAGCTACACCCTGGTACAAGACAGTTCCCCTTGGGTTTTGATTAATTCTGTAACTCTAAACAAAAAGAATATATTGACTCTGCAGATAGAAGTTAGGTTTGGTAGTCAGCAAGGAAACGTGAAATTTATTACACAATAACGTCTAGGAATGAAATATTTTGTTCATTTTATCTAAAATCAATATTTTTATAAAATCAATTTTATTCTAGACATGGCAGTACAGAATGCTGTGGGGGATGCATTTCGTGGGGCGACATGGGTGGCTTTACATAATGGTGGTGGAGTGGGCTGGTGAGACACAAATATAACATACAGCTTTTTAACATATTCAATGACGATAAAAGCAGAATATTATAATTGCACTATGGTCTATGACTTGTAATCACTAGCCCCTCACCACTGTGAGTTTGAATACCACACTGGACTAGACAAATTTCACAAGTGAGGAAGCTGTTCAGCTAGCTTACAGAAGGTGGATGGGTCTGCCCAGGTGTATACCTGGGGTTTTCTTCCATTGTTAAGCTGGAAAGTCACCACATGACCGTAGCTGTGACGTCAAACTCCAGTGAAAAAATATGTATATCTGTACTATTTATGCAGGTGCATAAGTAACTGAAAAATACAGTAATTAATACAAATTAATTGCAAAATTCGTCCTTCATCTAACAGCTAAAAATTGACTACCCCAAAATAAATGCAAATGCTTAATTTATATACAGGTACTAATAAATAATTATTTTAATAAATCATAATATAAAATTTAAATATAGTTTTACATTTTGCAAACAAAAAATATTTCAGGGGTGAAGTTACAAATGGTGGATTTGGTCTTGTACTTGATGGGTCTAATGTGAGTATAGAGTTAAACCAGTCTTTACAACACACTGCTCTGTATGGTAATTGTACAGGTGGATTGTTTTACATGGTTTTTGAGTAAACTCTGCAGATTATTCCTAGATAAATTGTAAACCTGGGGAGATGTTGACAGTCAAACTTACAACTGAGTATGAAACAAAAATGTCATATGCACAGTAGTTTGCATAAATATTTTGTGATGGCAGAACATCAACTTTATATTTATCAAATTTGTTCAGTAGACTAAAAGGATTTCACAATTCTAGAGTAAAGTATGAGCAGTTTTTGTTTGAAAAAAGGGTAAGTAGAAAGTACTAGTATGTAAATAATAAAAATATCTACATGTGTATTTACATAGGAAGCTGCTGACAGAGCTAGAAGAATGTTATCCTGGGATGTGTCAAATGGGGTATGCATAATAACTATGTCCCTAACATTAATATTAGACCTGTAAATTACGCTCAGGCTAGTAGTGTATACAGTTACTTTACCAAAGCTAGTATGGGTAGGTCACAAAATGTTTTTTTCTAATTTTTTTTCTGAATTCATCCCCAAATATTTTCATCCTTTGGGTTTTGTTAGAAACTTTAGGGTCGGCTAAAAAATTTGAGTTTGATCGTGACTTTTTCCGACCTTAACAATAAATGAAGTCTTAAAATGAACTTCCTCACAGAGAAACAAAACCAGCAAATAACTCAGAATTTCAGGATCATTGAGGCAGATCAGAATTCAGAGCTAGCAGAATACAACTAGCAGAATATAATAACATGTATTCAGAATCTACTTTACAAATAAAACTGAAGGGAACAAAGTAATGCTGAGCATTCATTAATTAATCGTTATACTACAATCATTATAGGTAGCTCGAAGAAGCTGGGCTGGAAACAATAAAGCTAAGGAGACGATTTGTAGTATTATGGAGGAGAATCCAAACATGAAAGTTACTGTACCAAATGATGTTGCCAATGACGATATATTGGACCAAGCATTAAGAGACTGAACATAGGGAAGACTCATTATCTGTATTTGTGATGAACTGGGCTATGGTGTCAATGTAGTATTAATCAATGTTAAATTGTCTTTTTGTTATAAACACTCCTGTCAATAAAATCCTATGATATAAGATTTTGTCATACGCAAGGGGTTTCAGACTTTGGCAGAACTTAAGGAGACTAGAATAACTCTCTCACTGGTCAACTTTGTGTAGTGTACATGCCATCTATAATTTCATGAATCATACCAGAATGATACAATAATAACAAAATTGACATTTCCTTCACAATGTATTTGTTATTCTAAAACATATCAGAACTACACAAATAACATCAATCATACGACAAAGCCAGAGCATCAAGCTTGTATCCAGCAAGCATTAGAATTATGAGTTCAAACTTTCATGCAGTACTTGTTAATGTCGATATTGACCAGTCCACAAACAAAAAGTTCCCACAAAATTTGGGAAAGAGGGATAATAAGAGAAGTGAGAACCTTAATATGAATGCCACAGTCATATTTCCTAAAACATGCACTTTGTTCATCTTCAAATTTTGATACTTTGAAAATTCTGACGATCAGCATCTGATTGTTTATTTGGGCAGAGGGCCAGTTCTTAAAGAGATCACTGAACAAAACATACCTATGAAAACACATATTTATATCCATGATTTTAACAGAATCATTGATGTAAACCATATTAAATAACTAGGACACCCTAACTTGTACAATAAAATCAAACTTCACAATTATCACATTGTATAAGCAACTTTTACCATGCAGCACTAAATGTAAAACACGATGTCTTCATTGAAACATATCAGAAATATGCACAATGTTCTCCTTTGAACACATATGTTTGGTGGTACATATTTTTTTCATTGTTCATCTAATCGGTTGACCAACTGCAGTCTGTTTACGAAAGTTACCAAAATGTTCCAAATACTGATTGATAGTATCCCCAGGTTGGTAAAAATTGTCCATTTTATTTTTTACTTGAGAAGGCGGAGTTTCTGCAGTATTTCCCATGAAGCTTTGCATGAGTTCACGCATCAGATTCCAACATTCAGCAGGCACAGAACATGGACAGTATTCAACCTTAAATAATACATTAATATCAGATCAAAATTCAGTCAGCAATAAATCAATACAAAACACAGATCATTCTGAGCTGGCAAAGCCAGTTTTAAGTCCTAATTTTTTATTCATTGGTGTTTAATGCACCAACACCCACAGTCATTAGGTGACTTTTCCAGCTTTAATGGTGGAGAAAAACCGCAGATATACACACTTGAGTGGAACCACTCACCTTTTTAAACTAGCTGGTAAGCTTCCTCGCATGAAAAGTCTGTCCGGTCCTGAATGGGATTCAAACTCATAGTGGACTTTGGCATTAATTTCAATTGTCAAAATATGAGAATAAAATGCAATAGCTCCCATGATTTGCTACAGACTCAATGTTTTTTTTTCAAAAAAGCTAAGAATGAATTGTATGCAGATATAAAAACAATACTCACCTCAACAAGAATACCTTTAAAATTAGATGCCATAGAAACAGAACCAATTTTGATGATGAAATCGCTAAGTTCATATCTTGGGCCCTTAGATTCCATTTTAGATCCTTTTCTTTGTTGATAAAATGATTCTTTTCCAGCTTTACCAGATGTGAGTTTGTGTATGAGCACATCAAACAGGACATCGGCTATAAGAGTGGTACCAGTATCTAATACAGAGAAACATGATGCTGGTTGTTCGCTGTTGTGTAATACATGAATTAATCTCTGTGATGACGCTGAAACTAGGAAAAATAAGGTTTTGACAATATGATTAAGTATGTTGGAACCTGTTCAATCTGAACTGATTTAGAAAAATCGGAAGCCAAAGGTCTACACATAAATCCCATTATTGTCAAGTGATGAAGAAGTTGTATTATAATGGTCTGAAAAGCAGATTTAGAACAATTTTTGATATCTGACCTTAAATAGAAACCTTGACCTTTTAGCTACACACAAGGATCTTAGGAGCAACATACCATTTCATCATGTTGAAAATTTGTGGCAAGTTATTTCACCCCCCAGCCCCATCTAATAACAGAGTAATGGTCCAGAAAAGCATAATCCAGTAGGATGGACAGACAGACGCACATACACCAAACAAACTGCCATTATGGCTACTATGTCAAGTCCACTGCAAACAGGCTTGACAAAAATGGCTAATAACACTTCCATATAAATACCACACCCATCTAGAACAAGAAATTGTTAGACATACAACGAGTCCAATATATTTATTTGAAGTATATAAAATTTACATTTTTTACTGAAATAACAATTCATTTCCACAGTGAAATTCAAACGGCATTTTATGAAATAAAACATAAAGCATAAAATTTTATCAGTAGTCTGACAAACAAATGATGGAGCAAAATATCAATAAGTGTCAGTATTCCTACCAGATTGAGTATTTGCTTGATATGTTTCACAATCTACGGAGAAATTTCCAGTCTTTACTCCACCTAAAAGTTCCACTTGCTTTTGTAATGAATCAACTACTTGTTGTCCACTTTTACCCTCAGGTACAGGGAATGCATATACACTGTGAAATAAAAGATTACTGTGCATTAAAGTAACAAAGATGTGATACAATTTCATGACGACACTAACTTAAGAACTTCAAATTCATAGATAGCAAACATAGAAACACAGTTGCATTTTAATAACACCTTGTCAGTCTATATAGATGAGGGCAATTACACAAAATTCATTCTTGAATTCAATACTGTATTATATCTGGTAACTTTGCATTGCAATTTTTAGGTTTGATAAAATTGACTTACTTAAAGCTAAAGTATCTCAACAAAAACAAACCAACACAACAAAGTATGACTTTATGACGAACAATATAGGTTCTAGTGTACTTGCTTATAAAGACATCAATGTTGGCTCTGACTCAGTTCGGTCTAATGCCGGTATACAAACAAATAAATCAAATGCAGCCGAACTGTCAGGTTATCCGAAAATAAGACAGTTATTGTTAGTGAATATAACCACATTGCAAAGCAATATTGAATTTCCATTGAATATACACATCTTACCATACAACTCCCATTGCCTTACAAACTAATTGAATTAAAGTTCATCAAGTAAAATCGTCTATTTCAGATCAACCGGTAAACAAAAAAAGTGATTGTAAAGAAGCCAAAGCGAACAATATAGAAGTTTTCTCATAAGTGAATATTGAAATCCATAAAACATCTCTAGCTGATGAAACTTAATTCATAGGATAATTAACTCATATATGACATGTAAGCTATTTGATATGACATGCTTTCGTGACTTTACTAATTTAAAATTATATTTCTTCTCAATTTAACTCATTGAGTTCATTTCCCACGCATGCGCAAAAGTCCACACGCTTACCGCTTAGTTAAGAATAAATTTCAATAATATAATAAACAAAGTATTTCACAATGGCGGTAAGTTTTCATTTATTTCATATCAGAGACGTATGTATTGACCTAATGTCTTATTGACTTGTCGTTAATTATTCAGTATCTCTTTGTTTTTTGATATGATATGAGTTTTCGCGATGTGAACGTTTCTGTGCGTTTGTTTTATTGAATTATTTTTGTTATTACCGAGTATATATTTCGTACTTAATAATCTAAACTGAACAATGACTATAATTATAAAATGGGCCTCCATATCATGAGTTCTGCACTTGCAAATATGCATTATTTTCAATAGTGGTTTGATTGGATTGACACTAAACACTTGACTAATAGATGGGTAGATAGATTTGTTTGGAATTGTACAATGTAAACTTAGCAATACAGTTTTGCAACATGGATTCATATAAAGCATTAAAGTGTTAAACAATAAAACATCATAAATTAAAATCTGGATGAAATTAAGAATAAAACAATTAGTATTATACCCCAGTGCCAAAGACAGGGTTCTCTCTAGAGTGAAATTTTATGGGGCCATGTGATCCATGTCCTGGAAAATCAGGGGCCATTAGCCAAAATTGTGGGGCCAATGAAGAAAACTTTCAACCACGATGTCTGAAAAACTTGAATATCTTTCACAGTTTCTGAAGTTTGTTTCGAAGAATTACTAGTCCGATTCACAGTTTCTTTGGTTGAGATCAATCATCAATGGGTTATTGCTACTAGTCTCAGCATTTTTACCACTTGATTGTTATTTTCATTGCTACTTTTGGGCTTTTTGCCCCACAAGTCAAGAAGTGTATATTCACACTTCCGTTTTTCTGCCATATTGAATCACATTTTAAACTGAAATTGTTACACACACTGCGATTGGATAATACCCACCTGACAACCATTGAATAGCGCCGGTACATCAATCAGAATGTTAGAAGAAAGTTACCTGTGATTAAATTATTTCTACTGTTTATGTTCCAATTTGCCATCACTAAAACTGCACCGGATCGGCTCGTTGATGTTGTTTTTATGCACCCAAATTATTATTATTGCGTCAATGGCGCAAGGGCATGCTCTAGAATGACCCTGAAAGGATAACACAGAAAAGGGTAAACCCTTATTATTTCCACTGCAGTCCTTATAATTAACGGTGAAATGATCAAGGGAAGATATTACTGTTGCGATACCATCCTGAGTGGTTGAATAGTTTTTGTACTGGGGAAAACATTGAAAATTCATGGAAGTTTGACATATTCATTCCCTTGGCCAAACAACACTAAAACTATTCTAATTGATGATTGAACTTGAGGTATCCAGGGCATGTAGTGCAACTTAATGATTAATATTGTTTCGGTTATTTTTCTGTTTGCTTATAATTTATAGATCATCATTTTTATCACTTATTTGTGGATACATGTACTATTTTCACCTTGTTTGTTTTATTCCAGTCTCTTCCTATGAACCCTAAACCATTTTTGAATGGTCTCACTGGTAAACCCGTTCTTGTGAAATTGAAGTGGGGTATGGAATACAAAGGTTACCTTGTCTCAGTTGATGGATACATGAACTTACAGGTTTGTTGCAATTTTTTGTTTAAAATTGGAATGTAAAACAAAACCTCAATTTGATAAAATGAAGGGCAGACAACTCCTTTCAGCTGGTGGATTAAACCCCCATGGTTAAAATACAATGATATTAGCAATTACAATTTATCAGTTTATTTAACAAGATTTTTTAAAATTAATATATGTCAATATTTTCATCTGTTAACCACTGGTATGTTATTTACATTCACACACAAATACCTTATACCTGGAGCTCTATACTCACAGGCATATGAAGATTAAAAGTAGGGCTTGCACATGTATCTTTTTTTGTTAAAGAAGTTTTGTCCTATTTGTTAAATAATCCTGCATGTTCTTTCTTTTATAATATTTATTAAATTAGGTTTGAATTTGGAAAGATAAACTAAAAAGTGAGTCCTGATGCATTTTCTTTATCAAGTTATGTACACATCATACAACTACAATGGTTTAGTTTTCATGCCAACTGATGATAGCTAATCCTTCACATTTGATTTTTCATGGGCTGCATTAATACAGACAACTTGTCATTCTACATTTTTTCTCAGCCATTATGGGCAGCCCATGTATGTATTGCAATATAAATTAGGGGTGCAACGATATGGTCAAACCCGTATTGCGATACAGCCAACCCGTATTGCAATACAGATTGCAATACATAGATTGTCATGAAAACATTATAAAACATTAGTTTATTTTGAATTCAGTAGGTTAAATGCCCAACAAACTGTTAACAACACCCTTCTCCCAAACTCTACTTTATGCCTTTTTGTAATTTACCGATTCAAAATCGTCCACATTTTCCATACTAATTTTTTTTTGAAATTATTATAACATCACATGCAGCGCCACATACAAAGCTAATTTCACAACTGAAAGCACTAAATTTGTGACAGCATTGGTGTGACAAAACAGTGACATTATGCGTCAATTCCATTATCGGTGACTTCAGAGAAAATTATTTGAGATCAAAGGAAAAATTCAGGTTGGCATCGTTTGTACAACTTTGTTCTACATCAAATGACAAGTGACAGGTGCTTGAATATTCACTCAAACAATACACATTTACATGGCTGTGCTTAAAATACATAATCAAATATTAAAGAAATTATCGCGTTACGGTGGTTCCGTACCGCAGTATGCATCAGCCGACACTGTATTGCAATATACCGGTATATTGTTGCACCACTAATATAAAGTAAATCATATTAAAATTGTTTTTTCCTGTGTGTCAGTTGTATGCAATACTATAAGTATTGTTTCTTTTACAGTTAGCAAATACAGAAGAACTGATTGATGGAGCACTAACTGGAAATCTTGGTGAAGTTTTGATAAGGTATTATAAATCTTCTTTGTTATGTAAATTAGCCTTAACACAGACTCTCTTGATATTATATTCCATAATCTGTTGTCTTGCATCGTATGTATTAACTTGTATATATGGCAAATACTTAAAAGATATCAGAATTTGGACTTCTGATGAAAAAAAATATATATTTATTGTTGGCATGCTCACTGTAATGTGTCAGTGATAAACTTGTATATATTTATTCTCAACTTAGCTTCTATGTTTGGTGTGAGCATTATGCCACAAAACCATCCTATGTGTCAAATACCATAGTATTTACTTAACACATGTTCTTTTTTTTGGATGTGTACTCTCTTTGTACTGACTTTTTATGTAAATGATCTTTGATTTCAAAAACACCATTGATGCTGAAAAAACATCAGAATTATGAAAATTGATGTATCAAATATTTTATCATACATAGTAAGGATGTATTTAAATCAGTGTAATTTTTATGCATCCTGACTTCCATTAAAAACAGTGGATATTATCTCTGAGACTATTCTCAAAGTTGCAATATTTCAGTGTTTATACCTGTTTGTGTTGTATTTCTTTTAGATGCAATAATGTGTTATATGTGAGAGGTGTAGAAGAGGAAGATGAAGAGGGCGAAATGAAAGACTGATGACACAATTCTATTGATTGACTTATATTTTAATTCCGGATCCTAACTAGCATTGTGTGTGGTTGGGACTTTGCTATAACACACTTAAGTTAATATTCTTATGCTAAAAGTGAATTCCTGGACTAATAAACTTACTTTAGGATTTGAAAGTTAGGATTTGACTTTGTGGAAGTTCTACTTAAAGTGCCTCAGTAATGTTTTGTAAGCACTAAATTTATCAATTTATTCATGGTTAACCTTGGTTGAAAGTTTGGACTTTCATTGTTCAGAATTTAATCAGTTCCGGTTTTATCTTACCTTGTACAGAGTGTTATATTGTTTTTTCTATATAGCAGAAAAAAATCTGGTGTTCAAAATACTAGAGTATAAGATGTTAAGGTAATTGATCAAACAGTTGATCTGTTCTCATTATGTTATTTTATCCTTATCCATCTGACACCTGTTCAATAATCATTGTTCATGGAAATTGTTCATTGTAAAAACATTACATTGTATTTTTATGTTGTTGTAGATAATAAATGGTATTGATTTGTATTATGTTTGTTGGAAAGTATTTTTATCTCTGGAGTTTAATGTTGCACCTACAGCCAGGGTCATGAGGTGACTTTCTACCTTTAACAGTGGAGGAAGACCCCAGACTTACACCTGGGTTGAATCATTGAAATTCTGTAAGCTAAGTGGACAGTTTTAAGTATTTTCTGTGAAATTGAAAAAATTGGTTCACTTGTAATTTGTTTGATGCAAACTGCTATGTATTACTAATTACAGAATCCAATGTAATTGAATGATTGTTAGGAATACTTTGGTTAATGGGTAAAAGGCAAACAATTTCAATTTGTGCAAACCCGAAGCTAGATTCATTGGATCAAAATTTAAATAACAAAAGACATTTGTTAATTGATCATATACTTTAATACAGAATTATACAAAGCAAGGTCCATGAACACATCACAGCAGAATACAGGAAACATCTGAAAATATAAAATGAAAACACATAATGATCCTGCAATTATAAGAGTAATTTTGCATATACATACATCATAATATAGATATAAACTTGTCAACTATTAGTATGACTTCAGCTTGCTTAGTTGTATAAAACTTGTCAAGAGTTATCTTAATTAATGCAAGCACAGGATCAAACATATCGTGAATAAAAATGTTCAAAAAATGTTTAGATGTTTGAAGTAGTTGATAAATGACAGTTTTAAATGAAAGTGACATGACATTTAACATGATTTCTCCTTTATAACAGAACAAAACTGGAAAAGATGCATTTCATAGTTTCCAAATTTTTAAAATGCTACAAACATTTTATTGTAAACTAATTTATTTTTTGTGACAGCATAGTTTAGACACTTCAAATTGTTCAATGAAATCTTATTCCATGCAATGTTTACATTTAGACACTTCAAATTGTTCAATGAAATCTTATTCCATGCAATGTTTACAGACTGGTTCCTTGCCTAGATGACTGTTTAAAAAATATCAAGATAAGCACACAATAAAACCAAACAATCATAGAGCAATACCAGTAAATTTGGGGTAGTTTGAAGCGACCCATGAAAAACCCAGCCCAAACTTTATGTCTACACAGTTGACCTATTTAACTTGAAATGCTTAATGAATGTATTGGAGGGAACTTTGTTTTTTAAAAAAAAAACAATCTATAGGAGTTTTATAATAATGAAATTCTATGATGATTACTTGCAAAATATCCTGAAATTACGAAAAATTTGCATCAAATATGGCAGTTTTGTTAATACCCTGAAAACCTGTTACAGCATCATACTGTCCTAATTACCAAGTTACTACATGGAAACTTTTATTATTCTGTTTGGAGATTACAGTCACATTTAATGCAGATACTTTCTAACAGTAGCAAGGAAATAAGACAATTTTATCTTAATTATTAAAAAATTTAAATTTCGCATCTCTTTGTAAACAAACAGTGTGGTTACATTGTATTTGTAACCAGGTGAAGTTGCATCATTTACAGTTGATAATTTTTAACAGATCTATAAAGTAGATACAGTATAACCTCTTAAAAACTGGAATTCTCAATTTTTGAAGTACCATTTTTTCTTTCCTACAATCAATAATTTTTGAAAACCAAAATTCTCAGAAAAACAAATCTGGCCCAGTCCAGAAGGGGTCCAATTTTTGGGGGTTATACTGTGTCTTGAATAAGTTATATCAAGAAAACACTTACTGGTTGATGATACATATTATATATGATTCTTTTGTCACTGTGATCCAGATAATGATCCTAGTTGTTGGACAGTTTCATCCATGTTTTCAGCTGCTTCTAATTCATGGGCAATGTAAATAGCAAGACCAAACATTGCTATACCTTTAACAAGTGACCTAAAATATAATGTAACTGTTTAAAGAATTAATTGCTTAAATCACACTCAGGACAAACAATAGAAGTTAATGTATTGGCATAACATATAGTAACTGATGTTGTACTTTAACATTATAAATGACAAATTATTTCAAATGCTCATACAGTGTTCAATCTAAAGTGCACCAATAGCCCCCTAAAATAAGACTGTAGCCACACTCGCCATGAATATAACCGTTGCATGTTTAAAAACTTGTTGCTCTTTTTATGCTTTCCGCTAATAAAGTGTGCACCTGCAGACTGGGCTTTACTAATTTTTCAATTGTAGAGTATTTACACTCCCATACCATAAACCAGTTTCCTCTCAACCACTTTGTTGCTAAATTCAGACCGCTAAATCATTCATGCAATGTTTTTTATTCTTGAAAATAGGGAAGAACAATCTGCTTGTCACTAGATGCTCAAACTTGAGAATTTCTACTATTCATTGTGAGTGTTGGCCCCCTTTTTTTTTCAAATGGTCCCCTGTAGAAAAGCTTGCAGGCCAGAAAAATCCCCTTGAAGCTCAGTCTAGATCAAACATTGAACACACACACCCACAGAGGCTTCCAAATACTAATTTTTATGGGTGACAGATACTGCTCGTCTGTTTATGTCTACAGACCACATCACTTGCACTTCGTTTGACAGTTAAAGGTACTCTTCATTGTTTTAGAATATTATTCCTATAATTATGTTGGAAATACAAGAATGTACCATTGGTTCAAACTTTATTTGAATTAATAATTACATACAAGCATACACACATACACATACAGGCATGTATTATGATAGTTACAAAATTAGGATGCTATGGATTGGAAAAAAAGCATGACTTATATAAATTCCTCTCCATTGACATATATAAATTCCTGCCCATGAAGATGTAATCATTTGTAAACATGCCTTATTAAATAACAGAGAGGAATATCAAGAGATTTATAAGATTAAGAGGTAAGTTTATTTATTTACACATTCTTTACTCTTAATGTTAAATACCATGGACACTTATACATTAAATTACTGCATGTAATCAGCACATTGCCTTGCTACTGCATAGACAAACTGTATGCAATCAACATATTTTTTTGGACTGCCTAGCTAATATGTTTCCATACAAAACGTTTATATAAAGCTCTGCACATGTGTATATTGCAGACAAGAACTGACTATAGCCAAATTACATAAATGATGAAACTGAAAAACCGAATCCAGAAGCAAATCACTTAAAAGAATGGTAGGTTGACCTGCATATGGTGCATGATAATAATTAATACTTGTGCAAGCTCAGAAAATAAAGTGTAACTTTACCATCTATAAGGGTCATTCCATAAACTTTTCGCGAAATCACCAACACCCATGCTTATATTTTTTCAATGACGATCATCAACAGACGCTTGGGTTTTATTCCGCCTTATTGACTCGGATTAGGCAGTGGCTAAAATCCACACTACGACGTGCTTTCCGATTTTTCCAATCACACGGGCCTGTGATTTTAGCATAGATGTCATAGAACTATAGACAAGTTACGAGCCCATGTGGTTAAAAATTTTGTCTGCTCATAATAATAGCCAGAGTCTTTCAAATGAAATTTGTGACCCTGTAAAGACAAACCATATTCATGTTATTGTGTTTGCTTTTGTTTTAGACTGTCCACTAAGTAACACATGTATATGTCAACAAAAATCTATAAGAAAAAAGTTCTTAAGATGGCTAAGTGGTTGTGACGTTGCATTTGAAGACCAGAGGAAACATTGCAATTGATAATATACATATCGACCTCTGTAGGTTAACATGATTACAGACTTCTAAAAGTGTGATTTGTCACCTGAGCATGAAGGCAAGATTTTAGATATGAATGTGTACATATGTGTCTCATGCAGAAAGATATTATAAGACGCATGTACATGTAACTTTGTATAGCTGAACAGACAGTATCATCTTAAGTAATAATATAACACTTCGTCTTATAGAAACAAAATGAAATCATCATTTGTTCATAAATCATTTTTATTATCACATCTTTTCAATTTTAGCAACAACAAACAAATGATCAGAGGGGAATAACTCTTCATCAAGGACATTATAAGTTGTATCAATTATATGATGAAACGTTTGACTGCAATAGAAATAAATAATGACTAGAGATAATGTATACATAAACAACTGGACGTAAGGAGGAAGCCTAAACAATGGCCAGAGTCTACAAACTTTCAACAGCTTGTGTTTATGTCTAACAGTAAAAGAAGTTGATTTACATAAACGGGGATTGAACAAGCAACACTTCCAGCCTAAAATAGAATACAATGAGTCTCCATAAGAATTTGTTCCAATTGTCATAATGATTAAAACAGTATAACACAGATGAAGTAAAACAATGATAAATATTGTAAAATGCTTAACAATTGATGTAAACACGTCTTTATTGCAAATATCACAATTGGGCAAATGGCAGCCATTTTTGTTTCCGACAGCAACACAGACCCCACAAATACAAGATCCATGAGGTCCACAGTCATGTAAGCAGGAATACCCTTCCACACCTTGATAAGACATGTAAGCTGATTGGATAATACTGATAAATCTGGACCAATGAACAGCACCGCTGTATCTTCTCTTATACCTAGTACCATTCCCAAGAATTTGAACTGATTTTACGTGAATACTAGGTTCAACAAGTATCCTATCTGGTCGACTCTCCATTCCAGGAGTCGGCTGAAAAAAGAAAATACTGAATCATAACCCTTAGAAAATAACAGAAGTTTAGTCAAACTGTGTTCGTTCTCAAAGGGTAACAGAGTCAATGTTTATTAAACTTAATACTTGATGGTTCAATTATTGAATTCTGTTATTTAAAATAAATAAATCTAAATTATCAATCAATGAGATGCAACTAAATTCAACTGCCACAATCAACTCCTAAATTCTATGTAATAAATTAATCATATGATTCACAATTTAATGGAAGAAATTCATCATAAAATTTTTCAATTGCACATTTTTTGATGGTTTTCCAACATACTGCCTGAAAGTTTGGGTTTCTGTACAAATTGAACTTATGATCATAATCATTTATTCACCATGTTGCTGAACGTCAGGCCATCTTCATTCGGATGAACTAGTCTCCAGGAATCAATGAATGTCATACTAGATGGGAGCTTGTGGTTTATTTCTCGCTGGCATGGATTACTTGGACTTACAATACTATCTGTTAAAAGTCTGACTGGCCAGTTGTAATCACTGTATGTGTTAAAATCTCCCAGTAGAACCACATTTTTAAGTTTCTTTCCTATAATAAGTAAAAACAGCAAAATATCACATTGCTGGTGAACTATGCAGAAAATAAGTACTTTTTTATGCAATGTTTGATAATGACAGTCCAACAATTACTAACAAAAATTTTAAGTATCATAAAATGGCAGTTCTCACAAGCGAATACCACTACATTGTATATAATTGAAATATTTATTTCCCTGTACAGACACAGAAATCTGAGTGAAAAAAATCTGTAAGATGGGACAGTGGATTATGGATTTTTGTAGTACAAAAAAAAATATGGTTATAATGGGTTTTAAAGGTTTCATATCTGCATATATTACAGTTAACTAAGAATTTGTTTAAGCTGATCATGTCACACTCACAGTCTGTACATTGCATAATTTATTTCTGGCATTAATCCTAATGCAAAGTGTGAATTGTTTTACAGGTTTGTTTTGTTTATCATTTAATTAGTTAACACACATTTTATCACTAAACTGAATGAAGTAACTTCTTTCTGCAAATGTCCAAAAGTCAAATAAATACTTTGGAGCCAAGTTATAGTAATATGTTGATATACTAATGTACCATTGATACAGTATAACCCCTGAAAGCTGGGCTTCCTGAAAACTGGAATTCTCAGAAAATCAAATGATTTTTCAGACCCAAATTTTTCTGTTCTAAAATCAATAGTTCTCTGAAAACCAGGATTTTTAGAAAACAGGACTTTTGACCTAGTGCAAAAAAATGGTCCCATTTTCAGGTGTTATAGTGTATTTGCAATTTCATACATTGCAAAAAATGTTCAGTACATCCTGTCACATCCAGAATGTTAGTAATTGCAAATGCTTCTAAAGATTTTGAACTTCTTCAATGATCAATTTTCAATCTTTAAA
The DNA here is from genome assembly GCA_008271625.1 of Lutraria rhynchaena. NCBI lineage: Eukaryota > Metazoa > Mollusca > Bivalvia > Venerida > Mactridae > Lutraria > Lutraria rhynchaena. Next base: position 1,229,558 of record VIBL01000130.1, read on the forward strand.
TGAAGGGGCCTCACTGGTTAAGAGGTTACAGTCTCTGACGAGTGATAATTAGCCCCTCACTGCTGTGAGTTCAATTCCCACTTGAGCTCAGAAAATTTCGCATACAAGACAGCTGTCCAGCTAGCTTATAAAAGGTTTGTTATTCTATCAAGGTGTACACATGGGGTCATCCTGTCGCCACCATTATAGCAAGAAAAACACCAATGAAACAAACAAATATTTTAAATGAACATCATGTGAGCTGCTTTATAATGCAACCCATTAAACCTTTTCAAATCAACGAAATTGCTAAAACTTCAGAGTGTTTATAAAAATATTAGTAAAAGTATACAAGCACTTACGTGTTATGAATTTCAATATTTCAGCAATGTTTCTACATTGTTGCTGTCTGTTGTAAGACAGATGAATCACCAAAACGTTGTATAAAATATTGTTCACATCTTGTATTGTAGCATGTAAGATGATACGTTTGTTGCGATCAGGATCTCTTGGATGTGGGAGAAGGTAGTGTGTACTGCTTGTAATGACTGGAAGGCGACTTATCAATCCAATACCTAATGTACAGAAACATAAGAATGGTACAATTAAAGCAATACATGTACTACATTGAGTGAAGAATCACACAGACATTATAATTATATGAGAAATAAATATGTAGATGCAATACAGTAGAGTAACATCAGCAAATCTAAAATTATCTGTCAAATTCATTTTAGAAAGGAGATTTTTTGGTCACAGCATGAACTTGTTCCTCAAGTCAAGAGAGCTTTGTTATTGTTTGGCTATGCATAGTATATTTTGATATAATAACAGCAAGACATACTATTGTGCCAAAGTACTGGGGTTTCCTATTTTTAAGTGGTATAAAATAATAAATACATTCATTTCTAATTCTACAAGGCCAGGATAGAAGCTATGGAACTTTCATATTAATAATTGTACCCTCTTATGCCAAAATGTAAGGTAGGTTGCTACAAACACTGATGCAAATAAGTAAATCAATCAATTACAATTTACATATAATAACACAGTTTTTACCCAATATACTATAGAATATAGATACAAGACATCAAATAATACAAATTTTGGAAATGACTAAAATAAAAGCTTTTAAATTTGATCCAAAATGTTCAGTCCATGCTCAAGTTAGAGCAGAAATTATTTTTCTTCTTTTCATCTTATTAACTTTGACCTCAGCAACTTAACTTTGAATTATGATTCTTACACACCTAGTTTTATCACACTAAGATGACAAAAATTCAAGCTATTGAGTGGAAAAAATCTATCCCTCAAACAATGATTGCCAAGCTAATAGCCAGACAGATATACATCCTTACTTATCATCATAAATCAACACTATTTCATTTTTATTCAGATAATTACGTAACTTCGATAATAATTAGTAAAATTATATAAAATGTAGATACCTTCTCTGGGGTATCCTTGGTCAATTGATCCATCAACAAATGATATGTTGTTGGCTTCACGGAAAATGTGCCACTTATAATTTGATGAAAGCTGAGACTTGACATCTAATATTTGATTTGAAGATGTAGAAGGACTCTGACTTCTCACTTCTTGGGCAACAAATACATCAACATCGAGTTCTTTTATCTAGAAATGAATGCAACATATTTTATACACCACACACATTTGATCACATGAAATGAATAAAATAATAACAATTGGTGATACATTCACAAACATACAAAAAATATGTATCTATTGGCTTGTACAAATGTAATATTATGTATTTATGAAATATGCAGAAATATTACAATGTGTAACAGGGCTGTACACTATGTATAATACATGTGTTATAGTAGTTTGTATGAGCGTGAGCCCAATTAGCTCAGTTGGTAGAGCAGCTGACTTGCAAGCAGGTCATGGGTTCAAGCCCCGCATCAGGAACTTTATTTTCTGCTTCCTATTCAGGCTTTGCGAAAGTTGCTGGACCAACGGACAAGTCAGGCAAATTTCAAGCAGGTCCAATAACTTCTGGGCGAGTACTGGACCAAATGTACTGGGCAAGATTTACAGCATTCATCACTTATTTATATTATACTGGTCAGACAAATTTTCATTTGGTCAGACAGAAATTCTATCTTTACCTGACCAAATGTCAGGCAGTGTTTAAGCAGTTTCGAGAAGCTTGCCTATTACATTAGTGCCATGAGTAAGTGGCTAGCCTTGGAATCCTAGAGCCAGGGTGAAGCAATAGCTGGGTTAGCATAAAGGACTTGTAGTTGTCGCTTAATTAATTAAAGGAAAGAGGGGTGTAACTCAGCCGAATATATAATACATGTGTTTATAGTAGTTTATATGAGTGTCAGCCCGATCCGCTCAGTTTGTAGAGCAGCTGACTGGTGAACAGAAGGTTGCAGGTTTGAGCCCGCATTGGGAACTTTCTGCCTCCTATTACATACTTGTCAAGTCACATGCATTGTGCTTGTGTCACATGCATTTGAGCCTTGAATCATGCTCACACTTGCCTAGAACACATGTATATTAAAAATATTGTCCTCTGAAAAAATAAAATGCATGTTACAAATTTATTTTGAACAGTAGACTATAAGCGTGTCTGCTTTGCATAAAAATCGAATATTTCTGCTATGTAAACAAGTGTCTGCATTCTCATTTCAGCGGTAACCATGCGCATAGCCAGTTTAATGGATTACGCCATACAAAACTGTGCTACCGTACATTGTACATGCTGAATTAGCTATATTTCATGAGCTTCCAAGGCCACCTGCCTTCGGCGTTGCCCTGGACCCACCGGAGACCCTTGCGGCCCCAGCTTTCAAAAATCACACACCTGAAGCCAGTGGACCATTGACAGAGCTCTATGCTATTACACGATGTCTGCACTTATGTTTTAGTATATATGTTTTCAAAAATTTCCACAAATTATAATGACACTTGTCTGACTTAGAACTACCCCTATTCTCAATGGTTTAAAATAGACTAGGTGACTCACGCATGCATGCTTAAATTTAAAGAGCCAACTCATGCAGAGACATGCAGTATCAAACTAGAGCTGGTAGGAAGCACAAGGGGAATTTTAATAATTGTAGTAATATGGACCCACTTCAAATAGACTTGTTGGTTTAACTCCTTAACGACATGGTTGATTGCCCACTGACATAAGTCACAATGCTTAAGTTCCTATGTTCAATCACTGGTTCGGCTAATAGGTTTTTCTATTCTAATTTGCTTCATTACTCACCATCTCTAAAACTCTCAGCTTTCTAATCGGCCAATTGAACATAACATTCCAAAGATTGTAAGTGCCAATACTGAGGCATACCGTTAAAGGAAAGAAACAAATTAAACCTAACCAATACATGCGTACGGTATTACTGAATACCGAAAACAAATATTTACCGAAAACAACCGAAAACAACCCAAAATAAATTCAGATTACCGAAAACAAATTATATTTTTATAATTAACGATTTTTAAGTAATATAACTTAATGTTTGCTAAAGAATAGTGTTTATTGGACTCATAAACGAAATTTCGAGTTAATTCATTGATTTTAATGGAAGTTATGAAGATTTATAAAATATGCTAATATATCGTTAAACATTAGAGTTGCTTCCCTTCGTACTGACAACAAATCAAAATACCGAAAACAAATAATAACTTTATTATTAATCAATGTCGAATAATTGAATTTAATGCAGTAATAAAATAGTGTTTATAACATTCATACACGAAATTCAGAATTCGTTGTGACTGGTGTGACTGTTACTTGTAAATTGTTGTTTGTTAACTCATGAAAAGAGTTTGCGAGTTCTCAGTTTCCTATTTTCATCTTATAATTCAATGTCAGGATATGTAGAAATGCAATGTAAAACGTAAATAAGATTAATAATAAGGATAAAACTAAATTGTTTGTCCATTCATTTATTCATTAACATCAAACAATAAATCAATACAGCTTTGACATATATATATCATAAGGTATATTTTTTATAACTTGGTATTAAAATAATTTTAAAAGTAAGGTTTAGGGACAACGGTAAATGCATTCAACTTTAGAATATGACAAAGTTATTAATCATCCACTAGCTTGTACGTATAGATAACATCCAACATATTTTCATGACTTGAAAATTGATTCAATTCTAATGCTAATTCTAATGCTACATAAGTGTTACCTTACTTTCCGGACACTCTGTATGTATGAGTATTTTCAAAATTGTATTTGTGATATTCAGGTTCGTATTGTGTATTTTAGTGATATAATTTTGAGGTTTGGTGTTTGAAGTTTGTTGATTTCCTCGTCGGTTAAGATATTTTGTTTTTAGTTCTCGTAGACATCGGGCAATATATACAAAAAATTGAAGTTGATATCTTAATTCTAAGTAATTTGAGATGCAGTTGATATTGGTGAAAAAGGTATTATGTAGCATCCAGGAAAGTACATGAAAGTTTCTTTTTTGTTTTAAGCTTAACTAGGCACAGACGGACGGACATGTGTTTATATGGCGTAAACATGAAGTATGTGTTAATAATATGAAGCTAGGAGTCTATTTGCATAAATGAATGAAGAATATTAGATACTAATTAATTTTGAATGAGTTAAAATGTATGATTTTTGGTGTATTTTAAGATTTTTCCGACGAAGTCGTCACCGGCTAAGAAAATAAGTTTGTATTTTTTGTAAAACTTTAGTGGAAAGTACAATATAAAAAAGATTTGAAGCGAATATGTCTGAGTCGGTTAAATTTGAAAAAATCTGAAAAAAAATTGGTGATTTAGTGCAACTTTGGTGCTTGTAGCCAGTCTAAGTGGCGTACGGACGGACAAAAGTGATGGAAAATATCAAATTTCTGTTAATATTTTTGGAATAAATGCAATGATGTAATACATTCGGCTTATTTATTGTAAATATTACTTAGATTGAGTAAAAATTGTTGTATTTGATGTATTTCATTTGGTCGGGATGGACACCCAAGTAGGAGTCGTACCGGCCTGAGGTTTTGGTTGTAAAACAATATCATCATTTTGGCAAAGGGGTGGGAAAAAAATCGGGGCTTACACACGGGATGTGGCGGAAAACTATGTAAGTGGGAGTTGTGTGGGAACGATGGGCATCTTTTAAGACCTATAGTTTTATAAATGCATCGGGTGAGTGGGTGGGTGGGTTTGTATTGGGGTAAGGTAATATTTGGTGAAGGTAAGCACATTTTGGGGGTGATTTCTCCAGGAAACCGATTGCATGATAGCAGTCTACAACATTATCCTCGTGCCCAACATCAAGTAAATTGAAATATTGTGAATAAAATTTGCCTTAAATGGCCACATTATCGAATTTACCAGTTTCATAATGAGTATTTTGTAAGAGGAGTTCGCCATTTTGAAAAAAAAACAGTATAAAAAACGAACCTTTGATAGCTAACATCTGATTATTTAGAATGAACAAATTTGTTCTAAATGTACCATTCTGATTACAGTTTTACAATAGCAGATCAGTTACTACTACCTGTGGTTTCAAAGGCTTTAGAGAGACACTGTTATACACGTGCTTACAAAAATATTAGGCACAGAAACAATATATATTTAACTATTTTCTGTTAATTGATTTAAATTGTGAAGTATAATCCTCATTTATTTACTTATGTCACTAGTAATTGGATCGGACTTTTTTTATTCGTGTTGGTTATTTCATAAAACAATTATTAGATGGACTTTCATATTAATGATTAGCGTACATGGCCTTAAAATTAGATACTCGTGTATTACTACCATGTGCTATGTGCCATAAAACTTACAAATAGCAACCACCTCAATATTACGACGGTCTTGTAACAACTACATGTACTTATTTTCAGACCGGCTTCCAATAATTCCCCTATAATTCAACCTTATAATGAGATCACCTCATTATAACGACCGATTTTTCGGGTCACAAGGGTGATCTCATTATTGAGGTTTTACTGTGTCAGTTTTAGTCTGTTATTGTAGATGTTACATTAAAGTAAATTATTGATTCTTTTGAGACGTTAATTCTTAATTTAAAATGAATGCCAACATGCTTGTTCTAGGGTTTCATGTGGGTTCATTTGAGATCACGTGCTAGTCAGGGTCTATCTTCATTGCTACTGTCCGATCACTGGTTGTAAAATATTTGGTACATCCTCTGAAAGAGAAACATTGTATCTGATGTTATCGTATAGTATGTATTATTTCTCTTCACTTTCAAGGTAACAGATATTGCGAGAATTAGTATTGGTAATTGTTTATTTTTCCTTTTCTTGTTATGCTTTTTAATGAGATTGGGCTTCCTGCGAAGTCTCGTATATCGCACGGTATCATGATTGTTATATCCAACATGATGGTTATATTTGTGTGGAGACAGAGGCTTGATAAGTGTAGTAACAGAGTACATGGAGTGCTGTTTGCTCAGGTGAGACTTTGGCTCAGTAGCCCAACTACTGAGCTCCCTTAATAAGAAAAGAAAGTGTTCGGTTCAAGTTCACGAGTTCGAAACCCTGGGTGCCGCACATGTTATCTTTGACGATTTTACCCTGGGTGCCGCACATGTTATCTTTGACGACTTTACCCTGGGTGTCGCACATGTTATCTGTGACGATTTTACCCTGGCTGCAGCACATGTTATCTGTGACGACTTTACCCTGGCAGCCGCACATGTTGTCTTTGACGACTTTGTTGCTGACATTATGTCTTAAGCCATTGTTATCCAATGCTGATTCCAGTGATTCACGGGACAATTAGGCCTAAAAATAGGTTTGTTTCCGGTTACCTGACCGACCCATCTTTTACCTGCCGACTCAAAAGTTTTTATGGCATCCAAATCGTAGTTCTATGGTGTAATTTTCACCACAGTGTTGCCGATATATGTAAAAAGCGTAAAAGAAAAAATCCCTACCTACCAACCCATATTATTTTGGCCATGTTACCAGAAACAAAACCTTTTTTTGTTCAAGCCTTACATGCGGAGAACAAAGTTAGCACAGAATCCAGGAACACTAGTTATGTTAATAACCCACCAGCAATGATATTAGAAAGATTTGACATATCATATAAGTCTTCACACTATTTTATTTCTTAGGAGTGAAATAAATAAAACATTGAAAAGGTGATACTGGAATCTTAACTTGTTGTAATACTTTGACTATAACGATAGATGCTAGGGTCTGTCGTAATAATATATTATGCAAATATTTGTGTTATCTATTACACGGTGTGTAAACAAAATCACTGTACTAACCATTGCGTTGTTATATATTTCAACTTGCACTACTTTTGTGGTCACAAACACCTGCTACTTCCAATCACTTTGCAATTTATTGTGATTCTATAAAATTTATCTTGTACGATTTACTGTGATTCTATAGAATTCAACTTGTACGATTTACTGTGATTCTATAGAATTCAACTTGTGCGATTTATTGTGATTCAATAGAATTCAACTTGTCCGGTTAATAGTGATAACCGGAACTTGACTCGTTTATACACCTCGTATTAGGAAACATTTATTGGAACTGTTTAAGGACAGAATACAGTGATTATCTTATCTAATTCATACCGTGCTTGTTAAGCATGAAACATTGAATTCACAAAATAGTGTGACCTCTTTCGGGACCCGAAAAATCAGGAAAATGGTCTAATTATCAGGTTGAATTATAGAAGTTATTGAAGCCGGTCCAAAATAAGTGGTCGTTATAACAAGGTGGTCGAAATATTGAAATGGTCGCTATTTGAGGTTTTATATTGCAGGTATTTTGAGATTTTTCCCATTTTTCTTTTGTTGTCAGAGTCTAATTTTCATCACTATGGCACTCTGAGATTTACAGAGATGAAAATTGATCCATTCAGGCGAACGATTGAAACCAGGGCCCGAGGTTATAAAACTTCAGAACAATTTCCGAGCTCATATCTCAATTTTGTAAGTGAAGTATACTGGTTTGAAAGATATTGCAGTGCAATGTTCGAATACATTGTCAGATCATTTTAGCTGGCAGAATAACTTAGAATTGAAATCTTTATTGTTTAGAAATAATTAAGTTGAAACATTGAAATAATTATGAGATTTGAGATCGGAGACCGATCTCAAGTTTTATAACATTGGACACAGAGCTTCCAAGGTGGTTAACCTGTTAACCTGTGTATACAATGGTGATGTGTCTGCCTTAAAAAGGGTATTCCTAGTTTAAAGGGACCAGGCACCAGATTTAAGATCTATTTTTGGAATTACGGAAACTCCTTTCATTTGAATGTTGATATGATCTAATGTCAAATCAATGTTGAATATTTTCACTTAATAGATGTCCTTATGGAGCGACACGTAGCAAAGGGGGTATTTAATAGAGATAATACATGTACTTGCAAAAAATGTTTTTTATAGCAGTCAAACTTCATCATTGTTTTCTGTAAAAGCATGCATTTGGATAATCCATATATTAAGCAATTTAGAGTCAATAATTCATGCACCGAATACATGTTTCACGCATAAACTGCGTGGTTTTGTTGAATAAATAAAACTCATGATGCAATATACCTCTTATTCGGATTCAAACTAAAAGGTATTTCCTAAAAAATGTTCAATGAAACATCTGCAGTCATTCTTACTTTGCATTAAAAAGCTGTTTCATAAGGACACGTTCAGTTGATCTCGAGTTGGACTGTATATATTACATATTTGCTTAATGTTCAGTATTGGTCTTGGATATTATTGTGTATGAGGTTCATATGATAAGGAATGCCTTTATTCATTGCTGTCTGTTTAGATAATACTGGTTAAACAGTAGTGAATATAGTAGGCTGAATATAGGCGTGGTTTTTCAGCAAGCATATTAGAGTAACAGTACATGGCAGATATAACAATCATAAGCACAATGTTTCGAATCTTTTTTTTTTAATTTAGGAACTCTCATTTAATGTGTCGCTTTGCATTGTAGGTTTGCTCTGAGTGATATTGATAATTTCACGCGTTTCAGACAGGATAGGGTGAATTCAAGATGTGTAAGGTGCACAATTCTGTTTTCAGCATGGTCACCTCCTACCTCCACTTCCCCCTCCATAAAATTTTGGTTTGTGTTGGGGCAATCGGCTCGCAGTATCCCGATTTTACACTGATACATTATGATGAATCGGGACAATGATGATAATGATAGTAATTTAATATATAATGATGACAGTAGTGAAAATAACAACCTATACGTTTAACAACCTCAACACTTTTTTTCACTGGGACTTATGTCGCGCTAACGACCCGAGTCATTTGATGGCTTTTCCAGCTTCTACGGTGAAGAAAGACCACAGACGTGCACTTGTGTAAAACTACTGACTTTCCGTAAGCTTTATGGACAGCTTCCTCACGTGCGAAATTTGACTGGTCCCGGCTGGGATTTGAACTCACAGAGGTTAAGGACTAGTAATTACTAGTTATAGACCATAACCACTCGACGACGGAGAAGCCTGCCCAAATATTGGGACCCAATATTTTCGGTGCAAAAGGTTGTCTAAATTTCGAGGTTTTAGTATGAACACAATCAGAATGGAGCACTCGAATGATAGTCTCTTTTATCCAGGTTGGGGTTTAAACCGATCGATGATGTACGGGGATTTAAACACCAAAGAGCGGCAGAGATGTTACAGGTTGGGATGGATTCGTGTAATGCTGAGGTAAAAATCGATCGAAGATTTGAAGCATCAGATAACGCAAAATACGGTGAAATCACATTCAATCGAGACCAGGCATTAAGCGTTGATGAAGAAGGTTTGTACGTAATACTGATACGTAATGCTAATAGTGAACTGGATTTTCTTTTTGAAGGGAAAGACGTTGTTGAATCAGAAATGTATTAAGGGATTTTTCCACTAACAAACCAGTCCTGGCAGATTTAAACGATTATAATACATTTCGCGCCATTATTGTCGAATATTATAATATTAAATTATACGGAATAGTTATCACACGCATTGTCATTTTATTTAATTTATCATGTTTAAATCAAATGATATTTAGTGTGTATACTAAAACTAGATGTGGGCTGTTTTATCTTACGGCGAAGTCATCATTGGGGTGACGATCCATTTTGACACACGTTAGAATCACAATACGTCAATTAAAATTAGGTGAATAAAAACACAAAAACGAATTCATGAATGGACACCACATATGTAATAATCATGACATTGTAACATTTTTTTGTAATTATTATTCAATATTTTAAAATGCAACTTGTAACTATATTGTGAACTTTACTGTGCCCTTAATGACAGGGCAGTGAATTACGATGCCTGCCCTCTTCTATTCGTTTTTTATGTCCATTTTGTTTAAGCCTAAGTATAGTTTAACATTTAAGTTTTTTCAAGTACAGTGCATAACAACTTCTATAGTTTTATACCGACAGTGCTCCACAATTATATGGTATATTATTTATGCTATAATTTTATGTTTTCTGTTGTGCCATTTGTAATGGAATGAAAGCATAAACAAACATAACTATTGTTTTTTTTTGTTTGTTTTTGAAAATCACAAAATTTGAAAAAAAAATTCCCAGGAACAATATATGTACGGTACATGCCTTTCTCAAGCCCGAAGACTTTACAACTAAACATTAGGCGAAAATAATGTGGCCTGCCTAAAAAAGTTGTATAATTATGTTCAGCTTACAGTATACAGTCTGCTGCAAGATCATATCGCTATTAATTTTACAATACTGATCTTCCACCCCAATACAGTCAAATCAAAATAAGATCGTCAAAATATTGCATATATGTTAATTTTATGCGACAAGTTAAAATATAGACACACACAGAATCTATCGTTAAAATAACCAATTATTATTATATATTGTCAAAAATGTATTGCCGTCTACATCTCAAGAAAGTTATTTTGTTAAAGACAGTGTGAATGCTAGCCCATATGACATTAATTTGGTGGCGAGTGTAAACAAACACGAATTATAACTTGAAACATAAACAATTTTTTGCTGTTGTTCGTTCGTAGCTATTTTGGCTGCTTTGATAATGTTTTTTACATAAATTCAATCGATTTTATGTATTAAAATTTCCAGTTGATAACTGGAAAGTTGCTTTGCGATTCGCTTGAAATCTATTTAGAATTATTCACGTGCGTTAGTGATTTCAGTTAAGTATTGTTGAGGATTTTAAAGCGTTCAAAATGTCTTATTGTGTAATATTGTGTACAACTAATTACTTAATCATGTATTATTTGTATATTCTTTGTATTTCTGTGAAACTGTTATATGTCAGATTTCATCTACAATTACGAACAATAAATATTGCATCAGAAACTTTTACCACGTGACTGCCTGTTTATGCAGTATCCAGCTGACACTTCACCCACAGTGACCAACACAATTTTGAAACCAAAAATCGTTCTTGTAGCATCTACACCAATCTTTCAAATATTCGAAAAATTGCATGTATGTAACCTCCGAATACCGGAACCTGTCCGGACCGGGTCAAAAGTCCGGCTTTCAGAGAGTTCCAGTATTCAGAGATGTTTTCAATTGATCAATGATATGCGCGTGCGTGCTGCATTGAAATTGTTCATAGTAATTGTAGTGAATAGTGTGTATAACATTAAGTCATTAGTATTTTGCACACTCATCAAAATGCTTTACATTTTAAATATAATATATCTGATTAAGAGTATTAAGAAATAAATAATCTGAAATTTCTAGACAATCTTGATTCCAATGATTGGTTATTAGTTCACATGACCACTTAAAGTAAACAATACATGCTTGACGCGTTTATTAATTTGGGGGCAAAAATCATGTCGTTTCAATAATAATGTGGACCCTCCACGAAATTTTGACACTTGAAAATGTCGGTGTCCGATATTCGGAACAAAAATAAGGAACAGTATAAAGTCTGTGATGCGGAAAGATCGTCCGGTCTCCGGAATTTAGAGAGTAAGGTATTCAGAGATTGTCTTACACTGGATTATATAGAGAGAAAATCGGGACTTTCTTTCTAATACCTTTATATATTCCACTTTATCACATTATGGGTGAAGAGAAACGATAAAATACATTTCTAAATATGAAATTCAAGTCAATTAAATAGCCCATACCCTTCGTTATTTTACACCTGGCGAAATATGCGTTATATAATTCTGTCAAATGCAATATTAGTGAATGGAAATGACTGTAATTGCTTATATACTTTCAAAATACAAGATTAAAATTCCTACTTGTGTAGGAGAAGTAGGTGTCTCAATTTTCTCTGTAAAACGTTACCATCTATGGTTCTTATATAGTGACATTTTGATTATGGTTCTTCAATTTGGTATAACAGCTTGAATCAAGAACTTAAACAAGCTGTAGATGACTCGGAATAAAATGGTAAGATGTGCGTTAGGTATGGATTGTCCGGATCCAAGAGTTCACATTGGCCAGAGCCACTTTGTCAAGCCGAATGTTTGTTTTATGTGACATTGTGATTCCGTTTTTCAACAATTGTTAAGTTAAATACGGCGATCGGTTCACTTAACCAGTTTTCCTGGACTGTATACTAACCAGTACTAACTTACCCTTCATCAAGGAGCTGACAACTTCTCCACATATGGAGGGAAATCGACATTTTTGTCAAATTTTCATAGAATTGTTCGACCTGCCGCGACCGGGATTTGAACTCGGATCGCCGGGTTACAAATCCCACGTAGTAACAACTGAACCGAGATCGCGGCCCGCCGAAACATTGAAACCACTTGAATATCATAAGCGAGCGTGGCTAGTGGAACAAACTACACCCGCGACCACTGTAAAAATACTTCGGCCTGAGTTTAGCTAATCAAGCCTGACTATGAAGTTGTATTTCCCGATTCACGAAATTTTCGTGTGTTAATACCATTTTGTGCATTAATTACCGAGTCATCTCCATACTTTTCGATACAGTCTAAGGACTCTCATAGGATAAGGCTGTTATTCTTTGTATCTGATAAATTGGCTTCTTGAATTGAGAATGAAATTACTTTATATTTAACTGTGGTAAAAAGACATTTCGTTAAAAATATTTTAACCAGTGTGCAAAAAGTTTTGGTCGTCAGTTAAAATATTGTAATTACAGAGTCGTTTACACGAACATACTTGTTGTTGTTATTGCTTATGTGTTTACACACAAGTAATCAGAAGATTCATTTCTACGTAAAGCGGGTTTCTGGGTGTACGTTGCATTGTAACAATAAAGGGATTAAGAAAAAAGAAGTTTAACCAATGAAATCACGTATTAGTTATTGTATTCAGAGGGCGTGTTTAGTTTTGAGTGAATTATGCTAAAATTTTCGCGGGCAGCCGCAATGGTGAACGGTAAAGACTATGTAAGGACGTTTTTTTAGAGAAATATGCATTAATTATTTCAATAATGAGGTATGTAATATTTATTCAAGATAACTTATTCTTTACTTTATTCCATAAATATATTTTTCAATTACTGAAACAACTGTTGATATTAATTTAAATGATTGCAATTTGTTTACATACTCGTAGTATATTTGTGATTGTGCTGGTAAATTCACACCATTTTAACAGAATTATATCTCTTTGCATCTTACATTCTGTTAATAATTCGGGATTTATCCAGTAAAATAAGTTTGCGTGTCTCTAGATTCCTCGGATCATTTTTTCCAGGAAAATGGTCATAAAATCATTGATTTTAATCTAAAAATTGAAAGAACTTAATTAAGTTCTCATTAATTTATCTAAATAATGGTATAAATTTTATTGCATTATGTTTTTTCTTAATTATTTTATCATGTTTGCAAGAATTAGTTAATTCGCTGATTTTTGTGACACGCCTGTCTAAATACTTGTTACATTTTCATTAAATGTTTTGATGGCTTGGTCCAGCCAAAGAAGCTTTAACATAGAAGAAACACAATAACTTCTTATAGTATGTATATGTATTTCAATGTGCTCGGTGTATGACATTTATTTTTTCCACCCGGCGAACATGTTCTTCGGTGTTCTCTCTTAGACAAAGTTAAATTAAACTTTACCTCATTGACTGGTACCTATAATTTTAAAATACAAGAATTCTTGGACAAATTTCAATTAAACCTGCACTGTAATATTTGTATTTCCATTGAGAATGTGTGTCTATTTATCTTCCTCCATTGATTATTTTCTTGAAAAGGTCAAAGAATACGATAATCCAAATAGATGTAAGCTTGTCAAGCCTCAAGATCAAAGATTGTGTAAATGAAATAAATCCGAGGGCAAGCAGACAGGGACAATTGAGGGACGATATTTGAAGTAAGTAAATCTTATACCATTTAGCAAGTTTGTCTAAACCTAAAATTAAGTATATCACTTTATTTATTCCATTCTTTTGGTTAAAAACAAAAGTAAAATAGTAGAAATAAGCATCACACTATTGGGTTACTTTTTATCCTTCATTTGTGATATTTTCTTGAAGATGTAGTTGCTGTCTGAATGTTTGTGATGTGCTGTATATTAGATAGTAATATTCTTGTATATTTCCTGCTGCCAGCAATACTTGGAATGCAAAATTTATGAACGGTTGGTTTGAGTCAAATTTTGTATCTATGTTAGCGTTTATTTATAAGTGCCATCCGTGGTTCAATTGCTTACATGTACATCACACACGCACAAACACTTGCAACACTATTACACACATTCATATCTCTATTCCTCATCCTTTGTCATAAAATGCCTTACTTTGAAAATTCATGGCTTTAATCACAAGATAAAACATGTGTCATAATGCACATTAAATAATTGATTTATCGACAGTTTGATGAATTAATGAGCCCACAAACACAGACCTAAAGTAATGAAAATCTGTATTTATCCTGTCTACTTTATATTCTAATTGCCTTTCACTTCTTTCTTCTTTCTGAAGAAGTCAAATGATGGCACAATGTGGATACTATGGGAAGATGGCACAATGTGGATACTATGGGAAGATGGCGCAATGTGGATATTATGGGAAGATGGTGATATGTGGATGACCTAAATTACCAGTACTTTACGAACGTTAGAAATTTTCTATCTTTAATTTACAAATATGTGCATTCTTCATTTTTTGTCATGAAAAGGACTTGGTAAGAATATTCATTGCCTTAATCGCATTCCGGATCTGTCTGCCTGTGTTTTGTGATAGTCTGTTGCCCCTGTGGTACACTATATAGATGTGCGCTACACATAGGTTTCTTACACACAATTGGAATATTGTCTGTTGGATGGATGAATGATCCCGCAAACGTATTTAGAAGTTAATAAAAATGTTATTTATCCTGTTTTTAATCACATTCTAATTGCTATTATGTTTTCTATTTAGCGAGGTCAACTGAGGATAATACAGGAAGATGACTCAATGTGGATACTATGAGAAGATGGCACAATGTGGATACTGTGAGAAGATGGCACAATGTGGATACTGTGGGAAGATGATGATATGTGGATATCCTTGGTAACCACAGCCAGCACATTAGAAACGTCAGTGTTTGTACTCATTCTTCCTTGTCCATAAATTCTTGTGTTCACAAATCAATCTCAAGTTAGTGAAAATGTATGATCTGAAAGCTAATTTGCAAACAAGGGAAGTAATCTCTCCATTCATTCATTTTAAGTGTGGCTAGATTAACATAAACTTATCCTCCCGATCTCGACACCGTCTAAGAGTCAACATTTGGCTTTAGTATTTGTCTGAACACTCGTGCAAGTGGGATGATTGTGTTATGTCCAGTGAAAACAATAAGAATGGCTGAAGGGCCGCACCATGTTGAATGCCTTCCGGGCGACGGTAGGTCTTCCTACTGGGGAGGTGATTAAGCATCAGGCCTGCCAAGTTTTCAGTAGGTTTATATTTAACTCGTTTTATATTTAACTCGTTCAATAGACTGGCATATCACCTTCTTCCTGCACAAAACGAATCAATGAATGGGTCTGATTATGCAGACAAAATGTGGAATGAAATTTGCGTTGTCTGCATAATAACTTTTCACATCAGTTTGCAGAGTGTTACAAGTGGTTAAAGGATAGGCGGCTCTTAGACGCTCTGTTTGGTGAAAGTGGTGTAGAATATGCAAACAGGGAATGTAATCTCTCCATTCATTCATTCTTTGTCATGAAAGGCCTTACTATGAATATTCATTGCTTTAATCACAATCCAGATCTGTCTGCCTGTGGATTTTCTGTGGGTGTGTTTCCCCTGTAGTACACTATATAGGTGTGTATTACATAGGTTCCTTACGCTCTATTGGATTTTTTGTTTTTCTACTTGTTGGTTAATTCCCTTCTGTATCCCAATTTGTGACGTAGGCCCTCTTACCGGGTACAAGTACTTCGCTGGCCGTGTATTTAGGAGCAAGTTGGACCATAGCATTGGTATGTAAAGCATGGTTGTGCTCTGCAGGAGGTGACAAGTAAGGAATCTTGGTTAAACTGTTTTTGGACACTTCTACTAAGAATGAATATTGTGGTGGAACAGGTTTGAAATTATGGTTTACTTGATGGTTGCCTAGTTTCGTATCAATATTTCAGGAAGTGTCATATTTAAGGTAGACTGAGCATGTGTAATAATGCATCATTGAATATATTGGCTTCATTGCAATTTGGATGGATGTATTGATGGATTGTATACTTACCAGTACTAACTTCCCCTTCCACAAACAGCCGACAACTTCCCCACATATGGAGGAAAATAGACATTTTTGTCAAATTTTCATGGAAGGGTATGACCTGCCTCGTCCGGGATTCGAAGAAGGATTGCTTTTTTTGATCACATTCTAACTGCTATTATGTTTTCTGTTTTGCGAGGTCAACTGAGGATACTACAGGAAGATGGTACAATGTGGATACTATGAGAAGATGGCACAATGTGGATACTGTGGGAAGATGATGATATGTGGATATCTTTGGTAACCACAGCCAGCACATTAGAAACGTCAGTGTTTGTATTCTTTCTTTCTTGTCCATAAATTCTTGTGTTCACAAATCAATCTCAAGTTAATGAAGATGTATGAGATGAAAGCTAATTTGCAAACAAGGAAAGTAATCTCTCCATTCATTCATTTTAAGTGTGGCTAGATTAACATAAACTTATCCTCCCGATCTCGACACCGTCTAAGAGTCAACATTTGGCTTTAGTATTTGTCTGAACACTCGTGCAAGTGGGATGATTGTGTTATGTCCAGTGAAAACAATAAGAATGGCTGAAGGGCCGCACCATGTTGAATGCCTTCCGGGCGACGGTAGGTCTTCCTACTGGGGAGGTGATTAAGCATCAGGCCTGCCAAGTTTTCAGTAGGTTTATATTTAACTCGTTTTATATTTAACTCGTTCAATAGACTGGCATATCACCTTCTTCCTGCACAAAACGAATCAATGAATGGGTCTGATTATGCAGACAAAATGTGGAATGAAATTTGCGTTGTCTGCATAATAACTTTTCACATCAGTTTGCAGAGTGTTACAAGTGGTTAAAGGATAGGCGGCTCTTAGACGCTCTGTTTGGTGAAAGTGGTGTAGAATATGCAAACAAGGAATGTAATCTCTCCATTCATTCATTCTTTGTCATGACAGGCCTTTTTTGATCACATTCTAACTGCTATTATGTTTTCTGTTTTGGGAGGTCAACTGAGGATACTACAGGAAGATGGTACAATGTGGATACTATGAGAAGATGGCACAATGTGGATACTGTGGGAAGATGATGATATGTGGATATCTTTGGTAACCACAGCCAGCACATTAGAAACGTCAGTGTTTGTATTCTTTCTTTCTTGTCCATAAATTCTTGTGTTCACAAATCAATCTCAAGTTAATGAAACTGTATGAGATGAAAGCTAATTTGCAAACAAGGGAAGTAATCTCTCCATTCATTCATTCTTTGTCATGAAAGACCTTACTATGAATATTCATTGCTTTAATCACAATCCAGATCTGTCTGCCTGTGGATTTTCTGTGGGTGTGTTTCCCCTGTAGTACACTATATAGGTGTGTATTACATAGGTTCCTTACGCTCTATTGGATTTTTTGTTTTTTCTACTTGTTGGTTAATTCCCTTCTGTATCCCAATTTGTGACGTAGGCCCTCTTACCGGGTACAAGTACTTCGCTGGCCGTGTATTTAGGAGCAAGTTGGACCATAGCATTGGTATGTAAAGCATGGTTGTGCTCTGCAGGAGGTGACAAGTAAGGAATCTTGGTTAAACTGTTTTTGGACACTTCTACTAAGAATGAATATTGTGGTGGAACAGGTTTGAAATTATGGTTTACTTGATGGTTGCCTAGTTTCGTATCAATATATCAGGAAGTGTCATATTTAAAGGTAGACTGAGCATGTGTAATAATGCATCATTGAATATATTGGCTTCATTGCAATTTGGATGGATGTATTGATGGATTGTATACTTACCAGTACTAACTTCCCCTTCCACAAACAGCCGACAACTTCCCCACATATGGAGGAAAATAGACATTTTTGTCAAATTTTCATGGAAGGGTATGACCTGCCTCATCCGGGATTCCAAGAAGGATTGCTTTTTTTGATCACATTCTAACTGCTATTATGTTTTCTGTTTTGCGAGGTCAACTGAGGATACTACAAGAAGATGGTACAATGTGGATACAATGAGAAGATGGCACAATGTGGATACTGTGGGAAGATGATGATATGTGGATATCTTTGGTAACCACAGCCAGCACATTAGAAACGTCAGTGTTTGTATTCTTTCTTTCTTGTCCATAAATTCTTGTGTTCACAAATCAATCTCAAGTTAATGAAACTGTATGAGATGAAAGCTAATTTGCAAACAAGGGAAGTAATCTCTCTATTCATTCATTCTTTGTCATGAAAGACCTTACTATGAATATTCATTGCTTAATCACAATCCAGATCTGTCTGCCTGTGGATTTTCTGTGGGTGTGTTTCCCCTGTAGTACACTATATAGGTGTGTATTACATAGGTTCCTTACGCCCTATTGGATTTTTTGTTTTTTCTACTTGTTGGTTAATTCCCTTCTGTATCCCAATTTGTGACGTAGGCCCTCTTACCGGGTACAAGTACTTCGCTGGCCGTGTATTTAGGAGCACGTTGGACCATAGCATTGGTATGTAAAGCATGGTTGTGCTCTGCAGGAGGTGACAAGTAAGGAATCTTGGTTAAACTGTTTTTG